>CM036586.1:76292673-77492673 GCA_020745705.1 Hemiprocne comata
GTATGCTGCACATTTTGGTTATAAAACAAGCAAGCTGTTCTGGCTCCCGGAATTCCAGTTCCTTCTTTAGTACTTCTTTTGTTGCGTGGTTGAACCATAATGAAATCCACTGAAAAAAGAAATAGTGTAGATTTCATTATAGCTGCCATATGGCCTTATTGCTAATTTTCAATTAACTGAAATGGTTGCATATACAGTCTATTTGGAGTAAGGAAGGAGACTGTGAGAGCTGGATGAGGAGGAGAGCTATTCTGATGTCTCTATGGAGGCACAGTGTCTTTTTTTACTGTTTTTAAGTAGAAAAACATGTAACTCTCAGAAAGCGTCTTTCCACTAGGTCTGTTTGGCAGATGTATACATGTGTGTTATTAAACAGATGCAGACACTTGTGTCATTTTAAAATAGAATAGTGTTGTTTGGTCTCTGGCTTTCCTTGTCTAGCAAATGGATTTAGAGACTTTGCAAAATGGACAGCATTTTCTTCAGAAATGGTGGAACAGGAAAGTACCAAGGCATCCAGGCTTGCATTTTCTGCTTAATATTCCTCCTCAGGAATAGGATTATAAAATTGCCTCTTGGGCTTATTGTCTGCCATCTTCCCTGTGTATGGGTCAGTATTGTTATAGTGAATTGGTTTCACTGGAACATTAGGCAGGTTGGGAGAATGCTAACCCTGTAGATGCATCTTGGATCTCTACTGAATTTGGTCTGACAGGGATCTTGGTTCTCTAATTAGGTAATTAAATAACCATGTATAATGGAGCCCTATCACTGGGAGACTGGTTTTTAATTGGGTGCAGGATGTAATGCTCCAAATGGTCCTGCTGTGCCAGGTGACAATTGTCTGTGAGCAAACGAGATCTGCTGCCTCAATAGCGGATCTGGTGCTGTCTGCCACACAAACTGATAGGGGGTTTTGTGCATGTGGAAGGGGAGAAGCAGTCATGACTGACCTCGTCTAATGTGGCAATAGTCCAGCTTCAAGCTGGATCTTGGGAGGTCCTTCCAAGCAACATTCCTCTGATTCTGTGGAGCTGGATTTTTTTGGAGTCCCTCATCAGGGAGAGAAGCTGATGGTAATGGGAAGGGAAGAGTGACTGGCCTTATTATCTGCTCTCTGCTGTGTGGTTGAAGGAGAAAGGTATATATTTGTTTCCTTTATGTGTCCGGGATAACTGGATGCTTGTGAGTTTTTCCTCTGGCTGCTCACTCAGATTCAGACATTGTTTCCCTCTTGACTGCTCATGATGTGTTAATTAGACCTCTGTCTTGAAAATGCCCACTTTTACTGCAGCTGTAGCTGCATTAACACAGTGAGGGGCCATAGTTTAAGTCAGCACCTTGGATCCTCAGTATCATTTAGCTTCATATCATGTCACTTAAACTAAACTCTGGTGGCTGTTGTTCTGCTGACATCAGTAGTAAGAGCAGTAAGAAAGCTAGGGAGCCATGCTTGACCAAGCCATGACTCTGTCATTTAATGTAGTTACTTGTTTTATACTGTCTCTCCATCTGTGTATTTCTGTTCCCCTAATTCTTGTAATTTACATATTAACAAAGACACCACAGATACCAACATTTGCCAGGCTAGTTCAGCACCTGGTAAAATGCCTTTCTCCATCAGCTCTTTAACCAATGGGGAACATTTCTGAATTATTTTTTCTGTAGACAAGCTGGTAAAAAAAAAGTAGTTTTTAGTGGGTGACTTTTCATCCTATGCCATGTTGTCCAGAGTCTTGGTAGAAGGCATCCTCACTGGGTTCCTCTATTTGCTAAAAAAATGTGCTGTCAATGCAGTGATTGGTGAGAGGTTTCTCCAAGAATGCCAACACAATTAATTTGAAACTGAGCTGGGGCATTCAATTTTTTTACTGAATCCACAAGAGATGGGCACCTTTGTTCCAGGGAGGAATTTGGTGTGTCAAAGTGTTAAGAACCGTTACGATTAATAGCCTTGCTTAGCATTAATAGCTAAATTTGCTGAAGCCGTAGGCCATAAGCTGTGAGCTTTCACCTAGATACTGCTGAACTTACGCTGAACTTTTACTTAGTTATATGAAGGAAGGCCCCAAATTGATGCAAATCAGAAAGATAAGGTAGCCACATCCATCAGCAGAAGCTGCATCCTTGAGATAAGAGAGCCTGTCTGTAAACAGAGAAAGGATCTGATGAGGAACAAGAAGACCCCAGACCTAACTATAACTATGGGACAGAACTGTCATGTGAGGCGAGGGAGACTTAGATTGTAAGCATGTAATTGCCCAGGGATTTCTTTGTTTGGGATCCCTCTCCAGGGGCACCCAGCTTAAGCTGTTCTTTACTGCTGTACTGCTCAATAAATTCATCCAGTGTCTGTCGTGTCAGTTACTCTTCTCCAGGGAACGTAGAGTTGACCCTGAGGAAGAGGAAGCACTGCAAAGTAAGCATATGTGTGAATGAGGAGTTGAAGGGGGCACCTGTGTGAAGGGACCCAGTCCAAGCAGTTCAAGTTTCGGGTGATGGGTGTGTGGCTCCTTAAATGGTGTGTGAATGCTTGGGGAGCAGCCTCTCCCTTAACAGCAGCACAGCTGGCCAGATGATTCTGTGGAGCTGTATCGGGAATGTGAAAGATTTCGTATCTATTACATTGGAGGAGTAAAAAAGCAAAGTAACTAATCCCTGTCCAAGAAAAGGGGGGAAAAGATCCTCATGGCTGCCTGTGGCACTGCCCTTATGTCGTGTGATCTGTTTGTCTCGTGGTCTGTTCTGGGGTGTGTCCTATTTATCATCTTCACCTGGGGGAGGTAATGGAGTCAGTGCTCATACAGTTTACAGGTGACATCAAACTGGGTGACCAGCTGATACACTTGAGGGCTGGGCTCAGGGAGATGTAGACAAGCAGGAGAAATGGGCTGACAGGAGCCTTCTGAAATCCAACCAGTGAAAAGTCCTGCACTTGGGAGGGAAGAGCCCCCTGCAGTGATATGGGCTGTAAACTGCCTGTCTGGGGGACAGCTCTGCTGGAAAGGTGGAGAATGGACCATGGACCAGCAGTGTGCCATTGCTGTGAAGAAGACCAACAATATCCTGGGCTGTAGTAGCAGAAAGACAGCCAGAAGGTTGAGCAAAGTGCTTTATTGTCCCTCTGCTGAGCGCTCCTTAGATCCCAGCTGACACACTGTGTCCAGTTTTGGGCTCATAAATACAGGAAAGACATGGCTAAACTGGAGCACCTTCATTAGTTGGCCAGCAGAATTGTGGCTGGAGCACTTGTGTGAGGAGAGCTGAGAGAGCTGATCTTGTTCAGCCTATGGAAGAGTCTGCTTCAGGGTTATCTTTAATGAGCAGTCTGCTGATACCTGTGAGGATATTATTGAGAAAACAGGGACAGGTTCTTCACTGTTGTGTATAGCAGAGGAGAGAGACAACAGGTATAAACCAAGGAGGTTCAGTCTGGACAAAGGGAAAAAACTTTTTCATGCTGGGGACTATGAAGCAGTGGGACAGGATGCCTAGAGAGTTTTGTGCAGCCTCCATTCTTGGAGGTTTTGAGACATGACATGGTAAAGCCCTGAGCACCCTAGTCTGATCTCAGAGCTGACCCTGCTTCTGAGTAGGAGGTTCAGCTGGAGAGCTCCTGAGGTCCTTTGCTACCCTGAATTATCCAATGATCTTATGTGACTCCCTGGCAGCTTAGACCCTTCAAAGACTGGAGTAAGGACATTTCTTAAACGTTGTGACATCTGTGGATTAGTGATTTATGAGCATGTGAATACCAGGTTGTATAAGTGGAACTGTGCTTCTCATCGGGGCCCTTTTACTTGTTTAGCACTGAGGTGCTAGCAGGAGTACCATTTCTTTTTCCCGTCTTTTTTGCCTGTCTAACCTTTCAGTGAGAAAGAAAGCATGGATTCCACTGGACTGCTGCACTGACTGCTTCTTTAGTGAGGGTGAGTTGGATAGGCTATGTAGTTAGAAAGCTGTTTTGGGACTGATCAGTAGCTGAGCCTGAAAGTCTTCAAGATGTCTAGCCCCAGGGAAACGCTACCTTGTCTAGCTCATAGGACCTGGTATTACCAGTACAAAGGCTTTGAAAGAGACCACAGAAAGCTAGGACTGCAAATTCTGTAGAACTTCAGGGTGCTGGGTAAAAAAGTAACAGCTGCAGGTCTTTTTGATACTTGGTGAAATGTGATATTTTCTTGTGCTTTGGACTTGTTTTGATTCGATTCCTGGGCTGTTGTTTTGTGATTGTATTTTGTTATCCCTTGAGGACTGTGTTTGGGAGACTGCATTGGAATGGCAGTCAGAGGTCTGGACTCTACTCTTTCTACATGGTCTTCAACAGCTCTGTTAGGATGTGGTGGTGTCTATTTCTTACTTAAACCTGGCAGAGTTAAACATCTGAATACTTCTATGGCAGCTGCTATCTTCGCTGTACCTTTCCCTCATGGACTGGCTCTGTGTTCCAGACTTTCTTTTGCTGTGAGGTCTGTAGTGCTTATCACTTAAGTGCTTGTCTTGGCAGGCTCCTCTGGTGCTCAAAGCAACAAGTGAAATAATTTTCCACATATGACTTGTCTGGAAACCACTGAAAAAACTTATTTGTATTGTCCAGTGTCTGCTCTTACAGTTGCAGTTCATTTTCAGTGCACTGCTTTACAGCCCTGGGTGCAGGTAGGACACAGAAAAGGTAGAGCCGGGCATGAGCAACCTCGGTATATGGTACTCTGAAAACTGTGTGTTGAGTGTTCAGATTAAAGCTTCTAGTCTGTTGCACTGCCTATTCCTCCGTTGGCCCTGTGCTCTGCTGAACTGAAAACTAGTATTTACTAGAAAACCCTCAACTTCTGGGTTGCAAAAATAGTTGCTATAAATTAGTGTTTTCCAGGGTTTTCCTTGTCTTTCTGGGTGACATCCAGTGATAAGCATGTGTGCTTTTTGTAGTTTGTGGGATTGTTTATCTCAGATTATTCTTCCTGTAGAATAATGTTGCACAAGCAAAAAAGTTGCTTTTTTTGAATTGCAAGTCATAGCTGTAGCCTCCTTTCCATTTGCGCGGGTTGGCTTATTGAGCTCTGTACTATCAGCTGGAGAAGAAGGTGCCTTTCTGTTACTTCTTGTGGTCACCTGCCATCACTGCCTTCAGAAGTGAGTCTCTTACTCTGTACTTCTCTTGACATGTTTAGAAGAACAACCAAAATGGAATTATTTCATATTTGCACAGTAGACTGCTTTTGGTGGTGGTTGTTAACCTTTTCATGACTTTGGAAAGGGGGGCAAAGGATACGGGGAAAGCAGTAAGCCGAAGCAGGTAAAACTGCTTGAGCTGTTAATTAACTGAGGGGGTTTAATTTGGGTACCTAAAAATGAAATGTCAAACCTTGAGAAGGAAGTGGAAGTTGGTGGAGGGATGGAAACGAGCACAGTTGTAAGATGTGTTACCATGAGCCGCAGTAGTGACTTTTTTGATGCCAAGTGTTCTACTTGATAAAGTTTGCACAGTTAGATTTGTGTGGGGGATCAGAGGGAGCTTGTAGGAGGCAGTAACCTGAAGTGCTGTTTTCTCCCTGGTTTCTTCATGCTGGAGCAGACAAGAATTGAATGAATTGCCTAGGCACCTCTATTCCCGAGTAACGCTATTGGGTCTGCTTCTGACAGCTTCTTCTCCCTTGGTGATTTGCTTTGGCCAGACAAAACAAACATGGATCCCTTAAGTAGTGAGCCAATTCTGGTTTCTGGAGTTGCTTTCGGTCGAAGGAATTTTGCTGGTGCTTGGCATCTTGCAGAAATCAACCTGCTTCATTGTGTCCTTGGACTGAGTTCCTAGACTGTGAATGTGTGGTTCCCTACCTATTTGTGCCCATCAGCTTTGGTTGGAGGAGTACACAGAAGCCTTGAATAGTCCTAAGCACTACACAGTAGAATACAGTATTTCACAGAGAATTGATATCAGGAAATCTAAAATGTCTTGTGGGTTTGTTACTGGGGATGGATACAGGCCTTCAGTCCTTTCCTCTTCTTACCAGACTTTTTCTTTACCTGTGTTCTCATCAGGCAGGTTTGACACCACATCCTTTTTTCAGGTGGAAGTTGTCCTGGTGCTCATGCAGTATGCTTGGGAAAACATAATCCTCCACCATTACTTCATGGGAAAAAATGACCTTTTGTATGTTGTGATGGAATTGTAACTGGGGGAGGCTGAGGAAGTACATTTTCCCTGTTTTCAAGTAGAATTTGTGTACAGAGAGAGAAGTTTAGCTTTCCCTGGTTGCTTTTAGGGCAGTTATTGCCTGTGGTGTTTGAGGCAGCAGCCTTGCTTTTCCCTGTCAAAATACTTTGGGATTGCAGCCATCTGTTTACAAGTTCAGGACAACACAAGTGCCAAATGTATGCCCACTTCTTACCTGCTTAGTTTTCAGACACACTGTGTCCTTGCTCTGTGCTATAACGTGGCTTCTGCAACTGCTAGTGCCAGCAAAAGGGAAGTGGTGAGTGGCAGTGCTCCTTTACTGATAGCATGGAATGATGCCTGCCTGATAAAGACAAGCTATGTAACTTAAGAATTAAAGAAACGAGGAGCAGGGACTTACAGCAAAACGATGAATCCTAAGTTTGACTTCTAGTTTTGGCTCTGTAGCTCTCCGTCAGCTTCTGTTAAAGTCTGCATCTTGCTTTTCTGCGTTGCAGAGCATATTTTGAAGGATTCCTATACTCTTGTATTTACTAAATGGATGTTAGACCTGTTGCATGAGTGGAGCAGAAAGGGAGTAAAAAAGCTGGGGAGCCAAATGCTGAGATGCATTCTGGCTTGGTGCTTTGGTAGCTTTGAGGCTTGGATGGAATCGGTCCAACTCCTGGAAAGAAGACCTGAATGTTAAATGCAATGGCTCTGTGTTGTTCCTGTGGGCTCATCTTGGCTTTTGGCAGTGCCTGTTTATACCCAGGCAGCTATGGGTCAGCTCCAGGTTGATCAGGTGTTATCAGAGCCAGATCAATACCTGAGGGGGAATTTGTCTGTTCATTTTGTTTGATTTAGTGTTCAGCTGCCACTGCTGGTTACGTTGAAAGCCACTCGCGGTCACTGTGGTCTGTTTAGTGCTCCTCTCTCCCAAGATGCTGCTTCTCTGCTTGTTCGTATTCTGCCTCAACACACACTTTGTCTTTTCATGAGCGCTGATACATGTGCAGGGCTTGGCCAGGACAGCTGTAGCCATGTGAATATTGGTTGTCTCAACACAGGCATCATCCACCAAAAAATGCAAATTTGTTTTTCACCAAGATTTAAAAAAATCCCCAAACAACTTGATAGAAAGATAAGGATTTTAATGGGAAAAAACCTGAAAGCATTATTTCACCCTCATAAGCAAAACAAAACAACCCCCCAGCTTCTCATAAATGTTACTTACTGGCTCAAGTATTGTATATGCTGCTACATATTTTACCCCTGGAAAAAGTAAGGAAGAGATCTTTGTTCTGAAAGTCACAGAACTGACCGACCACTCATTTGTGTCACACATCCATCATAAAAAAAGCAAGCATTTAAGCAAGAATCCTGCTTTTTTCAACAAAACAAAAGGATTATTACAGCCCTTTCCTAGAAGTTGCCTTTAACTTTACTCTTCACTTTTTTTAAGTCTTTCCGTTTCTGTAAGTGACAGAGCCTGGCCATTGTGAGTTCCTTGTCTGCCTGCTGAGACATAAATAATTTCCTTTATTACCACAGTTCTGCTTTGAGTGCAGTCCCTTGGTACAGTGCCTTTATGTGGATTTTATAAAGTCTTTGCCTTTGATCTGCCTGTGATTATTAATTCTCTGTTATAATTAATGGAGGTTTTTTCTTTCTCCTGCAGTCTCTATCAAAATATTTCAGAGCCTTTTGTAAATGTTAAGTGATTAGTGATGCAGTAGCAGACTGGTTGAGTTGTGTGTGTGGTTTGCCTCTAGGAAAGAGACAAAGAGTTTCAGTGTACTAGCATGCACTGCATTTGGGGCTGGTTTGAAATCTTTCAGTATTCCAGTTTTTCTTGGAAAATACCAGGTTTTGTAAAACTTTTTGTTTTATGTTCTTAGGCTTACAGTTTTGAAGATGACTTTTTGTGAAAGAGTTTTAGGTGTCAGGTGGAAATTCTGCATGTATTGGTCTGTGATAGGCAAACTGAGGAGCAGGTTAAGAGAAAGGCACTGCAGGGCCTTTACCCACCTGTTGCCTTCTGGTCTGACACCTCATGTGGGAAGTGGGAGCTCCAGCAGATACCTGAATTTTTATGTAGGTGTTGGCTGCTTCATCAGGGGGATTTGTCCCATGGCCAAGTCTCACCTGAGGTGTGAGTGAATGATGGGTCACATCACTGGTCTGAATGGCGTAGAAATGGTCTTGAATATGGACTTTCTATTTTGCATGTGATTATCTGAACTCTTAGGATATGAGTTGCAGGCAGGTGAGTTGCTGTCTGAAAAAGTGCAGCTGGTTGCGGATTTGCCTCTGGGAATAGTAAGGAAACTTGGGAAGCAGTAAGACGACGTGGGCAGGAAAAGAGCTTCCGTGCAGTTTGCATTACATGGTCATTGCAATTTCCCCTCTGTGTGCTGCTCTGACCAAAGAAGATGACAAAGTTACTTGAACAAATCATCTGTGATGGAGCCAAGAGTAACAAAACAGTCTAATGGCTGCGAAAGCTAGGGTTTAATCATGAGATGAAAGTATGTTGTGTAAAAGTTGTGGTCAGGCAGTGCTGCGGAGCCAGCTCGGTACTGGTTGAATATGAAGGAAAGCACCATGTCCAGAAACCTGTGATTAGCGTCATGACAGCTGCTGCTTTCTGCGGGGTGGGATTCAGCTTTGCAGGCAGAAATAACTAGAGCTAAAATTAAATAGCATTTACCATCTGTTTTTGTAAGAGACAGAGGCTTGCGGTCAATTTTTTAATAACAAGGCAGTGAATGGTAAAGACTTGAGAGGTGAACTGTGCTGGTTTTTTATCTTTCAATATTACACTAAAATTATTAAGAGTGAAGGTAGAAAGGATCGAATTATCAGCTTGCTCTTATAAAAAAGAGAAAGCAGGGACTTTTCTTCTTTTATAGTGCTCCTGCTGACTTTAAAGACCCTTTTCTGATTTGTGAGAAATCCCTGACAGCTCTGGTGGTGCTTCCAACTTTCTGCAGCTAATTACTCCTGTTCTGTGGAGTTTGCGTGTAATCCTGTGCACCAAAACATCCTGCCTGGCTTGCAGATGTTGTGCTGTATAGCACATGTATGCGATCCACTCATTATATTAATTTGTTTGAAAGGCCAGCACAGCTTCCAATGTGACTAAATCACGTTGACTGCTGACACTGCCAGGAGACTGTTAAAACGCTGGAGGGCTGCCAGGAACCCGTGCTGCTTTCCTGGGGACCAGTAGACAAGTGACCTTTTACTCATGAATTTAAATTTCTGGTTTAGAGGAATGCTCAGGGTTTTTGCTGAATGCCTTGGCCATTTGCCCATCCCTTGTTACATTTGGATTTTGCTAGTGCTGGCTGAAGCAGTTCGGAGGGCTAGTGCTGCCTGTTAATTGAGGATCTGCTCAGAGACATCTCCAGCCAGGAGAGAGGGAGGCTATAACAGACATCTGGAAGACATTGCAGTTAATTCTGCCAGATACCTTTCCAAAGCATCATCTTTCTGTGCCTGTAGTTACACCTGACTTGTCTTGTGTAAGTTCACAGCTGAGTCATTTAGACCTTTGGCAAGTTTTGTATGAAGGCTGTAACCATTTGGCAGAGTCTGTGTTGTGGGTCAAGGTGGGGGCAATCTCTTTTTGCAGGCAGGAGAGGGTTCCCTGGATGCTGGGGCTGCTCATACGAGTTCTGCTGGTACTTCTGAGGGACACCTCTGCCCTTGCCTGGTATGGTGTGCCAGTGAGAGCAAACAAATCTGACTGGGGCAACATATACAGGAAAGGTTCTGCTGGAGACCAGCCTGGACTAAGCAATACTACCACAACCTGTCTTAAATTTCCTACCTCTTTCAAGCCTCCCCCTACGTTAGGTTTCCTGTGACCAATATATGAAATTAAATGATATTATCAGGCTTTAGAGAAAGATTTTTTTACACAGATCTCATTTAGTGAGCGAAGAACTATGCCAGCACAACAGGGGAAGATGTTTCCTGTGGGAAGAGAAGGGGAAAAGAAGGGGACCAGTGAATGGGCAGGTGGAGACCAGGGAAGAAGCAGTGATACTATAAGCCTGTTGTGCAAGTGGACCTCTGTTCTACCAGTAAAATGCTCTCTTGCATGGGTGGCTTGTTTGATGTAAGGATCTGGTATAAATCTTACAGCAAAGCCACTGTTGCTGATACGAAGTCAACTAATATCCATAATCTTTTACAGTACCTTTGGGTTTGTGAAAGCATGGGCTTGAAAGCCTTTCTTTGTTGTAAATTTGCAGTCAGGTTCTTCTCAGAAATGTACCTGTTGCTCCATCCTGACTATTCTTTTTAACTGTCTCCACTTGCTCCTTTGTGGGTTCTCTGCTTTTTATAGTCTTGCGACTCAGTTCAATTTTCCTGCTTCTGTTTCTTTACTTAGTAGTGATAAGTGAATATTTGGAGCAGTGACCAGGAAAAAGTCCTCAGCATTTGTTCAACCACAGTGTGAAAGGCTTCAGGAGTGCAGCAGATGTTGGGAGTGCCCTGGCAAATTAGTGTTCCTGAGCGCAATTTCTTCTTTGCATGCTGGCTGTTTCTCTGTGGACCCATGTGTTCCTGGGACAAGCTGTTGGGGTGGGCAACCCAACTGTGCTTTGACCAGAGGGTGTAGATGGCTTTCTCTGGAAGCTCCTTGTAGAGAAAACGCCATCTTTGAGTGCCTGCTCTTACGCAGTCACCAGCAGACCAAGGGAGGCACTTGGCCATCTCTGAAAGCAGCAAGGATAGGCAGAGATTCCTGGCTGGGAGGCCACGCTTGGCCAAGTGCTGTGTCCTCTATCCCGGCCCCCACCCCCACCTAGCAGCTGGGTGGCTATCTTAGTGCCTCTGCGTGTGTCACTCTGCCCGAATTAACGTAGGTTTGGCAGTCCTGGGGTGGCAGCCCCTTATCCAGTTGCTGCCCCTCCTCCAGCACTCAGGCAGCCTGTGCAGTTCATCTGTGACCTGTGTGTGCTGCTGGGGCTGGGATGGCAGGACTCCTGTGCAAAAGACGCAAAAAAGGAGGTAGGAAAGAGTATGTTTGTAGCAAGAATCTCTTCCTAAGCTGTCTGCCTAGGACTTGGCATACACACTCTCTGTAAGCAGGGCTCTCACTGGGCAGGACACTTTCTGCTGGTCTAGCTGTGCTTTGCCAGTAGCTGTAGCCAAGGATGTTTTGGTCCCATGGATCTGATCCAGCCACATGGGATCTGAAGGCAAGTGTAAAGTTTTTATGTGGCTCTTCATCTTGTGAGGGAGGGGGCTTAATACACAAATTCATGTTAACATTCTCTTTCAGTTCAGTGAATTGTTCAGCAGCAAAGTATTTGTGTTAGGAAGAGTGATCATTTTTATATTAAAAGAAAATGAGCAAGTGTATAATCTGATTTAACTTTTAGGAATAAAACCAGTTTAGCTGCATTTAAAAGTATTCTGGCTTGAAATCTATGCAGTATTTTGTTTATATAGCATTCACTGAAGACAGTACCATGTATTCACTGGTCTGAGGAAGTTAGCAGCTCTCTTCTGCGTTTGCAGGGCATTAGGAGCAGCAATGTCCTGACCTTATTGAACATTTGGCATTCCCAGAAAGACAGCAATGCTATAATAATGACAAGAGTTACATCTAGAAAGAAAGCTGGTACTTTCAAACAGAGTATGGTTTAAGTGGAATTTGGGCATTTAAAGTCCTAGCAGCGTTTTAAAAATCTTTGCCTGTAATGTCCAGTTTCCACATGATTTTTCTTGTTCCTTCTGGTGACTGTATCTGTTGGCATCATGGTGTAGGAGTTGCTTGGGTGAGAAAGCTGTAGTTGGGTGTAATGCAGACAGGGCTGAGTAAGGCATGCTATGAGAGCTGCTTCAGTCTTGCATGGGGCCTCTTAGCTCCCTGACTTTTGTTTGGAGAGGTTTCCAAAAGATGAGAATGAATGCAGAAAAAGGATAATTAAGAGTTTCTTTAATAACGACATTTATTCAGGAGGTTAAATCTCAGCCTGCAGACATTGTATTTTATTTGCAGTCGAGAATACTCTTCTGTTCCCCTCCCACTGCAGAGGGTATACACTACAGAAAGCAAGCTGAGCTTACTGCTAGCAAACCCTCTTCCCCACAGCCTTCATGCTGTATTAGCTCTAACCAGTCACTCTAGCATGGTTCATAAGCCATAAGGTCTCAAAAATATGGGACTGGTGTTTGTTTCTTGCAAAACATGAGAACATAGTTTCAAAACTGAGGATTTTAGTCATGCTCAATATCATGCTGTGAACCAGATTTAGCTAACATCTTGGAACTGCAATTAAGAAATGTGGTAACTTGTTTTAAGCATCATCTTTTCAAGTACCCGTGAGAGAAGGAGTGGAGGTTGTAGTGTGTTCTTCTCTCTCCTCCTCTGGGGCAGTAGGATCACTATGTTTTTCCCTTCGATCAAGCAGAAAAAAAGCAAGTACTGATACAGGATTTTGTAACCTTTGCAGACTGCATGCAAATGATTAGCCTGTGGTTTGATTTTCCAGCGTGAAAGAGGGATAGTGACTAGTCCTGAAAGAAGTGCTTGTTGGGATACTGTGACTATTAGTTAACTGTTTCTTCTTTTCTCTCTTCTTCTTCTGCAAGTTTGTCTTGCAGACCTTACTTATTTGGAAATCTTTGCTATCCCCCTAAAAGAGGATGGGACTTGGACCTCTCCCAAGGAGACTGCAATACCACAAATGCTGCCACAAATTATCTTAGCCCATGCTAACACAGAACTGTCACAGAGTAGATGGGTCTAATACCTTGTCTTTGTATCCCCCGTTTCAAATGCATGTACTTCATTAGCTTGGCTTATAATAAATAGTA
Organism: Hemiprocne comata; assembly: GCA_020745705.1. Taxonomy (NCBI): domain Eukaryota; kingdom Metazoa; phylum Chordata; class Aves; order Apodiformes; family Apodidae; genus Hemiprocne; species Hemiprocne comata. Next base: position 76,305,668 of record CM036586.1, read on the forward strand.
ATTTTCTGAGCTTAGGGGGAGGTCTACCTTGGAGAATATAAAAATATTACAGTGTTGCTAGTGCTTTTCTTACTGTAAAGCTCTGTCAAGATACTGAACAATTATTCAGTAGGTTTTCTCGAGTACGATTTCTCCTGTGTGGCAGGATGTAGGAAAGTAATTTAATATCCATTTTATTGATGGAAGGATACGTTATTGACTTTCACAAATGAGAGCTGTAGGTTTGGGATAAGAGCTTGAAATCACAAATTCCAGATTTGTGTTCACCGGATTGTGCTACATCTATTTTTAGCCAGTGGCAATGCTAGAATTAAATACACTTTCATCTGTGCTTGGTAGGTGTCCCTGGCGTTCTTGGAGGTTTTTAATAAGGTCAGTAGCGGGTTGCAGTTTCTTGTGTTCTGCAGCCAGAAAAGGTGAAGGTGAGTGGTGGTCATGCTATCAGAAAATAGAGTTTGTTTTTACAGCTTGCTGTCTGCTCTAGATCTGGGCTGTCCTGCAGACAAAGCCCACACCCCTTCATTCTGGAGAAACAAGCACTCTGAGGTTGCTCTTACCACAGAATTGGGTTTCTTGCAAAATATTTTCAGCCAGTAATGTGGTGGCTCAGTTTAATAAGAAACTATAAAAGGATGTTACTTTGATTTTATTTTCCACTGTGGCTGCAGTTCTTAATTCCCTAAACCATGGGCCCATTTTGAAATGGATCTGCCAGTTGTTTTCTCTTATTATGAATACCCACCTCAACCCCTACATATCTGAAAGCTTTGCATTTATTATAGTCTTCCTTTCTGTTTTTTCACTCTCTTCAGTGAGTGACCTCCAAGAAGAAGGTAAAAATGCTATCAATGCACCAATGAACCCAAGCGCCATGGATATCCATCCGGAAGACACACTATTAGGTAAAGTATTCAACCTACAGACCTCAACTAAGCAATTACTCCTCTCAGGGTTCAGTTAGCAGTATTTTGGGTGTGTTGTGGGTGTCACTTCCTTACTACTACACTGCCTGACTCATCTCAAGGAGTAATGAGGAAGTAAAGGAATGGGGGTGGAAAGCAGCAAAAGAATTCATGTTTTTTCCGAGGTTTGTAGAAATTTGTCAAGTATGTTCAGATAGCAGGGTCTTACTTTTGCTCTCCACTTAAAGGAACAGATCTAACCTAGATCACAGCTACCACTTCACTACTAAAGGAGTTAAAATGAAGGGTGCCGGGAAAGGTCTGCTGGTTGAAAGCAAGCACCAGAATTTAAAATATGAGACTTGATTCAACTGCTTCCTAAATACTGGTGTCCATATCCATGTTAACATATAAACTTACGCGTGATCCACATGTCCATAGATGCTGTTATGAAGATAATTCTGCCAAAAGTTGTGCAGTGGTTAGCCTTACTGAGCTCAAGTTGATTCTGCTACCAACATTTCTTTATAAAATAATCCCTTCTAAAATTAATTTACATGAATACCTCTTATGATTGTCATACTGGCTATTGGAGAGCAATTCTCACATCTCTTCATCCCACAGCAGATAGAGAAGACAACTACACCTGATAAATCTACTTTATGTTCTTCCCCCATGCACAAATACAACTGATGTAAATTGGGGTAATTTTCATCCTCCAGCTTAAGCAGAGATTAAGGAGTTCATGCACGCCGGGCCACATGTGTGACCAAGTTTCAAGGAACCAGAGAGTGAGGCACAAACTGTCATCCCAAGTCTCAGCAGTTGCACTGAGTAGCAGTGCCATAAGCTCTCTTCAGGACAGTGTAATTTGGGACAGGTGTTTTCAAATAGAAATTAAGTACAAGTTGAGGAGAGGGAGAAAAGCAGTGACAGCACTTTCTGGCATGTTAATATTAACATGTCCCACAGGGTGCAGATTACAGTGATCTTCCTCTGATGCATTCTACAGGGTCTGAGTTGGAGAAGGTCAGTTTTAGGGCAGTTAGGGCTGTGTCTCCTTTCTGTGTCTCTAAAAATGCATAACACTTTGATCACTGGATATCCCCTTGCTAAGAGGATGACTACTCACTGTCACTTCTTTATCAGCTGACTGACCACTTCATGATTAGGAATTGTTGCAGTATTTCAGCAGTGTACATTTGAAGTGGATCTCACTAAAGTTTCCCATTTTACTTGGACAGAGGAGAATGAGGAACGCACTATGATTGATCCTAACTCAAAAGAAGACCCCAAGTTCAAAGAACTGATCAAGGTAGGAGATCACTGTTTTGTCCTTCTTCACTTTTGTCCTTCTTCAGTTTAGCAAGTGAGCTGGAGTAATTTACAAGCTGATTAACTAGATACAGTATGCAGAACACATCTTGTTACTGAAGTGTATCTGTGAAAACTGAGGTCATCAACAAGGTAAGGCTAAAACCAATGACAGAAACAAGAAAAAGCTAGTGTCAGAGTGCTCATAGTAGTTACAGAGTAAAAGCCTTACTGTCCATTTGTAGCTGTGTGATTATTGCAGCAAGGATCAGTGCTCAGCTTGAATCTACCTGAAGTCACTGCATGTAAATCTAGGTTCCTTCTGTCTAGCAAGACAGGGAAGGAGCTTTGGAAAGCATTAGTGAGCTTTCAGGAGAGGAAAGAGTAGGACAGAATAAGCAAGGGGACAACAGGGAGACCTCTGGTGTTATAGGAAGGTTGAGTTGAGATTCTTCTTGCCCTATATTCTCTTGGGGTTTTTTAAAGAAGAAAAGTCCTTGGTTTTCCTGTGTGCTAGGGCAGGGGCCAGATTGTCCTGAACCTGTATTGTCACTGGAGACACCTGCCCAAGGTGTTGATAATGGTGGTGTGAGGTGTGGCTCTCTGCCTCAGCAATGCTCATGTGGGAGGATTTGATCTTGAGGGATTAGTGTTTAGGAGAACCTTTTCTATGTGGTAAGTCATTGAGGTTAATGGTGAAAGCTTGTGCAGGGAGAGAAGGGCTGGCAATTCTGAACAAAGGTGATCTCTATCCAAAAAGCATTTGTGCTTGTGTTGTATGTCCCGCTACACTTCCTCTTTATTATTTTTAAATTGTTTTTTAGAAATATTTTTTTTAGAAACAAGAGCGCAGCTGTAGCTGGATGGGTCTGAAAACTTTGGATAGCGTATACTGTCTCCAGATAGGGGGTTGAGCTGTCGCACATTCCTTTCAGGAAACCTTGTGCACCTGGCTGCACACATGCTTCACAGAATGCCTCAGCAAACCACTCACCTGGTGCATCTTTAAAACAAGCCCAGTGGTCTGTTATTAAATTAATAACATGTTTAGGATTACAAAACCACATCAAACTAAGTTTAGTAAGGAGCTGTGCTTGCTCAAATTTCTTTGTTGTTCTAATTCACCTGGAATACATTGTGGCTTTAAATTAAGTGAATTTGCACATTCTTTGTTAGTACCAGATCTGTTAATTCTCTCAAAAGGTACAATGGTCTTGCAGCATTCTTTCAAGATGTACTGTGTTTTCTTTGCTGCTGGATATTATCATGAATAATTCAGCTGAAGCAGAGTTGTTGCAGTGAAGGAACCAGGTGCACTCTGTGATACAGGAGACTTGCTGTTGAGATTAGAATGGCTTTTAAACTGGCAATTTTGCTGTTTAATTTAATATCAATTGGTGAGTCTTTCCTGGATGTCATAGTTTACCAAGGTTGTATTTTCCAATTTAAAAACCTGAAAAACTTCCAGGGGAATGAAAATCAGGGATAAAGCAGTACTTGGGAATGTATCTGAATGCATAGAGCACATTGCAGAATCAGACTCTGGTTCACTACGCAACAAAGATTATTAGAGAAATGGAACATCTGCTCTGTGAGGAAAGGCTGAGAGAGCTGGGTCTGTTTAGCCTGGAGGAGACTAATGAGGGATCTCATAAATGCTTATAAATATCTAAAGGGCAGGTGGCAGGAGGATGGGTCCACTCTCTTCTGCAGTGTCCAATGACAAGGGCAAGGGGCAATGCACACAAGCTGGTGCACAGCAGGTTCAGCCTAAAATAAGGAAAAACTTACTTACTGTGAGAGTAACAGAGCACTGGAACAGGCTGCCCAGAGAGGTTGTAGAGTCTCCATCTGGAGACATTGAAAGCCTGTCTGGACATGTTCCTGTGTGATCTACTGTAGGTCATCCTGCTCTAGCAGGGGGGTTGCACTAGATGATCTTCAGAGGTCCCTTCCAACCCTGACGACTCTGTGAGTTTGTGACTGTTTACACTTGAATGAAGAGAGAGTAATGTATTACCAATTGAACTGGAGCAGGTGGTGCAGGGAGCAGCACGTAACTGAAGATTGTTTCCTCAGGATCATACTCAAAGGACAGATGTGTCCTGTAAAGTGCCTACTTGAAAATTATGTAATTTAGGTAATTGCTAATCATTTGCATACCTCTTAGCAGTTGAGAGTTTTTACAGAGATTCAGCTGGCGAAATATTTAACACTGTGTTGGTGTGAATCTGTAAGGCAGCCAGAGGTTTGAATTATGTTGGCAAAACCGATTTTATGCCACAGAGTTTGGATAATGCCAAAAAATGAGCAATTTATTCCTGGTTTTCTGTTCTTCAGTTCTTAATGACATTTTCCAAGAGCCCCATTGCTGGATGAGAATTAGCCATACTAAGTGCTATACAGCAGCAGCCAGCAGAAAAGACTTCCTGCCCCTCAGAGCTTGAAATGAAATATCTCCATGGACCAGCAAGGACTGAGGAGTTGAATAGATGGAGTTTTTTTCTAGTTGAAATGGTTCTCTCTCTTTTCCCCTCAGAGAGGAATGTGTCAATAGCAGCATTAGAGCCTCGTGCCTTTGGAAATTTGGCAGTGTGACTTTGTTCCATTGGTGCCAGCCCAGATCTCTTTCAACACCAGAGTTAGACGTGCCAGTGGTTTGCCATCACTGATCTGGAGTGTTTCTGTTCTGTCAGTTGCATGAAGTTGAATAAATGGATCTCAGTGCAAAGAAACAGCAGAGATATCTATTGCTGACACTGCTTTAATATCTCTTTGTCTTCATAAAATGTTTTTTTAATTTCTGCTAGCCTCATGCCATACGAATTATATGCGTAGTGGATTGATCAGTGCAAGCTCATGGGAGCGTTTGGAAGTGATTTTGACAGAGTTGTAATTCTGGAGAGACAGATTGTATAGCATTGTGGTAACAGACCAACAAAAAGAAAAAACAACATTCCTCAAAGCAAATATACAGTGAATCCCCTTATGGAAGTCTTTTTAGTTGTGGGTGCTGAAATACCTGCTTTAAGTCCTCTTGCACATACAAAAATAATCAGGAACTAGAATTATGCTTCACAGTGTTGTTTGGTATCATCATTGATGGTATTCTAAAAATAGTTGGCCATAATTTGTCAATATGAAATCTTCAACTAAGTTCCCTCTGTGGCCAGCGGCATTTTTTTTCTTCATTTACTCTGTGTCTAGTCAAACACAGTTTGGTACATGGCTGAACAGACCCAAAGCTGAAAATTCAGATGAGGGAAAGAGAGATGAGTTATCTTTTTCTTTATATATATGTATAAATAATATATTCACAAAATACTCTAGTGTCTGAAATGTGTGAGCTTCTTTTCGTTGCCCAATATTTGTCAAGTGACGAGTGCACAACTAACTTAAAGTGAATTATAAGTTTGGGATATTTTGTGGTGGGATAAAGAGGTATCCTGTGATACATTGTTTTTATTGTATACTTCGGAGACAGGTTTCTAGTCTGTGTGTTATTGTGAATCTGTTTAAAATTCAGTTTCCATTAATATATAAAGTTCCCTTAGTTGGTCTATGTCACTAATTGTAAAGACCATTTTGGGCTTCTTCTAGCTCTCTTTTGAATACTTAAAAGGAAGCTGATCTGTGTGTGCTTTCCTTGTTGTTCAAATGTGTTTCTTTGTATATTGGGTGTAAAGGTGGAAGGAATTTTTTCCCCCTTCTGGTTCAGATATGGCTGAAGGGTAAAAGTTTCAAAAGCTTCATTACTGGTTGTCTCTTAAATGTAATTAGACTTAATAGGTTGTAGGAATTGAGTCAGAGGCTTTAAGAAGATATCTTAACATTTCACATAAGTGGCAGATTTCCTGGAGCTTTCTCATGTATTTTGGTAGGAAAAGTATGAAGAAGAGCTTCTACTAATTGAATGAAAAATTTTAGAACAGCAGCTTGCGAGAATTTGGTCCCATCTGAAAGTGCCTTGACAAAAGACAGCACGTCACAGTTGCAAGATGCTTTCCCTCCCTATAAAGATTTCGGTGAGAGCGGCTGATACTGCAACAACTTGGGGCCTTTAAAGCCTCATCTAAACTTAATAGGGATTCAAACATTGCTGCTCGAGATTCTGCCTGAATGAGGAAATATCCTCACTTGTAGTAAACCATTAACTGTCCTAGAAATTATCACCTTTTCCTATGTCTAATTTTACGGCTTTTTTAAATTCACTGTGGTAAAGAGAAAACCAAAGTGAAGCCACTATCCTTTTCATAAAGTTTCACATGTGAGCAGATGAAATTGTGCTTCCTAAATGCTCCATGGTCTGCTTTTCAAAACAAGCAGCCTTCTTTTTGTTTACAGTGCTTTGTGCAGTTTCCAGTCAACGGTTTCCAGGCCTGAATATGAATTTTTAATATTAGTTTCCATGCTCAGCCCTGAAGCCAGTTAAGCTTTCATACCTTTGATCTCTTGTTTCCTAATTCTCCCAGAATTCGGGGGAAAAGGGTCATTGAAATCAGGGTTTGCTTTCTTTGCTGAGCTTCCTGTTTTCCCATTGTGCCAGATGTGTTCATGTATTTTGTCTTGTTTTTAATTTTGTTCATTACTGTGTAGCAGTGACTGTGGGGTCCTTACACCCTTGAACTCTGCAGATTAACTCTGAATGTGCCTCACCACCATGGGAGCAGCCAGCCTGCAGAACAGAAATACTGCACCAAGCTGGTGAAGTTGATGTAAAAACCCACCTTGCATGGGCTAAACGAACAAAGTGGCCAGGCAGACTCATTTTTCCTTCTAGATTTTTAGCACTCTTTTGTGTCAGCTATCTTGCCTCATTGTGAATTTCAGTTTTCAGCCCAGTGTTTAGTAATGCAGTATGGCTCATTTAACCAGACATGCATTTGTCCTAAAAATGATGTGATAAATGGATGTGTCAGAATTGAATCACCACTGGAAATTTTACAACTACAAACGTGTGTGTCTGGGTATTTGGCACAGTTCAGAGATGCTTTATGTGACTATGGATATGCATGAAAGGGCAGCAGAGGTTTTGAGGACATGGGGATATTGTATTAAAGTCTTAAAATCATGCTGCTAATCCCAAATACTATAGACTATAGAAAAGCAGCTTTTTAATGAATGTATGACAAGTTAAGTGACCTAACAAACATTTCCATTTACCTGCATGCTGTTTTATGAGTCTCCAAGTACTGAACAAGAAGATGAGTCTCAGGTGCATTGAAGATCATCAGCTACACATGGGATCTTGTGGTGGCTTCACCAGCTATTGGGTATAAGGAGAGGCATGTTGTTAGGGCTAACACTGGGAGAACAGTCATTGCAATAAAGTACTTCCTCAGTCCTTCTCGTTTCTCTTACACTGATTATTTAATGCAGCAAATGTAGCCCAAGCTTAAAAGGCAATATTGAACTGCAGATGTATGAAATGCAGACAGAGAAACGAAGGAATGGGTTGAGAAGTGTGAGACTAGACAGATCGGATTTAAGCATATTTTAATGCACAAGAAAAGCTTTCTGGCTGCACCTTCTCTTTGCTCCCCACCAAGTACTCTGTGCCTGTGTCAAGCTGTTTAAATTTTTGGACATCCAGGTTGTTGAATATTTTCTGCTTCTGTCTTTGCATGAAGGAGCAACTATAAATAAGTAGAGAACTGACTTTTCCATGAGCAGAGTCAGAAAGCATTTCTGCATGTTCATCATTTCAATAAGCAGTATGGTGCTTAGTTTCCCTTGTAGAAGTTTAAAAAAAAAAAAAAAAAAAAATCTGTGCAGAAAGATTTTTCCAGGCTCCTAGTTAAGATACAGTCAGGAAATCAAGAGGTGGGCCAGGAGATTTTTAGGGTTGGTTTATTTGTTTTTTTAATTACAGCACTTGCCAGCCTTCAAGGGCTGTTACAAAAAGAAAACAAAACAACAAACCACACTTGGATTTTTTTTTTCTTAAATACAATTTGCAAATTCATTTTTTCTAGGAGAGCTGAAGTTGCAATCTGAATACTAAAGAAGTTAGGATACTCTTTGGGATATTTGTCTTTCATTCAGGTGCTGAACTATTAAAATAATAAAAGAAATATGGTCAGACCTTGTTTAATTTGTATCTATGCTATGTACTTTTTTTGCCAACAGTTTTTCAGTGCTAAATTTCACTGAAACATTAAAGCAGCACATAGTGTAAGTAATTTCCTTTTTTAACACACTGTACCCAAAGACACTTGGTAATTCCTGTGTACCTTCACTCTTGGAAGTGGGATGTTGGCTTCTACATTAGAAGGTACTTCCAAACTTTTATTTTTAATTCCTTGGCACTTTCTAGATTCTGACTTCAATACCATTCTGCACAGGACAAAGTAAAATGTTTAGGAATGGTTTCAAATAGTTCAGCATCCTAAGTCTTCCTTTACCAAAGCTTTTGAGGACTTTTGGAAATCTGGCCTCTTCCTATAGGAACTGTAGTGGGAGCTGATTATCAAATCGTAATTTCAGCTGAACTTCAGATAATTTTTGAAAGTCTGCTCTGTAAATCTCATGGAAGACCTAAATCTTTTACGACTCTGGTGCAGCCTCACCTTGAGTACTGTGTAGTTTTGGGCACCACAATATAGAAAGGACATCAAGCTATTGGAGAGTGTCCAAAGGAGAGCCACGAGGATGGTGAAGGGTCTGGAAGGGATGACTTATGAGGAGCGGCTGAGGTCACTTGAATTATTCAGCTTGGAGAAGAGGAGGCTGAGGGGTGACCTCATTGCAGTCTATGGCTTCCTCACGAGGGGAAGAGATGGGGCAGGTACTGATCTCTTCACTCCTGTGACCAATGAAAAGACTTGGGGAAATGACAGGAAGCTGAATCAGGGGAGGTTTAGGTCGGATATCAGAAAAGGTTTTTCACCCAGAGGGTGGTTGAGCACTGGAACAAGCTCCCCAGGGCAGTGGTCACAGCACCAAGCCTGCCTGAGTTCAAGAAGCATTTGGATGATGCTCTCAGGCACATGGTGTGATTCTTGGGGAGCCCTACACAGGGACAGGATCCTGATGGGTCCCTTCCCAACTCCGTGATTCTGTGATTCTATTACTTTGATTTCTTCAGTTGTTTTTCTATTGATTTCTATGTGTGTCAAACTTACCATTTTGGAATTGGACAGTCATCTTATTGACAGGCTTTGAAATCTTTTCTAGATGATCTGGGACAGTAAAGTGTCTTGTTGCTTAGGACTCACTTTTCTGTATCACTGGTGAACATTTTTCGAGGTCTTCTCTTTGTCTTCCAGCTTGGTAATCCTTTGCTAACTTGTCTAATATCTCTCTCCAGCCCTTTACCATAACTGTCCATCTATCTCCTGAAAAATATTGAGAGAGACAAGAATAGCTGATGGGAGTTTTCTCTCCAAATGTGGTCATGGTTCACCACCTGCGCAGCAGAGCTCTGCTAGCTATTTTATTTAGGCTGCATCTTCTTGCATTTAACTTTTGCTGGCTGTAATCTCTGAGCAGATTTTGCTTGGGGTTTTCAAAGGGCATCCAAAGATTTGATGCCCTATGCCAGATGGCAGCTGACATGTTACGATTTTGTAAAAAATCTTTGCTTTAAATCTAGAGGAGAAGTACTGGACAGGGAGAGTTTATCTGATTCAGAGGCTGCTGAAGAGGCATCCTGAGAATGGCCAGAGGGTGAAATGCAGGGAGAGCAATTGTCTTCTCATTTTTCTCTGCCCTTATGTGTCTGGCATACAAGCAAGATGGTTTCTGAGGCATGTTGGAGCGAGCATGTGTCAGTAGCAGGGCTTCCCAGCGTTGCTCCTGTGACCACAGCCGAAGTGTCCGATGACCACACCTGCCAGGGCACAGTGCTGCAATACCCCTTTTAATCCAGGACCTCAAGTGCCAGGGGTCTGGGCTGCTCAAGCAGAAGTGAAGTTGCCAATTCATTGGCAGCACAAGCCATGAAGGTGTTGCAGGAGAGGAGCATGAGGTGGGGGAAGAAGAGGGGGAGAAACTGTATGGATGTCCTGCTCAAGAAATGCCATTAGGTAGATGTGGGAGTGTGAAACAATTTGGTGGCATGTGTCCAAATAGTGGTGGTAGCTGTAACTGCACAGCAGAGGCCATCTGATAGAGAGAATGGCCCAAGTGATGGCTAAGGTTCCTACAAAGTCAGAGGGGAGCAGTGAGGCAATAATACTGGTGCAGAGCACATCCTTGTGTATTCACATCTATCTTCAAACGTCATCTCCACTTTCTTTTACCTGCTTTAGAGAAGACCACTTTTGATAAAAGTTGCTGATACTTAACAGAAAAGCTTTATTTTGAAAGAAAGCTCTTTAGAGGAGTAATTTTTATTATTGAGATTTTTCATCCCTCTGGGCAGCTTAGAGGGCAAAAGTGATTTACATACGTGAACATTGATGCTGATACTTGTTTTCCATGAACTGACTGGTTGCCATATCCCCAGCTAAAATTTGCCACTTACACTATTTTTAGAGCTGAGTTTCAGCCTTGCACATTTTCAGCATGCTTTGGAATTACTATAGATATAGATTAGAGGTACATAAAGCATTAGTATTTCATGTTTGCATTGTAAATTTATTTGTGGATGCTACGCCTAGCAAAACCCCACTGAGGTTCGTAGACTCAGTGAACCTCAGTAGCGAGACTGAGTTACTTAAATGTCCTTGTGACAAGTGCTCCTGTTTCCTAGGATTGCCCAGGTAGGTGTTTTCCAGTGCAAGCTTGTCTGTATTTTGTTTATTTGCTTTTGTTTTACAATTTCTTTTATATTAAAATCCTTGAACTTTCTTAGCCATTATGACTGCTGAGAAGAGGCAGAATGGGATCTAATCAGAAAATAAATTTCAAGAATCCACAATTTTATATGAAGTAAATTTAAAAATGCAGAATTTTTAAATGAGGATTAATGCTCTAGGTGGCTCTAGTTAATGGATTTTGCATGTCTATGGTTGGCAATACTCTTTTCCTCTTATAGAATCAAGGATTTAGCAGGATTTAACATTCCATCTGTTCCCATAGAATGATATTATTTTTCCAAAAGTAATTTAGTTTTCCAAATTATAAATTGGAGGAAAGCACTACTACCAACTTCAAACAGTTAAGGCTGTTTTTCCTGTAACTGTTTGGAAATTATTATCTTTGGCACCTGAAAAAAAACCTCAGTTCCTTCTATTTTTAAAGGTTCTTTATGTTCATTCCTGTTTTGCAGGTGATTGAATGGTTTTATAGTTACAGTAGTCAGCCTAACAGGGGACTGTTGTATGTGTTGTAGAATGGTTATCAGGTCCATTTGACCAAAATTTTACTTCCAGACTTCTGTATTCTGCAATATCTGAAGATAAACTACCTTTTCCTGTTGCGAATGGCAGGGATCTATCTGGTGCGTATGTTCAGCACCTGTTAGGAGGAGTTGTTCACTTTTTCCCTTCTGAAGATCTTTCTGGTGCACCACCCACATCTTTTCATGGTAGTGATCGTGGTGGGAGCATGGGACTATTGTCATATATTGGCAGGTCTGCTGTTCACCTAAAATAGGTAAGCCATGAGTTTCGGGACATGTAGAATAGATACACTAGCAAAGGTTATTGTTGCAGAGCTACTAGTTGCTACTTGCTTTAGAATTGGTGCAATAAGGAGGACATTTTAGTGGGGGAGGATAGAGGGCAGTAAAATTGCCATGGTACAATATCTGAATGAAAACACAACAGAGCAAAAGCATCTCTTTGTTATTTCTCCATAAATACATGGTTATTCTTGCTGTTTTATATTCCTGATTACTACCTGGAATGGAAGGAACATATTTCAGTAGTTCTTAGACATTTGCTTCTTTTTGTACTTTCAGGTTCTAATTGACTGGATCAATGATGTGCTGGTGGAGGAGAGAATCATTGTGAAACAGCTTGAAGAGGACCTTTATGATGGGCAGGTGCTGCAAAAGCTGCTGGGTGAGTTCATGCAAGGGAAGGCAGCCCCAAAGACTGGAAGGGGCCCAAAGTTAGCATCTTCCAAAGCTGCAGAAAGCAGCAGGTCTGTACAGTAACTCACCATCTCACCAGGGATACAGTTAGTTTTACTGATAGCTACAGTATCAGCTTCTCCATCTGTTCTTCTCAGGCTATCTGCTGAAAGGAGAGAAAGTCCAGATGATTCCTAAGTATCTGTTTCATGGACTAAGTATAGTCCAGGCAGCTGAAATACACGGCACAAAAAAGGTGAAGAGATTTATGTTTAAAATGGAGAACCAAGCAGAAGCCACGTCATCCAAAATTTTGTCTGTGTAGTTTGCTTCTGAAAGCTTTTGGGCTGAGAGCTTTTTTGAGGTCCTGACAGAATTACTTTTAGGGGGAAAACTGTGAAAAAGAGAATGCTTGGCAGCAGGGACATATGCATAACGTGCACTTATGTGCAAATGATTCATGGAAGGCTGTACTCAATGAAGCAATTGTGATTTTGCAGCCCCCTCACATCTTAGCAATATGTGTGTTCATGCAGGAAGCACAACGGAGATGGTGTTATGATGATGCAACAATTTATGGGGGTGCTTTTAGCAAACAAAGAGACTTGAAGCTTCAAGTGCTATTGTAAATCCACACTTTTTCCACTGATGGATAGTCAGGCTGCTCTCAGTTTTCTTCTGACATGTTTTCAAGAGTGGGCTGGGAAGTGCAATGCATGTGTTAGAGTGAGGCAAGAGGACCTACTGGTGCTAATTCCACTGGTGCTAATTCCACTGGTGCTAACAGATGCTGATTACTGAATTTTCTGCATATGCCCCTTAAATAGCAAGTCTGCAGCATTTTTCATGAACATTCAGAAGCTTTTAAAGTTGGTTAAGAACAATTAACTTTGTGTGCAATTTAAACTCCTCAAAAACAATTTGAGGAATAAACCAAGTACTTTTAACATTGCTTGGTTAGACTGCAGCTGGGACCTTCCAGACAGGGTGGGGAGCAGGAGTGTAGAGTTAATTTTAGCTGGGGAGTATTTGTGTGAATACAATTGTACTTCTTGACGTATAGACAGTACTGGTTCAGCAGATGGTAGTGCATTTCACTGTAGACATTTGTCATCGATATCACTGCTTTCTTATATTCCCTCTGGAGGCCTTGGTTCCACCCTAAGGCCTGCAGGCTTTTAGAAAGTGCTTAGGTGTACAGATGTGTATTTCCCCCTCCCTAGGAGTGTTCAAGGCCAGGTTGGATGAGGCTTTGAGCAGCCTAGTGTAGTGGGAGGTGTCCCTGCCTATGGCAGGGTGCTTGAAACTAGATTATCTTTAAGGTGCCTTCCAGCCCAAACCATTCTATGATTCCATATGTAGCTCAGTTGGACTTATCATATCTTATAGAAGAAAAGGTGGGCATGTATGTCTTGCTGCCTGAGACTTTAACTGGACTGGTTTTTCCTCATTTTCTTACTGTTGGGCCTCTGACTGGAGAGCAAATGCTTCTCTTCTGACCTGAAGCAATCACTACTCAGCCCCAGTCTTGTGTTGTTCTTCAGTGACGTCATGCTGTGCTCCTGATGCTTGAAGCCTGAGAGATAAGTCGGCCCTCTGTTGTGCAAGTCATCTTCTCTGGTGCCTACAGGAGAGGCTAACAAAGTAGGGTCATTAAGCTTCAAGTTGTAGTTGTCATTCCTTGTGTGTGAGAGATATTTTAAGCAGATCTATCTTGATAGGCAGACCAAAAAAAAAAAAAAAAGACAACAGCTTGTCAGTGGGCTTATTTGAAGCAGTTTGGAGTAAGAGATTATCAATTAGTAATTGCAATGACTAATTAGTAATGAGGGGGGATCTAATTAATGTCTATAAATACATGAGGGCTGGGCATCAAGAAGGTGGGGACAACCTCTTTTTACTTGTCCCCAGTGATAGGACAAGGGGCAATGGATTCAAACTCGAGCACAGGAAGTTCCACCTCAACATGAGGAAGAACTTCTTTACTGTGAGGGTTACAGAGTCTGGAACAGGCTCCCCAGAGAGGTTGTAGAGTCTCCTTCTCTGGAAACTTTCAATAAATGTCTGGATGCCTTTCTGAGTGATCTGCCCTAGTTTTTGGTCCTGCTCTGGCAGGGGGGTTGGACTCGATGATCTTCAGAGGTCCCTTCCAACCCCTGACATTCTGTGATTCTGTGAATTAGTAATAGTAAGATAGTAATTATAATAATTTAATATATATTGTATGTACATACAAAATATATTTATTATGCATATATAATATAGATGTAATATATTATAGATTACATATATATGTAATACATTTTATATTGATATATAATTTACATTATATGTGTGATATATAATATATCACATAATATATATGTAACATATCGTGCATATATAATATACAACATATACTATACATTATATACATAGTCTATATGTAATATATAATATATAGTATATATTATATATGTTATATGTAAAATATATAGTATATATCATATATGTAATGTACAGTGTAGTACATATATAATTAAATATAATTTCATACAACATATATATTCTTATAAAACAATACATACAAATCTAATTTATGCTAATCTATAGATATAATATTGTAATATATAGTAGTAATTATGATATTTAGTAATTAATTAATACTTAGTAATTAACTAATTATCAGTTAATTAGTGAGAGATTAGCAAGAGGTTATCAAGGTATAAGTAGTGCCACTTGAAGAGGCTGTAGGGACTTGGTACACATGGTGGCACAGTGAAAGGAAATAAATTTCTTCTTGCTGACTGGCAGCTAAACTAGGATGAGAATAGATAGGAGCCGTAACAGGTGACCAAAAAATGAATCCTTTTGTATAAGGTGTTTTTTTTTTAAAATCTAAAATATTTTAAAATAATATTTACATTTTTTTAGTCAGTTTAAAAAATACTCAGAGACATCTTGACTAAAGGACATTTTTTCCACTTATATTATTCAGATATTGATAAAAAATTCCTACTGTAGATTGATGGGAACAGTCAAAACATTCAGTATTTGTGAGTTGAGAACCTGCAACCCTCTTCTTTTTGGGTGTTTTGGGTTATTAAAGTACTCTTGTAGTTCTGTAACTTAATAAATAAATAAATATATATGTGTGTGTGTGTATATATCTCTTCAGCTAGGTGAAATGTCCAGAAAAAACATTTTGAGAGCAAAATTATTTCCATTATTGGAATAATAACTTTTGACAACTCTGAAATGTTTCTGAAAGAATCTTTAGAGTTGAAGCCCATCCCATTTTGTGAAAACACTTTTGGTGATGTTTTTTTCTATTTTAAAAACTGGAATAATAATATATAATTGGAGTATGTTCAACAAGTCCTGACCTCCTAGTCCCAGCAGCAGAGTGAGTTTAACCACTTTTTTCCCCTTGGTGGAAGGAGAGGAGAGATCAGCTGTTCCCATGGCTCTGGTGGCTGGAGGTCTCTACCCTACCTTCCTCAGCCCTCTTTCTTCTTTTTTAGAGAAATCCACCTCCTGTGTCTTTGACAAGGGCCACAATGCAGAGGAAGAGAATATATACTATAGACTAGTTGTCTATAACTTTGGCAACAAATAATTATGTTACAGAAACAGAATTCAGATTTTAGCAATGGCATTTTACAAAATTTCCTGCAGTATTTAATTTTTGGAAGTAATCAACCATGAAGTGACAATGTCATAACAAGATGACAAGATTATACCAATTTACTTCTTTCTTTAAATTAGTTCCGCTAAGCCAGTACAAATCTGTGGAACGTATGACTTGATGGTTTGAGGAGGCAAGCTTTTCTTTAGTTTAAATTTGTGCCTTCAGTCAACCTGAAATAAAGCTTATCAAGCTGAATTAAGTGTTCACACAATGTTTCCCCTTTTTTGTCCTAATTTAACTTGTTATTAAGGAAAAACATTGAACTTGTGCAGATTCCTCGTGTAGTGAAGGCTGCGTTGTGCCAAATGTGCTGCATTTTCAGCAGTGAAAGAAAATGAGAGGCACAATAAATGTTATTACTAACTTGGTGCCTATCTGAAAATTGTCATATATTTTAACACCTGATTGCTGAGCATGTTCTGCCAGACCTTAGCAGTTTTCTGTGACAGGTTTTATTTGGAATTGAAACACTGATGAAAGGTTTGCTTTCAGGTATTTTGCTGAGGAAAATAATTATCTTGGAAAATTTCTAGCAAAGTCCAGCTCTGCCCAGTGCTCTGTGCTCATTATTACCATGCAGGCCCTTATTAAATCTGATTTTGCCTCTTGTTTTTGTTGTTCTTTTTTTCAAATACAGAAAAATTGGCTGACCGTAAACTGAACGTGGCAGAAGTGACGCAATCCGAGATTGGTCAGAAACAAAAGTTGCAGACGGTCCTGGAAGCTGTCCATGATTTGCTCCGACCCCATGGCTGGACAATCAAGTGGAACGTTGACTGTAAGGACTCTGTTGTGCTTTCTTTCTCAGCTTTGCAGGCAAGGAGGGTATGATAATCACTAGGTTGATCATATTCTCTGTGATGCAGTGTGGTTTTTAAAATTACTCATTTATTTGCATAGAGGGTGCTACCACATCCATACGTGGATTGTAACGGGTGCCTTCTTATGTGGTTTTGTTTAAGGACAGATGTACATGGCTATGGGATTACTGAAGTAATTTGTTCCTTTAAAGATACGCTTTCACTAGAAAGTTTTTTGTTTGCTTCCAGAGTTTAAATCCCTGCAGATGTGAAAAATGTTAGTCATTCAAGTACTGGAGGGTGGTCTAACCCTTCAGGCCACCACAGTGAGAGTAAAAGGATCCTGTATCCTGCTGGAGGATGCAGCCTCTGACAGGCTAAGCAGAAAGTGCCCTCTGTTGGAGCACGGCCTGTTACAGTCTGAAAGTGAGAATGGAATTTGAAGTCCCTTCATCTAGATAGTGGGTGGGGTTGCAGCCAGGAAAGCTTGTGTTAACACTTCGGAAGTCTGCTAAAAGCATAATTCTCCAGTATTCTTCAGTACAGTGGAAGGTGAGTGATTGAGTCTGCCTGTTTTCATTGACTAGAGAGGGAGCTGAAGTGTTTGGGCTCCTAAGTTAGGCATGCAGCTTAAAGGGAGGGTTGAATCTAGGCTTTGCTACCTGTAAAATTATATTGTAGGCCTTGTTAATTTAGGTAAAAGAGGAAGAAGGATAAAAAGAAAAAAGACTCTTTACCAATGACATTTTTCACTGCTTTTTTCCTGCCTTTTTACCAGAGCTGTTTGTTTTAAAAGAGGACATCAGTATTCTTTTATTCGCTTCATTTTCCTTGTTCCCTGCAGCAATCCATGGCAAGAATCTGATTTCCATTCTACACCTTCTAGTAGCTTTGGCAATGCATTTCCGGGCTCCCATTCGACTGCCTGAACATGTGTCTGTACAAGTGGTAGTTGTACGGGTGAGTATGAACTCAAAAGAGAAATTGATCAGAACAACCACTATTTCTCACTCTACTGCTGCAGTACTGGGCTGATCCCATCCATTGCCCCTGGATCTCTTGCTATTTAGAAGATTCTTGTCCCAGTTCTTTATTGAGTCCCAGTCCTGGGAATGCATTTTTGGTGTGCTTAAAGTGATCCTGAGAGCATAATATCTTTAACATGTTTGGGACCACCATTTGCTACGGCAATATTAAGCTAAAAAAACATGTGATGGGATTTTGTATAAGAGAGAGTTATGTCTGTAATTTGTGGCACTTTAGTAAATGGTTTTTGCCATGCTTTTTTTTTTTTTGTAGAAAAGCCACTGAAGCACAAACAGCATAGAAAGGAGTTTCAGCATGTAGAATATCCATAGTCTGGGAAGCCTGTTACTGATGTTGTTTTTCCTTAGTGACTTATTATGCAGACTTAGATATGTTGTTTTCTTTGGCATGCTAATAGATTTTCATCATTTCTTTCACAGCCTTGAATTTTTGTTAGCTTTCCTTAGATATGGAGAAGAGATCTGACATAAGGAGCCCTGACTTCTCCTCTCCTGACCTAGATATTGCTCTAGTTAGTCCTTTCTTGTCTTGGTGTTGACCATTTCCTTTCACTCTACAAAGACACTACTTTCAGAGCATAGGTACTCTTGGTTTTTATCTTGCCTTCTATACCCACTGAAGCTCGTGGTAGTACAGCCTGTAGCATGTGAACCCAGCTTTTCTCAACATCTGTTGAAACACCAGGCAGAGCTGTTCCAGCTGGCACTCTGATGATGCCGTGACTCTCTGCTGTGGTGCTCAGCGCTATTGTTGCAAGGCAGGCTCAGCTGGCAGCAGGCTGTGGAAGGGGTTTCTGTACGTGCCATTTACTGTTAGAGCTGTCAGGCTGTAGAAGGTTTCCTTTCAAGAAAAAAGAAGATAAAATTATCTTGGACTCTGCTTTGCAAATGTGTATCCCCTTACAAGAAGCGATTGCATAGTGGTTGATTAGGCAAGCCTCATTTCGCTTTACATTTAGATAATGGCATTTTCCAGGCTGCCTGAATGCTCTAGAGGTGCAGGGTGTGATGTAAATGAGTAATTGATTTATACTCCCTGGCTTACAGTAAATGTATGTATTATCTTTAAGAGGTGATTTTGAACTGCATTCAGGCTGCTGTAGTTCTTTAAAGAACAGTGAGTTAGATATAAAGGTACATGAACGTAAATGGGAAACTAATTTGTCTTTAAATTTCTATTGGCTGTCTTGGAAAGTTAAGGAGGGAAATGTAATTATAATGTAGTAAACAGTCCTCTGATACCATGATGCTAGAAATCTTCTTCTGCCCGGTACAGTGAAGTGTCTTCTGTAGCTGGTAAGTCAGAAAAAAACCTTAGGTGAAGAGGTAAAGTCTCCCTTTGCTTGTCCTTAGTTCAAGCTTCAGAACCCTCTCTCTACTTCTGTAGCAGGGTTAAGGCTGTAGAAAAGGTGTTTTCACAACTTCTTCCTGTTGGAGGGATATAGAGAAGACACCAACCAAAAGCATCTGGTTCACCAGAGTCCCTGCATCTTGAGACTAGACAAAGCTGAGGTGAAGACAGGTTGAAATAAAGGCTGACAGAAACTAGGGAAAGAAAGAAAAGATAAAGAGCAACTTCTGTGTCCCCAAGGGATTGCCTGAAGATGTCAGAGCAATGATACAATGAGAGTTAATTTAAGCTTGAAAGGCTGCAGGCTTTTGCTTTTGGACCTAGAGCCTGGAGATGGTTGTGGCAACTGCTGGCTTTGAGCCTACCTCGGCTGGCCCCATGCAAGAGGAGGCTTGTCTCAGCCCCCCTATCCCACTGCTAGGAAAAGCTTCCAACTCTTAAACTTTATTTACATGGAAAGCAAGGCACAGCATAAACTGAAGCATGTTTCTTCTGGAACAATAACCTTTGCCTTGTAGCTTGATACATTGAATTTTTGTAGTTCAGCATCCGTAATCTAGTCTAAAAATACATGCTGATTCAGTAACAGGTCTCTTTAAATGGAGCTTACTTAGCCTTTGTGATACTAATGACAAACAGAAGAAAGGTAATGAGGTTAATATTGTTACTAATCCAAGTAGGAAAACCATTATTAAGAAGATTATTAGTATTATTATTATCAATTTATTGTTAAGTGATTTCTTATTACAGATTTCAATGATGATTAGGATTCTGTCAGATCAGAGCACAGTTAACATGTCTGCTCTGAGAGGTCTTAGTTTAAACGCCTCTTCTTGTTTGAATATGCATTTAAGAGGATTAATCAACAGTTTAAGTGACTTCTTTGTAAGCTTTGCAGAATTGACCCTGCAGTAAGAAAACCTTGCAAGATGTTGTGGGAGTATTGTGCGAGAACACACCCACACCGAAATTTTCAAAACTAGTTAAGTCTCACTTTCATGGGTGACTTTGGCACTTAGGATTATCATTATCAGCTTTGTTGAGCTGTCCTTACACCGTGCAGATGTCTGAGGTTCTTCTTGTCCAGAGGGGCTGTGCTTACACTATGAAAATAAGAGAGTCATACTGGTTTAGCAAGTTACTGCTTAGCAAATTGTATGCGTTTCCATAGCTCATCCCAGAGCAATGCAGAATACCTTATTAACTTGTGTAAGTGTTGTGGGCTTCTTCTCTAATTTTCAGTGTCCTTCTCCATAAAATGATTAAGATAAAATACTAAGACAGTAGTGTGCTACTTGGAAAATATTTATCAAAATCTCCACAGACTGGTGGTGATTCTACCCTTCCCTAAATTCTTCCCTTCCTTTAGCATCTTGAGGTGACAGACTGAGACTTTCCTCAGGTGCTGTCTTTTTTTTTTTATTAAAAATAGTTAATTTAGATTCTAAGAAAGATCTGTAGCTGGATCTGTATCTGTCAAACAATACACCCTCCTTTTTTGCTTCTGCATTGTATAGTTTGCTCAGAGACCCACAGATGTTTTGGAAAGAACTTTCTGCTTTACCTTCCCTGGCAGGAAGAACCTTTGCCTGTCTGTTTGTCAATATTACCTAGAACAACTACAAGACTAACCTGGCAGAGAAACACTTTTGTTTATATTATTCCATAATGGGCACCATGAGGTTGCCCCTCTCAGGAGCGGAGTTCCTGAAACCTAGTTAGTTTCAAACCTTTTTAATATCAACCTCCAGAATTGGTTTTCTTGGTGGCTTTTGTGTGAAATAGAAAATCTTGTAACCATGGCAATATATGTCCAAGCTATACATCATGTCCTAGCAGAGCAAGGATTTAGGTGGGTCTTCTAGTTAAGATCCTGTTGATAGCTGCTGCAAGTGCTGAGTTAGGAGTTTAAGATGATACATGTTTTAATACTGGTGTCACTCAGCATTTGCCTGTCATTCCAGGCCTCCTCAGTGAGGGCAGGGGGGAGAGAAACTTTGTGGTTTCTGTGTGTGCTTCCAGTGGGAACTGAAAATCCTGACATTTTTCTTCTAGCTGACTCTACTGCCTGATATTTGAAATGTAAACTTGCATGATGAAGAAATACCCTAATTCAGGAAAACAAAACACACTCAGAAATAAGAGTAAAAATTGTTCTTAAGGCTTACTGCTTTGGTTGTTTTTACAAGGCTCAGGAATTGCAGTCTTTTGCACTGAGCTTTCCCCATCCTTATTTTTAAAATTGCAGTGTGTCTCACCTTGGTGCTGCTGGGTATTTTTACAGTAATTCTCTTGTAGTCTGAGTTGCAGACTGAAAGGTCAGAGGCAAGGTAGGATGAAGAATAAATGTCTGGTGGCAACGGTGCAAGGAATCAAAGTTTTATCAAAGAATGACATTTGCTTTTGGATTGCAAGCCCAAGGGATTTAGGCTTACTGTGTGAGCAGCATGCTCACCTGCCTTGGAGGGGTCTAGGCAGAACTGCTGCCATTTTCACCTGTTGGGGAGTCAGTGTTTGCATCCATTCCTCTTTCTTGTTAGGCGTTTGGAGGCATTCTCCACCAGTCACCACTTACTGAGTTTTTGTTCACAGTTTGTAGTATCTTCTCCCTGAGGTACGTGATGTCTGGAAGGTCCAGAAACCTGTGTTAATAAAGCCAGAGACATGGTGGGATGGAATAAAGACAACATTGTTTTGTATGCAAGAAAACATTGCCCTGTCAGAAGCTTTCCTCATCCATGCTGTCATCCTGGCTTGTTTCACCAAACCTTCTGGCGCCGTTCCTGTAGCTCCCTCGGGGGAGCAGGATGAGATGTGTGCATGATAGGGAAGTGAGGGGCTGTGAAGACAAGGCCAGCTGGCAGCTCCAGCACAGGGCCCAGCTCAGGGACAGAGCTGTAACAGCATGGCCCATGGCTTCTACCGTGCTTTCAGCCAGGCTCCCTGGGGGTGGCTTGAGAAAGCAACACTGCCTTCATTTGTTGAGGAGGGAGCGGAAGGGCGGGAGTTCTTACTGTTTTTTTAGATTTCAATTTTTATTTCTTAGATTGCTTCTGGGATGTATTTCTCTTCAAAGCTGTTCTCCCTAATCAGTTCTTGGTTGGGGTTCAGCTGGTGAAAAAATTATTGAGATGACGTATGTGTAGGAAACTTGAGCCTGGGGGGTGGTTTCCCTGCTTACCTGAGCTAGCAGCTTCATTAACCCTGCTGTAAGTCATTCTGACAGACCTGGTTCTTAGGTGGCTGCTGAGATTTGAGTTCTTGTGTCAGGTTTTTTAGCACAGAGAAGGGAAGAAATAAATTCCTTCATTCAGGCATAAGGCTCCATCCCATAGTTTTGGAAGGGTCCCACAGAGAGGTTAAGAAAGTTTTTGACTTGGGTAAAAGCTTTTCCAGCTTCTCAGAAGCTTCTTAGAAGCACGTGCTGCATCTCCAAAACTCTGGAGAGGCTCAGAAAAGTTTTCCCCCACCTGTGTCAGGGGGCTGTGTCTTCACAGAGCTGAGGAAGCTGTTACAAAGCTGTTTTGAAACTGAGTCTCACTGCCTGCCAGCTCTCTGTTGGGTAGGAGACTTCTTGTTCATGCAGAAAATTATCCCAAAGAGAGTAGTAAACCTTGTAACAGGGAAATACTATTCGTTGTGAAATCACTAGTTGGACTTTTTATGCTCCCTATGTTTCCTTGGTGTCTGTGTTCCTGACAGGCATGTGGCTGGTGGCCTCAGTAAGTGCCTGCTCTAGAAGAGCTGCCTTTGTGCCCGGAGAGCTTTGCCAACTCACTGCAGCGCTGGCCTGGGGGTAGCTGTCTATGTTATTTCAGCCCCAGACCTCTGTGGAGAGCCAGGCTGCTGATTGTGTCAAATTGTTGGTTGACACCATGACATGAATAATTGCCCTTAGGGAATTTAAGACAGAGCTCACAAACTCTCTCTAAGTTGTGTTCCAGGCATGATGTTGACTCTGGTCTCAGAAGGAGAATTGTTAGCGAGTTTGTTGGCCGAAAATATGTGCGTGTACACACACACGTTTTGCAAACATCCATTTGGCTGTTGGGCTGATAGATGCCACTGTTCTGGGAGTGAGCCCTCCTGTGTTGGCTGTTTCACCTCTACAAAACGTAATGAGCACACTTTATCCTGTTTTCTCCTCAGGGATTTTGAAAGATGCTGAATGCTGCAGAGCACCTAATGAGTTTCTAATGAGTTTGCTAATGCCGTCTCAGTTTCTAAGTCCCTCTTCCTTTCCAGAAACGTGAAGGCCTCCTTCAGACCACTCATGTTACAGAGGAGCTGACAACTACAACAGAGTAAGCACAAAACACTTCAGGTTCGGTGCGTGTCTGTGGTGCATGATGTGAGACTATTTACAAAGACAAAAGAGAGACATAACCTTCCCCCCTAAAATTTGCTAGAGTAACAAAGTCCCTTAATGTGGTTGTCCTTGTTTGAGCTTTTTTAACTATATAGAAATAACTCGGTCTCTGGAAATACGTTACAAAGAAGAAAAATGTCTTGACATTCTTGTGTTACAGAAGCTTTTAACGGAATAGTTAATTGACAGTAATTTTTGTGGGCCTTTTTTTTCCCCCCTGCCTTCGGGGGGTAGCCATATATAACTAATTTCTGCCCAGTGCTGTTGCCTTTTTCAACTGAAGGGCCCATGTAGATATTTGGGGGAGGAATTAGTTTGACCAAAGGCAATTCTTTGAAACATCTCTTGAAACTGAAGTGATACCCTAGATCTCTGTCTTCAATAGTACCTCAGGACAAGAGCTCAGCAAAACCAAATTAAATAAATAAACATCATCTCTCTCCATTTTTTGCTACGGGTTACTTTGCTTTATGTTTTTACAGTGCTTTTTATAAGGAGAAGGCTAGACATGCACTTTGGCTGAAAATAAAAGCTGTTTTTCCTTTGTGTGGCCTGAAGGCAACTCTTTTAAGAGGGACTTATATGAGCCCTTCTTGAGTTTATCAGCGTATTGGCTCCCTGTAGAGTTGGCTCAGCTTTCCATGACTGAAGATAAATGAAGTAGCATGTGGGTAGCTCAGTGGGGAAGATCTTTCAGATGGAAACGCTCAAAAATGAAATAATAACATCTCTGTGTGGACATTAAAGATCTCATAGTTTTTTTTGTAGGATCAGAGCTCAGCCTCAGGTTTGTGGGCCAAAATTCCTCCCCTCACTCCTGTGCTCTTGAACAATGTAGTTAGCTTGTCCTCCCCTTCAGATGTGGTTTGTAAGAGGTAATCTGCGGAGTGGGGTTTAGTAATTTTTTAGCAAGAAAGATGTTTACAGACTTGCATGTGTGTTTATACATGTGTTTTATAAAGTTATTTAATATTACACAATATTAAGAGGTTTACTGTTTAATGTGTTGCATACCCAAAGATAAGTGTAGCTATGGAAAATGCAATCATCAGCAGAATCCAGCATTAATTGAATACTTTCAAATTCCTCTGTGCAAATCAGGGCCTGATTCTCAACTGATAAACATCTGCATATATCTGATGATGTTGCTGGCTGTATATATAAATCATATGTGGCAGTTTTATTTACATAATACCCAGATCTGATGTATGTTTTCTCTCTTCAGAAGAAACAAATTTAAGTGTGATAGATAGCCTTGCTCCTGAGCTCTATGGTGTAGTGTCTGATGACTGTATTTGTGGAAACCATACACAGAAGTACTTTTGTTCATTCACTCTTTATCATAAAAATAGTTCTGCATAAGAAATCACAGTTATGTGCAAAACATAATTATGCATTTCCATTCATTTCAAATGTATCTCCCCAGCATCACTGGTGGTCTGCTGGGGACATTGCTGCAGCACGTTGGGTTGGGTCTATGACATGCTCAGGCTCCTGACTTGCTAGGAGTGGTTAGCCCTCGGCATCTTGCAGCAAAAGGCCCATTAAGCCCATGACCTTGCCTTTTCAAAGTGATTATTTGTTAACTAACCATATCTTTTTAAATGCTCTGACTTGCAGGATGATGATGGGAAGATTTGGTAAGTAATATAGTCGACTCTGACTTTTCTTTTGCTTACGTCAGGCACAGAAATCTTGTCTATTTTCCTTCGTTAGATCAAGACAATGAATTAAGCAATTCCACAGGGTTGGAATGTATTGTGGGGGCAGGTTTTGTTACTCCACACAGATGTGGAGCATAATGTGTAGAACCAGATCATCCAGTATACTGCCTGTGCTCTCTAGACTGGTCTCCATTGATTTGTTTTCATTTTTAAGTAATGAATAGTGGAAGTGCTGCACAGGGCAGTATTTCCTAGTACTGTTGTTAGTGACTTTCAAGTAAAAATCCTTGCAACCCTCAGCAATAAGAGTTACACCTTCATAATGTGACCATTTACTTTATAGATAAATAAATAAATGAAAATTACTAAAGTAAAGGTGTATGGCATGAGGTCTAAGACAGCTCAGTTTATTTGTCTGCTTTCAGTGACCAGTCAGCTCTCTCTAATTCCTTTGTATGGAGTATCTTTCCCTCCTCCATCGTCACTAGATTATAGAGTTTAGACCTTACCAACCATAGATCTGGTATTCTAAACAAGATCCTTTTTTTTTGGTGTTGCTGCCGAGAGACTTCTCTTTTTGCACTCAGTTTTGTTAGTGTCATTAAGTCACTATTCACCAAAGAGATGTGGACTCCTGTAAAGGCCTGTGTGCGATGAAGAACAAGTCATTTAGTTTCTCTGTTCCCCAGTTATTATATATGAACATTCCCCTCTTGCAGAACATCTGCATTAATAATTAAAAAGGTACTCTGAAAATAAGTAATGTCATGGGCTATAGGGGCTAAATAACATATTTTGGTTAATAAATATGTTTGTTCATTTAACAATAGAAAACTACTAAAATGTGCTCTGTAAAT
The DNA here is from genome assembly GCA_020745705.1 of Hemiprocne comata. Classification (NCBI taxonomy): domain Eukaryota; kingdom Metazoa; phylum Chordata; class Aves; order Apodiformes; family Apodidae; genus Hemiprocne; species Hemiprocne comata. Next base: position 76,331,602 of record CM036586.1, read on the forward strand.
AAAAATTATTTGAACTTGGAAAAACTGTTAAAAACTGTGTTTAAAATTTTAACAGCTTAATACTCACACACTTTTCCAACATTTTTATGCCTTTTTTTTTTTTAATGCAACTACAATTGGTTAGATTTATAATTTTTTCTTGTTTTACCTGATGGTGTCAGTTGTCATCCAAAACACTCAGTGTTCAGAAAATTTCAGTCAGCCCAAAGCTCCCAAAACGTGAAATGTTGCACTAATACAGTAAATTTTTAGTAGATTTTGGATTGGATTAGATACTGTTATATGATGCTTTGAAGGTCTAAACATATTTTAAATCTTCATACTGTATGTAAGCTTTGCTCTTCATAAACTGCTGAATGAGATTTCACTCATGTTCAGTTTTAAGCTTTACTGAAGTCAGGGCTATTATGAGTAATTGTAAATTAACCAAATGAATATCTGATTTTGACACTGAGTGTTGGATGCAACCATAGCTTTCACTTTAGCTGTAGTTCACCAAAACCAGGTGATATTGCAGTGGCTCATTATTTAAGTTAGGATTGGAGCACACAGTAAAAATTTGGGTTTCATTTGAATTTTTCTGCCACCTACATATTTTGTGTACCAATTATGAATGGAAGAAAAGGGAAATCACTGAGTGATATGTTTCTTTTCAGTTACCTCTCAAATTTCCTGGGCAATTTGCTCTGGCATTTAGTTAGACACCAAAAGAAGGTGATAACTTTTAGCTTGAGTCTCTGTTACCTGGGTTTCTGAGAAAGACCTTTAAACTTGGGGCACATAACTGTCTTCCCACTTGGAGATGTATTGATTTTTCTTTTCTCCCCCCTATAACCAGAGCGTGATGCCTTTGACACACTGTTTGATCATGCACCAGACAAACTCAGCGTAGTCAAAAAGGTAAAAAATAAAATTTAGGTTTTATTTTCTACATTGCTTTTTTTTCTTATGCTTTTGGAAAGATACTGAGAAAGATCTGGAAAATAGTAGATGAGGATTCTGAAATAGAGAAAAGTCTGTCAATCCCCCAAAGATCACTGTTTCAAAGCCAGGGCTTTGGTCAGGCTTGTCTCATTACTCTGTGTCATTGGCCAAGGCTTTTCTAGGTAGCGCTGCTAGATTCAATCCAATTTTAGAAAAAGCTACTCTGCAAAGTATTCGCAGTGGTACAGATTGTTCTGGGTGGACAATTGTACATATACATATCCCAGGTGCTGTCCTCTAGGTAGGAGGGACTGGGCTGTAGGCTAATGAGCAGCTGGTGGTGGTGATCCCTTTGCTCAGCTCAACAGCAGCCAGAGTCATGTGTGTCTTCGGCCTTAGTCTCCCTGAAACGCACTGAGTGTTTGGTTTTCAGCTCGTTCCTGTACTGAACATGATCTTCCACAACTGAAAGATACTTTCAGCAGTACCCTGAAATGTCATTCAGCCATAAATAATTTTGGTAAATATAAAGCTTTTACTGAAGAGTTGCTCTTGTCCCAGGGCTCTTCTGCTTCACACTAATTCATATGGTCCTCTGGTCTGTTCTCCAAGGCTGAGCACCTTTGCAAAGCACACCTCTCCAGACATACTCCTGACATGGCTCTTTGTGCCAAGCAGAGCAGAGGGGTAAAGTAGCTGTTGATCTCTGCCATCTCTTCTTAGTTTTAGAGAACGTATAAGGAAGTGACTCCATGTTGTTCCACCAGCTAGTTCTAATATGGCTATTAAACTGTTTATTAGAACAGTAGTACTCAAAGATCAGTGTTGTAATTCGTCCCTTTGTTTTGTATGAAAGAGGGGATGTATGCATTTAAAATAATGCTTTGAAGTCTCTTGAAGATTTTATCTTTCCAGTCTGAAATGTCTTCTAGAAGAGTGTTTTTAAAGTTGATACAGGATTAAGTTAACTCTATCCACACAATAGAAGTGTTTACACACAACTCTGTGTCCCTTTTGGAAGTGTTGTAAGCAGGCTGGCAGATCTGTGTGCTTCAATACATTAGCACATATCTGGCTCATAGTAACAGGATCTTGCATGTCTGCTTCCTGTTGGAATAGAAATGCCAGACTTGGGTTATATCATGAGTGTAATTTACTAATTGATATGTACACATCACTCTGTAACAGAGGTGTGTGCAGAACAGTTTACTGTTAGCATCTTCTCTTGGGAGTCTTAGCTGCTCATGCCTTGCTCCCAGGCAGTGGATCTTCTCCAAGAACCTGAAGAGGTAATGTGGACAGTAAATGCACCTACTGCTTACTTCATCTTCACGAAGAACCTACAAAAGAACCAATGTCATCACAGCTTTTTCCCACAGACGCTTAAGTGTGCTTTAAGTACTAGGGAAAATAAATAGTAAGCTGTATGTAATAGCACCATCTGGTGACTTCTGGCATAAGGTGCAACAAAAATGACTGAGTTGTTTTCTGTTTTATGTAAAAAACAAATAGCACACATGCATGTTTATTAGGCTTAAAAAAAATGCCTTAAAATTTTATGTTCACATACACACTTACTGCAGTGTCTAACCTTACTGGTTCTGGTATTTTCTTTTATAGTCTCTGATCACCTTTGTGAACAAACACTTGAATAAACTGAATTTGGAAGTTACAGAATTAGAAACCCAGGTAGGAGACTTTGTCTTTCTGTATGTAACCTAACTGTGTAAATTGCAGATCTTGGCCCTTGCTCCATAAAACCTTGTTATGGAACTGTTTATCTTTGGGCATATTTTTGGGATGACGGCTCTGTCTTTTCAGTAGCAGTGACATTCACTGATGCTTGCTTCCTTCATTCATGTTTACACGTACTTCATATTACTGCTGTTTTTTGTATTATTTGGTGAAATTCTTGGAAATGTAATAGGGTCTTATTAATTACTGTAGAGTATGGCTGGATTTCAGGGCAGCTTGTCTCTCCGATCAAAGAGGAGTGCTGTAAAGCAGTTGCTATAGTTATGGGTAGATGGTGGGTTGTGTCTTTTCTAGCTGTGAGGGTTCATAATAAACTGGTATAAGCTCTTAATAGCTGGCTGCCTGGGGCTCTCAGGAGGAGTGTGAACTGCAGCGTGCAGTTCATCATAGAGATACCAGTGCAAGCTTTGATCCCACCAAAGTAGGACTGGAAACAATTTTGCTGTTGCAGCAAAGGCCTTTATATCCTCCTCTTTACCCTGCTGTCTCGGGAGCACATGTACTGTGCTTGCTTCTCAGCAGTGTGGGTTAATGACCTTAAGCTCCTGTGCTGCAGTGGCTTGACTGCCAGTGGTATCCATGTTAGTTTGTTTAAAGCTAGCGGAGGTGACTGTCAATGACCACCGTCTCCTCTGAGGAGTTCTCAGTCTTTAGAGCAAAACTGGGTACCAAATAACGCTTGGAAATCTTAAATGAGTGTAAATTTCATTGTCAGTGTGATAGTTCTCACTTTACAGATAAAATTAAGCAATTTTCAGACATGGGCTTGGCTATGCAGAAGCAGTTGTTCTTTCCAGAGTTCACTGAACTGTGCAGAGATGGTTGGTTTGTTGTCCCGGCAAAGAAATAAACATGGCACCTAGAAAATTATACCAGTAGTATGAGTAATTGGTTTGAGCCTGGCTTAGTTTAATACCAACAATTCACTGCTATTTTATAGCTTTCCTGAAATAAATGGGTGACTAGATCTCATCTGTCACAAGAAATTGTTGCTTAATGCCTTGGAAGTACCCAACAATTTATTTTTGAAAAGGTTAGAGGATGTCACATACGACATAGCAGGATCACAAGTGAGAAGTCTGTTACAAATACATAACATTACCCCCCTTAGCCAGTAAGTAGTCGTCCTATCTGGTAGGAATACTGAATAGTGTTGCTAGAAGTATTTAGCAATTATTTAGTATTTACTGAAACTGTAAACAATCTATTTTGACTTGAAAAAAATTATTTTGTGAAACTAAACTTACACACGAAATAAAGGGGATTGTGGTTGAAATGACCAGGTACTGTAGAAGTAGGACTGGGGGTATATAATGCGCAAACATGTTTTCCAGGAAGTCTGTCTTTTTTAAAATCGAAAAAGCTTTATTAAAGACTGTAGTGAAGCTGGCAAGATTCCTCAAGCAAATAAAATGAATGTAAGGAAAAGCAAGAACAGACAAACCCCAAAGTATTCAGTAGCCTAGTAAATAGGTAACTGGCTGGAGATGAAGATCATGTTTTCAATCCCTGCCCATTCAGACCAAATGCTCTGCACAACTAAGGAGTACAAATTGCAGATGACTCTCAGGTGAATTGCTTTTAATTTCTTCTGCTTAGAGCTATTTACTGTATGAAAGTAATTTAAATATTCTTTGGCACATGATCTTGCATGGGTTAATGCTATAGCAATAGCTGATGGGCTTACTTGTTTTGCTCAGGAAATGAAAGGAGAAATAATGCTACCAGATGTAGGGAGAAAGCCTTGTATCCTGTGTCTTGTCTGTTCTTTAGAGACTGATGAAAAAGCAGCTATATCACCAGACTGATTAGAAAAGACTGATTTAGCTTGCTGAGCTGCAGTGGTGATTGCAATGGTATAGGTGGATCCAGGGAGTAGAAGAAACAAAGCCCTAAATGCTTGTTAAATTTGCTGTCAGTTCCTTGCTATGCCTAAAAGGAGGAGTCTGTGACTCCTGAACCATCTTACACTTCCGTGCCATCAGACAACGTTGGTAGAAATCAAAGTGTGTTATTTGGGCCAAGCATTATTTGTTCTGCTTGTTTATGAATGCTTATTTGAAAACAGATGTTTTCACCTAGGAATGTCATCAGTATTTCTACTTAGTTTGCAGATGGTGTTTACTTGGTTTTGCTTATGGGTCTCCTCGAAGACTATTTTGTTCCACTTCACAACTTCTACTTAACACCTGAAAGTTTTGATCAAAAGGTGGGTAGAAACTTCAAGTTATATGCTTTTTGCCTTGTTACCATATGATATTTCCCAATTATTATATCCTTTCTCTTTGTGCCCAGTAAATCAGAACCTGATAGTCTCTTCAGGAGCTGTAGCAAGGATGCGCTTAGTAGTTAGTACCACTAAAAGTTGCTTGTAAAATGCATGGGTAGATTTCTCATACTTGAAGAAGAAAGGTATTCTGTTACTACCATCAAACGACACAGAAAGCTCATGAATAGAATGAATGAATCAGTAATAATTGCTTTGTACTGCATAGTACTTTGCATAATCAAAATGATTTCTTAAATTGTAGTACTGCCTGAAGTGTTTTTGAGATGGAGATGGAGCTTCACTCCAAAGTCACAGAATGTCATGCCTAAAAACTACACTCTCATCTCACTAGTATCAGTTGCCTAATACCCATTAGTTCTTTTTCTGTAGTTTATTTATTGTTCCTACAAACCAAGCAAATAAATACCATTACTTGATATGTAAATGAGATACTGTAGTAGAAGAGGTGGTACCTGGTTCATGATTTTGGGTTGATCTGGGGTTAGAAATAACATGTTGAATGCTCACAGGTCTTGGAGCTGATCTAAAGCCAAGAAGGATGCCCTAATCCTACCTGGGGGGGGGGAGCATGCAAAAAATTGCCTGACTGAAGTCAATTTGTGATCTCAGACATCTGGTTCTGTGTCCTGTTTGTGGCAGGATCATTGCCAAAATTGCTGACTTTAGCTTTTGAGAGAATGTGCTAGTTTGTCTTTTTTTGTTATTTCTTTCTTTTTGGTAAGGAGTGAATGACTTGCTGCCAGCTTTGAGGAAGACAAGTGGATTCTTTGCAGTCTTAGATTGTCTTTTACTCATAATTAGGATGGATGAAAGGATGGAAGGAGACAAAATTGTTTTATGCTCTTAGCCCCTCATTTGCTCCATTGTCCTGTGTCCTTCTTTGTGTCAACGATGAGAAGAGTGCTTGACAAATACTTTATTGTCATAACCAAAACTTTGCCTCATTCTTCAGTTGTTCCTGGACATACACACAAATCTGCATATATTCGGTGTCTGGTGTCAGAATACTCTGAGCCTGATTGTGCATCTCCCCCTGCTTTTTATTCTGCCAGATTCTGCAGTGGAGAGGATGCAACTATTGTGTTGGCTGAGCTGGAGCAGAAGATGGCTAGGTCAGGGGTGGGAACATTGTCAAAAGTTAAAAGATCGAATACTTTGTAAGGCGAGGGCTGTTTAAAATGGTGGGGTTTTCATAGTGACTTCAGCTCAGATTGTTGCTGTCAATTACCCCTCAGCAAAGGTCCATGCTCTCTGAGGAATGGGACTGCATCCTCGGTAGAATAGCCCAGCTTTGCCTGGCTGGATTGTATCAGCACAGTGAGAGGAAATTGAGCTGCGCCAAATGAGCACCATTATAGACCCAGGCTAACGTGCTGAGCCTGCTGGTTCTGTAGGTTATACAGGGTTTGTTGACTTCCTCAAGGGGTGACTGTTTGGGAACTTAAGGGGGCTTCCTTAGGGCAGGAAATCAGGTGCCAATTAAGATAGGGTTCTTTAGGCATTGAGTTTATGGGTAAGATAGGGATTAGTTAATTTTGAATGTTGTATGCTACACAGGAACTTGATAGAGCAGTGGGAAAATGGTTATCAATTACATCTTATACAAGCTCTCCTTTATAGCTTTCTCTTGCTTTTTTATCCTAGTATCTTGAATTTTTGCTTTTGTAGAAATGCAGGATGCTGACTTGTAGCCAGCACCCAGCCAGTTATGATTTTGTCCCTTATGGTGTAAATTCATAAAGAGTATCCAGTATTCCTGAACTAATGTTGTGGTTTTGTGTGGAGACTGCCTTGAGGAAAGGTGATTTGTAAATCAAAGGACTGTTTTTGGGAAAGGAAAAAAAAAAATTTAATCTTGAAAGTTACTGGTTTTGTCCCAATGAATGAGGAGGAACTGTAGCAGATAAAAAGAGATTAACAAATTCCTGTGCTATAAGTGCCAGTGAACAGGGCCTTTCTTCCTTGTTGTAGGAGGCTTTGTATGTGTAGATCTTTGATTTCCAGGTTGAGTAGCTTTCATTAAATCTTTCCTCTTTGCTGTGTATCTCCGGAAGAACTGTCACTTGCAGTATCAAAAATGCACAGAATTCATAATCCAAATTGCTTTGCTTAAATTTCATTAAGCATGGATGAGAAAGCTGCTATGCAGATCTCTTTAAACCATGTTTGCTCCTCAAAGGAGAGATTAAAAGAAGACACCTACTTTCTTCCATTTTTCTTTTTCATCAGTCTTCTTTCCTCTGACTTCATGTCATGTGTGAACCTTGGTGGCTTGTTCAGGAAGCTCTTTCTGTACAGTTGTGTCTAGCTTGTTTTGAAAGTTCACCGAACAGCCTGTCTAGGAACTGCCACCACCAAGCATTTTTTGAAGCATTTGCTTCAGAGAGAAACTTAATTTGACTTCTATCTCTGTCTGCAAGTAGAGGAAGCCAAAGAACCAAGAGACTAAGAATGGTTGTACATGGTCACGCAACAAGCAACCTGGCTCCGTGATGATGTGATGTTGATGTTGCTTGATATGCAGCTGATCATAATGCAGAAAATACTAATGTTTGAAAGTAATTCACTTTAGTGTCCTTATTTCTTCTTAAAAGCCCATATATATTTTCTCATCTCTGTTCAGCGATGTCACTTCTGTTACATTCCTTGTTGCTTGGATGGCGAGTGATTTCTTGCCTTATAGTCAGAAATGTTGATCTTGTGTTCAGGCAGGAAGAGCTCAACATAATGCAGCTCTGTTGTAGTTGTTACTGGGGGCTTTCTGGCCTCTGCCATAGAGACTGAGATTGGGGCTTAATGGGATTTCCTGTTTCATGTGATACCCAATCACATTTTTACACTTGAAATTTGGAAATACAAAATTACTACCTTTGTAACAAAAAGGGAATATTTGTCCTATAATGAAATAAGCTTTCATTTCTTAGTCTCTTACATGTATTTTCTGCCATACTTAAGCATGTAAATGTTTAATATTGATTTAAATAGGATTAGCATTCTCTATGTCAAGTATAGAGAGGATAAAGCATGAAAAAATTTGAGTAAATGTTTTCAATGCCTTTATAACTTTGAGATTCTAAGCACTTCACCTCTTTCAGGTCCATAATGTTTCCTTTGCTTTTGAGCTGATGCAAGATGGAGGACTGAAGAAACCAAAAGCTCGCCCTGAGGGTATGGACATGCCATGTGGCTTTAAACTGTGTACAATAAAGACATAATATTCAAGTGCATTTCAAACTCCATTCAAAGACAGTAGCAGTAGTACCACAAAGCGGAGCTATAAATGTGCCCCTCGACAGTTTTCCAAAGGATTCATTGTCTGTGTCTGGGGTATATCCTTACCTGTGTTTCTTGTCTGGAATAGATTGGCTGAGGTGTACAAGTCTAGCTTTTGTGAATGATCCAAGAGCTGTTCAGTGCTGTATTATAAATTCAACTGGTATTCTCAAAAACAATCCAAGCAGAAAGCTGTTCATGGTCTAGTTCTCATTGTTCTTACTGTTAGCTCTAGTTTGGACTCTTGTGACCAGATTTCCATGGCAGATAATTGAAAGGCTTTTGGATTTTTAAGAGAACTGGTAGCAAACTCTTATCTTGATTTATGTGGACTTGGGAGTCAGAACTGAAAAGTATAAAACCTGAGTTTTTCCTTTAAAGTCTCTGAACCTTGAAATAAATTAATGATGAGGTCTGCATTGGTGCTTGCACTAGGGATAAAAAGAGGAATTAAAATTTTATGACTGCTAAATGAGCAATTTTTATTTCTGGTGTTACAAACTACATATGTGATAGTGGCTTCCGCAGAACAAAGGAAAATGAGGAGCCCGCAAGAAATGTTCAGTCTGACTTAAAATGAGATGAAATTGTGATAGTAAATAGATTAACAAATAGTGATGCTGGTTATAGTGGGGGAAAAAGGCAAAAGACAATACTAAATGCGTAGATATCCTGTCAGCATTGTTCTTTTAAATTTGGGTTTGAAAAGTGCTCCTGAAAAATTCAGAGAAGCAAGACAGTGATGTAGGAAAGTAAAGAAGTGTTCTGAGTATTAGAGCTGAATCATTGAGTATAGGAGGAGGACAAGGAGACTGGAGAAATTGGAATGCACAATCAGAAATGGCAGGTTTTTGAGTGGAAGGGTTGAAGAGATTGCAGTAGGAGACCAGGTAAGCTAAATAAACCTTTTTAGAGAGAGAGAGAGAAAATGTTAAATACCTAGAATACTTCTCTAGTTGAAAGCTTTTCTTTTTGTTTTGTTTTCATCGGTTGATCTGGTGTGTAGATTCAGTCAGCAGCGGAGTATGTTTAAGTGTTTTACTAATTGAAAATTTAATTATTAATAGAAGTTAGAGAGCCTTATCTCATAGAACGTTCCTTTTTGCTTTTTGCTGCTGCAAGATGCACAGTCTCCTGTGTGTATTCCTTCCTCTTCTGTGTGTGTACCTATTTCCAGCAGCAGTTGTTCACAGCTATTAGAGTCAGTGTGCTCGAGTGGTGTCTGTGTGGCTGGAATTGCCTGTAAAACTGACTGTTGCTGTTGAAAAGCTGCTCATGTGGCAAGGACAGTAACATCTTGGGCTTTGCTTGTCACTATAGATTCATCGAATCCTCTGTGGGATCTTGACAGTCAATACAGCTATGTAATACATGTCTCTTCAAACAGGAATTAATTTTGTCATAGACTCTGATGCTCTGCAAAAAGTTTTGTGTATAGTATATTCTGTTAATGCCACACTGATCTATCATTGATTCCTAAATAGCCTGGAAAACCTGGTAGGTGAATCCACATCCTTTGGCTTGAATTGGGTAGTAAATGCCTCTTGAATTAGTTGTAGGATTTGAACGTAAAATGTTGTCTAGAGCAGAACATCATATTTTTTATTTCTATAGTCCATGCTTTTTGCGGTGCTTTCAAGAAAGATGTCTTATTTAAATATTGAAGTGTGTGTTTGTACAGGTGATAAACAGAAATAGGAGCACACAGGACAGCTCCTCTTCTCTGTACTTCCAGCCCAATTCAGTAGATCGAGCCTGCAGCAGAGCTGAGTTATAGCAGCAAAAGTATTTTGTAGCATATTTATTATCTTCTAACAGGGTTGTTATGGAATAGGTAAGTTTTATTATGGCCACTTTCAATTAATGTTTTATTAGTTGTTGTTGGTAATGTTATGACAATGCACGCTTCATCTTAAAATAAGAAACAGGAGGCTGAGAATATGCTTGTTCCTGGGAGTGACTGTTAGACTCTGATCAATAAGACTGTAATCACTCACACAGAGTGCATCTCACACTATCATTCTCTTTAGTGCAGCAAACAAGGGCATAACAAGGTCTGAAAGTTAGGAAAATGTCAAACTAGAATTACAGTATAACTTTTGCAACAGTGAAGGTAATTACCCATCAGTCTGAATTGTCAAGGGATGGAGGTGGAATTTCCACCAAGGAATGTTTTAATTGAGCCACAGGTTGGTTCATAAGCTCACTACAGGATTTCCAAGGTAAAGTCTCTAAGGACTGTTTTGTACATGACATCAGTCTATGTGATGACAGTAGTTTTTTCTGACCCTAAATTGACATCTCATTACACTGCCAAATAGAAGAGCTGGGTCCGTTCCTTCTGTTATTGATGGGGCCTCCCACACCTCTCATTCCTCAGGGTAATCACCAGGGATGATCAGCAGCAGGTAGATAGCTCAGATTGCTGTTAGAGATTAGTAGGAGTCAGCCTTAAATGCCTCCATGAGGGCAGATGAACAGTACCTGCCCAGCACAGTGCTGCAGGCCTGGGCCCCCTTCCAGCTTCTGCTTGTGCTCTTTCTGGTGCCCTTAGCTCTTGCTCTTGCACTGGGCTGCCTTTTATTCTCAGCTCCTCTCTCCTTGGCACATGCCCTTGTTTCCCAGATGCGGTTCTAGCCTGCAGTGATATTTCTGCTCTTCCCCCCAGGTTTCTATTTCTCTCCACTGGCACCTTGATTTTGCTTTATAGCATTGGCAGGTCCTGCCTCTGAACTGATGTCCCTGCAGGACTTCATCACACCACTTCATGCCATGTCAGCTGAGATGGGGGTTATGGTGTCTCGGGAAAAGACCCATTCTGCTTTCAGTGGGAAGCGGAAAATGGTTCAGATGGGGAGAAGAAAAACAGTTAGGAGGAATGGAGCACACACTACAAATCTTTGACCACTACAGAGCTGACTGTTTGGGCTAGGTTTTTTGGCATTTTCATAGTGCCAGCACTATTTTGTTTAATTAATTGTTTAGCAAACAAAAGTGACTGCCAGCATCAGTGGGTCAGATCTGCAGGTAGTTGTCTCTTTTCCAGATATTTGTCTTGATTTCCCAGCTTTAGAAATGCACAGCTGTAGCAAAGGGTTGTTTCCATTGGCTAAATTTACATTTTAAATCCATCTCTGAGGGAACTGGGTCTTGGTATAGAGGAACCAATGCTGATTCTGGCTGTTACCTTACTGAGAATGCTATGGTAGTAAGCAACTTTTATATGATACCTGGAAAAATTAGAAATGTGTTTTGTATTTCAGTTTTCCAGGTAAGACATCTCTTTTTTTCCGGGTGTGTTACTGCACAGCAGTTGGGGTCTTTCCTTTCTTTGGGGCAGGAGAAGATTCTTTTGCAAATGCAAAATACAAAATCATAAATGAAATATGTAAAATGATACAGGAAAAAGCGTAGAAGAAAAAGTTAGAGAGGTTTCTGCAAATATGAGATGAAGAGTATGGGTTAGCGTGTTATCCAGTATGGGGTGGGAGGGAAGGGTGGGGAGGTCTTGGCAATGGTTCTTCAAAACAGGCAGTAGGTGTTTCTCCTGGACCTTATGTTAGTTGTACTTAGCCTGTTAACTGTTTGCTGTCTTCCTAGTTCTTTGACAGATTTTTTAATTATCTGTGCTTTCTTTGTTCTGCTTCTGTATATATTGTTTACTGTGTATTTTTTGCTTCTTCCTCCTCCTCCTTTCTTGCATATTATATCCAACCTTTCTTTCCACCTCTTCAGCCTTCTGTGCTGTGCTTCCCCCCCTAGTCCCTGGATTACACGTCTGTGGTATTTCTTGGCATTTTATTCTAGTAATAGGTTGGAAGGTGCTAGCATAAAAGCTTTTTGTTGAGTACTGTTTGAGACCTGTGCCCTGGCCTACCATAGTATGAAAGGATATTAGATAATAGAAAGCTTTGAGTTGACTAGGAGAATTCAGGCTTTGTTTATTTGTGAACTGTATTACTGCAGAGTTGTGGATGTGTGAGGTTCAGTATCTCATGTAATGTGTGTGGCTACTTGTTTGCTGCTTCTGTGGCCAGTGAAGTCACCAGTAGTATGTCCAATAGCCTTTATCCCAGGTCTCAGACGGAAGTAGACTTTCTCTGTAACCGGTTTTAGATGAGGAAGACAATTATCTTTCTTCTGTTTTCCAGAGAAGTTAGCTGTGACTGTATTATCATGAAGGTGTTTTGAAGTGCATCATGTGGGACATTTAAAAAGCTTGACTTGTTCAGATCAGAACTCTGTGGGGTTTTTTTATTACTCATTCCAATGGATCAGAGATGTGGGGACTTGTTCCTTTGAAGGCAAATGAAGGAAAGCAAAAAAGCAAAGTAAGGATTTCTCCTTTTCTTCCACAGATGTTGTCAACTTGGATCTGAAGTCTACCCTCAGGGTTCTATACAACCTGTTCACAAAGTACAAGAACATTGAATGATCCTGGAAGCTGCTGAGGTCTTCATCCCTCCAACCTCCTTAGGCAGATATTACAATAAACACACCCTCTGCACGCTCCCGTTGTGCCTTATGCTATACTTCATGCATTCTTCCTACAGTTGATGTGTCTGTCTGTAGCTGTTTGTATGACAATCCCACTAAAAATAATGCATGTGTATTCTCTAGATCACTTGAAATTGTGTAGATATTTCACACCTTTACCAAAAAAAACTATTGAGTCTGTTGTTTGTTATGATCTAAAAATATTCTTTTGATAAAGGAGATAGACCACTAACTACTTTAATAAGCAGGGAAAACGTGACTTTCCTCATGGCTGGAGACTCTTTGATTCTTCAATAGACTTTCTTTTGCATAATCCTTGATTGCGACTGGCATTTGATGATTTTCCAGGCTTAAGTGTTAGCAATAGAAAATCAGCATTGGAATTTATTTAGAAGCTGAGCCTTCTCTGTTAAATAAGGTTTTGTATGTTCTGTTGAGTGGGTGGGACTGAGGGGAATTACAGGCACTATCTGAAGTTAATGGCAAAAGCTTCATTTTTTGTGTTAACCTCATACTACTCAGTGTTACTTCCATTCAGTGTTTACACAGAATAAGTCTTGCAATGGGATGACCAGCTAATCTTTTGATATCTGTTTTTTATTTCATCTCCTTTCTAGGATAAATTTGATTGCTTAGACCCACTGTCATCAATTAAGCATGCAGCTTTGATCAGGTCAGTCAGGAGGTGGTCAAAGAGGTACAAACTGGCTTAATGCATTTTGCTCCCAGTCCTTTCTGTAACAAACACAGGGAATAATGACCTTGGGAGTTCAAAGGCAGACTCTTCATTTCACATAGCTGAGTTAAAGGGTCAGATTCATTCCTGTTGGAGTTACTGGCAGCTGTACAGTTCTGGGGATCAGGCTTTTATAAACAATTTTTAATGTACATTCTTTCCTAAAGAGTAAAACTGAATTCCTATGTAAATAAGAGCTTGCCTGTACTTATGGATTGCACTGGGCTATGCATATGTGTGGTATACATAGTGCAAGCCAATGGTTAGCACTCAAATGTGAAGTTTTTCATTAATTAGTTATGCTTCAAACTCATTTCATCAAGTTGCCCATTGCCATCCCAAGAAATACTCTGCTGGGCTCTGGCCTACTCCCGTAGTCTTTTAAGCTGTTATGGATTTTAGTGTGAATCTGTTTTTTAAAAGGATTTGCTAGATGTATCCAGTAAACTCCAGGTATCTCATTGTACTTAACAGGTCTCATCTGTAGAGCAGGTCCTGGCTGGTGATTTGCTAGGTGCAGCAGTGTGTACAAGGAGGCTGTGCTGGAACATGAGCCATCTGAGTAGGTTTTTGAGGAGAGCTCTGCAAAGTAAATGGAATTGTAATTTCCAGAGTAAATTATTAGTGGAATATGTGTATAATAGCAGTCCTTTGCTTGGAGTGCATAGGGTAGAGATTTGACTACTGCTTTTATGTATCAGAGCAGAAATTTTTCTTTTATGGGCAGCCATGAATTTTTGTGAAACATCAGGCAGAGTGCCCCAAAGAGGAAGCAGGTAGTAGTGCTCTGCTCTATGGGCTTACTTGAGTCCTGTTGTAAGTAGGCATCTTCTTTCCCTAAAAATGGATTTCTTACACCAAACATTTACCCTTCTGAGTTCAAGAGGTGACATGCTATTTGAATGGTATAATTTTGTGATTGGGATTTTCTCCTTCCATCCTCAAACATGTTTTAATCTCAAAGAGGAGAAAGGAGCTTTTGTTTTTTTGTTTCGTATTTTTGGGTTTTGAGTTCTTGTATTTGAACTAATTGGGTCACCTCACCTCACACCTCTGAAACAGAGATGGAATGAAGTTGCCCTTTCTTTCCATGACAAATTCAGATCTCATCTGCTCTGTAAGTTTCTATGGGGAATCATTGCTTGCCTGTACTTTAGAGGGGAGCTGACCTCTCACTGTTTGTACAGAGCCTACAGCAATTGGACTTGAATTTCACACAGGTCCGCTAGATTTTAGCATGACTCTAGCAGTTATTACAGAGGAGGTTTGCAGAGGCACTGAGACCAGGTGGTTCAACGCTCCTGGCAAGTTAATGAAATTGGTCCAACTTTTTGTGGTGTGAAATAAGGGTATTGTGAGGCTGGAAGGTGACTGAACTGAAAGGTCTCAAACTTTTAGTTTAATGGAGTGTTATTTGTGGGAAACAAGTCTGCTGAAGAGCTATCATTCCACCCAACTCCCTTCAGGGGATGTGGAAGTGCTAATGCTGTTTATATTCTTTGAGTTGCTGGGGAAGACCTCCAGGGAATCTAGTTTTTGAAATTGCAAGCAGTATTAGTATTAAAAGCAAACAGAAAATAATGAGAGGAGATTAGTAAGAGCAGTTTGGCTTTGGGAGAGGGAATGGCTGTTTCTGAGATGGGATTATACAGGTGGCATCTTCATTGCATGTGAGCAGATGTGAACATACCACCAAATTTTAAAAGAGTCTCTTTAGTTGAATTATGTGTTTCAGGTCCCTGCAGAAACCTGAGTCCCTCCTCTGCAACCTGAGGCATCCCTTTTAGCATTCCTTACATTAGTATCCCTGTCAGTCAAGACTGCAGGATTGATGCCCTGAAAAGGTTGGGGGCAGGTGACACACCCTGTTTTGTTATGTTTTTAAGTCTGTTGTTAAATGTTGCACGGGGAAAATACATTTTTCATTCCTTGGCTCCTTGTTGCCTAGCCAGGTCGCTCTTCCTAGAGATGCTGTATTTATTGTCAACCAGACAGTTAAAAGCACCCACAGGAGCAGGGAGGATTTAACTGAACTAGAGCTTCATCCCAATCAGTCCAGTTTCCAGGTGGAGCAATGTAGGTAAAGCTTCTCTAAACACCTGCTTTTGTCATGCATTTCTGTTATAGATGCATGATACTTACTTTTTTTCCTCTGAAAAAGATAAGTCAGTGTTAAAGCTGTAATTCATGAACTCTTTGTGTTACTGAAATTTTAGATATGTTGCCTGGGTGCCACTGTGGTAGATCTGAATGCTGTTGAGTTCATCTGGAATAATGAATTCTCTGCAGCATTAAAGCTTCCACATTTGTAAGTGCTTAATGAAAGTCTGTCTTTTCCAGTCTGTACAACTTGGCTTTTAGGTGCATCTGATTGACATACTCAGTTCCAGTGAGCTATATTACCACTGAAGAAGCCTAGATACTCCTCAGCTGCATCCTGTTTTTCAAGATGAAAAATCAACAGTGGCAAGTTTTTTTAAAAAATCAGTTTAAACCTTAGAGGATTTCTTACCCTTGTTCCTCCAGTGCTTTCAGTATTAATGTGTTTTTTAAGAGTCTTTTCTACTGTTTTTAACAGTGTTTACTCTGGATTTCTAAATACTAAAAACCAGCCTTGCAGATAAAATTCTGAACTTGTCATTTGCTGGAGACATCCAGCTTTGTGACAAGAGTTATGTACTGTAAGCAAGTTACAATGCAATGCTATGTTTGCTAAAAATCACAACAGGAGTGCTATGCATGGTTTGTGACAGTTGTACTATTTATTCAAATAAATAAATAATGATCACTTGCTTTTCTGTATCCTTTTATTGCTAACTGAATGGAGTCTGTGGGAGGGACTTCTGAAAGGTGAGCTTCAGCCATCTTCTTCATCAAGGGTCCTAGATACGTGACGATCTCTGCAGACATAAGAAAGCAGTGATCTCAGGTTTCTGGCTGTGGTACAGGTGGTGCGATTGTATGGGCAAGACACAAATGAGCTCTACTGCAAGTTTCATCAGCCACTTTTTTTTTTTAATATTGCTTAGCTACTGGACCTGATCAAGTTGTTTACCTTTTTTCCTTCCACAAGAGAAAAGTAGCTGCATTACACTGTCTGATATTGTTAGAAGACTTAGGGCCCAGTTCTTTCGCAGCGGCACAGGAAGGAAGCCTGACATGGTGAAGCCAGTCCTGTGTGTGTCTACAGAGCACTTGGGAAGCCAGAAGCCCAAGTTGGTTATGGAGTGATGTTGAAAACTAAACACAGGTCCCATAAAGCAGACCAGCTTAATTAGTGTGACTGTCTACTGTCTCATTTGGGGATGTCATGGAGGGCTGCAGAGCTGCTTTAGCTTTCTGGAAGAGTTAACAAATTACACTGGTGCCTGAAGGAAATGTGCAGGAAAGTGGTTGCTGTAGGGAACTTGCCCTCTTTAATCAGCGATGGCAAAGGGAAGGAAGAGCAGCAGCACTGCCTAGTGGAGGTAACTTGTCTTCAATGAGCGTTTTGGGCCTTGGTGTGGCTAACTAGCTCTCTAAGGACAAATTAATCTCCTGCTTGGGTTTCTCCTTCTACCAGGTAGGTAGAGTAGCACTGATCTGCTTTATAAAATGCTCGAAGTACCAGGACTAAAAGGTGTAATGTTGCTTGATGATTTTTTCCTGTTGTTGGCTGCTTTATTATTGTATACATAGAAAAAATGCCCTGTGAGTTGCCCCAGATGCAGGCTAGCAAACAGTGGTGCCATGCAGTACCATGGCAGAGTGATCGTGTCTTTCTAATACTTTCTGGTATTTCAGGGCTTGGGGGGGTTACATGTTTCCTGCATTTGTACTTCTGTTTATTTTGGTCTCCAATAGGGACCAAGCACATAGGCAATAAAGTTCCGGATACGACTGTGGTTTCATTTTTGAGAGCAGTCGGTACCGCACGGCACAGCTTCCCGCTCGCACTCTGTGTGCTTCACGCTGCCCCACATGAGAGACTGCAGCTTCAGGTGCTCCGAGCCTGGGGGACAGTCCTCTCTCCCCATAAATTCCATCACACCTGCTGTAAGAAGATCTTGGAAGAGCTTCTGTAGAATTACTGAAGGAGAGAATAGTAAGTTTGGGAAAAGGGACTCTTGTGGGTGCTTTTAAAAAATCATTTTGGTTTTTTAACTGTACGACTGTCTGTGCCCACATGGATTGTTCTTGCTAAGATGACATCGCTTCTGATGCTAATGAGCAAAAGGGCTCTTGAAAGGGCTGGTTCTGAACAACGAAGTAAAAGTAAGTTTTAAACTGAGCACAGAGTGCGTATTCTCTTTTATCTTATTTATTTTTTAATCATGATTTTCTGTGGGCAGGAATACTGCTATTAACATTCCTACTTGGTTTTTATTCCCTCCTTTGTGTGATCTATTTTGAGAACTGTTCCTGGGAAATGTGTTTGAGCTGAAGCAGAGTAGGGCTTTTGTCTTTTCAAACAGGAAGTAAAACAGTTGAAACAATTTGGTAACATCGAGTAGTGCCTGTGTGTATTCTGCAGCCAGTTTAGATGCCAGAGACTACGAGTAGCTCATTAACACTTTATACTGTATATTACGGATATCTGGGAGCCAGACTGTGTGAAGACTCCTGGAGGAAAAGTGAGCTGATCTGACCCAACTAGAGAATTAGTTTGCAAGGTTGTGCAATAGTCTAGCTCTTGGCCTAAGAAAAACTCACTTCTTGGCTGCCTCAGCAGGTGGCACAGGAGAAATAAAAACACTTCTTGACTTTAAAACAGACAAGTCTGTACATCTATGATGAACTCAGATAATGAAGGACCAAATTATGCCATTTCATTTGAATAGTCAGTAATTAAACCTCAGCTTTTATTTTAAAATGTCATCATGAAATGCCTCTACAATCAGTATTCAAGCAGTTGTCTTCTACAACAATCTCTTCTCCAAGTACTGATAAATAATGTGTGCAGGAGTATGGAGGCTCTAAAAAACAGCATTTAGTCAGTCACGGCTCTGAATAGCAAATTTGTATGGTGGGCTGCAGAGGCTGGTTGCAGCAGACATGGAAGCTTGCATGTGAGAACCAAGTCTTCCATCCCTTCCTGTTTCTCATTAAACAGATAACCCCAAAAAGGTGTCCAAACCCAGTCATGTTTCATTTTATGTTGTTTCTGCACTATGTTATCCTTTGAAAGGCTTCTGTCTAGGACCTAGCCTTGAAGAAATGCATCTTGCCACATGAAGGACTGTTCATGAATACTAATTGCTAGTAATAAGCAATGAGTCTGTTAAATGCTGAAGAACTGCAGATTGCAGGCTCTAAAATGGCTGTGGGGAATCAGTATCGATAAATGTGAGGTGAAACACATGGGGGAAAAAAACCTACTGACTCTCCAGATAAATTATGGCTCTGAGTGGTGTGTTGCTATTTAGGAGTAAGATTTTGGAGCTATAATGGATCCATTAAAGTGTCAGCTCAGTGGTGATCAAAAAAGCAAACAGTGTTAGGAATTAGGAGGAGAGGAACAGAGAACACTACTGAAAATGCTGCGGTGCACCTCTCTACATGTGGGCAGGTCTGGTTCCCAGCATTTCAAAAAGGTTCTGATAGCACTGGAGAGAGTTCAGAAAAGGGTGACCGGGATGACCAAAGGTGCTTCGGAGTGGCTTCCCTGTGAAGGATGTCTAAGGTGTAGGCTGTGCTTCCTCAGTGTCAGAAAGAGATGACTGTTCAGGGTGTAGGATAGTAATGCAGTAGTAACATGGAGAAGAAACACAGAGGATGTGAAGAATGTGAATCACTTGGTCTCCTTTGCACTGTGCACAGTGGGGAGCTTCAGAGGACGCTGGCAGATGGCAGGTCAGAGCAAGCAACAGAAGGTGGCGCTTCACGCAGGGTAAGGCCACGCTCTTGGCTCCTCACTGCTGAAGGGTGGGAGATACACATACTCAAGTGGTGAATGGGGGGTTCCTGGGAAGTAAATGTGTTGACAGCTTCTAATTACCAGGATCCGAGTTTTGGTTTAGGAATGCTGAGCTGCAGGCTGTTGAAGTGTTTTAGGGAAGTATCTATTTGTGCATAGTCTGTTCATGTTTTTTTTTTCTCCTAAACTGCTTTTGGGTGCTGTAAGGGACTGGATACTAGGCAGGCTAGTCTTACCCAGAAGAGCAATTCTAACCCTCTGACTGAGTAGAAAACACAGGTCTGACGCTTCAGAGGATATTAACCTATGCTATTGCAAATTCTTAATTTCAGGGCTTTTCTTAAAGGCTTCCAAATCTTAAAGAGTGACTTCTGATGTTTGGTTTCCTTGGCCAAACAGACACCAAGAATGCGGCAAGCAGTGCACACCACTGTGACGTGTAAATAGCCAAAGAAAGTAAGAGATACACAAGTATTGCAGCAAAGCTGAGTTAGTGTAAGTTATAATTTACAAAGATGATTACAGAAAACTTACGTGCAGGACTTCCCAAAGCATAACACCTGTCAGAAAACTAATTTAAAAATAAGTTGTCCTTAGGTTGCTCTGTAATAATTAACTTTTCTCTCTCAGTTAATTTAATCTGAGCAGTCTTATCTCAGTTCAGTTTTTCCTCAGGCACTAAATGACTCAATTTCTCCTATCTTATTTTACCAAGCACCTTTTTAGAGACAGCATTCAGTTTTGCAGGCACTGTAATGAAACTAATGCTCTTGTTACCCTTTCCCCTAGTGGCTTACTGGGAATTTTGTACCTAATTGGTTTTACCAGACTGATGTGCAAAAGCATCCAATTGGTATTTTCTACCAATATTCTTGGCTTGGCAAAATCTGTGTTAAAATACATGTTCCTAATGCACCGTAGCAGGGGCTTTTAATAAATACATCAGAGGGAGCCTGCAGAGCAGCACCATGCTGTTTGGCATATAAAGCTATCAAGGAGAGAAATGTCACTTTGGAGATCTTCTGTGGGCAGTGTACAACCGCATTTGCAGTGACTGCCTTTCTCTGCTGTGCTTACAGGGCTGGATTATCGTAACATCTCACTTCAGGCACCTGCAGTAGCAACTGAGGCTGTCTCTTTGGTAAGAGAATGGAGGTGGTAACTGAAAAATGCCAGCCAGGGCTACCTCCTTGTTTAAATGCTCTGGATTGCTCTTTAAAGATGCCATGTCTGCTCATTACATAGTGAACCTTGAGAGACAGGGTGCCTAATACGGCCATCTTGAGTTGACCGTAGGAGTCCTCTCCTGTGTGAACCTCTTTACATGGGGTCTCTCACTTTCTGCTAAAAAAAAGAAAAAGCAAAACGAGTCAGCCTCCCCTCTCCCACAGTGGCCCTGCAGTGCTGAACTTCAGAGAAAAGGGACACATTTCTTATCCAAGCAGGTAGCACTCCCAATTTCAGAACAGAGCAGCAGTCCATCCCACCAGGTACCCCCTGTCCAGCAGCTGCTGGGGTTTGATGATTCAGAGGAGTGTAAAAAGTCTTCCTGGTCATCATATTCTCTCCTCTGCTCTGGCTTTCATAGATTTTAGGACTGTTGGGAAAGATGACATATCTTACTCACGCTGCTATGACAGAAATCATAAACTGCCATGATTGTCCAGGGCTCAGAGCCATGATCTTTGTGTAGTTCCCTTCACCTCTGCAGTCAACTGTTTATTTGTACAGTTGCAGTATGTAACTCTGACTTCTTGCACTTAAATCAACATGCATTTGGTTCAATAAAGAGCCATCTTCTTGCACGGCTGGGTGGAGTTAAATCCAGATGGTGGCTGGTCACAACTAGTGTTCCCCAGAGCTCGGTACTGGGGCCAGTTCTCTTTAATATCTTTAGCAATTACTTGGATGTGGGGATCAAGTGCACCCTCAGTAAGTTTGCAGGTGACACCAAGTTGGGAGGGAGTGTTGATCTTCTTGAAGGTAGGAAGTCTGTACAGAGGGACCTGGACAGGCTGGATCAATGGGCCAAGGCCAATTGTGTGAGATTTAACAAGGCCAAGTGCCAGGTCCTGCATTTTGGTCACAACAGCCCCAGGAAATGCTACAGGCTTGGGGAAGAGTGGCTGGAAAGCTGCCCAGCAGAGAAGCACCTGGGGGTGCTGGTGGTCATCTTGATCAACATGAGCCAGCAGTGTGCCCAGGTGGCCAAGAAGGCCAACAGCATCCTGGCCTGCATCAGGAATAGCATGGCCCGCACGAGTAGGGAAGTGATCATGCCCCTCTGCTCGGCACTGGTGAGGCTGTACCTCTAAAACTTTGTTCAGTTTTAGGCTCCTCACTACAAGAAGGACATTGAGGTGCTGGAGTGAGTCCAGAGAAGGGCAACAAAGCTGGTGATTGGTCTAGAGCATAAGTTTTATGAGGAGCGTCTGAAGGAACTGGGGTTGTTTAGTTTGGAGAAAAGGAGGCTAAGGGGAGAACTCGTCACTTCTCAGCTACCTGAGAAGATGTTGTAGTGAGGTGGGCGTTGGCCTCTTCTCCCAAGTAACAATTGATAGAACAAGAGAAAATGGCCTCAACTTGTGCCAGTGGAGGTTTAAATTGAATATTAGGAACAATTTCTTTACTGGAAGGATTGTTAGGCACTGGAACAGGCTGCCCAGGGAAGTGGTTGAGTCTCTGTTCCTGGAGGTGTTCAAAAAAATGATGTAGATGCAGTGCTTGGCAGTCTTAGGTTTGCTGTTCGATATTTCAAGGGTCTTTTCCAACATAAATGATCTTATTATTCTATAATACAGTTTGTAAAAGAGATTATTTAGATCCCACTATCTGTAACTTTAACTTTATATTGAGTTTTAGTCTTTGCCAACCTGAAGCATCCTAGTTGTTTTAGTGTTGTGGACCTAACTGAAAAGCCTTTACATGAACATTAAGATTGCAAGAGCAAGCACTGAAGACTGAATATTTTTTATACCATGTAAGCTGCTTGTGGAGCTTGGCTCCATCTTTCGTGTTATCCATGTAGGCAGCATGGCACAGTCTTACCTACCCATGGTTAAAAAAACAGTCTCATCTCCACATGCACTGTGGTTTGAGTCACAGCTTCTGGAAGAATGGGAGATATTATTGCCAGCCTCTTACTCGTACATAGTTGCTGGTGGTAGAGATGAACTTTAGCTGGGTGTTTGGTAGAACAGCACATAGAGATGGCTATGCAGCATCTCTACCCAGCTCCAACAACCCCATTCCTTTCTCTGACTTCTGCTGTCCTCCAACAAAACTCATAGCTGTTTTGGAAAACCTCGCCCACAGTTTTGTGTTTGTTGACAAAGTAGTTTCATCACTGTGTTGTGTATTGTCATTCTGCTTTCATTTGAGGACATCTGGCTTGGGAAGGAAAGTTGTTCTCCAATCTGCATTTAAAAAAAAAAAAAAAATCTCTGAGAAGCCATGAAACTTAATCTAACAAGAAGATGGGATTGTCTGCCCAGAAACACCTCATTCTTTCCCCCCAGCTACACCAGCTGGTCTAATAAAGGAAACTGCTTATATTTATAAGCTTGTCTCAGGAATTTAACTGCTATATTCTTGATTTAATGTTTCTTAAGTATTGGTCAGTTTTGTAGCAGATATCCATTGATACTGAGGAAGTGAAAGCTTTTTCATTTCAGTTGAAACAGGATTTTACTAATCTAATTTAGATGAAACAGATTAGATGGAATTAGAGCATGTTTTAGTACTGCAGGGCTTTTTTCCTACATTTTGGTGGTTAACAGAAAAAAGGGAAGTTCTTTTTAACATCTTTTTCTTTGCACACATTTAAATACATTTTCAGATGTTTTTTAAAAAACAATCCAGCAGTCATGATACAGCAACTGAAAATAACCCTTCAGTTTTTTGTTTATTTTCTTCTTAGTATTAATTTTGATCTTTACATGCCTTTACTCATGTTCCTTTCCCTCCTCCCCCCCCCCCCCCCCCCGTATATTTTACCAGTTTAACAGGAGTGAGAAAAGACAATGGATCCAGACTTTTTGAATGTGTTTACACAGCCTGCTGCACTTAATCAGCTCCTAGCTGAGAACGTCATTGCTCAAGGTATGTACTTCATGAACCAGGACAGAAGAACGTCCAAAGAATGACCTTAAGAACCAAGCAGAAAATTTGCAGTACAAATGAACCATACATTTTTCAGCAGCACTCCCATGGTTTTATCAGCAGTGATTAAGCTCTGTGTGTGTAATTTGGCTGCTGACTCTCCAGAGGCAGCTCATGAAGAAGCAACACAAATTCTAGCTGGTTCTTTAACTGAAATTTAAATTTCAAACAGAAGGATCTGACCAAGTTTTTTGTTGTTGTTTTTTTTTCCTAGAATTGTCCATCTAGATATTACTGATTTTAATTACATTGAAGCATAATTCCCAACAGCAATCTTAATAGTCTTATATATAATTTTCTCACTCATAATGAATCAGGTAAAATAAAACATGACAGTGTTTTATAGATGGCAGTTAGTGATATTGGGTAATATTAAACTGATAGCAGATTTTAAAACAAACTTGCGTTAGTCGTATCTGATAATTGTAAAGGATTGTGTTTGCTTCCTTTCATAGGTGAGAAGAAGAAACTCATAAAACCAACCTCAAGCAACAATCCCAAACTGGAGGAACTAAAATTGGTACAATTTCTTTTACTACATTGTTTAACCCTCACCTCAAGTTGTTTTAACCTGCTGTGTTAATGCTCAGCCCTGTCAATTACCCAAGTCTTTGGCCTCAGTTCCTCACTGTCTGCAGATGGGGGTGAGCTCTGCTTTTGGCACTTGGGCTCCACACAAGTAAACCAGAGGTTTTGCTTAAGCGTAGTGCTAGGATGGCTGGGGCCTACAGGACCAAGCTTCAAATGCCTGCATCACCCAGGAGTGGTCACTGCTGTGTGGAAAGTGGAATGTAAATTTAAAACCTGAGTTTCTTCTTACATGATACCTCTCCTAACTTGGGACATGAAGATGAGCCACACCGGGAGTACCCAGTTGCTCCTTCATTGTAGTGAGAGTGTAATAGCAATGGGAATCTAGCTGGAATGGTTGATCATGACCGAAAGCAAACTCATGTTAACATTTGCTGTGACCAAAGAGAGGTGTTTGGATATATGCAAGTTTGCTTTCCTGATCCCATAAAACAAGTATTAGGATTGCTGTGCTGATTTGCAACATTCTTCTGTGTTGTCTTCTACCTCCTATGGTAGCTGGCTCAGCTGCAGTGCAGCCTGGTGGGGACAGCATAGAGCAGAGGGAGAAGGGATGAAGGGGATGCAAGTCACCAAGAACTCAGGAGAGTAGCTTTCAAGTTGTTGTGTGGGACATTGTCTGCTTGAGGTAGATGTGAAGAATTAATCCTATTTCACGGGAAAGTAATTTATTTCCAAGTAATTTTGAAAAACTCCCCTGCATTCAATAACTGTGTTTCTCTAATGCACAGCCCATGGGAAGGATGAAATTTCCTGGAAGAAAAGTGGCATGTCTCTTATGAGACCAGCACTTCTTGTGTTATGGAGATACTAAAATTGTTATAAATATTATGAAAATTGGCTTAGTCTGTGTGCTGATGTGTGTATTATATGGCATTCGTAAACCCATAACTATGTGCATTTCTGTATTACATTTTTTTAAACCTTTGCGCACATTTGATCAAAAGATTTAATTTTTGTGTCAGGCTTTCATAATGTTTTTATACAAAAGAGAAAATCTGAAAGGTGGTGCTGCAAAATGCAATTATGTTGTCTGCAGAGACACTGAATTTTTTCTTTCCAGTCTGCCAAAGATGAAGAGCTTTCCTCAGTTTATGAAGATTTCTGTAAGCTTCAGGGCTTAATACATTTCCTGTCAGAGACTCCTGAAACAATGTTCTTCACTGTCTATTTTCTTTTCTTTGGATGGTGAGGAGGCAGAAGTTGGGTCCCAAGGGAGTCAGTCCTCTGGGTGCCCATCAGTGCCACTTATGGCCTTTTTAATCTAGAGTTCAGGGCTCCTCTAGAGAATGGGATGGTGGAGAGATCTTCAAGGGAGGAATAAGGGAAGCAGAGAAACTCACTTGGGGAAGAAAGATTCTGTTTGCTGCATTTTCATTTTGAGGTGGCTTTGGAGAGCTGCAGAATGCGAAATGGCTCACTGTAGTTACTATAAATATCAAACTGCATGTAAAATAGAAGATGGTTAGATTTGAAAACCAGCAGCAGACTTCTTTAAGTATTCCTTTTTTCCTTTCCCTAATTACTCATTTTTAGACACAGCTCTGTGCTCTGCAGCTGTGTGGGTCCCCAACAACTGGACTGAAAGCAGAGTTGTGTGAGCTGCAGGCTGTGGATGTGCTTGTTTAGAGCCGAGAGATAGCAAACGAGGATCTCATAGATCTGTACTCAGCAGAACTTTCTGTTTTTCTGACTTCCATCTGGTTGTGCCATTATTTTTGGGGTACTGCTCTGTCCCTCACACATCTAAAGCATCGCCAGTTCTTAACCTGCATGCATTAGCTGAGAAGCACAACATTCTGCTCCAGAAAATTCTTGCTGCTTCTTAGCTGACAAAGTATATTACAAACACTTTGACAGCTTTTCAGTTCAGGCAAGTGAAGCTGCCAGGCATTTTTGGTTTTGTGTGGTTTAAAGCATATCAGAGATTTTTATTTTTATTTTCGAACTGCTTTTTACATTTTTGTTAACGTTGGCTAACTTACAGGGATCTGCTATGAATTTTCTCCTCTGTTTACAGCAAGTGAAAAGGAAAGTGTTATCCACCCAACAATCTCCAGACACTCAGCTGTAGCAATAATAGCAATACAAGCAATACCCATCCCTCTTTTGAGAGGTTCTTGTTACCTGCCATCTGAAGCTACTACTTTTCAGTTCTGCTTCAGCAGGTCACCTTCCCTTTCTATCAACACATGTGGGTAAAACACATGCTTGGGTAAGTTCCAAGGAGCTCCTCTGGTCTCCTGTGTAGGAGAACAGTACTCAAGGAAGGGGCTGCACGGCCAAGGGATATAACTGGGCACATGGTTCCTTTCCAGTTGCAGCCAGCCCTTGGCTTCCTGTGCAGCTTCCCCTTGCAAGGGCAGGAAGGATATTGGAAAGGGCAGTGGGAGGACTGCCATGCAAGAAAGAGAAATAAACAAAATGGCCCCCCCCCCAAAAAAAAATCATTTGGAAACAGATAAGTACAAAATTGCAGAAAGAAAAAGAAAACAAAAATAAGAGAGGACAGGGAGGAGTGTTAGTGAAATGAATGACTACAAGAAACAACCAACAGGAAGACTGAAGCCTCTTTTCTTACATACTTTTTTCTGATGGTTGAATTTGTGTGAATTCTGTGATATCTAATAAAGGTAGGAGTTGGGAAGTGTACTCTGCAGACTTTCCCCTGATGGAAGTGGAAACAGGGTCTGTCTCTCCACCTGTGTAGCTATTCTACAAAATTTATAGGCATAGAACTTGTGAGACATCTATCTCGCTTGAAAATTAGGGAGAACTAACTGATACTTAAATTCCCTTGAAAAAACAACCAAAAAGCACAAAGGAAGCACAGGTTGAAAGCAAACAAAGATATGAGATAAGGAGCTAAAGAGAAAAATGGAAAACAATTTTAGCACAGAGTATTATACTATCTAAACACCAAGAACATAATTGCCAGCTGCTTTGTTTCCCTCTGCAGGTATTGATTGACTGGCTTAACACAACCCTCAAAGAAGAACACATAGTTGTTAAAAGTCTGGAAGAAGATCTGTATGATGGGCTGGTACTTCATCATCTTTTGGGTAAGCTACGGCTTTGAGTTTAGCTCATGAGCACAACAAGAAAGAATTTCCAGACTGGAGAATAAACCTCATGAATCGCAATTGCAGTCATCTGCTGGAGTCTCGCTTCTTGCTAATGGAGAAAGGACTGCATTGGGAACCATCCATGATAACTGTAGTTCTGAACAAATGCCTGATGATCTACTATTGTTTTTATGTAATTATTTCTCTTCTGAGAGAGTATTTTTACCTGCTAGTTAACATAACAAAAAGCTTAACTTTGAAGTGTGAAATTACAGTGCCTCTGAAGGGAAGGAGGGCTTCCTGTAGCTTCCACTAGGTCAAGGAGGATCCTAGAGAGTACTAGGGTTGGAGGAGTGATGCTGCAAGGAATGACTTGAGTGCTCTCCCTTTTGCAGAGCTTCACTGATTTTACTGAGGCTTTCAGAGAGTACAGGAGTTTAACAAGGCATACAGCTGTGGGACATGGGTCTGTGGAAGCTATTAAGAGACATCAAACCTTTAAAACAAGACACTGTGTGCTTTGCTGTCATTTTATGTTTCTGATTTATTTTTTTTTTTCCTATGGTGGTGTTAAAATACATCCTTTTCCTTCCTATGGACTCTCTGCCAAAGAAAACCTAGGATCTCTCAAGCTGGATGTTGACAAGATCGCATTAACAGAAAAAAAACAGCGGCAGAAACTCTCTGTGATTCTGGAAGCTGTGGCTAAGTGTTTGCAACTGGAAGAAAGTCAGCTGAAATGGAGTGTGGAATGTAGGTGCAGAAGTGAAATTGGAGAAGAGTATCCATCACAGGGCTTCCTATGCTATAAGGCTGCTATGAGGCAAAGAGCTGCCAGAATAGTAATTAAACAACCTGTTTTCAATTAGTACTTGAATCAGAAGTGAGACAGGAATATCTGACCCTGACTGAACTCTACAAGCTGTATCCTTTAAGTGTGTGGCTTGTGGACCACTTAACAGCCCTCAGCATCCATGTGTATGTCTCACAAAAAGAACTTTTAAGGGGTGGTATTCTGAATTGTGATATTATATAAACCCATCTGTTGGTCCCATCTGTGCTATGGCCCTCCACGACTTTGGCATCCTCTGCACAGGGAGAATTTATTATATTAAAGTGACATTTACCTGTCTTGCCCACTAAACATTGTTTTCTCTCTTTACATGGAATAGCTATCTTGTCAAAGGACTTACTGAGCACACTGCATCTTCTGGTTGCAATAGCAAAGCACTTCGAACCTAACCTGGCCGTGCCTCCAAACGTTCAAGTGGAAACAATCACCATTGAGGTAATTCTAGTTTCATTATTTGTTGCAGTAGACCCTAGAGACCTTTCACTAGACTGATGTGCTTAGAATTAGGGAGAAACATGTGCTCAGCTGTGAAAGATATACTTGTATTTATTATGAACTGTGCCTTTTAATTTCTGAGTTTGCAGGACTAAGCTATCATTTTGTTTTCAGTTCAGATGCTGTATCTTTAAAAGTGTAGAAACACTATGCTGTTTTTCCCTGCTTGATTGAGAAAAGGAATGGTCCAAGCTGAAACAGCTGTTGAACTCAGTAAAGAAGAAGAAGAAGAAATTCTGCTGTTACTACCTCTATTTTAAAATAGAAGTCTGCACTTGTAAATCATAGCACTGGTCTAATTCTAGGGATTTATTTCTTTAGGGGAAGGGAGTTTCTACTCCCCTTCCAGTGGGGGTCACATTTTGGTATTTTTCTCTACAAGCTCAGATCTGCATGCATTCTTTAGCTATTTTTTTTCTTAAAGTTGACTCTGGGACATTGGAAGAACATTAAATATCCTGCAATTTGGGATATAATTGCAAAAATTAGCACCACTATGTTACACTTTCAACAGAGAGTTTGCAATTCAGTGGTGTTGGGAGCCCAGCACATGGTCTGTATGGCATGGCCAGCACTCTTCCCTCTTTGGAGGTTCATAACTGGAACTGAAACAAAACATGCCCTTGAGATACGTGTGTCGCTTTAGGAGGTTTAAAAGTGTCCTGGAGGGACAGCTTCTTCTGGGGCTTGTTTCTGCAAAGGTAGCTGTTGTGGCTCTCTCCCAGCTGAGCACTTCAGTAGAGGAGTGGTCTCGCTGGTATCTAATGGGATCCAAAGTGTGTGTTGCTGCCCACTGTCCTGTCGTATGGGTCTGATCAGTGCCAACCCGGACTCTGGGGAAAGCAGCCCTCCATCTAGTGCCTCATGGGGCTGCAAGTGCCCCAGCTGTGCAGAAACTGGGAGGGATTCTCTATGAAACCTCAGCATGGGAAAGGGTGGTTACCTCTGAGAGAGAGAGGAGAGGAGCAGCAATGATGATAATGGGCTTGTGGAAGTGAGCTGACTTCCTGCAGAAGAAATCATTGCCCTGATGGAACAGTAATTATGAGGTCAGAAGTGAGGAAAGCCCATGAAGGCACAGCTCAGAAGAGGGGCTGAAGGCAGGAAGGGGGAAATCTTGAAGAAGCACAAAGGAGGCCAGAGAAGGCCTGGCCTTTCTGCCACATGTACCTGCAGAAAGGATCTGCCTTTGCCCTGGTGGGCTGGATGTGCTCCTCTTCAGCAATGAACTGAACCAAAGGACTCAGTTTGTAATCAGAGGGTGTTTTTCACTGCCTAAAAGAGGACAGTGGCAAACACCAAAGACTCCTCTGTGATAAGAGAAGTTTTCCAGGTGTCTGAACAAAGCAGCAGGCATGCCCATCCTCTCCTATGTCTTCAAACTGTTGTTTGGATTGAAGCACTATGGGGTTTTTTTTTAATGTTTTGTGGAGTACTAAGATTTATATAGAAGAACAAAAATACAAGGACATAAACAAAGATCCCAGGTGGCTTCAGAAGTAGTAAGAATTGCCAACCTAAATCAAAGCAACACACTGAACTTAAGTCCTCTGCAGGGAGGATTCATTGATAGGTGGCAGGCCATGACATGAGATTATTTTAAGGCAGAGGTGACCACCTCCAGTGCTGTAAAACTGAAGAGCCCTGACTGCAGTGAAGTGCACGAGGAAATAACTGCCTGTCCAAAGCAGCCTGATGCATTGGTGAACGTGCCAGGCTCTGAACCTCAACAGATGAGGGACCACATGCTTCACCTTAGGCTTCCTCTGATGGGGAAGTAGATAATTTCTGGTTGCAAAGTGAAGAGAGTAGAAGGTATCAGCAATCTCTCAAAATTCCTGTACTAATTGTACTGGTCTTCTTGAATAAATGCCCTCTGCTAATCATTTAAGGCAGCAAACAGGTCCTAAAGGCTTACTTACTACTTAGGGATTTTTGTATAACAAACAAAATAATATTTATTGTCTTTTCAACAGAACACCTCCAGAGGATTAAAGACAGCGAATGCGATGGAATATATCACAGAAAGCAAGTAAGAAGGGATATATCTGGCTTTTACACTGTCAATCAAAAAGGAAATATTGTGGGTGTTTTCCCCCTTTGAAAAAATAGCTGGAATCAGGATGATGACAAAAAGTGTAAACCCAGGCATGCATATGTATGTGAACTGTTTCTCTGATTTCTTTACTTTTTTTGTTTTGTTTTGTTCTCTTCACATTTGGTATTATGGTATAATACCATTCTTTATATAAACTTCTCTAAAATAATGCATATGACTATTCCTGAGGCTTAGTGTTTGATATTGCCATGGAATATAATAACAAATGTAATAATAATAAAAAGAGCACTGTAAATGTATCTGTCCTGGACTGAACTTGAAATTTTCTAAAGCCACAGTGGTTTAAATCTACTTTTATCACTATTGTGTTGTTAAATAAAGATAAATGAGGCAGTTCTTTTCTTATTTTACTATGAAATAAAGGTTTGAGCTTGCTGGGTTTTTGAGATACTGTCACTATTAAAGTAGTTAGGTAGTAGGATGCCATTCATATACTAAGAAAATAATGGACATCATTCCAAGAACTAGAAACAGATTTTCCTACTATTATCTTTTATGCACTAGACCATCTTAAACTCTAATATCATGAGCAGCTTGTTGAAAGTGGGTATTATGGATTGTACTTATAAAATACATGTTTGTTGGTCTGCAGGCCAGTTGATATCTCATATACTTCCAATACAGTATATAGTGCACTTAAAATATCTGTTGGAAAGTGACTCTGACATAAAATGAATGGCACTTTGTATGGTATCCCCTGCTTTCCAAGATAGCTGATAGCCCAGATAAGTTTTGATTATGAATAAGATTAGTTATGCTAAATGCTTTTTCTAATTCTTGCTTTTTATTGCACTTCTAGAGAGAATTTAGAAGCACAGTCAAGTAAGTACTGGCATTACCAAGTTCAGTGTTTTGCTCTTATGTGCTGTTATACACCACATTTTGATCCATTTTTACCTCATGGTAAAATCAGTATGCTCCCACTAGAGTTGATGGAGATTAATTAATTTCTCCCAAGTCTTTTTCTCCAAATGTCTTTTGTTAATGTGTGTTCATATCAACATGATAGAGTTTGGAAACTGCGTGGTCACTTTGCCCAAGGACTTCAGGCAACAGATGGGAAGTGAGACAAGAAATGAAGCTGTGGGTTAATAACCCAGCAGAGAAGACCTGGCTGGGGGCAATGTGTATGTCTTGGATTTACACATTGACCTCATTCACTGTTGGAGCTATTTAGGAGGATAATGGCTTGAGAATTGTGCTGCTTGTTGCTAACAGTTTCAATGTCGTTTCCTTTCTGTAGTCTGCAAAGCAGATCTTGAAATCTACTGGTACTTGATTATGGGCGGCAGCTTAGTAAAACCAACATTCCCAGAGTTTTTGCCCTCAGGGCTTTTGAGGGCTGTGAAATACTTGAGATGAAAAATGTCAACATGTACAGAGCCTGCAGAAGGTTTGGGCACTGCTGAGGGTCCAGTGTGAGCTGCTCTTCTTTGCTGCACAGGAGCACGTTGCCTCCCCAGTGAATCAAGGCAATCATTTTAATTCTCTGACATGCCCTTTATGTTAGCATTTTCATCCTCTGCAGAGGTGCAAACTGTATCATTTAATACATGTTTAGCACTTATTCCACTCAGTGGTCTCTAGTGTGGGCTGAAATTGTGTGAAAAAACCCCACAAAACCCCACCACCCTGTAATTAGCTGTTTTTTCCAGCAGGCTGATCCTGCTGGGAAGAGAAATCTGCAATTCACTCTTCAAAATGCTTTCTCCCTCTGTTTTTGACACAGCTTGCTTAACAAAGAGAGAAGTCCCCAAGCATGGCTCCAGAAGAGGGCTCTCTAGTTTGCGAGACTGTTGCAGGTTTCAGAGTGTTGTTCAGTGATTCGTTTGATGGATTCACCTGTTCCCTGACATTGTTCCTGCAGCAACCCCCTCACAGGGGGAACACAGAACTCAGGGAAGCCCTTCCACACTGGAGGCTTTTCTGTCACTGGCTTTTGGGTGGAATCTTCCTTAGCAAAGCTGCCTTTGCTTTCCTGCACTGTAGAAACTGGTTCTCTGTTTAGTCATGCTGCCAGAGCACCCTTGATTTTTAAGGGTATTTCAAATGCTTTGTTCATGCTGAAGCTAGAGCAGTCTTGTGGCCAGGTGACTGTGGGGAGATTTGTCCTGCTTTCTCTAAACCTGGGCAAAAAATGGAAGGTGAAGGTGGGCTTTCACGGAGACTTGGCTGACTCTCATTTCCTTGGAAATCTTTAAACCCATGCTAGTTCTCTGGCACGGCACTGCTGCCAGCAGCTCAGTTCCTGCCTTTAAACTGGGTGGCAACACGGGTCATTTTTGAGGTCTGTGGATTTTCAGAGCAAGGGAAGGTGCTCCAAACCCAGTATCTGGTTTGTGTTTTTTTGAAGGAAGGGGGCTGTTTTTCTGCAAATTCGATGTGACTGACATTTCTGTTGGGGGAGAGCAGTGAAATGTATAGCTCTTCTTCTTTGCTTTCAATATTTTATCCCAGAGATTTAAGGTTAAAGAAACATAACTGAAAAGAAAGAAACTGTGAAGATGCAGAACTTAGCCATTATTCAGACTGGTGGCAGCACAAATCTTGAGAACCTCTGCTGGCAAAGATTACAGAGCTGAATGAAGTAAATTGTTTTCTCTGATGTAGTCAAGCTGCAGGGAAGCCTGTCACCCTATCCTCTGATAGATATAATGGCAGGATTTTTTCCTGACTCCCTACAACTTTTTTTCTCCTTGGCTTATAAAGTGCAAACATCTTTCTTCTTCTGGAGCCACTTTAAAACCTCTAATTTGACAGTTATTCTAAATAATTCCAATTAATTTTGTTTTGATACAGAAGATGATGCCTTTGATGATTTATTTAGCCGTGCTCCAGATAAACTGGATGCTGTAAAAAAGGTAATTTACTTTTTTAATAGTCATCAAAAGTTGTAATGTAAAGCATAATTCGTAACTTCACTGAAAAAAAAGTTCTGTTTTCTCTCACCATCCCCTCCCCTTCTGTTTTCTTTAGGCATTTTTGCAGTTTGTCAACCAGCACGTTGGAAAATTAGGATTAAATGTGAAAGACATTGAATCTCAGGTAGTCTCCTCTAAGCTGCATATTAACCATGTTTTGTCAGCCATTTGAGTGTTTCCTCTTACCATAAGAGTTCCTCCTTTTTGTTGTAGTAATTTGAAATTTGGCAACATAATTATTTCTAGTTCAGGTTAAGGAATCAGGCTTCAGTCTCTGGAGTTTCTGCAGCAAACAAGTAATGAAAACATACAGCTTTGTATTGAATACTGGCCTTGTAATGTTACAGGGAGTAATTTTCAGAGTCTGCTGGACTTCTGGGGATGCTCTTCGTGTCAGGATTGAACTAATGGTGTTCTAACAATTAAACTGAAAGCCAAGTTGATTGCTGGTACTTTGTGATGTTTAATGCTGGCTTGGCTTCATGGTAGGAAGGCCCGATTTTCATTACATTTCAAAGTCCCGTCCTCTGAACATTGAGCTTTTTTAGAGTCTATGGAATTCCAAGAGGAGTGCTCATTAGGCATCTCTGGGTCACCTCCCGGGGTGCTGGTGAAGAGAGGCACATCCTCACCTCCTCTGCTGCCTCCCCGGGAGGGCGGGCAGTGGCTCGCTTGGAGCTGGGGAGCTGCGGCATCCTCCCTGTGCCTCTCCGGGGAACGAGCAGCGAGCAGTGGGAAATGAGCTCGGGAGCATCCCTCGTGGCTTTTTCTTCCCCTGCTTCTGCAGAGGCACACACAGTAACTGCAGGAGGAGTCAGCCCACAGGTCTTGTTTCGCTCCAGGCATTCAAAACCGCCGTGCAGTGGCAGTCCCTGCGATTTATGCCACGCGGATGAAAAGTGGAGCCGTGCTCCAGTGCTCTTTTGGGTTTTCCTGGTTGGCAACTGTGAAAGGAAGTTTTGCAAGTGTTTTGTCATAAATCTTGGGCACTGGGCACAATTTTCTTTTATTTATAGTTACACGTTTGTCAGTTGTGGTTGTCTGAAGTCTCTTCACATCTGGAATAGTTTGTTTTAATAGCTGTCCTTTTTACAAGGTTGTATTTTTACTAATATGAGCTTGGGAGCCCTACATAACTAAATAGGAAATTCACTGGAGAAGGGGTTGAGGGAGCTGACTCACTAGGCTGTCTGCTTGCCAAAGTACCATTTACATTCTTGTATTGCTACAATGGCGTTTATCGGAGTAATTTCCTAAAAGTCAATGTAATAAATAACATTCAGATAATTCTTCATCCAGTTTGCAGATGGAGTTATCTTACTCCTGTTAATTGGACAACTGGAGGGTTACTTTCTGAATTTAAGGGATTTCTTCCTGACTCCAGCCAGCACTACAGAGATGGTAGGTTATTATTTAATTACTTAGAGCTTGAGGCTTCCAGCATCTCCAACATCTTCCAACAACTATTTAGTGCTTCTGTACGTCAGTGAAGAGCTTTAACTGCTGCTGCTGTGAATGTAGTCATATGCATGCACAGTGTTTGCAGGATGGTGGTTTGGGATAGCATGAATGCACATGCTTGGTGCTGTAAAAATACCTTGGAACAGATCGGTGTCTTCTTCAAAATGAATTATTATCTCATGGGAGGCAAATTATTGTTATTTTTGTTTGTTACGCAGATACATGTTTCTGAAGCCTTCCAGTGAAATACAGAGACTCCTGTGGCAGGGAACTGGTGTGCTATCTCCTGCAAGTCTGTCCTGCAAACCACATTTTTACATAGTTCACACCTGTTGCATAACATAACTAGGTCTCTATAGGTTTCTGTACGCTGTCCTGAAAATATACCTTAGTCAAGAGATGAACAGAGCATTCCATGCTTTGGAAGCTCTAGAGAATTTACATCTTTTCCTCCCCCAAGGCTGGGAGCTGTAACCTGCCCAGTCAGACTTGCTTGACGCCTTTTTCATCCTCTACAAGGCAGACTTCATTAGTGCTTTAAAAGAGAAAGATGGCATCAGCTAGAAAGCAGGGTGTGCTGGGCTGCCGGTGTGGATGCCTCCTCCACAGATCTAGGATGCTGAAATATTTTTAAATACTTGAGATATTTTCAAATTGTCTCTGGTGTCGTTAGGGATTTTTCATTTGGGTCACTGAATAACTCTGAAAATCTTGAAACGATAGCTATTTTTCTTGGTTTATGTTCAGTTAGATCTCTGAACGTGAAACATGTCAGATTCTTTTTGCCTGAGAGCTGCCTGAGAAGAGGATCTCTCCTCTGGTGTGGTTTGCATTACAGCTTCCCCACACAGACAAGGCTTTTGTCTGATTCCTGACTTCACCATGGTCAATCTCCCTGGGCGATATTTATTTGTAATGAAAATTCTCAGGGGTCCCATATAAACTAATAAATACTCCTGTGGAGTGTTTCATCAAAACATTTAAAAGCATAATTGTCTGAGACCTAAGTTCAGATTTTGTCAAAAATTCGTTGCTGTTAGTTGATGACTGTTTAAGATAGTAGGAAAATTCAGATTTTTTTTTACATCTAAGATGATTCAGAATGGGGAAAATATATTTTGAAGGCTTGAGTCAAACAAAATCAAAGCATTTTCTTGCAGTTGTTTTTCTTCCCTTTCTCCTCCTCCACTAAGTTTTAAAAAATGTTTGCTCTGGTCCATTGATTTGTATATAAATTTTGAACATCTCCACTAACTTTATTCGGAGAAAGTCAATGAATATATATATATATATTTTGTTTAAAATTTTGAAGATGACATTTTGCTTTTTGGATCAGCTCTATTCAAGCCTCACAGATCTCTTTCAAGAAATGAGATACCCCTGCACTTTACGTACAAATCAGAGCTCAGACTTTCTAGTTCTTACCCTGCACATGCTGGTCACTGGCCTCAGAGAAGTATATAATGGGGTTGGTTACTGGTTCAGCACAATTCTCTAGGTCTCAGTAATTTTGTTTTAGCAAAGTTACTTTCCAAATACTGGACATATTGTTGAACAGTTTGCCAAAGTGGTATTTACCATTTGTTTCTCATCTGATGTTCATTACAAGATGAAAAGTGGGATGACAATATAACTAAAAATACTGAACGACCATAGTTCATCTGTCATTAGTACATAAAATATGTCTTTCAATTCCCCTGTGCTTTCTAAATCCCTGTCATTTTAGACGTTAATTGGTACAGTAAAGTAAGAAAATTTAACCTTTGCTGAGATTTGAAACATGTCATTTGTGTTATAAAAATGGTGACAACCACATGCACTGTTATGATTGGTGCAGTGCATCAGCTTTCATCGAAGTGGAAAGCTTGAGGTTCAAAGCTGGTATGTACACCTCCTCTAGAACAGCAAGGAGGGGAAATTTGGATAGAAGCAGTGATGCTGAGGAAGAAATAGAAACAAGAAACAGGGAGGGCAGGAGCCTGTGGTAAGAGGTACAGGAGGGGTGAGGAAAGCGGGAGCAGAAATTCGGGATGTGACCCACCTACAGGTGCAAGCACTGCATGTGTGTAGGTTTGTTGCAGTTTTTTGGGGGTGTTCACTGCCAAGAAATTAGGTTTATAAGTTACTGTAAAGCAAGTCTAGTCTGGGCACTCGTGTATAAAGGTGTGTGTTCTGAGACAAAGAATATAAGCACGAAATAGGTCAGGCTGAAATTAGAGGTGAACTTATGTTGTCAGGAGAGGATGAAGATGAAGGAAGGCCCCTGTGCTTATCAGAACTGTGCAAACTTGGCACTTTTGCCAAAACATGCCCAGAGCTAAAATACCCTCAAAATCCTGACTTCTATCTGATATATATCCTAGAGAACCGTCCAACTCTTTTGAGTCTGGAAGCACGCTGGATGAAACAACTTGTTTTTCCAGGTTGCCTTTTGTTGGTAATTATCAATATTTCTGTCTGAAGATTTATTTTGAAATTTGCATGTTATCATTCCTTACAAATCTCATGTGCATTACAGAGAAGGAAATGTGCCCCTTTCCATGGTTCATTATGGAAACATTTGATTTATTCATTCCAACCAGAAAATTGTGTAGATTTGTACGAGCTTAAGCTTTCCTGGCTGCTGACTGTCAGAAGAAGAAAACAACCCCAAATCCAAACTGTCAGTCTCAGTTACTTGTAAACCAGAGAACCAGTTAAAACATAAATCTACTGCTTCACACAGTTTTTGCTTGGCTTATGTGTGGGGGACCCCTGTGCTTATTGTCAGAAGGTAACAGGGAACAGCACAGCAGCAGTTACGGTATGCCTCCTAAAGGATGAATTGCTCAGTAGCCTAAGGAATGTACAAAGAGACAATTTGAAGTTCATTCAGGTCTTGTTACTTCATTAGAGGAAGGGAGCTTGCTAATTGCCAGCTAAGCAAACAACTGCCCTTAAGTTGTTAGAAGGCAGTAATGGGATGTTATGTTATATGACTTAAAAAAAACATTAATGACTACTGCATATGTGTGTGATGCTGCTTTTATGTGGGAAAGGGAGAGAAAAACAAGTGATTAAAAATCAGGAAAAAAACCCTAGCCTTCATTCATGGACGTGTGCTTAAATTCTCATGAATAATGTGAAGGATATAATCATTGCTGCCATCATGTATAGACATCATAATAAGTTAAAGCATACACTTGTAGCTCAGAAATACAGCGCATGGAAGATTTCTGATCTTTGCAATTCTGAATGAGATATAGAGAACTTTTTCCTTATGTATTTTTTGTTTATTCCAAATGTGGTAAGCATATGGGCATTGTTAAAAAAGTAGACATAAATTCCATGCATCTATTGGATCCAGTTATGAATCTGGCCTCTTTCCACTGTGGAAACATCCGTTATCATAAGAATTTCACATGTGAGGTCTATCTTTAAATAAATGGATTTTTCTGCCCACCTCATGGGGTATGTTTTGTTGGAGATGGATTTTACATCCTGTTTTATGTGATAATTGGTAAGAATCCTGACGAGCTCTTCATCAAAAGTAAGGAGATGAATATAAATACATGTTTATGAATCAGTATCTTCAGCTACTGGAGGAACACTTAAAACATCCTGGCCACTGCACCACTGGGTGGAAAACATTTTTTATTACATTGATCTCTCTCTCATCAACAGCTTCACAACGTTAACCTTGCATTGGACTTGCTGACAGATGGAGGTCTTCTGAATTTCTCTGTGAACTCTGAAGGTGAGTCATGACATGCAAACTTGTCTGGAACAGAATTGCTAATATTTTGGCTTAGCAAAAGTTAGGATAATTGAAGAAAGTAGGTTCTGCAATGTGACACTGACACTTTGCATTAAATGGCTGCCCATAGCTACTCTTTCAGAATGAATACTAATAAAGCTGAGAATTGTTTTGAATAATCTTTATTTCTATACTAAAAATGTTGGATTGTTATAAGTTTAGTAACTTTCCACTAAACTTAAACTATTTGGTAAGTCAGTATTTGTTAAAGATTTAAAACAGTGGCAGCTCCTAGGGAAATTACAGCAGCTGAGCTGGAGAGATAGATACTTTCCTATCTCATAAAAAGTTTTAGTTCATTAAGACAAGCTTGTTTCAAGTAGTAAGATACAGAATATGTCCTGAATGCCCGAAACACTGACCACGCTATTCAAACTCAAAAGAGATGGTGTATCAGTCTTCTGAGTGTGACATTCATAGGTTTTAAATTACTATTCTGCCTAGTTCAGACCTGAGAGCTGAGTCTTGGCCTCCTGCATCCAAGTGAATGCATTCCTCACTGAGTCAATGGGCATGCATGTTTCTCTTTCTTGGCCCACAACAACAACAACAACAAAAAAGTCTCCTTTGGATGAGTCCAATTTTCCAGTTAAAAAAATGCTCCATAGAAAAATTTTTGACCAGCTCCTGGTGGGATGAGGAATGTGGCTACATTACTGGATGGTCCTGTGACTGCTTAGCCTGACCTCTTGCAGGGCATGTAACCTCATCCTGTTATTCCTCTTTCAAGCTCAAAAGCTTGAAAAGCTTAAGGTGATAAAATCTTTATTAAAAAATAAAAAAGCATTATCTCTTCCCCTGTTAGTTATTCGTAAGCAAATGGGTGGGTGTGTTTAGTACATAATCCATGGCATCATGGAGAGGGAAGGATACAGTCTAGGACTACTTTGTTTTTTCTTTTGTGTTCTTTTTCCACTAACGCTTTGGTGAGGTTGGCAGTTTGTGTGGTGGGCGTGCCGGAATTGTGGGCTTTTTGCCATATTGCAGAGAGGTAGGAGTTTGGAATTTATGTTAGCTTTGAAAAGAGTGATCTGCGTGAGCTCAGGTCTCCATGCTGTGATACACCTTTTGAATGAAAGGAGCTAAACCCCTGCTTTCTTTCCTTCCCTCTGGCTCTTCGGCACTGCCTCAAGTAGAGTGTCTATCAGTATAAAGAATACTGGTGCCAACATCTGCAGAGCCTTTAGCTTCACTGGGAAATCCTCAGCTAGTGACTGAATTTAATATGATTTAGGGGTACTTATTACAGCTACACTATTTAGACTGTTCAAGGATCTCATTTACCAGTTCCATTGTTAGTCTTTCTCCTGGTGCTTTACAGCACTGTAAGAAGAACAGTAAACCCTCTAAATCACTTACTGTCTTCCATTCCAATTATTAAATACAAGAGCAGTTTGTTTAGCCAAGAAAACGGAAGCTGAAAACTAAATGAAAAAAGAAAACAGCCAACAGCAGCAAAACATGATGGAAACATTACAACAAAAAACTAGTGTCAGGTAATTTGCAACACAATTCCTGGCACAGAAGAATCATTAAAAAAACTAAAGCTGTAAAGTCCTATTAAATGATCTACTCTGTTTTCTGCTAGTGAAGAATTACTACTTACTATGCATTATTTGTCTTGTCTTCCAGCAATACAGTGCAGTGAAGGTCCCTTTTCCTTAAGTTCATTTAACAAATAACTGACTTGATATCCTGTAGTTCCTGTTTTGCTTCTTGTTCCAATTAGATTGTTTAAGTTCACATTATAATTGGTGAAAGGTGGAAGATTGTCTTTG
The DNA here is from genome assembly GCA_020745705.1 of Hemiprocne comata. NCBI lineage: Eukaryota > Metazoa > Chordata > Aves > Apodiformes > Apodidae > Hemiprocne > Hemiprocne comata. Next base: position 76,372,213 of record CM036586.1, read on the forward strand.
GCAGTTGCAGTCTATTTCTAGTCAAGTGCTTGCTAATACTTCCCATCTGGTTTTGTTGTTTCTGGTTTGTGTATCCACAGATATTGTGAACGGAGATGTGAAGACTACAATGCGGATTCTGTATTGCTTGTATTCCAAATACAAGACCAAAGAAACATGAATAGCAAGGCCAAGAGCTTGGAGTTCGTTTTTTTTTTTCCCTTTTGTTCTTTTTCTTTCCAGCATGTCATTGATTTTTGGATTCCCAGCTCTGCCACTGTTTATGTGCATGCACTTGTCTTTGACACTTGCTGTATTAACACTGTGTATGCAAGTATGTATTCATGCAGGGTTTCACAGCCTGAGCAGCTGTAGGTATGTGTGTGTCCAGGACCAGTGTACTCTGTAATTCTGTGGTTGTAGCTCTTGCTCCAGACCCTGCCTCTTGTTCTCTCAGAGCTCCCCCTAATGCTGCAAAGAAGTGCAATGTAGGTTTACTCCAGACTCTCGGTTCTTTGCTTCTGGAGATGAATTTGAAAGCTATTATTGCAACCTCCCCATTTCCCTGCTTCTGTTTCACTCTGGAAACTAGAGAGATGAAAGACCCACCATGGCATTTCTGGGAAGATTGCAGACACGCTTGAGTCTCAGGTTCAAAGCCTTCTTTAGACATGTGGCCAGCTGTTGTCAGATAAGAGGATATATTGGACAGGATAATTGGACAGTAAATGAATAGGTAGCAGAAATGAAATCTGAAATTGGCAACCGTTTGAGAAAAGTTTCACCATTTGCCAGTGTGGATGTGGAAAAGGGACCCAGAAGAACATGTTGATGTGAGACTGTGCAGTAACAGAGGGGTCTCCTGCAGGGCTGTGGAAAGATGCCCTTATTTCCTTGGTCAGTTGATGCCAAATTGTGGCCAGCTCCAGCCTGTTGCAGCCCCAATGTAACATCTGACTGGTGGGAATGCTTATTCCAGTGTCAAGCAGATTATAGGAGCAACTAACATGACTCTGCCTTCTCTCTGGTATGAGGCGGATAGATGCTGGCTTTCTCTGCAGCTAGTAGAAGTAGAGGCCATTGTGGATGGGAGTAGTGAAACTCAGCCACTTCTGACAGCATGCCCGTGCTGTGGGGACTCTCAAACTCCTCTGAGCCTCTCTTAGCTGAATTTGTCCATTGACCATCCCCAAGCATCCCCATGGCCACCTCTGGGTGCAGCCAGGCTAGACGCAATTTATCTTAGCTGCCACCCTCGATCTGTCTCGGGGGTCTTAAATCAGAATTCCTTCAAAACCTTCATCTACTCCCTTGACCTTAAGATTATGTCACGTTTGTGCTGCTTAAAGCTTGAGATCTAATAAAAAAAAAAAGTTTTTATATTATTTTGGCTTCCATCTGAACTGATTTAATTTCCTGTCGTCAGTGACTCTGACATTTGATCTCTGGTCTGTGTGTTAAGGGGAAACCAAAGTTCGCCTAGTGCAAGGGCTGACATTTACAGATGAGAATTTGTTGTGTCTACTTCTGGATCACAAAGCCTAAGAAAGATCCTTAGATAGCAATGCTGATAAGTCTTCGAGTCCTGCCTTTGAACATGGTAATACTGCACAGCTGCAGGAGGAGAAAGTTCTGTGAACTGCCCTGAGCATAATCTTTTTTTGCAGCAATAATTACCTCGTTATGTTTTTTACAGAGAAAAATCCAATGTGTGGTGCCAATGAGCTACAAGATCAGTTTGCTTCCCTGGCATATGTTAGTTGAGTGTGCTGTTTCAAATTATTAAAGTCAGAAATACTTGATTTGTTCATGTGCAAGTTTCCATTGGTATCTCACCTTACTCCTTAGTGGGCTTCAAACAATGGACTGGAAGACCTGAGAAGTTTGTTCTTGCTTCAGAGTTCCCTGCTGCTGTTGCTGCAACTTTGCAAGTGGGTTGTAGAGTAAGTAATTACTGAGCAGATAAAACCAGGATGTGGATTGTGAAGAGCAGAGACGGGGGTGGGCGGGAAGGCATTTGGTGGTGATACCGTGGCAGCGTAGCCTTTTCCACCAAGGAAGCCAACCTGAATCTCTTCCCCTGTGCTGCTGACCAGAAGTTGTTTTCGATGCGTGACTTTAGGCATAACCTAGAGGCTGTGAAAAAGGCAGTGGTGGGGGGATTAGTTGGTTCTGCCTTGGTCAGATGGTTATTACTGCTCAAGGAAAGAGTTGGATTTTTCTCTGCATGTTCCGAGTTTTGTGGTCCACTCCTCTGGCATGAGTAAATCCAGTACTTGTACTTCTGCACACTCCTGGAAGGGGAGGTCTAGTTCTTGGTATTTAATAAATGAAAGGATCATATTCCCTTCCCAACACCAGGTTGCCTAAACCTGTTATGAACAAGTAATTCTTTTGAAAACATACAGGGGAAAAAATGACAGCTGATGTTTGTGGCAAGACCAAAAATGAATGTTTTAATCTGTTTTTTATTCTGAGCCAATTTATAGCATGCTCGATGTTCTGAACACTTTGATAAAGAGCCTGTGTTTGATTCTTAAAGCACGCTACAGAGCTTTACTAATCCATCATACAGGCAGCCACTCCATAAATTGGTGTAGAATATACAAGTGCACTGCTTATATTTGACATGTAGTCACAGACTTGGCATAGTTTTAATAGTAAAGATGAAGTGACAGAGCTAAAAAAAGATATTCCAACAGTATGAAACAGGGAAAATAAGAATTTTATATTATTGTTCTCAGATGTTACTTTTGCCTTACATCAAGATAACCTGTTCCCCTTTTTTTCTTATAAATATGAGTTAATGAAAAACAAAGCTGGCAACTTAACTATGGTATTTTGAATAAACTAAGCTCTCTATGCAAGTCTGTTCATTGGCACATAGTTGAGTTTACAATTTTCATTTTTAAATCCTAGATACTAAGCTGTTTTTAATGGAAAAGCCTGGTGGACTCTTAAGGTGTTGGGGTTTTTATTGTGCTCCAGAGCTAGGTATGCAAGTTTCATTGCGATGACTGTTCAGTTTTCCAGTGGAGTCACTGGCCGTGTCATACTCTGTTTCCAAGGAAGAACATGTAGTCTGTTTATCTTATAAATAACCGGTAAATGGTCCAAGAATTTCTGACCCAGAGAAGAGTCATACAGAAGTTTCTGTTATTATCCCTGTCTCAAAGGTAAGTGGCACGGTGACATTGCAGCAAAGCAATGGCCGGGACATGGAACAGATCTGAAGTGTCTTTAATTCCTGCTTGCTGTCATTTTTCTGTTGACCTTTCTTTCCAAAATACACAGCCTTGTAACTATAAAGATGTTTTTCCAGAGGCAGAGTGGCAAGGGTGTGTGGAGTGAAGCACAGGTGGAAGGGGAAGAGTTACCATGGTAACTTAAGAGAAGCAGCAGATGCACAAAAATTTTTGTTAATGGGATGAAGGGACCAAGACAGGTTCTGGCTGTACAGCCTGGGAAAGCAAACTGGAGATCTGTAGCTGTCGTCAAAACCCCTTCTCCTCAGAAGCTACCTCCTGTGGGATTACTTTGCCATTTTTCCATGCCCTCATGTGGCTACAGCCCTCTAACCAGGACCTTGCTGGTGTGCTTCTCTGGGAACTGGCCAGTCAAACTCCAGAGACAAAACACTGGCAGCCCCCAAATGCACTTGGTAGGTGGGAGCAGCACCTATACACCTCTGAGGTGGTGCCTGTTCTTAGTGTCTATCATTTTCTTTCTTCTCATTTTTAACCTTCTCTTACTCTTTTCCTAGGGTTTCTATTGTGTTGCTTCTTGCAGGGAGACATCACCACAGTCGCTCCCAAAGTCTCTTTGGCAATTAGGCTTTCAAATCATGAAAGCAGCTAATTCAAATTCTTCCTTTCCATGAGCTTGAACCTCATGTGTGTGTTTGTGTCTGTGAGAAGGTATCTTGCTGTTCTTCCTCTGACAGGCTTCTATAATTTCCCCAAAGAATAAAAGGCATTGTCAGTTTTTACAAAAGTAATATTTTTTTCTAGTCAACTAGTATTATAATAAAGAATAGATGAAAGTGCTCCCTTGGAGGAAACAAAATATTGTATATGAGCTCTTCTCTTTGGTGTGCAGATGGATGGGTTTCCTGTGCTACTCAGAATTTTCTAGGACAGCGACAAGGTGAACAGGACATTAGGAGTAAGATACAGAGAGCTGAGTTTTGAGACTAGACGTAGTGAAATCAAGAGGGAAGTACTGTAGACTGAAACATCCCTGTCCCCTCCTGTCCTCTCATCAGGAGATACTCAAACACCTTTGGCTTTTCCCCTTTTCCCCTCCAGATTTTTAAGTCTTTTCCCCCCATGTCATTCCATTACAACTGGAGTCCCCTAAGCCATTCTGTTCCAGCCACTGGCTAGAAATAAAGTTTTTAAGGACTTTATCCACTGATATCCTTTTCCAGGCTGTACTTAAATAATTTCATACACCTCAGCAAGAAGCCTATAAAATAATAGGAAGTAACAGATAAGTGTTAGAGGAGAAGAGAGGAGCTTGCTCAAAAATTGATTAATTTTATCTGTACAACAGTGGCCGGCTGCTTGGGTGAGAACTATCTACATTTAGGTCCTAAAATCTTGCTGTCATGAAATACTGGGGAAGTGCAGTTCTGCAGCTTCATGCTGTCCCCTGCATCTATATTCCAGGTGCCCGTCGGGCTTTATCTGCTACAGAGGGCTGCAGTCTGTGCTGGGCTCCATGGCCATTGGGTAGTTTAGTTTCTTTTGGGAAATGGAGCCTGATTGTGGAGTTGTGCTCATGATGGTAAATGAAAAGTTGAAATATATGGACTGAAATGCCTATGGTGTAATTTAAAATATCTTCTTTTTCATAATTTTTCATCTTTTCCCCACTTAACTGCCCTTTCTACCCTTTTTATTTCCATCTGAAGCCCAGTTTTCCCATTGGGAAGCATTTTATTTTAATGAAAAATGTCAACCATCACATTAAATCATCACTTTCATGCAGGAACAGTCTGTCTCAGAATCCTAAGCTGCAGAGTGTACTTTCAATGAAATGTCCAGCGGGGTGATGGGGGCCAGTTTGTTGCTGGACTTGGATGTCTTTCAGGACCACCTGTTGCATAGTCCAGTTGCCAGTTCCAGGCCAGAGAACATAATAAATATTTTGAAGTCTGTAAGCACAATGCTAGTTAGGCATTTAGGGACCAAATGCCAGGAAAAACTGAACTGCATCAAACAAAAAAGCCACAAGTTTCAAAGTAGTCCTTGTTGTGGATGTTTTTACTAGAAATACTATTGCAAGCATGATATGACCTTAAATGCATCTAAAGAATGCAATTCTGTTATGAAATAGAAATTAGTTTAGATAGTTGGGGCCACATTAAGCTGTGATACTGTTATAGTAATATATAGAAGTCTTAGTGGAATCAGATCTATTATTTTGTCAGGTTTTTCTACAGACGCAGCAACTAAAATTTTGAAAAAAATAATCAGACTCAATTTACAGCCTCCTTCTAGCATCTGACTTTTTGATGTGTTCTTGCCCCTGCATATTTCAGTACTTTAGCATTCTGACTCCTTGCTCCCACAGTTTTTCACCCTCTTGTGTTCTCTCGTGCTGCTGTCCAGGTGGCTAAACAGCTGCTTTTCCTCAGTGCCTGCTCCTTCCCTTTGCTGTGCTCAGAGCTGATGGGCTGTCACTGGGAAGGTACCTTCTAGAGAAGTAATATTTGCAATGCAAAAAAGCTGTGAAAAAAATCCGGAATCACCAGCTGGCTACTGTGTATAAGAAGTTAAAATGTTTCCCTGTGGTATGCAAGAAGAATTCCTTTCTTCTTCCTCCAACATAAAAAAAAATAATAATCAAAGATAGAAGATAGTGTTTTGACTGACCCAGTATGTTAGGTGTGGGGATTTATGGAAAATTAGCATGGGATTTATGGAAAATTAATATGGGATTTATAGAAAATTAATATGCCTGAATTAAAACAGCAGTGTTGCAGGTGCTGCTGACCAAATTGTCAGGCACTCTGAAGCAAACCATGGGATCAATAAACAAGCTGGTGTCTCACAGGCTGATACCCCACAGGCCATTGCCCCACGGGACCAGTAAACAGCAGGTGTCCTACAAGTAGGTATCCCACGGTTGTTATCTCATGAAGTAGTGAGAAAAGAATGTTGTAGCAAGAATTGAGAGGCACCGGCTGCGAAGTGAAAGCCCTGGGTCATCGTGACACGGACAGCAAGTGACAAGACACGTAGCCAATCATATATGAACTGTGTATGTATGTAACCAACGGGGTTTGTACTGAGGTGGACCATCTGGAGTCAGAGGGGTATAAATTGCCACCATTTTTACTAATAAAGGTCTTCAGTTATAACTCATAAAGTTGTGTGAAGTCCATACACCGCCTCGACAGTTAGGGATACAGACGTACATCCAGATCACAGTAATGAACTAATTTTCCATCCCTATTTTACCTTTTTAATGCATGGCAGCTAGTGTGTGTGTGTGTGTGTGTGTGTGCGTGGTGTGTGTGTGTGTGTGTGTGGTTTGCCTGTATGTGTTGCCTTTTGGGCAGGAAAATGTTGAATAGGGAGGTTTTGAAAATCTGTGGGTGTTTGGGAACTCCAGCAGATCAGGTCCCTCTGATGCAGCTGTTGTACGCTGGGATTTTTTGTGGTCATGCGTGGAATTTCTGGATACCAGTCTCCCAGTTGGCACTGGTGGGAAGGTACCCTCTGATGTAGTGTTGTGTGTAGCAGTGTAACTTCTTCTAGATGTGTCAGGTTTGTAGTGTGCAACTAGAATTAGGCATGTGTAGAACATACCCCATGGTTGTGACACCTTGGGTTTGCTCTGTGTGCGCTCTGTAGGTTTTGTCCATGTTCTTCTGCATAAGAAATGTTGTCATGATGATGGCCTTCATCTATAGCAAACAGTGACAAGGCTGGACACCTTCTAAGGCAAAGCCTGGAGGTTGTTTTTGGGACAATTACAACACAGACAAGAGGAGTACAGCTCTCAGACCAAGACTCGTCCAAATTAGTGTATCTTGGGTAAGAGAAATTTATGCGTATAATTTCTATACACAAATACCTGCAAGGCTTGCATCCTGGTAGTGTTATGGAACTTGAAGAGCCACAGGATTGATCTCAGTGCTTTCTTAGTCCTTGAAGTTACTCATGAAATCACCAGCAAGATACACTTTTGAATAGACTTTTGGTTCTCCTGATGGTGTAGAGTCTGTCTGGAAGGGCAATGAAGTCTGTAGTGAAATGGATTTTCTGGGATCTTGGACATGAAGCCAAAAGGGCAAGAGCTGTTGATAGAATTTCTTATAGGGGATCCCCACTGTAGAAATGTTGACTCTGGCTCACAGCTAAGTTTAGAAGTGGTGTAAAACATGTACCATGCACTTTATGCAGAGCAGATGGTACAACAGGCTTTACTGGTTGCAGTGTGTCAAATAACAGATTGCCTAGAAAAGTTTGCTTGCTTTTGGCAGACAATTTAATTCAGCTCATAGCATGTTGCTGAAGTTCACTGAGCATCTCTGCAAAAGTAGGCAGCTAACACATTTTATGTCATCTGCTACACCAAAAGTTTCTCAAATAATTAAAAAAAAGTGTTAGAAGTTGTGTCCCTACTTGTTCTCTTGTGCGGAGGTGGGGAAAGGAATCTCGAGTGTGTGAGTAGAAAAAGCAATCTGAAATCTGTGAAATTGATTCATATTCCAAGGCCACAATCTCCTTCCAGTTGGTACAAAATTGTATTTTCATTCTCTTTTAAGTATACTTTTTGAAATAATTCCTCTCTTTATTTTGGAGTGGGAGAAACAGGAAAATCTCAGAATGTATTGAAAAATAGAGTTTCTACAAACTTGTAACATCTACACAGAATAGTCTACTAGGTTTGACAGATGATTGGACAGATTCAATAAACTGAAGTACTGCTTAATCTTAACAATAAGAACTGGGCATACACAAACATGGATGTTATAGTACCAATAAAGATATCTGTGTACAGCTTGATCATATTAAGCATGGTCACATTGAGAAGGGATCCTAGGAAGGACTTGCTTCTTCAAGACTCCCTCTGTGGGTCACTGCACTCTCACTCTTTTCTCTGAAAGAGTTTCTAAAAAACATTGTAGTGTAATCCAGGCCAAAAACACTTAGATGAGCTGGCTGTCACCTGCACTGGTTTGGCGTGCTCAGCAAGCAGGTCAAGGCTTTACATCCATGTGACTTGCTCTTGCAATGCTCTTCTAGTTTTGTCAGATGGTTGACAATCAGAAACTACTGTCAAGTTACCTGCTTGCTATTAAGCTGAGCTAATACATTGAGCACCCCAAAGACCAAGACACAGGATAGTGTTTACAAGTGATATCTGAGGAGCTACAATCCTACAGATTGTAGTTGTACGTGATTCCAAGGGGTGGTAAGGTCTTTAAAATGGACCTTTTATTTAAAAAATACAGTATCTGTAGTGTGAATCACTATGCATGTTTTGCATGTGTCACGGTCGCCTCTGCTGCCTCAAAAGGCATTTTATTTAGTCTTACGTGGAGGGAGAAGATGGACCATTCTCCACAACATGTCATTCTGCTGTTGCACATCTTGCATGTGAAGTCCATTTGCCAAGGTATGACTTCTGTAAACCCATCTAAACCCAGAGGAGGAGTCAGTAATATTACTGAGTTCTGCAGTGTGGGCCCTAAAAATGCATATTTTTTCTTCTCCAGACCACTACTCCAGTCACTACCTCTGCCAAAGTGGTGGTGGTGACTACCACTGTGTCAGATGATGTGACTTGTCTGTAGGTGTAAGTTAAGACTGTGTGAGCAAGACCAAGGGTGGGGGAAGGAGGAGCTGTACTGGCATCCTTGCTATACACCATTCCTACAGGCCTCTGAGTCTCTCAAGATGCAGACGACAGCAGGTTTCCTCCCCGCAAATCCAGCCCACTGACAGACGATGCTGTTGCCAGCTGGCATGGTTTTATTTTGACTTTGTTATTAATCATAATTTGCCAGTTTTCTCTTGCTCAGCCTGACGGCCATTTCTCATTATCACCAGTGGACTGCCAGTGTGCTCAGTGGGGTGAGTGGACTACCATTTCCTGTACTTCTTTGCCATGGGTGTTGCCATCTATTTGGGTTTCCAGGGAGAGTAAAACCTGCCCAGAGTGTACAGCTCTGAGAGCAAGGGGAGATGATCAGCATCTCTGTGAGGATACAACCTGTAAGGAGCAGCAAAGGCCCTGTGACAGATGTGAGGTGTGGCAGGGCAAGCAGACTTAAGGGCTGGAGGACATCTCAAGGAAATGTGTTACCTGGAGGAGAAGAGTAAGAGGGCACAGGTAGCCTGGAGAAGGAAAATACTTGGCTGGGGCTGAAGGGGGAAGCTGGAGGATGCAGAGGGAAGATTTTTATTTTCTCAGCAGGGTCACATGTCTTACCTTCAAGGGAGTTGGAGACTGAAAGAGGACACAGTAATACAGGCAAGAAACCTGCCCAAACCTTGATCATGCAGGAGCAAGCTGGGTAGTAGGCACCCTTCAAGTCTGGGTCCCTTAGAGCAAAGGGCTCAGTGATCAGCAGCATACACACAGCCTGCTTTAAAGTCAGATCATGTTAGCTACTGCGGCCCTAATCTTCTACTGCTTCTCCTGGTGCAGATCCTGAGAAAGGTGGTCTCAGACCTGAGTCTTTGCTGGGGCCCTATCATATATAAGCTGGCAATTATATCATGTGCTCATAACCACATCGTTTGGGGAAACGAAGGTGGGCAGCCAATGCTTCCAAAGAAATTTTTTAAAGGATTGGTAATCCAGCATATAAAAATCCATCAGCAAATAATGTTACCAAGCATACTGGAAAATATTCTATTCTCTGACTTCTCACTTCCTTGGTCCTTCTGAGTTTTTTCCACAGCAAGTGGGTATGAAGTACTGCCAGCACAGAACAGGGTTGTAATACACAGGCATCTTTGCACAGGAGTTAAGCAACCACACAGTGTTGAGGGCAGAAGAGAAGGTCTCTTAGAGGTGACAGTGTGTGAGGAGAGATGGAAAGCACACTGGGCAGGCATTGCCTTCCCTCCTACCCTCGCTAACCAGAGGAAGCATTTAAAGTGTCCAACATTGATGCTTTCTGGGTCCTGTGGCTGTTTTATTTCAAGACACCCACCACTGATTTAACTGTGAATTCCGTGGGAGGTAAGCCAAATGAAAGCATTTCAGAAAAGCCTTTTCAAAATATGTAGTCTGCCATTTGTGGGGATGTTGCCTGGATGCCATCCAGAGCAGCTCCCAGGCCCAGCAGGATGGTTGCCGAGTGTGTGTGAGAGTGACAAGTTCCAGCCGTGGGACGCAAATGGAAGCAAGGGTGGGATGAGTGTGGGCACTTGAGTGTTGACCTGTTATGGAGAGACCTACAGACATGCATGTTGGAGGTGATACCACCCCCTGCTCACAACCTTCCTCTGCAACATAATCTATTATAAACTTGGTAGCTCTAGAAAATCCATTTTTTGCTGGCCTGGGACCAGTCCAATCAAGAAACGTTCCTTTGCAATCTTAGTAGCAGCATGAAATGTTCACTTCAATTTTGCTCATAAGCTATTTTTGATTAACTGCAGACATTTGTGCTGACTTTTCAGCGGCAGCCTCTTCGCATACTTAGATGTATTTGCATGTGGCAAAGGGTCTTTGAGCATGAACAAGGATATTTCCTTATTACTTTCTGTTATCTCGGATTTCCTCCCATCCGAGTGCAGAAGCAAATCCAGTATTAGTGGTTTAAGAATTAATTGTCTATCGGGAAGCTGAAGCAACCAGTTTATGGAAAGCCTGTTTGCATTATCTTTGGAGAAATGATTGTGGACAGCCTGTACTTCCCAAGGAAGGGGGTTGGTTTTTAACTGATTGATAATCAAACATGGCAAAATCCATCAGCAAATAGCCCGACTTAGTGTACTGGAAAATTAATTAATAGCTGGAGGTATGCTCCTCTCCGAAATTATTCTTTCTGTGATTTGACAGCTCTAGTAGTCCAGTTGCTGTGAGTTTAATTTCATATTTATCTTCCTGTGAGGATGTGTTTTAACAGTTGCTTTAGCTTGCTGCCCTCTAATCAGGATTTTTAAATTTTATTTTAGTTTTTTAAAGAAGGTGCTTTGCAAACTAGATTGATTTCATAGCAAGGAAAACCAGTCTTTCTGGTTGAGGTGATCCTCGAGCCCTGCTGTGCAGTGGTGGTGGGCAGCTGCCAGTGGCGGTCTCTGCAGGAAAGCATGCCATCAGAGCCCTGTGGTGGGGTCCAGGCACTGCTTCTGCAGGGGGGAAGGTGACTCTGGAGACGTGCTGCTGCTGTGGGGGTCCCTGTGAGCCCGGCTGTGGTTGGGGATGGGGAGAGAGGAGGGGTGCTGAGGTGAGAACAGCGAGAGAGGTGTGAGCATGGTTAGCATGTCTCTTGGGTACTGCGCTGCCCAAATCCTTACTCAGTTTTGGCCAGGATGATCTGGTGTGGTTTCCTGACTCAGGAACCAATTAATGGTGGTGTTTGTGGGGGACAGTTGGAGGCAGCCCCAAGAAGCAGCCCCCCTGCCTCCATTCCCCATTGGCCACCTCTCTGAGAGGCTGTCGTTGTCTCCTGGCATAAGTAGGCTCATTTCTAACCGAGAGTGCATTTTCATGAAGGCGTGTGATTAATGTTGTTGGGTCTGCTTGTAGGGAAGATGCCAGGCTCAGTCCACTGCTCCGCAACACCTACCTACACCAGGGAGCTACTCCGCTCCTTCAGAGACAGGAGATAAAACCCCTGAAAGTCCCTCCACCTCTGAAACAGCTCTCGAAGTTATTGTTTCTTGGTTTATTTCTTATTTCTTTTAATTCTGTCTGTCCCAAAAGTCTCTGCCTTCAGCACACAAGCCAGTATTTTTTTTGCTTTGTAGTGAGTGGCCACCAAGGCTCAGATGTTTCCTGAGGCTTGGCCAGGGTGAAGACATCTGCCATAAAGCCACTTGCATGTCCCTGTGGCACGGTGAATCTGAAGCCATTTTAGAACATAATCAGCTCTCCTAGGCAGAACCACCATGGGTGCTCCTGGGGACCTGGCCTGGGGGGTTTTTCTGGGCAGGATGTGAGTTTTCTTGGTACAAAGGGTGAGGGACATCCACCGGCTTGGCAGTCTTGGTGGGTGCACACAGAAACAGGTCCAATAATTTCTTTTTCAGATTTTTTTTTAGGCTCTGTTATTTTTAATTTTAGAATGCTCTTTCACTGGTTATCTGTAGTGTCTGACTTTGCGTATGCGGGGAGGGACAACTGGCCACCACCAACTGGCTGCTGGACATTTCTACACTGCCTACTCTTTGCCAGGACAACTGGACACCCATTGGCATGTGACACTTGTCCAGCACCACACCACCACTTTCCCCTGTGCGTGGAGAGACCTGCAAAGGCCTTGAACAGCCTCCTTGAACATCACTGGGGGATCTGTGTGGTGCCACGGGGGGCCCGAGTGCCTGGCAGTCAGTGGCCTGTCACGGGGCGTGGAGGGGGGACCAACAACAAGCTCATTCTTGCCCTGCCTGCAGTACACATGACGCTAGGGGTAGGAGGAGGTGATGAGTGGCAGGGGAGGTGGGGGGTAAGCCAGACACTTGAGCACTGCCTGGTGAGAAAGCCTGCTGTTTTGTCATACAAGCTGTGGTGTTTTAAAATACAAAGATTAAAACTTCTGCTGGCACAATCGTGGCCAGCTGATGCACAGGTGGGATGGAAGACAGTGGGGAGAACTACAGGAGAGTTTTGCTCAGGAAGCCAGGGAGCAGGCAGCTGTCCTGCTGAGGGAAGAATCGGTATGGTGCTGTGACAGGGAAGAAAGGGCCTGTCACGGGAGGCAGAGGGGGGACTGCCAGTGAGCCCATTCCTGCTCTGCCAACAGTAGACAGTACACGCTTTCTGCCAGGTGCCTGGGGCTCCCTGCAGCACTGCACAGAACACCCACTGATGTTCAAGGTGGGCTCTTTGTGGGCTTTGGGGATCTTGTCATGTGTGGGGGGAAGCAGCAGCATGGTGCTGTGTGGGAGTGCTGAAGGAACACCATCTGCTGATGAGCATACACTTGTTTCAGTGGAGAGTTGGTGTAGAAGTGTCCAATGGGCAGTTGGCGGTGGCTGGTTGTCCTAGGCCCGTGTATGGAGGGTATGTGTGTGTGTGTGCTCATATGGCTTTCTGCATGCTAAACTCTGTCCAATATTCCATTTTGAAGTGCCAAAATGAACATAATGACACAATTCTGAATAATCCAAGAAATAAGAAATTTCAGTAACATTTTCTGATATCAGAAGTGAGAATCTTAACAAACACATGCTGAATTAAAGAATTTTTCTTGAGGGTAGGGGGGAGATACCAAGTTCATTGTAAAATTATATTTAACTGCAAGTCTACATCTCTCCGTGATTACAAGTCACGGCAGAGATGCCCTTTTTATTGGAAAAGAACAAGTACTAATTGTAAAAGTGTCACTAGCTGAGTTTCTTTACAGTGACTCTGTGTTAGACGCTTGGTGGACAGCTTTGGTAAAATCTCCTCCTGAAGGGAGGAGATCAGTGGTGAGGTGGCTTGTGCACTGGCACATGAGAGATCATGAATCTTTCAAAACAAACACTGGTAGCCTATGAAAACAACCTGCTGCAAACGAGAAATGAAGACAGTCCAACTGTATGTAATAAAGACAGAAACAGAAAGCTCTGCAACCTGCTGAGATAAATGTTTTCAACCCTGGGAAATTCCTAAGGCTGGAAAAACTGTGAAGTCTAAGCAAGCCAACTGAGACAGTTATTACATGAAGATTATTTATTTTAAGGCACAGTGGTCCCACTTCCAGCCTTTCTTCTGTTTTCCACATTCCAGTGTCTGAGGTATATTCTGACAATTCTCGTGGGGAGAGCCATTGTGATAGTGGTACCTTTGTAATCTCTTAAAATAAAATCAAATCTAAAAAGCCAAGAAATAAAACTTTGAAGTAGCAATTGTATTTTAGTTTTTTCAGTAGAATTCCTTAATGATTGCCTCAAGGGTGGCGCTGGGGTGGGAGCCATTGAGAGCAAATCTCAGATAATGAGCCTAGAAAAATAACAGCATGGGCAGCTTGCTCCCTCTAATTCCTCACAGAAATATCCAGGGTTATTGCTTTCAAAGGATACTCCACTGGATACTCCACTATTTAAAAATGGTATGGAGAGGACAAAAGCTCCAAATCTTTCTTGGTCCCGCTCAGTGTCCTATGCCATTATAGAGTAATCTGTGTGGTTTTTCCTTTCTTCCTGTTCCCCAGCCCCTTTAAGCTTTGCACCTAATCTTAGACTATGTCAATAAGTGCACTAAGATGCAAAATCTGGCTACAGATTTTTTATCTTGCCTGACTTTGTCCTTCCCTCTCTCATGCTATGTGGGGCTGGGTGCAGGGGAAGAAAGAGAAGTGGGGATGCAAAAAAAAGGGATCTCTGACATTGCCACTGTCATCCTGAACTTCTCTCAGAGCTTTTGTGGAGTAGAAGAGAGGCACCTCGCCTCCTTCATGCCTCTGTCAGCATTTCAGAGGGAGAACTGTCCCTTCATCAGAGCTGTTTCAACCTCAGATGCTGTGGTGCTGCTAGAACAAGGGCTCTGTTCCTCTGCTTTTGTCCTGTCTCTCTCTTGACATTTCTTTGTTTGGGAGAAATGGACTCGGTAAATGAAACAGCTTTATAAATAATTTGAAGATAGTTAATAATCAAAGCAGAGAAACATTCCATAAATCAAGAAGGGCACCAGTGAGGGCTTTACTATTTTTTTGTAGCCCAATAACCTTGCTTGGTATGCTCTGTGCAAGGTACAGATATTAGGTTTAGTCTCAGTATGATAATTCAAACTTCCCAATATCGGAAACTGCTATAGATGCTCAAAATATGATGTGAAAGGACATCCTGAGAATTTCTGCCTTTATTTTTTAAGCTACCATCCTCTGGTAATGATACACAAAATAACTTGGTGGAAGGATGTGGTTTTGTTGCCATCTATTTTATTTTGAGCATAGGGTCCAGCCTCAGGTGCTTGAGCTTGGCCCTGGAGCTGTGCCTACAGCAATCCTTGCAAGAGCACAGCAGTCTGTCTGGTGTACGTCCTCCAAGTGAATCTGCCCTGGCCTCTGGCACTGCTTATATGGCGCGAGGAACAGGACAGCCTGCAGCTTCAGCTGAGTGGTTCATCACAAGTACTTTTCATGGCTGTTCTGCACTGGCTGGTTCTCTCTTGTTACTCACTCCGTAAAAGGCCCAAGATTTTGCTACCTATCAATTTGTGTCTTGGGTTAGTAACAGGTGGTTTGAATAGAATTAGCCTTTTTTTAGACTTATCCCTAGTTATAGGGCAGAGAGGTGTGTTATTATTATTTTTCCACCATTTTTTTTCTCCAGATTTTTGTAAGATGCTCTGCAACTTTTCCTCCCTAGATCTGAAGGAGAGAGAAGATTCAGCCAGAAGAGATTTCCACTTTATTACCCAGGAAGGAAAGAAGCACTTGTAATTTAATGTAGTTATTGCATAATTTAAAAACTCCCAGAGGTACTCACTGCCTTGAGCTGGACCCTGTTTTCGGTAGTTCCTTCCAGTAACCAACTATCTAGTTTAAAAATAATTTAACCACGTTAGCCAGGTGCTGCCAAAGCACATTTCTTTCTGGTGTGGTTCATGTCCTACAGGAATATTTCCACTGCATAAAATACATGGGATGTCTGACTGTGCTTCCTGACCATCTTTGCCAGGAGGTCAAAATAACGTCAGTGTTGATGATCCCTTTCTGCAAAACAGTAATAAAATAAAATAAAATAAAATAAAATAAAATAAAATAAAATAAAATAGGCAAAGGCATCTGATGATGAAGCAGTCTTTTTGAGAAGGAAATGCATATTAATGGGCTGTATCAAAAGAAGTGTGGCCAGCAGATTGAGAGAGGTGATTCTGCCCCTCTACTCTGCCCTGGTGAGACCTCACCTGGAATACTGTGTCCAGCTCTGGATCTCCCAACACAAGAAAGAGGTGGACCTGTTGGAACATGTCCAGAGGAGGGCCACAAAAATGTTCCAAGGGCTGGAGCACCTCTCTTATGGAGACAGGCTGAGGGAGTTGTGGTTGTTCAGCCTGAAGAAGAGAAGGCTCCAGGGAGACCTCATAGCAGCCTTCCAGTACCTGAAGCAGCCTAAAGGAAAGCTGGGGAGGGACTTTTTACAAGGGCTTGTAGTGAGAGGACATGGGGTAATGGTTTTAAACTGAAAGAGGAGAGATTTAGGTTAGAGATCAGGAGGAAATTCTTTAGTGTGAGGGTGGTGAGACACTGGAACAGGCTGCCCAGAAAAGCTGTGGAAGCTCCATCCCTGGGGGTGTTCAAGCCCAGGTTGGATGGGGCTCCGAACAACCTGGTCTAGTAGGAGGTGTCCCTGCTCATGCAGGGGGGGCTGGAACTCAGTGATCTTGAAGGTCCCTTTCAACTCTAAGCATTCTATGATTCTATGATTCTAAGTTTATCTCCTTTACCTCAGTCCTGACTGTGCACAGATGCGAGGGCAGTGCTTGACATTTCATAGACTGCACCAGAGGCCTTGGTTCTTGCTACTAATTTCTTCCTTGGAAGCACATGAATGACAGCATTGCCCCACAGAATAAAAACCCTGCAAGAGAGGGATCAACATGGGATTAATGTTTCATGACAGAAAAATGCCAGAGTCTCTCTGCAAAGGGAAGAAATAGATATACAAACTTCAACCGCAAACAGAAGCGGCCTAGCACATGGTGACCTAGCAGCCCTTTTCCCATGTGCCTTCATTTTTTTTTCAAGCTGGATGAAGTCTAAAACATCTGCCTGCATCTCTTGGAAAGTAGTGGTGAGTAATGCTTTGTGCAGCTAGCTTCAGAGAATGGCTGGCCACAAGGTGATTTATCACTGGAATTTGTATAGTCGTGCTTGTTTACACATAAAAAGAAAAGCCAATATATCTGGAACTGGTCACACACATATATCTTTCTAATGGAGAACATCTTGTAATTATGCTGGAAAATTGTTTCTGAGTCAGAAAAGTGAGTGCTCTGCCAGACGTCTGGTATACAAGTGGATGTGGTAAAGCAAAAGGATGCTGTCATGCTTACACTTTAGAAAAGCAGGAAGCCTGAACCCAAAGTGCACCTTTTATGGTCAATATCTGGTAGTAAGGAATATTTCCATTTTATATCAGGGGTGTAGAAAGGAAGGATGTTCTTGTATTTATGGGTGGGTATTAAATGGATTATTTGGCTTCTTTTTAGGCTGTAACTTGCTTCTTTTGCCTTCCTGTTGCAAATTGCTTCCTAGATTAGTTGATGATAGAGTTATAAAAAACAAAACAATGAAGCCATAAACCAGCTTAATTGAGCATAGCAAACTAATCTGCTTTATCACAAATACATAAACTACCTATAAATCATTGGAAAAGAAAAAAAAACCAACTGTTTACAGGTAGTGTCACAGAATGTGACTGTTCTTGAAAGGCTTCTGAAAGAAAACTTATTCTGAAATGCTTTGGTTGCCTATTAAAATAATATTATTGTAAAATCATGCAAAATAGCTTTATTTTTACCTTTGCTCAGTTGTTTCCTTCCTCCCCTTCCCCCCCCTCCCCTGCTTCTCCATTTTCTTTCCCTGCAGACAAATAAAAAACTCTTCTCTCACAGCCTGTTCACTTTATGACCCAGTTGTTCAGTTAAGGGAACTGAAGATTTTCGTTTGCAACCCCATCTCTTCCACGAAAGGAGGAGGTCAAAATAAAAACAAAAAAACAAAACAAAAAAATTTTTCAGGTGCTCTTATACTGTTGGTCAAGAATTTTTCTAAAGGGTATTTTTGTGGGGAAAATAAATATTTCTGAGCCAGTTCCATGAGCGAAAGGGCAATGTGGAGGGGGCACATTTGATTTCACAGCGTCTCTAAAGGGACTTGGCAGCTGACAAATGTTGAGGGGGAGCAGAAACATTGGTGATGGCTGCTGATGCTTGAGGAAGGGGCTGGGAGGCTGCTGCTCCTGGAAGAAATTAAGCAGACAGCCAGTAAACACAGTTGTTCTTTGCTGATTAAGCAAAAAAACCATAACCACCCCCCCCAAAGACATAGGAGAGAGAAAGCATGCTGTAGCTCTGTGGAGAGAAGCACAAGGATGCACATTATCTGAGCTGAGTGGTCCGGCATGGTGGAGAGTGGCATCACAGAAGGAATCTTCTCATCAGGGAAAGGAGGCAGAGGCATTGTTGTGTGCGGTTCTTCTTCTTTCTACTGAACTTTCAGGCTTTTGCAGCTGGCAATATAAAAATGTAGTACTCCAGAAGTGAAGGGTGTTCAGAGAAGGACAGGCAGGAAGAAGCTGGCTCGGTTGTGACTGTTCTTCATTAAAAAACCAGAAGTTTCTGGTGACACTAAGCCGTGTGGTGGAGATGCCTACTTCCTTCACACTGCAGGCATGTGAAGGGCAGGCCCTGCAGGAGCATAGGAAGTGCACAAGTGCCAGATCGTATGTGCAGTCCTGATTTTCTCTCGTGTGTGTCCACAGTCCCCAGACTGACCACTTGGGGTTGAAGCTTGGGCAGTGCCAGGGCACTTGTTCTGAGCCTCCCTTACAGCCTGGAAGGTGAACTGCCTTCTAGATGGATTAATGCTCCTGAAAGACTATACTTTGGGCAAGGGACTATAGGCAGTGCCTTTTACTGTTCCTCTGCTTCCTTACTCTTATCTAGGATTGAGGCAAAAGAACTAATTGCACCACGCAGTGAACTTGGCCCACCTCAGTTGCACCAGTGTGATTCTCCCTGACCACGGATGAGCCGACTGCTGATATACCTGTGTACCACAGAGTGGAAACAAGCAAGCAGAAACATGGGAGATTACCTTTTGCTTCTGGGGAGTGGTGTGCTGGCAGCCCAAGGTTTCCTGCACTGGAAAGCAAATAACTGTATGCTGGAAATGGTGGGTTTTACTCACAGCTTGCTAAAGCCATATTTCAGGGGCTTTTCTTAGTGAATGTGGTTTTTATCAACAAGTGCATCATCATAATGTGTCCTGGGAAAGGTGGTGCTTCCATGGCTGCTGGAGCATCCCCACCAGGGTGAGGGTGATCAACCTGCCCAGGCAAGCCACAGTAAAGCAGTGGGCCAGGTTTGCCTGTGGGGCTGAGGGACAGCAGCTGTGGAGGAGCAGCCGCATCAAGTGAACAAGGTGACAATGAAGCGTGAGGAAGGTGCAGTCTGATTGCTTTGTTTGTGTGAGGCTTTATTATATTTGTTTGGCTTACCTTATTAAAGAGCAACAGAAAAGGTAATTTCACGTTGCCTACCTATTTCAGAGTCAGGTTCCTAAGCCCACATAGAGAAAGGATGTGGAATATGGCTCAATACCTTGCTGGACAGAGAGAAAAAAATCCCAGAGAACATGTTACTTCCAGCAAGGTATTGCAGAATCTCTTCTTTTGGCACATTGTACTGCCAGAGGACTGCTAGGGACACAAAGACCTTCCCCCACCCACCCAAATCCTCCATGTAGAATGAGAGCTACCTCTAGTAGTTACTCAGCAATACTCTACTTTTTCTGGAGTCCATGGCAGCTCTAGAGAGGTGTTTCCTTCTGGCATGAGGCAAATTTTCCAGCCATGCTGTGGCAGTCACTGAGCTGCACATCACTGCTCCCCTTGGCTTTGCTGAGACTTTGCTGGCTCATTACCTTATGCATTTTCCTCTTCTATTACAACTGTGTTTATTTGCTCCCATTTACAGTCCTTGTTTTCAGTATCCAAATGGCAAGGATGGAGGACTCCCTGGAGTGGCTAACTGCTGCCAAGCTCCCTATTATCATTTATATTTGTTCAATAATTCCCAAATGCAAGCACTTTACATAACAAATCCCATTTTTCTGAGGCTCCTAAAGTGCTTGAGAAATGCCTGTTACGCTGATCTACACTTTTTTTTTTTTTTCCCATAAGGTAGGTCATTAATATTATGTCCATGTTACTTATTAGCAACCTGTTGAAGACAGATGGTCTTCCTCTCCCTTTTATTCAAGTTACACTGATTGTGTATGCTACCCAACTTTTTTTAAGTAGAGATGCTTAGAACACCTACCTTATACTCAGTGAGCTTATTCCAGAGCTCTTCACTTGTGAACTTGGTCTGCTTAGAGGATTTCAGCACAGAATAACATTATACAAAGCCCCTCTATATGGATGTACATATATGGGTATTTATTATACTCTACCATGACAGAATTGTTCCCTCACACAGCCTGCTGAGCTGCTCTGTGCTAGATGTTTGAGGCAGGGGGGCAGAGCCATTCCATGGAGAAAATGGCACCATTGTTCTGTTTTAATTAATATTTGTTCAACATTTTCTTTTGCTTGGTTCCATTCCACTTCCTCCAGTGATATTCCTCTTTGCAGTTCTCCACTACTTACCTTTGATGTTACTTTACATGCTTTTTAGTTTTTCTTGGACCAAGCCCAACACATTTCACTAGCTTAATTTTTCTTAGGAAGCTAGTCCTGTCAGGACTTTAACTTGCTATTGCCCCTTTCTCCAACACTTTGTTGCTGTGATATCATTGATGCTTCACAGCAGAATTTGTACTTCAAGTGAGGTGTCTAAGAGATGAGGCGCTATCATTTATTCTCAGAACAGTGAAGAGTAAGTAAATTACATCCACAGGACAAGAATTGCTCTGAACACCTGATAGAACTGTCATCAGTGGCATGTTGCAATACAGATCTGAGGGATCTGCAAGCACCATACTGAATATTCATATGTTGCACCCACTGAAACCCATGAGAGAGGTCTAGGTTGTGCAATGGAAGACAAACAACCCCTTGTGGTACACAAGCTGGTTAAGTGGGTCAAATTTGCAAACAAGGTGCTAAACAAGGCTTTGCACAGTGAGAAAGAAATTAAAATCCTGCATGTGTTACTGTCCCCTGCCAATCGATTGTGAAGAACTCATAAATGAAAGAAAAATTTCTGGGACTATTAAAAATAAAGGAAAAAAAAAAAGGATTTAGGGGAATTTTTAAAAATTAAATTCTGTGATTAACTAATTATGGAATTACAGCTAATGTAGCTGGAAATGGGATTTTTAAGTGGATTGCTATAAGACATCTTAAGGTCTTACAGTGGCTTAATCCTTTTCTCATTTCTATTCTGTTTTGGTTTTTGTTTTGGTTTGGTTTTTGTTGCTTTTTGTTGTTTGGGTTTGGTGGGTTTTTTTCAGTCCAACAGAAGAATAAATCTATTCAATAGAGAGTGGCAGTGAGGCTGAAATGTGCCTGGAATCACAATCACTTACTATAGCTGAGCTAATAATCAAGATGCTTCATCAAATTTCTCATGCAAACAAATATTTTCTCCAACATCTGTTTAAAACAAAGACTTCTACAATTACTGGCTACAATGTTAGTAGAGGTGAAAGTAACCAAAGGCGATTACCTGAGGATTTTGCCTGTCTAGTCTTCTTTTCTCTGGTGCTCAGCCTCTATAGTGTGAAAGATAAAGTAGAAGGCCTTACTCAAAGCCTTTTTACTCTCAAGGGTGTAGGGACCAAATTCTGTCCCGTTCCTTTGCTATTTTGCAGTAAAATAGTGAAGAAACCTCAAACACTTCAGTTTGCTTATCTTGTAAAATAGATGCACTCATAGGCCTTCAGAAAGGTGTTAGCAGTTTGAGTTGCTACTTCTAAGTGTTTTTTTGGAGATTTTCCAGGTAACATCATGTGCTGGTTTGGGTTGGCAGGTTTTTTGGTAGTGGGGGAAGGGCCCCAGGGGTGGCTCTGGCAAGAAGCTGAGAAGGTACCCCTGCTCTAAAACCAGCTAAGGAGCCATTAGAGAGACAATAGATGCACCACTGCAATTAACATATGAAAGAACTAATATAAGACCTAAGCAGAGCAAGGAGTTAGAAGAGCTGAGCTGGAGAGGCAGAGTGGTGCCCGTAGTTGGTGAGGAAGAAAGGGAAGAAGGTGCCCAAGCAGAAGTTTCCCTGCAACATATGGCGAGATGGCAGGCTGTCCCCCTGCATTCCCCTTCCTGCATAAGAAGACTAGGGAAAACCTGGGCCCACTCCAGAAGGAGGCTGGAGACCCGGTCATCCAGGACATTGAGAAGGCTGAGGTGCCCAATGACTACTTTGCCTCAGTCTTCGCTGGGAAGGGCTCCCATCGTGACTTCCAAGTTGCAGAAGCCAAAGGCAAGGACTGGGAAAAGGAAGACCACCCAACTGTAGATGAAGAGCAGGTCTGAGACCATCTAAAGGACCTGAAGGTGCACAAGTCCATGGGACCTGATGGGATTTGTTCATGGCTCGTGAAAGAGCTGGCGGATGAAGTTGCAAAGCCTCTGTCTATCATATTTGAAAAGTCTTGGCAGTCTGGTGAAGTTCCTGATGACTGGAAAAGGGGAAACATAACCCCCATTTTCAAAAAGGGAAAAAAAGAACACCCAGGGAACTATAGGCCAGTCAGTCTCACCTCTGTGCCTGGCAAGATCATGGAGCAGATCCTCCTGAAGGCTCTGCTAAGGCACGCAGATATTAAAGGGGTGATTGGTGACAGCCAACACGGCTTCACAAAAGGCAAAAAGGCAAGTCCTGCCTGACTAATTTAGTGGCCTTTTATGATGAGGTCACTGCCTCCATAGACAAAGGCAGAGCAACAGACGTCACCTGCCTGGACCTATGCAAAGCATTCGATACTGTCCTGCATGACATTCTGGTAACTAAACAGGTATGATGTGGATTTTATGGATGGACCACTCATTGGATATGGAACTGGCTGAATGGTCACACCCAAAGAGTTGTGATCAATGGCTCAGTGTCCAAGTGGAGACTGGTGACGAGTGGTGTTCCTCAAAGGTCAGTACTGGGACCAGTGCTGTTTAACATCTTTGTCGGTGACATGGGCAGTGGAATTGAGTGCACCCTCAGCAAGTTTGCTGACGACACCAAACTATGTTGTGAAGTCAACACACTGAAGGGAAGGGATGCCATCCAGAGGGACCTTGACTGGCTTGAGAAGTGGGCTTGTGCAAACTGCGTGAAGTTCAATGAGGCCAAGTGCAAGGTTCTCCACCTGGGTCAGGGCAATCCCATGCACAAATACAGACTGGGAGAAGTATGGACTGAAAACAGCCTTGAGGAGAAGGACTTGGGTGTAATGGCGGACCAGAAGCTCAGCATGAGCCAGCAATGTGCGCTGGCAGCCCAGAAAGCCAACCATGTCCTGGGCTGCATCAGAAGAACTGTGACCAGCTGGTCAAGAGAAGTGGTACTCCCCCTCTACTCTGATTTGTGAGACCTCATCTGAAGTAGTGTGTCCAGTTCTGGAGACCCCATCATAAGAAGGACACAGAGCTCCTGGAGCGAGTCCAGAGGAGGGCCACAAAAATGATTCAAAGGGCTGGAGCACCTCTCCTGTGAAGAGTAGCTGGCTAAGCTGGGGTTGTTCAGCCTAGAGAAGGCTTCGGGGAGACCTCATAGCAGCCTTCCAGTATCTGAAGGGGTCCTACAAGAAAGCTGGGGAGGGACTTTTTACAAGGGCATGTAGTGACAGGACAAGGAGTAATGGATTTAAACTGGAAGAGGGGAGATTTAGGTTAGACATTAGGAAGAAATTCTTCAGTCATGTTTGTAAGACACTGGAACATGTTGCCCAGAGAAGTGGTGGAAGCTCCATCCCTGGCGGTGTTCAAGGCTAGGTTGGATGGGGCCCTGAGCAATCTGATCTTGTGGAGGGTGTCCCTGTTCCAAGCAGGGGGGGTTGGATTTAACTGATCTCTGAGGTCCCTTCCAACCGTAGCCATTCTATGATTCTATGATTCATGGAGGAACGTGGTGGAACATTCCCTGAAGGTGCCAGGAAGGGTGGACTTGGATTTTGCTGCCAGTGGACTTGGATTATGCAGCTATGGAAGACCCCGGTGCCAGGGGAGGTGACTGTTCCTGAAGCAGCTCATGACTCTGTGGGCAGCCCGCACTGGAGCAGCTTGCTCCTGACCTTGTGGGAAGGACTCATGAAGGAGAGGTTCGTGGAGGACTCTCTCCTATGGGAGGGACGCTGTGGGGAAGCAGGGGAGGACTGTAAGGATCCTTCTTCCTGAGGAGGAAGGAACTGCAGGAACCACCAGACTGTGAACTGACTCTAAACCCCATCCCCTGTCCCCCTGTGCCGCTGGGGGGAAGGAGGGAGAGAAATCGGGAATAAAGTGATTTGGACCTGGGAAGAAGGGAGGGGTGGGGTAACGTGTGTGAGCCCTGCTCTGTGTGTTGTCTGTGTCCTGTGTGCATCTGATTAGTGTGAAATTAATTTTTCCCCAAGTTGAGTCTGGTTTTGCCTGGGACCTTATTTGGTGAAGAACCCTCCTTGCCCTTTGAGCTTCTAGTTGGCCTTTGTCCTCCCCATTCCACTGTGTGTGTGTGTGTGTGGGAAGTTGAGTGAGCAGCCACGGGGCTGACTCTTTGTTGTCGTGTTGGGTCCAAACCACGACACATCAGAAACTATTTACATTCAGTTAACTTTTTGGGGTTTTTTTGTACATTTCTAATTTTCATATCACTTGAATAACAGTGAAAGGCATTACTGGTATTCAACAACTGATGATTACTTACTATCACTGCAGTACTATCAATAAGGCTTATTCTCCACCTCCATAAGGACTCTCTTTTGAGTATATCTAAGCAGGAACATGTGCTAAAGCATAACTTTGCGTGCCTCAGGCACTTCACTCCCATGCTATGGGAACCATTCCAACTCGTTGGCGTACACTCAGTTGTAATCCAGGGAAATCACTTCAACAGCAAAAGGCATATTTCCACAATGATGCCTCGTGTCTCAATGAGGACAATCCTTTCGAGTGCTTTTTGAATCTGTTGTCTTATGGAATTGAGTATTTATAAATGTGAAATAATATCTTGGTTTAGCTCTCTCTTCTGACTCAATTTGGCATAGAAGTGGCTTGGAAGGAGGAATGAAATTTTTTAATACTGACAAATATCATTACAGAATCACAGAATGTTAGGAGTTGGAAGGGACCTCTGGAGATCATCAAGTCCAACGATCTCAGAAACTTTAAACTGGGAGACCCAGGCATCAGAAGATGGCTCTGAGATCTTTTCTTCCCCTAGATTCCCAGGCACTTGTGGTCAGTGTGACAGCCTATTTGGTGAATCCTGACAGTCAGTCAGATGACCACATTACTAATCTAAAGGTTGGGGTGAACATGACACTTGATCCATGACATGCCCTTTATACAATTTGTGTGTAACCAAACATGGATTTTTACTTATATATTTATGCATGTATGCTTGTATTTTACACATATGTATTTTACAGATATGTATTTATAAATACATATAATTCGTATTTTACACATAAAATCAATGTGTGATTTTTTAATGACAAAAAACAATTTGTGAAAACAGTGAAATTTTGGAACAGGTAGGGTGTGTTATGTTAGAGAAATTCAAAAAGAGTCAGCAATATTCAGCTCAGTAGGATTGTAAGAGTCTTTTGACTTCAGTATTTATAGTTGCATCTAATTGTTCTTTTCCCAAGCTGCCTTCCAGTCTGTGGTCACCTAAGGCACAGAAGAGAGTCTGATTATCAGCAACCTATGCTGAAGGATGAGGAGCATCCTTTGATGGAGACATCTAGATATGTTGCCTTCTTGTGTTGTGGTATTGTCAGGAACTGCAATAATGATTTTTTTTTTTCTTCCATCCTGAAAGTTTCACATTTAAATTTTACCCATAACATAAGAAATTGCTTCAAAATCCAACTTGGTATGAGAAATAACAGAGTTCATCAGAAAGCTGCAACTTACTGGGGAGAGCAACATTTGTACCAAACTAGGTTTAAGAACTAAAACTCTGCAAGCTTCAAAATCAGGGAGTGCCATAATTTAGAAAGCTCGCTCAATTAACCTGCTGGCTTTTGCATGCAACCTATAGAAAAGCTGTCACCATCATATAAACATTTTTCCCCCTGCTGCCAAACTTCAGCAAAAGAAGTTACTGTGCATGTGTCTTTGGTGCATTTGTTGAGCAGTGAATGAACAGGTGTTGGCCTAATCAGGACAGTGTATTTCTGCCCTGGATGTTTGGATTCTGGTCTTTTCCCATGGCAAAACCCTGAAAGAGCTTGGTTTCTATGATCTTTGTGAATAAACTTACTGACTTCTTAGTAAGAAATGGTATTTTCACTTAAAAATTGACATGTACTAAATGACATTTGAAAAGTCTGTAAAATAATTATCCACATAGAAAATGAAATTGGTTATTTCTGATTGAAAGTAACAGTGTAGGATGACTGGGAATTAACTTCTTCTTGTTGAAAAACTTCGTGTATCTTTTTTGGATAAACCAAACAATATTGATCTAAATACAGAGAAAACCTAGCTCTGGTCACTAAGGTATAATATAGTAGCAGTAATAGTAGTAATAATAGTTGGATTAGTAGTAGTAATAATAATAATAATAATAATAAACCAGCTGTTCCTTTTCCAGGTCTGTTCCTATCTGATACTTGGTCACATAAATCTAGCTTTTCAGGGGTGATAGCCAATTGTGTCCTCATCTGAGATCCTGGTGTCTGAATTTGCAGATGCAGTGAACACAGCTGGAGACAGGCTACTCTGTGCCTATATTCGTTTTTGTATTTGTTCACCAGATAGAGGCTATTTATTTTAAAATACTTATTTTAACCGTACCATTGGCACTAATGTTATGTAGACTCTCTATGGCAGCTAATTGCACTGGTTTCAGAAGACACTGTGAGCAGTGTCTCACTCTGCTGATGTCTCTCCCTTGTCCCTGTTTTGTTCCACCTCTGCCTTCCCACTGTTGGTCTCATTCCTACCAAGCCCATTCCAAGCCCCAGATGCCAAGCTTCATATTCAGGATCTACACAGCCCACCCATCCACCTCCAAAAGGCATAAACCCTTCTCCAGGTGGGAACATGCTTGGTGGCACCAAGTGGATGTTGCACATGTTGGCTGCTCAGCCCTGGGAACTCCGTGAGACAAAATGAGGCAGAGCCTTTGTAATTTTTTTTTTACTCTCACATTGTAGCTATTCTACTGCTGGAAAGAATAAATATGGAATAATGAAAAAGCACCTATTGCTCTGTTCAAACTGCCACCCTAACACAGAAAGTAGCAGTTTTCCAAAGAGATCAGCAGAGAAACACACATTTTCTACTCACAAGCCCATGTTTTCAGAAGCAAGTAAATTATCTTGTCTCAAGCTTTTAATCTGGAAAAAAAAAATATTTCCTTTCAGAAAGATACTCAACATCCACCTAGATGGCTAATGCAAGGCACAGTTCTATAAGGAACCACAAGTGTGGCTCTATGCAGGCAATACTACACAATTTCAGTAATAGTTGGTATTACCAGCCCTGCCTCCAAGAGAACTGAATGCATAATGTGAGATTACAGTACAGCACCGTTATTCAGCTGTTGCTGAGACACAGGGAGAGACTGTTATTATGCATTTGAATTATGGGCCATGAAGATTAATGATGTGCAAATTAGCAGCATTCTTCTACAAGTAATTTTTGCTTTCATTCTCCACTATCACCCGTGAATGCCAACATCCGCTTACATTTCTCATGTTCAAATGGTATATTAAATACCAAATCAGATATTGACTCATCTAATTCTCTATGCTGAAATGCATCTAATACAGAGAAAGTTTTTCCTTCTGTGAACCTTTGCTGCCCCTTTGTTAACAATTGGTAT
Organism: Hemiprocne comata; assembly: GCA_020745705.1. NCBI lineage: Eukaryota > Metazoa > Chordata > Aves > Apodiformes > Apodidae > Hemiprocne > Hemiprocne comata. Next base: position 76,400,017 of record CM036586.1, read on the forward strand.
CAGATAGCATTCCCAACATGCAGCTTTATTTAAATTGCAGAGCTTCGTGCTATCTAGTATTCTTTAGCTTTTCAATTAAAGACAAAGTATTAACTCTGTCTGCAGGTTGATCTGCCTTCTCGGTAACTCTCACCTTATAATTATCATATCATCATTTTCTATGTTTGCTGCATTCCTTATTGCAAATGGATTTTTTCCTGGGGAATAGATAGGAGGAATTACTGCTTTGACTGTCACAATTCAGTATTCTGTTGCCAGGCATTTTTTACCTTGGAATTCAGGTAAGAAATGTCAGTGATTGCCTTCGTCCCTCTCCTCTGATTATGTTGTCTGAGGAAAACAACTACATAATCTTATTAATCTCACTGTTAATCCATTTCTTTTTTACTTTTAATGCCAGGGCAGATAGTGTGTGTCCATGTACAGTGTTTGAAAATTACCGGGGTTTTGAGTCTAGCTTTCCTATTTAAAGAAACATCTTGATCTCTGAAATGAATAATTGATTTCACAGGGATTACACAGGCACAAGGACTAGTCACTGAGTTGAGGGTAGCAGAATCTGCTTCCTTTATGCTTCTAGTTTTAAACTGAGTATTAATTAGCTGCTGCTCATACTGCAGCTCATAAGAATAAAAAAAATGGTTTAGATGTTAGTGTATTCTCCTCAGTTCTGATATTTTCCTTTGAAGACTTTTCCACCCTGTTCTGCTATTCAGGGCAATGATTACACGGGGCACTGGCAGTGGATGACCCCCTGTTAGCGCTGCCTGTGAGCTGGCTGTGCAGCATCTCTCCTCCATCTCTGGAGCCTTTGGATCTGACAGCTTTAGAGGATTACATGCTGGCACAAACACTCCGCTGCTTTGCCGCAGGAATAAGTTTATTTCATTACCCCTGGGCATTCCTTTGGCGTCAACAGCCGGTGAGTTCAAGGATGGGGCTGCACCGCCCAGAGCTGCCCCTAATAAATGGGAGTAAAGTGGGTGCTGTGCTCATCAGCCCACCCCAGGACTGGGACAGGGCACTGGTTTGGTGAGATTTAAAATACCAGAGTTAAACTAAGTTTTTCATAAATTCTGTCAGGACTCAAAGCATTAAGATGTTGACCTAGAATGTGCCTTAAACCAGCTCTTCAATGATTTGAGATAGTGACTTTTAAAAGGCTCTGACCAAGTTTCAAAGGCTCCTTCACCCCATCTGTGTGTGTGTAGTGCAGCTTTTAAAATGGCTTAGAGTCACTTAAAAGTCACACTGGCCAGAGACAACAAAGGAGAAGGAACATATCTCCTAATATTTATTTTATACGCTAGACATAAGACTATCATCAGGGTAGGAAAATGTTAGCTTAAGGAAATGTGGAAAATATTTAAAGCAAAGTTTTAATGAAAATTGATGTAGACTATGTACAGTCAGGGAGAATCTACATGACACACTGAATCAGAGGTGACAGTGAACTTAAATAATCCTTTTTAAAGGATTAATACTTGCTTTTAACTTTATGAAATGTAAAAAATTATTATTTATTGTCCAAGGTATAGTTAGTTCTATGCTAGGATGCTGCTAAATGATCTGCTAAAGAGGAAATGTTTGCCATTCACAAGAAATATAGTTGTCAGAAGTTTTAGAAAGAATAAACCTTGACATGTATCCACCAATGTTCATGCCCTCATGTGGTATTTTGGTAATTTTTTAAAAAGGTTGGGCCTAAATTAGAAAAAAAAAGGCATAGTTAAAATCACATGAGATGAAACATAGCAATTAACATGCTTCTAGGTCCTCATAGATGACTTAGGTTGAGCAGATTGTGTATTAAGATGTGTTATACAAATTGTTAATTACCAGTTTAGAATCTTACTTGCAATGTGCTGTGCTGATCTGAAATATCCTTTGTTTCTCAGACTATGTTTAACTTAAAGAGTGGTTAGAACATGCTGCAGCTGTTTGTGTGGTATGAAAGGGTGTGGGATGATGGCTGAAATGTATGCATCTTCATGAGTGAAGAGTATAATATCTTTATGTTTCTTGCCAAAAAAAAAAAAAGAAAAAAAAAAAAAAAGAAAAAATTAAAACTCGTAACATGCACATTTCCTTCAGTCACCTGCTGGACAAACTTAGTTTCCTTTGGTTTTCACACACAGTAGGATGCTTGAGCATTGCCATACTGCCTATTAATCTGAAAATAAGCAGCAGCTGGCTGGCAGTCAGGAGACATAACTCAATACTCGCAGAATTTAATTTCTGCTGCTTCTTTTTGTTTAGTCTGGCATCTGTGTAGTATTTAAAAGATCTACAAGCTACATGGTAAAATACCACTTTCCCTTCCTCAACGGATGTTGTGTTGTCAGAGGTGTGTCTTTTAGTAGCAATGATAGAAATTCATTTTTGTTACTGCTGATTATTTCTTTGGGCCCTATGGGACCAAACCAGTTGAAGACAGTGAATTACATGGTAAATCTATGAGTTTTAGTCTCAACCAAATTATGAGTGGGTATAGGGTAGAGTTAGTTTCATTGGTAGTACAATCTTTAAAAGCAAACTGAGTGGGCATCAGGGTACAACCCTTATCCAGTAGTGCTGGTACACTCAACCTTGGTTATTGAGTAAGACTAAACAGGAAACAGACTGTGGCAGTCAGAGGCAGGGCTGCTATTTTGGAAGATGTTGGGATGGGCCTCAGTCCTGTAAGTTTCTTTTTAAAACAACTTCTAAGATGTGTCCAATAAAGAAAAATCCAAAGTGAACCTGGGCAGCCAGACCTAAGAATTTCTTCAGAAAAGGTGATAATCTCTTTAAGACGTTGTGTGGATTTCTGTATGGGACACAACAGAGAGCTCCTCACGCTAGTCAGATTTGTAGGATGTAAAGTTAAAAGCCACTTGAGCAGCCCTGTAAAGAAGCCGAGCAGCTTCTCAAATTAGGGTACACGACTGAGATACTGGTTTTGGGTAATGTTTGAATTAGCTTTGAGTATACATGTCAGCATTTCTGTAGGCTTCTGAAGGAACAGGATCGATGCTTACAGAGGTATTTTTGGCAGTTGTTTCGTCCTGTTATGATTTTTCGCTTCTAATCTGTGATCTTATTTTCAATTAAACCACTGGAATAATGCATAATTTGCATGAGCAAGGATGATGTGGTATACTTGTAGCAGAGCTGACACCTGCTGAATCAATAAATCAAGGAGAGCAGAATAACCAGAGTAATAAATTGAAACAATCCTGTATGAAAGACCGGTGTTAGCACCAGTCTGCACCCTGGCCTGGAACCACTGCACCATTCTGACTGGGTAAAAGCTGGAGATTTAGACTGGTGGTTGTACTTATCCATTAAAAAAAAAAAAAAAAGCCTCTAATTTACCACAAGGAAAGCGTACTGTTTGATTTTCATACCCAAGTCTGTATGAGCAGGGCTAGAAATCATGAGAAAATATGCTTCCTTTGGTGAAATGATGTGGCTGTTATGCAGAAGTGGGTGAAATGACCACATCTTCAGAGCAGTCAGTGTCTTAGTGACACACACAACTATTTAGTTAATCCGGATTAATTTAATATCAGGCTGGTAAGAAGATTTTAAGCTGTATCTCACAGCTTCTACACAACCAATGCGTTCATCTCATACAAATTAGCATTAATTAACATATCCCTCCCACCCCCCCACCTCCTGTATACATTTAGCCATCGGTGCAGGATAAACAAGCCAAACACAGTTATTATCATTTTAATTTGACCATATTGCAGAAATGTCAAAATATTAGCTGGGAAAATTAATTCCTACAATTTAACATATGTTTTTCCTGAGATGCAATCAAGGGTAGCAGTCATCTTCCTTCAAGTCCTCCCACAATATTGCAGGAACTCTCTTCCAAAAAATTTATTTGAAATGTCCTCATGCGTTTAACTGGCAAGAAGGCAGAAAATATTTATATTTCTAACTTCCTTTCCAATGGAAGTGCAAATAGGCAGGAGATTGCCTAGGGTGGTGGTGGTGCCTGCATCTCAGAGATAATCCAAGATTGGCTAGATGATGCCTTCAGACAGCTAAGAGCGTTTTGCGAACGGTCATGTTGCATTTTATGCATTTGTAGCCTTAAGAACTGTCTGCTTCTTTTATGGCTTTACTTCAGAACTTGGGAGAGCTGAAGGTGAGGGAGATCCCAAGAAGGACACTACTGGCCACAGCCTCTGGTTTCTGTCTGGAGGGTGTCTGTATTGGCAAGAAAGATGGGGGAAGCCTTAAAGTTCTCTGAAAATATAGCTGGTGAGTGAATGCATCACTTACAGACACTTAAAACCTAATTTTAGTGATAAAAAAGTTGGATGTTTTAGTAATCGTGGAGATGGATGCTTTTTTCTTCCAGCTACCAGCGTGAATGGGGGTTTTAAGTCCGAGTTGTTTCTCTGACATCCCAGCTCAGCATTTGTTTGCAGGAGGTGCAGCTCACACCCTGCCTGTGGCTGTGGCACGAAAGCAGCTCCTGTCACCAGGCTGCTGTACAGTTTGATGGGGTGTTTGAAGAAAGAATTGGGGTCTCATTATTTTTTCATACAGAAGCCCTCAGAGTTGGGAGCTCTTATCATGTGCTTTTTCTCAGAGTATTTAATTTATTTCTGGGTCAAATGACAGACCCTTTTAAAACTGTGTATGCTTTTATTTCTTTTTGGTGCAAATATCACAGCTATTTCAAGGTCCAGCGTACTTTGATCCTAAAGGTGTCATAAATGCGAACTTTTTCTGTGAGTGTTCATTATTTACTGGGAGAAGTCAGTACTTAGAGATAATATATTTTGGGTAATGCTTTAATGTATTTTAAAAATCAAAACCACCACACTAGAATATTGTTTAAAATTATTATAGGGTTCATGCATTAATTAGGACAATATTTGTTGCAGAGGACACTTAGTGTCTAACCCTTACTGCAGATGGCACAATCAGACACGTTCTATGGTAGGGGCAGTGTCATGGCTCTCATGGGGAGCAAGCATGAAAGAGTCAATATGATGGGAGCAACACAGGGTCAGCTCAGCAAAGATGCTCTGGCATTCTCTTCCCTGAGCAATGAGCACAGGCAAGACTCTCCCTGGTGATGAAAGGCTTTTTTTGTCCCTGAGCTAGCAGGAACAAGTCCTCTGCTTTCAGATGTACATATATTAAGGTTCTGTTAGCAGCATGCAGCTGGTGGTCTTCATGCGTAGGTGGTGTTTTGGCATACTCATGTGTTTATAGCTAAGGCACTTACATTGTGTGGTAAACTTGTACCTTGAGTCATTTTAATTAAAAAAAAAAAAATATTAGTGGAATCTCTTTCAGGAGCTGTTTCTTCACTCTGCCTTCTTGAATTATTTTTATCTGCATCTGGGTGTACAGGCAGCTGAAAACAGAATGCTCCATAGAGGTATGCTACAAATATCAGAATACTCCTAATTGTTTCAGGTGAGAAAGAAAAAGATTGAGGGCTGTTTTTGGAAACATAGTGAGAGACATGAAGCAAGATGCAGTCAGGCAGGCAATTGGTGGTATCTCGCACCTGTGAGAGATGGTGGTTTCCAGATCCTTTACCAAACTCTAAATTTACCATGAACTGAAGCAAAATCATATGCATTAATTATTTTTATGTAGGTACCCGAACATTTATATTCTATGTGAATACAGTCTTCATACCTTTAGATTCCCTTAATACCCATGCCTTTTACAAGACATCATGTGCCCCCTCATCTGCCACTCTGAGAGTGAAATGTCCATTTCCCTATATAATTTTTGAAAGCAACTTCTGTTGCTTGCAAGTAGCAGGAGCTTTGAGTGCTATCTTTTCACAGGTCGGGCAATGTTGATGGTAATATGTCTAATTATTCCTACTCCTCTTTTTGTGTTTCTTATTCTGGGGTCTGCAGCCACCTTTTGACTTCTCTGGCAGCAAGTAGAAAGCTGAAAGGTCTCAGTGCTTCCAAGCTGAGGGGCAAACTGGAAGTCAGTGGATCATGTCATGTGGAAAGCTTAGGTGTTAGCACAGCAAGACAGTTGCATTAACAACCAAGTGAGGTACAATCTTGTGAAAAAATTACCTGGATACTTAATGTATCTTAGAAACTCACCATCGGGGCCCTGCTGACAAAGCCTACTTCACAATGTATTCCCTTTATTAGTGTTTCAATTAACTATTAGGTACATGTGTTAGCTAGAGCAGGTAGCGCCACCTATACGTAAAGCTGCTGCATGTCTCTGTATGGGCTCTGCTTCCGGCTGGCGGCGGCCTTGAAGGACCACAGCTGCTGGCGGGGATGGTTCCCAGGGCTGGTGTCAGGCTCTCTCTCTACCCTGTAGGAAAGCTTCAGCAAAAAAGTGTTTGGCTGTTCTCTAGATTGAGGGGAGAGGAGAATGTCTTGCTTTTGCCCTGGGTAAAACTGTTATATCTGTTTATTCGAGACGTTCTGCCTTGCTCAGTGGGAACTGACGGTTCAACAACTGTGGCTGAGACAAGTGCTGAACCAAAGCTGTGCTCTGAGCTTGTCCTGACTCTGCTGCAGTTTGCATGGCATCAGCAGAGGCTCATCAGGGTTTGGTAGCTGAATCCTCGGAGTCTTGAGTGAATTCAGTGCAGTGAAATGTCCCTCCTTCCTTGCTCAGTTGACTTGTTACCAAAAGGCAATACTGAGTGCAATGGGAATTTGTGCAAGTGGTTCTTCACCACCCCACATTAAGGAACCACCATCCAGACCTTGTAGATAAGCAACTGCATCTCAGCTAACTGTGCATTTCCAGGGTTAGCTCTATCTTCTTGTTTCCCATACCAGGTTTAATTTGAGAGCATTTCTCTCTAATGACCTAGGAATCACTGTTGCTTTCACTACAAATTAGTGTTTAACATTTGCTGGATCTTTAAAAGGAATCTATATGTGGTTTTGTGTTTTGCTTTTTTCCCATGCAAGAACGCTCGGTACTGCCTAGATTTGGTACATGGCACCTGTACATATTCCCAAAACATCTTTGTTTCTTTCAGTGTAATGATTTTAAGAAACCTGTATAGATTTGAGCCCAAACTGAACCTCTCCAATACAATCTCCTTTTGTTTTAGGACCTTAACATATTAAAGAGTAAATTGTGCAAAATTTGGAATAGTAGTTGTGGCAGCCTGTGACCATTTGATTGTTGGCAGTTTACTGGACCAAGCAGAGTTTGAATTTATGACAAGTTTCAGGTGTTTGAAGACTAGGGATGTCAACTTTCTAATGCTTCTGTGGCTTCTTTGCACATTTTTACTTTCCTGCTGCAGCTTTGAAACGTTGCCTGCAGAAATCATGTATTCTTTCCACTGGAAAGACAGGCAATGATATGGAAAGTTCAAACAAAACTAAACCAGTATTTGTTTCTGAATGCAAAGCACAGCAAAACAGCAATTGGACAAATTCATATATATAAATGAATACAGCCCTTTGTTTTTTCTAACTGGTCAAGTGCAGGGGATGAAAAATTAGTGATTGCAATAGTATACTGGTGAACATTTTCTACTGGGTGCATAGAAGAACTTCAGGTGCTACTGCAGCATTTACTGTGTTGCAGTTCCTCCAAGAGGGTTTCCTTTGTCTAAGGACTTTTTGCACATGGATTTTCTTACTTTTCTCTTCCTCCTGTATAAGTAACAAGCAGTACAGATCTTAATTCCCAAGAGGAAGATATTTATGCAAAATTCAGTTATATTAGCTGAGCTGTTTCTTTTGGAGGATCATGAGGAGTGTTGAAATCTCCCTGAGAACAGGTGGCTGAAAAATTAAGAAATCAAACTTCAAATTAATTGGAGCTAATCAACTGATTGTGTGTCTCATCAGCACAAATTATCTGCCCCTGTGATTTTCATGGTTGCTAGGTAGGTGGTTGATGACATTCCTGAAACTATAGGTATAATATGATTAGTAGATCTCTGACCAATGGATGTGTGTGTAATCAGTGACATTTGGAAGAGTCTCTGATTTATTGACCTGTGAAAGAAATGTATGCAGGCACACACAACTATTTATCTCCAAGGAATCGTTTGGACTTGAGAAAAGATATCTTGCAATGCCAAAGGCACATTCCTTTCCAAAGCCATTACAGTTTATCAGCAAGATTGTGCAATGGAGTCAGTGGCTACTCAAAATGCTTGTGTAACACTGAGCAATGTTGTGAATTTCACTGTTGGGGAGGAACTCCCAGGATGCAAATGGGCCTTAAAGATTGGTGCACAGATGCAAGGAGGAAGGCAATCTAGGTATGTTCTTGTGGTGTTGTCCTGTGGACAACAGGCATGGGGAGGTAACAGGGTATTTTGAAAGAAAATGGGCTAGTTGGACTTCATTTGTTGCTTTTGTTATTATTTTTATTTTACAATTTATTTTGTGAGATAGGCAGAAAAAAATAAGAATGTACTAATGGAATTTGCCACTGGCACAAAGTTGGGAGCATTTATCTGTTTGGGAATGGAGGAGTAGCAGACAGCAGGATGGAAAAGAGCTGCTGGCACTAATAGAGGATAACGCAAAAACTGATAGGTGTTTGTTAGCTAAACATGTACTCAGGCTGAAAATTAGAAGGTATCCAGGGGTCAGAAAAATAAGATTTTGAAGTAACCTTCCTGTAAGGATAGTAGAGGAAAACTGTTGATGTGATAGAGGTTGGTCAGCTACAAAATTATTTATACCCTTGCCTGACAGCAACAGCCTTGATGATGCTAGAGACCTTCCCGGGGTCCTTGTGTGCCTGTGTTCCTAGTCACAACGGCTCAGCCCCCTGTGTGACAATACAACACTGTGTGCTTTAGAGAAGATATGCAGGTAGGAAAGCTGGATTTTCCTTTGCAAATCTTTAATAGAGTAAGCCAAGAGTAACTAATATACTTTGGTAATGTAGCTGCCAAACTGTCTCTCTATACAACATGTCTAAGTTATTGTATTCAAAGATGTTATTAGCCAAGTTAATACAGTGCTTTGCCAGAGTGGCAAAGTCATGGCCAAATACTGGAATAACCTCTTAACATTCAAAATATCCTTCAAACTATGGGTGATATAATGGAATCTCAGCAATTTCTCAGTAAAACAGTTGTTCAAAACTTTAAATAGCAAACAATGTTCCACTACCCACTGCTCACCCCTGACTTACGCTAAAGAACATCATTATTCTTGTCGCATTCAAAAAACCAGTCCAGAAACTTGTTCTCCAGTGCTTTATGTTCAATGAATTTGTGTGTCAGGGAAAGCCTTTTAATAAGGAGAGTCAGACATCATCAACTGTACTATTGATAAAAAAGAGGAGGAATTTTTGTCATGTGTTTATTTACTAGTCATCACCTTTTATCAACTATCTGTCTTCAATAAGGAAAAAAGCTAAGCCCCTGTTGCTTGTCTAACACATTCCGAAGGTATTGAGACTAACAGGAGTTAAGCAAAACAGTAATGTGGAATGTGTTTCTCTCTGCTTGGTTGTATAGGGACACAAGCACAGGCAAACTTGGATGCATTGCTGATTTGAAGATTGAAGGACTGATGGATAAACCTGGGCAAGTTAACAGATCTGTTGAAATGAAAAAGGGAAAAGCAGAAGGAAAAAGATTTAAGGTAGAGATGTTTAGAATTTTATTATTTGTACTAGTAGTTTCTCATGGCAAACTGAACACCACTGTAGGATGTGGGAGCTATTCTTTGTGTGATCCCAGTGATATCAACTATGCCAAATACTGGGGAAACCAACTTTTTGCTGTCTCACGAGGAGACAGCATGTGGCTAAGGCTGTTAGGACTTGCTGTACAGCTAAGCTCTATAAATCAGCAGCTTTCACTAGATTTTTCTCCAACTTCTTAAATTCTCATCCTTAATAGAACAGCCAGGGATGAGCAAACACTTCAAAATGTGAAAACACGGTTTTATAACATTAGCCAACATGCTATCCTGTAACAGTGTTTTCAGAACTATTCTTATTTTTTCTGAGCTGTACCTGCAGGTTATGGCCATTTTTTAGTTTAAAGGGGATGTTATTCTAGGTGGATATACTGCTTAAAGTATGACAGGGATTACTGAATCTGCTTTGAGCCCTCCTAAGGAACACAGAGCTTTTAAAGCTACTGGGAAAACAATTATGCAATTTTTCTTTGTAAGGAAAAAGAGAACTTTAGTAGTTCAGCTTGGAATTGAGATTTTGTGCTGGTGTGATAGAGCATGCAGGATCTGTCCTGCGTGCTCTCCCACCCACGTGGGCTGAGTGCATGCTTGGGTCTGTGTCCCTGGGACCATGAAAGGGTGAACCCTGGCAAGCACTCAACTCGCTGGAGACCAGAGAGAGCACAAGGTCACCATTTCCAGGGGACCTTAGCATGGACCTGAAAGGAAAACTGCAGGTTTAGGTCAAAGACTCTATTTTAATTAATGCTAACATTCAAGAAATATTGCAAGTTATCACTTGCTTTTGAATACACAGTGTTTTGCACAATGGAGAGATGGGGCGTATCTGCCATGTACCAATGCAATGTAACCCAGAGCCAACAAGCTTTAATTGAGAGCAGGGTCAGCTGGCACTGAGCTGGATGAAAACTTTTCCCACTGCTTGTAAACAGCAAGAAAACTCCTCAACACTGGTGGAGATCAGCAACCTCTTGCTTTGACTGACTCAGTGGATTATCTCATCACTCGCTCAACTGCTCACCTATCATTGTTCACACTAAAAGAAAAAAAAAAAAAAAAAAAGAATCCTGTGACCACTAAATTTAACCTGGTGTCAACTCAGACCACTGGTGGCAGCTAAGGCAGTTTGTCTCCTTGCAGTCTGAATGAAGTAATGCTGATCTCAAAGGACAATGGTTGTCACAGACAAGAGTGGAAGGTCTTAAAGGTCGCTTAAATAATCACTGAAAAAAATATCAGGAAAAGGTGATTTTAATATAGATTTATGAAAGTGCAACTTAACAGAATTCAATTGCAAGGTTTCACTCTCTGACTTTGAGAAAGGGACATGTAGGAGTTGGAATTGAGTTAAAGTGACTTACACTGAGATCAGGGGAAATGCTTTATACAGGGATAGGGGAAGCTGAGTCAGGACTCGGTTGGAGAGATTTGCACAGGAATCAGGAAAAAGGATGAGGAAGACCCTCTCTTTGAGTCATGAGGGTGAGAGATGGACTCCCTTGCTTTCTAAACTTCTCAGAGAGGAGTTGGGGTGCGGATGGATCCACTCCTGGTCCCAGACTTGGTTGATGGTTTACAACTAAGGGGTTTAAGTGTAGGGATTTCAATGTAGTGTTTTAACACTAATTATGGGTCTAGTGTGTTTTCAAATAGCAGTAAATTAAGGTTGTGTCCTGGTTTGAGCCAGTTAAACTATTATATTAAGTGAAACTAGTATAATTATTTTTTAACAATGTAGTAATCAAAAATCTATTATAATCAATACAGAGGTTCAATTAAAGATTTAACAAAGTTTCCTAACTAAGTTGCGCACGCACACACACACACACACAGATATAGAAGGTAACCTGTTAAGATGTTAAATTTTGGTACCTAATTGCATGAAAGAAGTTGCAATATACCATCAATGAACCCACAGAATCAAAGTATAATAACCTAATATAATTTTACTTGTCCCCTGTATTTAAGAGAAGTGGCTGGCTACTTATTCTTCCCAACTGGATGAACCAACTTCCTTTGTGAGGCACACAAGACACGGGGTGGCATCTTGGTGCGATCCCAGGGAGCTCCAAAGAGCCTCCCTCTTAGGACCACTATTTACAGGGTCATCTTAGGCAACTTTCAGAGTGGGCCTGTGGTCGGAGCAGGAAGGGTCTCTGGTACATTTCCCAGGCAGCAGGAGTTCCAGGTGCATTTAGAGAGTGCCTGATTGCCCCAAATCTCACTGTATTTGCACTCAGCAGGACTAGAAGGTACCAGATTGTCTGGAATCAGCTCTAGTAGGCAACGTCAGAAAGTGCCAGATTGTCTCAGCCTACAGCACTTGCAGTTGAAACAAGAACAGTGTTGTACCTGCTGCACTTGAAACTAAAGCAAGTACGATGTTGGCTGGTGTTCACGTTGCAATGTGGCTCAGTGAATGGAGGGGTCTGCACCACCACACTAGTTCCACTTCTGCTGCCAGCAGAATTACCTCACGCTGTGCATCAGACTGAGAGACCTAAGATAACTCCTTTAAAGTGAGCTTGTATCACTTCATGAAATGCTGCAGCTTACAGAATAAATACATAAGGGATGTCATCTATCTGCCTTTTTTCCCCCTAACTAACTGAAAATTATTTTACCAATACTTGCATGTTTTAATGTACATTTGTTCTGCTTCAATTGCTCATGCCATGTTCATTTTCTTTTCTAACACAATTACTAGAAGGAACATAATTGAAAGTGCATAATTTAAGAAAAAAGATTGGGGAATACCTGCAGACAGAGGAAACCTGGTTCAGGGCTATGTTGACCTGTCTGGAAAAGAGAAACGTATATGAACTTTGCAATCATTGGTACAACCGTGTGGAAAGTTTGCATTAAATGCTTGCTTACATCAAGAAGGATTCAGAAGATTCCTTCTGAAAGCAAATGGATAGCCTAAAGCATGTCTGGCATTTCTCCCAACAGAGAAATGTGAATATTCATGTACATCAGGCTGTACATTATGCAGCCTGTAGCTGCTGGTGTTGTCTTTCCACACCCTTTTGAATTTGGTTTCTTTCTTCTGCCTTCTAGGACACCCCAGTCCTTTACTACAGCTCACTGATGAGACAGTATGTGCTGTGATAACATCTACAGCCTTTGTTACTTTTTCCCATGGTTCTTCTGCAGCACTTTCATTCTTGCACTTCAATAACTTTTCAAATATTTTCTAGTCACTAGGTCATCTGCTGCTTTATTTTATGCCCTATTGCCTTTGGTTTTCATTGCTTTTATGCAACACAACTGAGAGAGTTAAGTTCTGGATCTGCAATGGAAGTGTGCTGCCTGTGGAGTGTGAGGAACAGCACTGGCCCCAAAGAGTTTGCTGGTGAATGAATGAAACAAGACAACGAGCAGAGGTTTGACATGTGTGATCTCTCCAGGGTCAGAGACCGAGCTGGGATCTGAACCTATTTTCTGACCTCTAGCCCAGGGTACCAAGTCAAATCCCATGCAGGCTCTCCTGTGTCTTTAATTAACATTTGCCTCTTAAACATTACCAGGCTTAATTTTGATGTGTCTTCTTTCATAAACCCATTTAAAATATGTGTGTTTTCCAGATTAAGTTGTATGTTACAGTATCTTGTTGCACTATTTGATGTTCTCTCCACAGCTAAAAATCAAATTTTACCCTTTTAAGAATCACTAGGTCCTTCACTCAGCATCATGTAGTAGGATTATTCCCTGGCTGTAAAACCATTTCCACTTGGGCTTCTGTCAGAATCTGTGGTGAAGTTTGTAGGGACCCAGTGTTTTTCTTAACTTTTTTGTTACCAGCCTGGTTTGTTCTAGTTCCTGTTATCTCTTTCTAAAAAGTAAAATTCGGTTGCCTTGACATCTCCCCATATGATCAGGAAAGTAAGAAATTAATTTGCATATTCTGTTACCACTGCCTCTGCTTTTGCCAACTTGCTTCTCCTTCTCTGAGTTACTACTGACTCTCTTCAGCTGACCTCTTTTATCTTCTGTACTGGGAATGACATTTTATTATCTCTCAATGGGTACAGAGCAATCTTCAGTTATTTACTTTAGTTTTAAATGTAACACTTTCCTCTCTGCTTTTCTGGGAGTGCTCCCATCTGCCTCTTCTGTGGGATCTGGCATGCTATTAATCTCAAAGGCATGGGTGTGGGGTTTGTGGTGGTGGTGGTTTTTGTTTTTTCCTTCTTGCATGTTGGTTTCTCTTTGCATTTCCTTATTCCCCCAAGTTGGCATTCACCACCATTGGTCTATCCCCATTCATCAGTATTCAGCAGTAGAAAAATAAATGGAAAATACCGTATTTTCATGTCTAATGGTGCTGGCAGTGCTTCTGGAAAGAGCTACACTCCCTTCCTATGATGGTCAGCAATGGCCTCTTGTAGGACATCCTTTTTTTTTTTTTCACTGGATATCTAGCACTGTTTACATCCTCCATCTTTTTCTTATTTCTGGTAAAACCTATACCCAGGGATGCAATTTAGTGCCATTGTCAGCTGGATGTTTTGTAGTAGGTCTGAAATTTTTAAAGAAAAAACTGTTTCTTGAAGCTAGGCAACCTATCTAGGCTCTCTAAATACCTATTTATCTGCTATAATATCTTGTCGCCAGTGAAATCTTTGCAGTCTGAGTTGTCTGCTTTTCCATAGTCAAACGTTTCTGTCCCACTGTGGTTAATTTCAAGCACAGTAAGAGAATTCAGATCTTTTCAATCTAAATCTGTAGATGACCAGTAGCCTGTAAAGCTCCTTAGCTTGCTGAAAATAAGGTGCATAGGTTTGGCAAATATCACAAAAGATAGAGATACAGGAAAGAAAGACAACTAAAGCAACAGTTGCAAATTATTCTAAATATATAGGGGAAAAAATGCAACCCAAGTAATTAAAATACAAAACAACAGATGTAATGAAAATAGGTTCTGACTGTGAGGTACTTCTGGGGAAAAACAAGCTCTGGTGGAAGGACAAGAAGCAATTGAAAACGTGTCTGGACACTGAAGCAGTGGCTGTACAGGCTGTTTGCAGGAGCTGCAGCAGCTGGTTACAAATGGAAAGATCTCTGCGTTACACAGCAGTTTCAATGCAAATGGTGTCAGACTATGCCTTGGTTTATTCCAGACTCTTGATGAGTTGTGTAAAAACTGGCAGATGGAGTTTTGTTGTAGTAGTAATACAGCATTACTGATTTTGCAGTTCTGCTGGAATGTAACAGGAGCTTTTCTTGTCGGGAGGCTGGGCTCCTTACTGTTGTAAGGTGTAGGATGGCTCTAATCTCCTAAAAAATCAAATTGCCTTAAGCTGATTGTGGACATCCTTTCCATGTTTGGGTTCTTCTGGTTTTGTTTTTGGTTGTTTTTCTTTTTTAACCCCAAATTTATTTTTTCCTCAAAGATTTTTTTAATCTTTTCTGTGAAGATTAGCATAGCTTTTGAAGCCCAGCTCCATCAGTTATTGCTGAAGCTAAGTCGTTCCCTGCCACCCACGCCCAAACACCCCTCGCCAGCTCCCCTGGGGATTTATTTCATCCAATTACCACAGCTGCTGGGCAAAACTTGCCTTTGAGACAGTTGCACTGACTAGGGAGCAAATGCCTTCCCTTGAGTCCTTGAAGAGCACCAAGACTGATAGCCCTGCCAGACCTTGTCTCGGTCCTGATTAGATCTTGCCTCGCTTTATCATCTTGTTTACAGTGAGACTTTTCCTTCGGAGAAAAAAAGAAATCAAACAGCTGCTTTTCTATCAATTCTCGTTTGGGAAAGGTACTGCTGGATACAGATATTTTCAAAATTAAGGCCAGAAGACCCACTTTCTGCTTTCAATTCCCAGCTCTGCTATTCATTCCTTCTGAACGGAGGCAAATTACACATTCCGCTTTTCTTTTTTTGCCCCCCAGCATTTTTGGTTCGGTTTCTGATGTTATCTTTCTTCTGCTATCTTTTTCATCTATTTAGATGCTCTCATAAAAAGTGTGCCATCGGTCCCATTTTGCAACGAGAGAGCTGAAGCACTGATACCTCAAAGTCATGACTTTTAAAGCAATTTTATTTCAAATACAACTTAGAGGTGTTTTCATCAAGTGTCAAGGCAACCGGTTCCTGTTGTAATCAGGGGAACATGTTGAAGGTCACATTTGCTGGTTTGTGCTTAAGCAAGGAAGATGTCTCTCAGCAGCCTTTCTTTGGGATGTGAGATGGTGGGCTCCCTTTCACTAGAACGAGAGGTATTGGGTAACTTTTTCTAACGGGTGCTGAAAAATGACACTGTGCGAATTGTGTAGAAGATGTCTTCCCAAAGTCTAATATCTCAATTCAAAATTATCTTGAAGGCAGCATGATGGATTGCTAGCAGAATTTAAACTTTAATGAGCTGCTTCTCTGACTTCATAAAGCCTGATGTGGCTTAATACTTTTTATCATCTTTGATTAAAACTCACCATCCCTTTGAAAATTAATTTCATCCAAACTTAAGAAGGTCAATTTTGGACTCACAGGGGAAAGAAAAGCAAGGAAGAATCGAGATGCATGTTTAGGTTTTGGTTTTTATCATTATAGGTGTAAAATAATATATTTAATAAATTATTCTTAGAACAATGGTAATTTTTTTTTGGTCATTAAATTCTCTCTCTGCATTTTTGGTTCATACCTTCCCACAAGTACCACATTAATTTCCATGATTCTTACTTTTGCTGTTCATGCTGTTGTTATTAATTGATTATGATGATAATTTGAAACCAAAAGGAGATGACATACTGACCTGCTAGTTCTGAAAATATTTTCTTATCTCTTTAATTCTTCTAATTTCTAGAGTTTGTAGAAAAGACTTTTGCTTGTGCAAAAAAAATATTTACCAGCAAGTATCCAGGCAATGGGGTGGTTATTAAATATTGCCTCTTCAAATGTTAATCTGCCACTTGGAAAGCTCTCTGGGAGGAGAAATAATAATGAGTCACTTAATAATAATAATCAGTCACACAGCATTAATTGCAAACACATGACAGAGAACCTGCTACAGCATCGTAGTGTTTGGTAATAGTAGTCTGTGTGTGGAAACAGCAGACCTTAGGCTCCTTTGCATAACAAAGGTATTTCTAAAGGTCTGACAGACCAGCCCAGGAGCTGGAGGAATGACAATCTGTTCAGTAAGTATTTCATGGAGTATTTCACTCTGATGCTGGCATTCCCAAGCACTAGCTGGACAACATGCTGTGTGGCCCTGCATGCACTTAACTGGTACCGCACCAGTTGGCTCACAGACAGCAGTGGGACATGTTCTTGGGCATCTTCGTGAGACTGAGAATTTGGGAGCTGTCAGTGCCATTCCCATTTAGAGGCTGCAGTGGCATTTTGGTCAAACTTTGGAAGACTTAGGTGCCTTTGTGGGATTTTCTAGTGCTTCTGATAAACTCAGTAGGTTGATAACTCTGTCCTTGGCTTACTGAGCAGAGATTCAGCTTTAACAGCACTTATTTGTTAGAATTTATTTACTATTTAGTTTTGATGCAAGGATATAGGATGAAAGGCAACTTTGAAAAATTTCCTTTGAAATCACTGATGTTACATCCTCTTAAACCAGACCCAAAGATAAGTCCCAGTGCTCTGTGTGTCACATATTGTGCTTTGCAGCCTGACACTTAGCATATCAGTGCGACTGTGGGTAGAAATAATTTGGCATGGAGACAAAGGGAGAATTTATTTTAGAGGGTTTGCTGCTTCCAGTAGCTTATATTCATAAGCTGCCATTTTCGTTAGAATACCTGGTCTGCCAGCTTTTTCATTATGCTTAATAGAGAAATACTACAGAAGGAGGGAGAATAGTAAAGCTAACATGTTTTCAATAAGTTTTATAATTAAATTCTCCTCTATCCCTGTTTCTGTGATGAGGAAATGTTCTGAAATACTTTTGCCCCCAATTAAATATTAGAATGTGCACTGCTTTTTCATTATAACTTTCTTTCTTCTTAAGTCAAAAAGATTAAGAATGTGTTTTTTGATGGAAAAAAATCTGCTTCTGAAGTCCACTCCTTTGCTCTTTTAATTCAATTAAACTTGGACCCCTGGTGTGTGGATGGCATCCTGGCTGTTGCTGATGTGCCACAAGGTGCAGTGGCAATATGTGTGATGTCAAATTAAGACCTTTTAACCATTCATGCTTTGTAGGACCAGCAGTTTCAGACTAACATGTATTTATCAGTGTGATGCTAATTCAGATCCTAGCAGGGATACTTTTGGCTGATAAGTAGTTCTTTTGATAACTTTTAATGGATTGTAGTCTGATGTTTTAGAGCTAGAAGTTCTTGAGGAAAATAATATTTTAGATGGGAAAGAGGAATGTGAGCATGTGAGTGAGTGTGAGGAAGTGAATGTGTTTGTTTATGTGAATGTATTTTGTAAGCAAGTAAGGAAAAAAAGGATTAATTATTCTGCTCATAAGTTCTCACTCTAAGGCAGTTTTCTTTCAGTCTTGTTCCCAATCCACCTTTAACAAAAACAGCTGGTAGAAAAAGACCAGATAAGTGGATCTCATTTGTATAAATATGTTGGTATATTAATTACTTGGTCTCAGTTTTCCACTCTAATTCTCATTAGTTCTGTAAGAATAATGGCCCTTTCATGTGTTTCATTAGTAGCTGTGTCATTTTGCTACCAGTCACTGAGGTGCTGGTATTGTGAGCATTTACCTCATTATGGATACCTGCAGAAAAGCAAAGGGCAGGTTTGCAGCAGAATCCACGGAAGGGGGAATCATGGAGTTTGTGCATCTGTGCCTCACTTGGTGCCTTCTGCACCAGCCCCACAGAGCTACGATGCCATCCAGGCAGGAGGGGAAACCCCCACCAGCATTTTCTCAAACATAGATTGTGGACAAAGTGGCAAGAGCTCTGTGCAGATTTTCATAAAATTACAAACTCAGTGCACTGTAACCACAATTTTTAAAGCATTTAATGAAATCTAATAATATTTCCTATTTGGAGGCCTAAGTGAGCAAGTGACTCTTCATTATACACTGACAGACAGAGTAAATGTTGTTGATTAATTTATTTAGAGGCATTACTAATAGATTTTAGATACACTGCTCTAATGTCAAAGAAGAAGCATGGCCAGCAGGTCAAGGGAGTTGATTCTACCCCTCTCATGAGACCCCACTTGGAGTACTGTGTCCAGTTCTGTAACCCCCACCACAAGGACATGGAGCTCTTGGAGCAAGTCCAGACAAGGGCCAGATGATCCAAGGGTTGGAGCACCTCTCCAATGAAGACAATCTGAGACAGTTGGGGTTGTTCAGCCTGGAGAAGAGAAGACTCTGGGGAGACCTTATAGTGGCCTTCCAGTACCTGAACAGGCCTACAGGAAAGCTGGGGAGGGACTTTTTATAAGGGCACGTAGTGATAGGACAAGGGGTGATGGCTTTAAACTGGAAGAGAGGAGATTTAAGGAAGAAATTCATTACTGTGAGGATGGTGAGACATTGGAACAGGTTGCTTAGGGAAGCGGTAGATGCCTCCTCCTTGGAAGCATTGACAGCCAGGTTGGATGGGGCTTTGAGCAACCTGGTCTAGCGGGAGGTGTTCCTGCCTATGTAGGGGGGGTGGAACTAGAAGATTTTTAAGGTCTCTTCCTACCCTAACCATTCTATGATTCTATGGTCTCAGAAAAACCCATTGGCACCACCCCTTGATTCAAAGTCGTGGTAATCCTGCAGTCAATCAAAAGACAGCATATACCTTAAAATGTTCAGTATTGCACCACAAACGAGCCCAGATTTGAAAAGTATTCTGTTTAGTGCCTGTAAAACACATGATGAAGATGGATAGGACAGTTTGGTACAGAAGAAACTGCTTTTAGGAGCCATCTGTGTTTTTACTGATGAAAATGAGTTTTAACTAATGAAAACTTCAGTGATGAATGTTGTGCATATTGCAGCAACTACACAGCATGATTAGATTTTGTGTAGTAACTTAAGGAAGAGAGGTGGAAAATCCTGCAGAGAACATCTGCCTTATTTTGAACTGCAGTTGAATGGCAATTTCCTCCTCCCCCCAATACTGATTTTGACATATCCTGTTGGAAAATTTCAGAGAAATTTTGCAGACTTTATTTAAAAAGCAAATGTTCTTGAAGATGTGAAGTGTTCACATCCTTTCCAGAAGTGGAGTGATCTCTGCCAATTAAAGTCAGGGTTAGAAACAGTGTCCCCAAAATCTAAAGACCTGGAGGTTTGGGTTTTACTATAGTGTAGCTTACCAGATCTAGTTTCAAAATGAATGAGTAACATTGTGGACAAAGAAAATCCTGATGGTAATCAGTGATCCCTCCGTATATCAGTAACTCTTCTAGAATGCTTGGAGGAAAAAAAATCTTATCAGAAACAATTTGGGTTACATATTCCTTCTGTGAAGGGGATGATATTTGGATGGAATAGCCCATGTGTTGGGGATTCTAGTTTTTCAAATATTCCTGAAAACACACAGTTTGTGGAACTACCTTTCAGGTGCTGAACAACTTGTCTCCAGACCCTGGCAACCTCCACAGGTGAGATCTCGCCTAGGCTCTGTCCTCCTAGTTACCTATAGCTACGAACTGCTCAGCTAGAAAGGAGGCTTTTCCAGTAAATGCATCTCTGTTTGATGTGGGCATCAAAAATTACACTGCTACACCCCAGCCTGCAACCACTGACTCCTCTACCTGTAAAGGGAGTGTAGATAGAGATGTTAGGCAAGAATCCCACCTTACCTTCTTACTGCCCACATGGGAGTCCTCTGGCTGTTCTTTATCTTGCTGGAAATTAAAAAGGAGATTCTTTAATTACTTTTTCTGACCCGGATGTCATTTCACAGGAGACATTACCTCGAAGCTAATTCCCCTTCCCATTCCCACCATCACCACACTTTTAAAATCTCATCTATGATGGCACAACACTGTAGAAAAAGTAGCAAAAATCCCTGTAACTCATTTCCACTTGTACATGCCACGTTATTTTGGCTCCTGGTGATGGGACCCTGATACATTGTTTCCATGCTCTGTGTAACCTTCTATAATCTATTGCTTTACAGAAAAAAAAATCCCTACTGGTCTGTCTGGTGTGTTTCTAGATAACTGCTGCTTATCTGAATGTGAAGCAGAAAAGGGCAAAATAAATGCAACTTTCAAACTTGGTCCTGTACAAACAGCTCTCTGGGACCCAAGACTCTTTACTCAGAGCTCTGTTGCATTTTGTTTCTTCTGAGGTGCTGACCACCATCATAGGGGCCAGGAGTTATACCCATGTTCCTGGAAACTGTGCACCCTGAGTGTCTTGATCATAGAATCATAGAATCCTAGGGGTTGGAAGGGACCTCGAAAGATCATCTAGTCCAACCCCCCCTGCCAGAGCAGGGTCACCTAGAGCACATCACACAGGAACTTGTCCAGACGGGTTTTGAATGTCTCCAGAGAAGGAGACTCCACAACCTCTCTGGGCAGCCTGTTCCAGTGCTCTGTCACTCTTACAGTAAAGAAGTTTTTTCTGATATTCACCTTGAACCTCCTATGCTCCAATTTACACCCATTACCCCTTGTCCTATCACTGGTCATCACTGAGAAGAGCCTAACTCCATCTCCCTGACACTCACCCCTTACATATTTGTAAACATTGATGAGGTCACCCCTCAGCCTCCTTTTTTCCAAGCTAAAGAGACCCAGCTCCCTCAGCCTTTCCTCATAAGGGAGATGTTCCACTCCCTTAATCATCTTTGTGGCTCTGCGCTGGACTCTTTCAAGCAGAAACTTGAACTGAGGGGCCCAGAACTGGACACAATCAATATCCATGGCTATATGTAACCAGCATGGCAAATTCTCAGTAACAATATGACTCTTTTAATGCACTGGTATTATCAGAGTCTTTCTGCTATTTGAATTTGCCTGCAGCTGCTGTTTTCTGCCACGCTGAGTTGATGTGATCCTTCACAAGGGACCTTTTTCTGAAAGAAGAAAGAGAGAAATAAAGCTTGGAGGGTGAGGAAGGCTGCCAGAAGTGGCTTTTGTTTTCCTTCTTTGCTTGGCTCTAAATGACAGGGGAAGATGTGTGGAGAGAAAAAAAGAAATCAATAAGTTAAATGAAAATGAATGTGTTTACATAAGGACTTGGTCACAAATATCTAAACCTCAGCACTTCAATACTTCAGAATTACTGGTTTGGGTAAACACAATTACCTCAACAAGGTTTACAAATGATTAGTATTTTTCAGGGATACTATAGCACATCATTAAAGATGAAAGGTTATTTTCAGAGCTCAGTTAAGTTTTAGATTGCATCCTTAGAGTCCAGGAATGACCTTTTAGTCATCTTGGGACAGACAGCGGTGTCTGAAATGTGGATCAGCACAAGACTGCTGAGAAATTATGACTGTCATGGAAGAGGAGTAGAGCATTAGGGGGCACATAGAGTTTCAAGTTATTAAATTTAGAAATGGTTTTCAATGCCCTTATTATCTGACTTACTCTTAAAAAATAAAGAAATACAACAAGGCTTCTGTTATAAAATTGGATGACGTTGTTCTTCGGGGACTGAATATATGCACAAGCTCACTCCTGGTAAGCTAGATATTTGAAGGAACCTGCACAGCTAATTTTAAATGATGCACAAAACTCTCTCCAAACTTAGTTTTAATTAAAACAAGCATTTACATTTCTAGCATCCATTTTATGACTTCTTCTCCTGCTAATTACTTAGCAGTGTGTTGTGTCCCCCCCCATCCCCCATATGCTTTTTAATTGGCAAACTCCCTTTTCACAATTATAAACAAAATTAAATCTTTTGGTATGTTGTTTTTGCATAACTAACACTTCTCAGCTCCTATACTTAAATGCTTAAACCCTTCCTCTACATCCCTCTACACTAAAGCTGAAGCTGCCTTGGATGCTGGAGGCCACTTACAACAGCAGCCCATGGAGCTCCAGAGGCTGGAGTGTGTGGGGCTGACTGGTCCCACTTCATCTTCTCATAGTTAAGAGTATAGGTCCCAGCCATATAAGGGAAGTATAGAGCATTCTTGATTTCTGACTTGTTACTGGGCACTCAAGGTGTTTAACATCTCATAGCCTCAAGCTCCTTCTAGGGCAAGCTGGGGTAGCTGCATCTGACCATGCTGTTCTGATAAGCCGTGTTTTCATACACCTAAATAATATCAACGTTTTGCGGCTGACTGAACTCCATTTAATTTCCATCATTATAGTTGTTGGCTTGCTCACCACAGTAATTACATTGTAGAAAGATTTTACAGGATGACAGGGAAATTTATGAGGTGTCAAGGAAAGAGAATTACTGACTTCTAATATGTTGTTATGCGAATATGATTCACTAGGATTTGGACTTAACGGGATTTTCGATAATTCTTTTTCTAATCCTACCTTTATGAATGGCTAAGTTTTTTGCTGTTATAAGTTGTCTTTGGGGAAGACAATGAAATATTATCAATTCTGACAGAAGAAACTATCCCTAACAATTCAGGAGTAGAATAAAAAACAAGAATAGGGAAAATCATGCTTTATAGAGTAACACTAGAGCAAGGATACTACAGTCCTTCCAGCTTTTGAAGCTTTTAATACTGAATTTTAAGAAAGAGGGCATGGCATGGGAATACCCATGTACTACTAGGATGTTTTGAACTGAAAGCATTGCATTATAAAACCTTGTCTTTAGTTCGTTACTGGTAGTAACAAAGTTGGAAACAATCGATGTGGATACTAAGTTGTTACAGCAACAAGTTCCCACAGCCTCATTTTTGGAGCTGATGCTATCAACTGGTAGAGGCCTTGTCACTAGTGCTTTAGGGCAGGACCTTGACATTTTCAGAGAGATAACAGTTTGGTGAATGCATTTTCCCTATGTGAACTCTGCATCTATAAGCAACTCTGTGTGCAGGTCATTTAAGTAGCTGTCGGAAGACGAACTGTTTGTACCAAATAATCGTGGTGATTCAATTTATACTTTTTAATAGATTTGAGGTTTCTTCAGGTGTTGGGCCTTTGAAGTGGCCTTGGTTTTAAGCTAAAGATGTTAATTTTGACTTTGAGCTGGACCAAATAAAGCGAGTCCCAGACTCTGGACCAATCAAGATGACAGTCCCTTTTCCTGATAACTTTGGTTTATGTCCTGCTTGGAGGAAGGATGCCCCATACTTCCTGGTAACCACCTCTATTTTTGTAGTATCTTGGGATGTGCTGCAGGTATGCCATGCAAGTGATTCTGTCCCACCCCTGCCTAGTTTCTATGATTTTACAAGGTCAAAGCATTTGATGGCTTTCATTGCTGGAAAAAAAACCATGTAAGACAGTTTAGGAATTGAGGGGAGTAATTTGTCCGAATACAGAACATATAAAGAAAAAAAAAATGGGGGAGTATAATAGATTTTCAAGGTCACTTGAAATATGGATGTGTAGATATATTCAAAAGAGAAAACTGTTCATCTTCTAATATTATGGGCCAAATTTTCAGCTGGTGCCTTTGCAGTAAGCTTTGGTAAGTTATCAGAGGAAAAGGTCTATAACACAACTTTAAAGTACACTTCTCTTCCTCTGGTTGGTGTTGGGAAGGTCTGGTCCCTGCTCTTAAGACTTGTCCATCCAATTCAAAAGAATTTTGGAAAAATGGTAGTATATAAACAACAACATTAAGATAGAAAACTATGGAGATCACATTTTCCCAGCATTGGTGCTCGATTTTTAGGTAAATGGTGGCACCATTTTTCTTCCTGATCATAGCCAGTGCCTCTTCACTTCAACAGCTGCTATTTTCTGCCTGTGCCTGACTGAATCCCAGTGCCTGACAGCACCTCTACCTGCATGGCCTTACCCCCTTCTTGCTAATTTCAGCCCCTGCCTACAAAGTAATTTCATCTAAGTAATCTTCTGTCACATTCAGTTGACTGGATTGTCCACTCCTAAAGGCCTTTGCCATTTCAGAACAACACTGACTTTAAGTCAGCTAACTTCAAAACCAACTTAAATTTGCTTTTCAGTGTTAGCCATGTTACCCCATGTCTGATGCTTGAGACTGGACTACTTATAGCCAGATTCTGCCTGTATGAGTGATTTGTCCTTTTTGCATTGTCATGGTGAGCCATTTCCTTACTCCTCTCCAAATTAATGCTAATTGCATTACACTGTTATTCTCACAAGAAAAATTAGTTGTATGATGCTGAAGTACTCTAGTTGGCTAAAAATCCTTCTTTGTGAAGCAAAGGGTTGTTTTTTTTGCTGGGTTTTTTCCTCCTGAGCTCTACACTTTTGTTTTGTGTCTCCTGGGAACAATTGTCAAGGTGTCGTTTTCCCAGCAACCAGGGCTGGAAACTACTTTTTATTTTTCTTTCTTTTAAGATACCATAATTTCAATGTACTGCTGTGATTCCAGCAGCTGAGGCTTTGAGCAATGTGCCTCACCCCTGCATCCTGCCTTACAATGTTCTCTAATTTCGGTGCATATTTTAGGAACGCTGGCAGATAGATAACCTCGTGGTCTTACCCCTTTGACTCTGGAAAGGATGCCTTTATGATTATTGTATTTTATGTATTGATCTCTTTCCCTCTCTTCTACAAAGGCTACACTGAAATGTGTATCTTTAAAAAGAAATTAAGTACATCCAGCACACTTGGGTAAAAAAACACCTGCTTTCACTAGAAAAGAAAAATTTCTGTATGAAAAGTTTACACGTTTGTCTAGTGGCTGTAATAAGCTGCTGCCTCCTGGAGAGCTAAGACAAGAAAAGGAGAGGAAATTGAGTAGCTGAGCCCTACAGTAAGGAGCACTAACACAAAGTCTGAGTTTGCTGAGGAGAGCCCTATGAAGAAAGAAAAACAATTTTCTATTGAGAAGCCTAAAAAAAGGATAAAAAGCTACTGCAAACTGACAGTGTTCAGGAAGTGTTCAGACAAACTGCTTAAGCTTATCTGTGGTTTGTGGCACTCAGGAGATACTCTTCCCTTTGTTTGGTCTGGGGTTGGGTGACAGCCCTACTGCTCCCTCACTTCACAGAATTGCTGTGTAATCTAGAAAGAAAAAGTTTTTCTCCAGCTTCACTGGATGGATGCTGAAAAAATGGTTCTGTTTAGCCCAGAGAAGGACTGAGAGGGCCACCCTGGAGAGGTGGGTGTGAAGTGCTCTGTGTAGGTGGGAGATCTGAAGAGCTGGCCACTTCTCTAGGAGCCAAGGAGGCAATGTGGAGCACTGTGATATAATCCAGACCCTACCACAGGGAAGCTCTGATTTTTGAAAGGAAGACAAAAATCTTTTGTTGCCATTCATAAGGCATGACTGTCCCTGAAGACTGAAGAAACACAGCTGAGAAAGATAATTCTTGGACCTCTATTGGCTATTTGGTACCACCCACCAGACAACACCTGCAGGTTGTTCTCATTTAGAAGCTCTAAAGCTACTGTCCATGGTATCTGGCCTGTTCTGGGAAATGTGTTGCCATGCTTCATTCCCCACAGTCCCTCTGCCAAAAACTCTACAGGGACACGGGTTTTAGAGCTGTTCAGATGCTTGGCCTCAGCCTCCTATGCTGGAGCTGATGATGTTGAATGGGGTTATGGGGAACAGAAGAGTTTATGAAGTGGTGCTTAGCTGTGTAGTAATTTCCTGAGTGTCGGTGCTCAAACCTCTAGCAGATTAATTTTGTACTAAACAACATACTGCTTGTTGGCGAATAAAGTCCCCCATCTAACTGCTGTACCTAGAGCTGCATTGAACTTGTATGTTGGTGACCTTTTCTGTTTAGGGATGGGGAAAAATAGGACAAGATATATCTGGAAAACATGTTATCTGATAAAAGTGATCTGAGAAAGCTGTGGCTGAACATAACTGGCACTGACTTAGATACCCTGGAGGTCGTTTTCCTTGTGAGATAATATAATTATAGGAATTAAAAATGGAGAGAAGCTATTGAAGTGATTTTGTCCTTTCCATGATAACACAGTGCTTCTGCATCACTCTTTCCTGGTTCTCTGCACATCTACTGGCACTTAGCTATTGGACATTACTTTGCTAAAATTAATCCTGAAGTTTATCTAACCCTTCTGAATAACTATGAGATAACCACATTTAGCTCTCTAATAGTTTTGTAAAGATAGCTAAATTAATTAGGTGAAACCATCAAAGAGATTTTTTTTTGTTGTTTTTTTGGGGGAGGTTGTGGGGCAAGGGGAGGGGTAGTCAGGAAAGCTTTTAGGTCATACTTAATCTCTCATATTTGAGTTCTGTCATTGCATTGAAAGCAGACAAACTGTACATGAGGCTTTTAAGGAATAGATCCCAGGATAGAATAGAGAGCACCCTTCCTAACTTCCAAGACTGTAAACCTCCTTTAAAGGATCTAATATTTTTCTTGTGTCATGAAAAACACTAAACTGCTGTTTTCCCAGGTGAGACTTGCAGTGTTTGTGCATTCTTTGTGCCACCTTTTTTCTGTGCTCTGATGGGGCCAATTCAGAACAACCAGAATCACTTTGCCATTTTATCTAACACCTGGAAGACTTAAAAGAAACTTCTTGAGATCAATACATCAAGGTAACGAAACCTCAAATTTCTTTTAGTCTGTGGAAGATGATGATGCTCAAAACCTGGCAAGAGTAAGGCATCCAGACGTTAACTGCATATATTGATGTCATAAATGTGCCTGGGGAAATTCAGGCTGGTTATGATCATTACAAGACCAGAAGACAAGGAAAGTATGCTAAATAACAATAACTGAGCTCTAATATGCATTGTCAACTTTGAAAGCTTTGGCCTGAAAGGCTTAAAGTGAGTTTCCCCAACCATTTCCCATTAAAACCACTTGTGTTGCTACATCCATTTGCATTCATGGCAATTACTCTTTATTTGTGAGACAATATCCTCTAGATTTCAGGATCTATTCACTGAATATTTATATCAGCTTATCTGGAGAAGAGCAATGTCTTACTGGCCTATATTCTTTCTGAGCTTGAAAGTGGCTCATGCTGCTTGTTCCAGAAAAATCATCTTGAAGTGTATCCATGTGCCCAGTGAACTCTGAATGGTAGCAAAGCAAGTAGGTAAAAGTGGAGGAAAAATCTTGTGGTCAAAGGATTACTTTTGCCACAAACCATCCAAGTAATTATTTGGGTAGGACACTTCAGGTGGGATTTGATTGCCTGCACTTAGTGTTCTGGTGCCACTTGTGATGTCTTTATAAATCTGAGACATTTGAACCCTGATGGCAAATACAACAAAGTTGACAGGATTTAAGAGAGACTTATCTTTCTGGAACTATGCTAACTGTAGACTAGGTGGGGCATCCCATTGTACCTAAAATGGTGCAGGATGTTCCCAGAACTGAGTTCCACCCTTCCTGAGCAAAAATGGGAATTAGCAACACTCAGAGTACTGATACCTCTAGTAGGTCCTGCACACTTAGCCTCCATAGGGAATTCAAACCCCTGGGCAGGCACCTGGTAGCGCAGAAGTACAAACAAGTTGTCTCAAAACTCACCAAATACATGAATTTAGCTGGGGAAACACTGCTGAACACAGGGATGTCTTTTGAATCCTATTGCACTCCAAGACAGATAAATTTGCAGGGTGCTGGTCAGCCCAGACTCACAAAGATCTCCAGCCCAAAGCTCTTTCTGGGCAGCACCTGCCAAGGACCTTGCTCTTCAAGTGCAATAGTCCTCTCCTTATCACTATTCACGCAACTTCTTTTTCCCAGAAGCATGTTCCAGGCCCCACCTCCAGATATGAATGCAGAATATGTTTCTGACATCCTCTCTGCCCTGCACATGAATCCCTAACTGCTGCAACAGCACTGGCAGAAAAAACTACTCTGAGATTCTCTGCCAGGGTGTGTTTGAACACTTGCATGATTAGACTAGCTGAAATATGATGTGTCTTTTCAGCTGCAAATGGGATTTCACAGCCTACTGGCCTGCAGAGAGGAGGTGTGTGCTGAATGGATCACTATCAAGCAGGGGATGCAAACGTTTGCAATTTTTTTTTCCTTGGGAGAATCCATTGTAACAGTGATTAAATTAATTTCAACTTTTTCCTCTGCAGATGTTTCATTATACCTGTAGGCTTCTCAGGGCCTTCAGATGTAGCCTATAAGATAGCTTCATGTTTTCTGCCACAGCAGTGCAGCTTTTCAGATTCCTCTTCCCCAGTATCTTTTTCAGGAGTGAAAGGATCCCTTTTTAATAAGGTAAGAGGACCCTTTGTATCATTTAGACTATTTGTGCCTTACCAACAAGGTGTCAGTTTTCTTCTATAGCTTCTTCCATACCTTCTTCCATCAACGGTGCATCTTCTTTGAAGATAAGATCCTACCCCTTCCTTCTGCTCTGCTTCTCTTGTTGAAATAGTCTCCCTTTGAACATCCAATATTAAAAGTACACTTCTTTTATCTTTGTTGCAAATTTTTCCAAGTTTCTGGATCCCTGCTCTTCTAAGTCTGTGTTTTTCAACCCCTGGCACAACATTTTGAGTTCCTCGGGGAGAAAATGAGACAACGATGTGGATGTGAGTGGTACCAAGCACCTGTGATGATGTCTGGTGCTATTTGATAGTAACAATAGTTTGATAGCAAGAATAATCTCTGGGTTGTTTGGGTTTTTTTTCAATAAATGCCAGAGATTTGGCACATGCAGTCAGGCAGATTGTGCAAGTGAATACCTAAGGCTGCCTTTTTAAAGCCCAAGTTTCCAGCCCAAGCTCTGCCAGGCAGGGATTTTTTCAGCTTCCAAGCCAACATATTTTGTAAAAGAGGAGAGCTCTGCACGCTTGCTTTTCTGGGATAGGTGCATGCAAGGGTAACATCTTGGAAATCTAGAGCTGAGTAGAGGTCAGGGAATAATGTAGGCTGGTGATCTGAGAGTGGTTTATTTTCTATTCAACCTTCCTGTGCACAGTACAGCTCTAATTTGTTTGGCACAGCAGGCAGTTGTGTTCCTTTGAAGGCTGGGCATCTGCAAAGAAGAAGGGACAAGAAAATGCTGGGGTTGTCATGAGCCACTTCCTGAAGATAAACAATTTGGGTTGAATTTCAGCTGTTACTGGGGTTCCCCACAGACAGTTGTGCTCCAGTTCTGTCACTGAGAGAATGAAACACCATGAGAAATGCTAACTTTTTAATTAAAAAAATAAATGGACTGTCCTCTCCTGCTGCCATCCACCCAAAATTTAATTTGAAAAATGTTTACTTCAGATAGGCAGTGAAAAGTTTCTAGTTCAAAAAAACTGATTATTTGACTTGAGGTAATAGGTCCATGAAGTAAATTCTGCAAAAAAATATGGTCTGACCAGGTTGCTTTACCTAAGCTTTAGTGTGCTTCTGTGCTTTCATGGAAATTATTAATGGTGTTACTATGTTAATGATGATGTAACTTTTGCTTATTTTTATGGAAAACAACATACATTAGCGATTTGCATTACCATAACAGGCTCTTCCCATTTAAAATTTAAAACATGTCCAAGTTAGGAAAAACAAATGCCAGAACTAATTCTCCTCACTTCTGCATTCTTCAGTTACTCTTGTGACAGATTTGGATCTGCCTGTGCCAAGCTGAATTCCATTTGGATGGCTGAGCCCCTCTGCCTTACAGTATTCTTCATACTATCTGATGACTATTCTTTGGTATTTCAGCCTTGTTGTTGATTTAAAACATCTTTCTGCAGCAGGGACTTGATGCTGGTTGGGGTGCAAGAAGTGTGTGCAGCTGCGCAGCCCAAGGTGGGGTGGATGTCCCCGATGTAGAGGCCAGGAAGGCAGTAGCATCATTTCTTGCAAACCTGAAGGGAAGCAAGAGGGAAGCACCAGTTCCTCTAGGTCTGTCCCCAAAGTACTGCTTCTGCCTGATGTGTTACCAGTTAGAAAAGGCAGCTCAGGCTATCACAGTGCCCTGCATCTTTGCATGGTGTGTTTTGGCCAGAAAGAGCCATCTGCTGAAGCCAAGTGTTTTCTGTTCAGGGACTGTTGATATTCTTGGGCTGCCTTCCAGGTAGAGGGGTGGGGGTGAAGTCTGAAAGCCACCCAGCTGCAAAGGATGGACATTTCTGGTTTTTAAAATCAGGTGCTTTCCTGACCAAAGAGGGAGCAGGTTGACATGTTGTCACCAGAAGAATGTTGTGAAGAGGGAAATCAGGGTGGGCTTTTTGTTCTGTGCACACAGTCAAGGGAGACAGAAGACTAAGATTTCTCTGTGGGAAACTGAATCTATAAGTTGTTAAAAAAAAACAAACCCAGCAGTTCCCTCCTACTAGCAGGAGTAAAACTGGTGGTGGTTGTAAAAAAAATTTTTGAAGACTCTCTTTCTGTGAGGGGTTACATGGCAATCCAGAGGGCTCTGGTGTGAATTCTTCTGCCAAATTGTGAGGAGGAGAAGGGGTGAAGTAGAGGGCTGCTAGAAAGCCCAGAGGTCTGGTCTTGGAGTATGCATCCCCACAGTTTGGGAAGGGCAATGAGCATGGAGAATATTTGGATCCATGTAGTTGGAGATAGTGACTCCACATGTGTTAATGTCTAACCTTTACAGTTAAATGTCCTGTGGGAGCCAGGAGTCTCTTTGCAGTGAGTGAGTGTTTTTGAATAGTAAAAGTAGTGGAGGGGAAAAATTTATCTTCTCCTTCCTTCCTGCCTCCCTCCCTCCCTGCCTCCCTCCCTCCCTTCCCTTCTTCTTCTCTTCTCTTCTCTTCTCTTCTCTTCTCTTCTCTTCTCTTCTCTTCTCTTCTCTTCTCTTCTCTTCTCTTCTCTTCTCTTCTCTTCTCTTCTCTTCTCTTCTCTTCTCTTCTCTTCTCTTCTCTTCTCTTCTCTTCTCTTCTCTTCTCTTCTCTTCTCTTCTCTTCTCTTCTCTTCTCTTCTCTTCTCTTCTCTTCTCTTCTCTTCTCTTCTCTCCTCTCCTCTCCTCTCCTCTCCTCTCCTCTCCTCTCCTCTCCTCTCCTCTCCTCTCCTCTCCTCTCCTCTCCTCTCCTCTCCTCTCCTCTCCTCTCCTCTCCTCTCCTCTCCTCTCCTCTCCTCTCCTCTCCTCTCCTCTCCTCTCCTCTCCTCTCCTCTCCTCTCCTCTCCTCTCCTCTCCTCTCCTCTCCTCTCCTCTCCTCTCCTCTCCTCTCCTCTCCTCTCCTCTCCTCTCCTCTCCTCTCCTCTCCTCTCCTCTCCTCTCCTCTCTTCTTTCCTTCATGTCAGAAGGCAAAATATTTTCATATTTTCATTAGCCTCAGAGATAAGTCATCTTTCACAGTCAAGATTAAATGATACGTGGAAAGGGGCTGATCTCTGAGGCAAAGAAATTTCCACTAATAAAAGTGGAATTTTAACAAGATGTTCTTCTGAGCCCCCTTCCAGCACGTTTCTGGAAAAGGCTCCTTATGTCATTACCAGTCCCCCAAGCTAACCACTTCTGCACTACAGAGGCTGAGGCAGAGCAGTTTTGAGCTGCCAGCCAAGGCACAGTGCTATTGCTGCTCCTTCATGGATCTTGGATGACCCCAGGGCTACTCCAGACTCCACATCCAAACACAGTTAGATCTTACTAAGTAAACACACACAAAGGTAGATGACAGACACTTTTCAAAGAACAAGAGATTCAAATCAATCTTAGTTAAATTTTATTGAAAAGACCTGAGGTTGCCTATTTGTATAAAACTACCAAGGATCAACTAAGATGCTGACTTGAAAATTTTCTTTGACCCATGATCATTGTATAATAAAACTAAGCCTGCTTTTAAGGGGATTTTTTTGTCTTTATTTACTTATTTTTCCATATATGTTCAACATCCTCCCATTGCCACATTACCAAAAGAAGTGGTAATTCAGACCTAAAAAAAAGGTTATGAAAAATTATCCAAGAGCGTTGCTTTTAGATAGTAATTTCAATTTACACGAGTGCTCTTCATCCCAGGTGTGGGCTGAGTGGAAAATACAGATGAAAAAAACCCAGCAAGTCTTTCTTAAATAATACTTTTATTTCTTAATTTCTACTTGGGATTTCAATGAAATTTTGTGAACTGCCTTCGCACCAGATTTTCAAATAACTCTTAAGTAAAACCTTTGCTATGAATTACTATTTAGCACAAACAGCCATTATAGATCTACACGAATTCCATTCTTCCACCATTTGCCTTTAATATCCATTGCTGCCGACATAGACAGCACCCATGTGACACAGTAATTTTATATGCAATTTTTGTTCAACAGAAAATTCCTCATTTGTGGTTTCTTCTGCAGATCCAGTGTGAGATCAGACAAAAGACAAGGGTTGTACGGTAAAGCCTCAGTGAGTGTGAAGCTCCACCAGCTCTCAGGCTGTCTTGACTGAATAATGGTACCCATGAAGCTAACATAAAATCCAGCTCATCCCCACACTGGAATTTAGAAGTCTTGCAAGCTTGCACAGGGATATTGTTTCTGAGCTGTCAGTGCGTCGGTGCCAGGCTCGTCTGGCTGCTGAGCTCTGTGGTTTGCTGCTCCTGATCAGTTTGTCCCCGAGGACTCTGCCTTTCAGTGCAGAGAACAGGAAGAAAAGATATCTGGGAGAAGTGAGCCCTGACAAGGTGATGGTGACAGCTTAGGGGCAGCATGCTTCCTTGCTACTTACCATCACAGCAGCTGATGGATAATTAGCAAATCCTGTTGCTGGTTTTTCTGCTGACTCTTGTTTACTTTCCTACTCACTCTCATAATTTTCTTTTAACATATGCCATTCTTCACCTTTTCTGCGAATATCCCCAGTGTAAAATGAGCTAGAAGAACTGAACTAATCTCCTTTTTTCCCCTTGCAAAGCTTCTTGGCAGGGGTAGGAGCAGCGCACAACCAGCAGTGAGTCCCTGTGCATCCCTGCATGTGCAGCATTTCCTGTGGGAGGGGAGGTCACAACCTAAAGAACCTTGCTTCCTAAACTAGCTATAGTAAGAAACTTCTAATACATTAAGCATCTCCAACGTTTATGTGGCACAAAAGAAGACTGTTTCTTGTTTGCTTTACTAATCTCTTGTTTAATTTTAAAAGATGACTATAAGGATGGAGAGCAGTTAGTTCCAGCTCAACATCTTTCTTGGCAAATATAGGCGACCCATAAATTTTCAGATGAGATGAGGTCTGATGCTAGTCCTGGAGAACTGGGTGATGTTTTAATGAAGTGGGAGAGGTAGAATGAGTAACACTTAGGAATAGATAACAAGAATTTTTGTTCTAAAGCAAGGGACAACACATCAATGGGAGACAAGAGGTAGATCTGTATGTTTCGGTTAACCAGAGGATGATGTAGCTAATTCTACCAAAAAAAGATCCAAGTAACAGGGAAATATTAGTGTTCTCCTACAGGGCTGTACTGCTTTTGGCTGGGATAGAGTTAATATTCTTCATAGTAGCTAGCAGGGGCTTGTGTTTTGGATTTGTGCTGAAAACAGTGTAGATAACACAGGGATGTTTTCATCACTGCTGAGCAGTGCTTACACAGAGTGTAAGGCCTTTTCTGCTTCTCACACTGCCCCGTCAGCAAGTTAGCTGGGGGTGCACAAGAAGTGGGGGAGACACAGCTGGGACAACTGACTCTAGCTGCCCAGAGAGACATCTGTTACCAAATGACATCTTGGTCAGCAATAGAAACTGGACATTGCCAGGGCTGTTGTAGCTCGGAGACTGGCTGGACATTGGTCAGCTGGTAGGGAGCAACTGGGGGGGATTTGAATCACTTGTTTCTTTTGCTTTTGTTCTTCATTTGACATCATATGCTCAGTCCCAGGTGCTCATGTTCCAAAAAGGTGCACTTCAGCTGGGATAAGTGCAAAGAAAAAAGGCTGCAGTGATCAAGGAGCAAGGTTTCTTGGGCTAGCAAAAGCCATTGTTCATTTTACTTGGCCACAGTCATACTACAAAATGTTGTAACATATACTACTGAGACATCCAGATACACTGTGAGCATCAAACGTGGTGAAGAGTTGTTTAGGTTGGCACAGATTACTGGCAAGTGTATAGAGCTAATATAAATTTTCAAGTAGGCAATTGAATGGTTTTATTGAGTACATGTTGGGTCAGAGTTGATAAGCAACGAGGTGGTTTAATCATTTACCTAAGACTGCAGCCTGATCTCCAGCAGATGGAACAGTCTCTCCAGGAAAGGCGACATGAATGGTCTGACAGAGAAATCTCCTTGGGATGGTGATGCTACCCTCAGAGGTTCTGACTTGTGTTTCTTCTAAGTTTGTCTGCCGTGTACAAAGCTTAGGCCAGACACAGCAGACAAGTTCACCACTGTTTACAAGCCAAGTATTTTTCTAGCATGTTACATGAATTTCATCAGGTTTTTTAACATTTGCAGCTGACTCCTAATGGTGTGTTATTAATTCAACTTCTGCTTTTTCGCAGTGATGAGTCAACAAGTTATTTGCTTCTTGTTTTACCTTTACCAGTTTTTGATCCCTCTGTCTGGATGATCTTGCAGGTCTTTTCCAACCTGAATGGTTCTGTGATCCTGAGTTGCTTTGGTTGAGGGAATGGCTGTATTTGGGATTTTGCTGTATGTTCCTGTTTTCTTTACTGTCCGTGTATATGGTAAGAGGTGAAAGAGGCTGGTCACCACCCTTCTATAGTCTTAAGATTATTATATGTTGCATATGGAGAAGCTTTGATTCAAAGGAGTAGCTCGAAACAACTGAAGGAGTACTACTGGCACAAAATGAACGACTTAAATTTCTAGATGACCAATTTGCAGAGCAGAGGAAGGTTTCCAGTCATCTAAGAGGTCAAGTTCTGGGAGGAAAAAAACAACACCAAAACCTCTGAGAATAAGGACCTGAAATCTAAGCTACAGCTTCATAAATTTATGGAAGAGATTTTATAACACAACCAAGAAATTCATGTATATAGAAAATAACACTTGTAATTCATGTATAGGTATTTCTAAAGCGCTTTAGAAGGAGACTGGTTTGCTCTTTGCATCATACTAACACAATGCTTTTGGGCTTCAACTGGCTGCTTGCTGAGACTAAAAAGGACTTGTCAGCCTGACCTCGGTGCCTGGCAAGGTTATGGAACAGATCATCATAAGTGCCATCAAGCGGCATGTGGAAGACAACCAGGGGATCAGGTCCAGCCGACATGGGTTTAGGAAAGGAATGTCTTGCCTGACTAATCTCATCTCCTTCTATGACTGGATGACCCATCTAGTGGATGAGGGGAAGGCTGTGGATGTGGTCTACCTTGACTTCAGCAAGGCCTTTGACACAGTCTCCCACAGCATCCTCCTGGAGAAGCTAGCAATCCATGGCTTCGACAGGTGCACCCTTCGCTGGGTCAAAAACTGGTTGGATGACCGGGCCCAGAGAGTGATGGTGAATGGAGCTGCATCCAGCTGGAGTCCGGTGACCAGAGGTGTCCCCCAGGGATCAGTACTGGGCCCAGTCCTATTCAATATCTTTATTGACGACCTGGATGTGGGGATTGAGTCCACCCTCAGTAAATTCACAGATGACACCAAGCTGGGGGGGGGAGTGTTGATCTGCTGGAGGGTCGGAGGAAGCTGCAGGGGGACCTGGACAGGCTGGATCGATGGGCCAAGGCCAACGGCATGAAATTCAACAAGACCAAGTGCAGGGTCCTGCACTTTGGCCACAATAACCCCAGGCAGCGCTACAGGCTGGGGGATGAGTGGCTGGAGAGCGGCCCAGCAGAGAGGGACCTGGGAGTACTGGTGGACAGCCGGTTGAACATGAGCCAGCAGTGTGCCCAGGTGGCCGGGAAGGCCAATGGCATCCTGGCTTGTATCAGGAATAGTGTGGCCAGCAGGAGTAGGGATGTAATTCTCCCCCTGCACACAGCACTGGTGAGGCCTCACCTCGAGTACTGTGTGCAGTTATGGGCCCCTCACTTCAAGAAGGACGTTGAGGTGCTGGAGCAGGTCCAGAGGAGAGCAACAAGGCTGGAGAAGAGGAGACTCAGGGGGGACCTTATCACTCCCTTCAACTATCTGAAGGGAGGCTGTAGTCAGGTGGGGGCTGGGCTCTTCTCCCAGGCAACTAGTGACAGGACAAGAGGGCACAGCCTGAAGTTGCTCCAAGGGAGATTTAGGTTGGATATTAGGAAGCACTTCCTCATGGAGAGGGTGATTAGACATTGGAATAGACTTCCCAGGGAAGTGGTGGAGTGGTGGAGTCCCTGGATGTGTTCAAGGAAAGGCTGGATGTGGCACTTAGTGCCATAGTCTAGATGGTGTGGTGGTGTTGGTCATAGGCTGGACTTGATGATCTTAAAGGTCTTTTCCAGCCTTGGTGATTTTGTGATTCAGTGATTCTGTGATTCTGTAACTCTTCACAAATAATTAAATTTGAAGAGTTAAGGGGTGACGGTGTTCCACAGAAAGCTTAGCAAAATAACTTGATGATCAGGTAGTGAGATGGATCATGAACTGGTTGAAAGGAAGAAGTCAGACAGTTGTGGTCAATGGGACAGAATCTAGTTGGAGGTCTGTGACTAGTGGAGTCCCTCAGGGGTCGGTACTGGAACCGGTACTGTTCAATATTTTCATCAATGACCTGGATGAGGGAACAGAGTGTACCCTCAGCAAGCTCGCTGATGACACTAAACTGGGAGGAGTGGCTGAGACACCAGAAGGCTGTGCTGCCATTCAGTGAGACCTGGACAGGCTGGAGAGTTGGGCGGGGAGAAACTTGATGAAATTCAACAAGGGCAAGTGTAGAGTCTTGCATCTGGGGAAGAACAACCCCATGTGCCAGTACAGGTTGGGAGCTGACCTGCTGGAGAGCAGTGTAGGAGAAAGGGACCTGGGGGTCCTGGTGGACAGGAGGATGACCATGAGCCAGCAATGTGCCCTTGTGGCCAAGAAGGCCAATGGAATTCTGGGGTGCATTAGAAAGGGTGTGGTGAATAGGTCAAGAGAGGTTCTCCTCCCCCTCTATTCTGCCTTGGTGAGGCCGCATCTGGAGTATTGTGTCCAGTTCTGGGCCCCTCAGTTCAAGAAGGACAGGGAACTGCTTGAAAGAGTCCAGCGCAGAGCCACAAAGATGATTAAGGGAGTGGAACATCTCCCTTATGAGGAAAGGCTGAGGGAGCTGGGTCTCTTTAGCTTGGAGAAGAGGAGACTGAGGGGTGACCTCATCAAAGTTTACAAATACGTTAAGGGGGAGTGTCAGGATGATGGAGCCAGGCTTTTTTCAGTGACGTTCAGTGATAGGACAAGGGGCAATGGGTGCAAACTGGAGCATAGGAGGTTCCATGTAAATATCAGAAAAAACTTCTTTACTGTGAGAGTGACAGAGCACTGGAACAGGCTGCCCAGAGAGGTTGTGGAGTCTCCTTCGCTGGAGACATTCAAAACTCGCCTGGACAAGTTCCTGTGTCATGTGCTCTAGGTGACTCTGCCTGGCAGGGGGGTTGGACTAGATGATCTTTCGAGGTCCCTTCCAACCCCTAGGATTCTGTGATTCTGTGATTCTGTGATAACTGCATCCTGTGGGCTTTGCCATGAAGTTAGCTGGATTTAGAAAGCTGGTCCCATAGTTCTAGTCAAGCTGTGCAAATACTCTGAGCACTTATAATGTATGTAAAATAAATTAATGTTAAATCACCGTGTCTCTGTGGTAGTGAATAATACAGAAAAAGCAAATGGGATGCACAGCAAATGGAGGTGATTCAGCAGTCAGACTGTATACATGAATATCTCCCCAAACTCTTTTCCAAACGGAGAGATTATGAAAGTACAATTTTACTTAAAGGAGCAAACATTTAATAAATTAAAAAATGGTGACACTATTGTGTTTCTTTCTAGTTAGTCCTGCAGTGCTCTAGCTTTAGCTTCACTGTTCAAGCTTGATAATTTAGTTTTCTAAAAATAGCCTGCCAGACTATGCCTTACATTTCATTATTTTATGAATACTTCTTTGGACATTCCAGGCCATAATAATCAGTCCCCAAACTGGCACTGTGAAGCAAATATTGTTCCTTCCTTGGGTGGATGAATTATTCATTTAGGTTGGACTTCTTTGGTGGAGGAAGTTCTGATGAGTTCAGTTTTGCAACAAAGATTTTAATCTTGTACCGCTGAGCTCTTAGTCCAGGCAAGTAGATATAAAAGTGATGAATTATAAATGTTATAATGCTGTCAAACTCCAAGCTAAGGGGAAAAGGTGGCAGTTCAGAAGGACACATGCCTCTGGTCCCTCAGAGCTTCGTGCACCAGTCCAAGATGCTGCTGGATGGGGCTGCAGCTCTGCTGAGGTTGTTGTCAGCAGCAGAAAGTGGCTTAGTTTTTGTCAGGGTTGGCTGTGAGGGTTTTCCATTGAGATATTTTTAAATTTTCTCTTTTTTCTTAAAACCAATGAGTATTCTAATATTGATGCTCATGAGCACCAATAAAATGGGAGTAGGTAAAGAGACAAGAGCACAAATACAAATTATTCCCTTTTGCTGCTTCTTAGAGAAAGCATATTAAACTTGTGTTGAATTGAATTAAAAATAAAGCTGTCCTGGAGATAATTTTTTAAAATAATGTGTAGTATTGATGTTTTATACGCTTAGTTGGGAGGGAATTATTGAAGTCTGCAAATGCTGTTGTAACTGAAGGGCTGCAGTAATCAAGCACTGAAGGACCTTTTCCCCAAGAGGTTTTTTTTTGGTGGTACTTCTCTGTTTTAAAGAAAAAACTGATTGGCAACAAAAAGCCTAAATAAGAACGAAAACCTTTTGAATAAATCAGGATGTTTAGTTTAACAATTTTCATTCACAGAAGGATATGTAGTGAAGTATTGACCTTAATTATGAATCGAAGGAAGAAAAAGGAATTTCTACCCCTAAATATCTTGTTTTATAACCCTGAGCCAGGTCACCAGGCACAGTCCTTCAGTCAGTAGGAAGGTTTGGGTCTGTGCTTTGCTTATTTTGTTCTGTTTCAGGATAGAGTGAGGGCTCTACTCCACCTTGCTGATTGGAGGTTGACTGCTGTCCTTGTTCAGCTGTGACATGGACTTAGCCTGCAGGGAAGAGACCTGCTGGAAAGCAGCCTAGTTGGGTTGGATCTGGATGCTTGGTATTGGAAGATGCTGTTTTCTGTGCAGACCCAGCCCTTGCCCTGGGACAGGCCTTTCTGTTCTGGAGATTATGTGTGAGAAAGCAGTGTCATACTGCTTTGGGTCCAGGGATTCTGCTGTCCCAGACCCATCAGGCATGGCCCTAGCAGGCCCCTATGATCTCATCCTTCAGCAGGTCTGGGGACATGTGTCTCTCACAGCTGTAGTCTTCCTCTTCTTAGCCAAGCTCCTTGTATTTCAGCACACAGACAGGGAAAAAGAAAAAAAGGGGGTTTCTATTTATTTATTTTTTAAATTCCATTTCCCTCCTTCTGCCTCCATAGTCTTCCTTTCTCCAGCATGGACCCAGCCTCATCTCACAATGTCCTCTCCTTTTCTCAGTTTGAACCCTGTTTTGCCCTCAATCCTATCAAGCATCATATGATTTTTCCAAAATGTCACCCCACAGTTGTAACTGTAATTGGACTAAGAGACAAACCCCAAACCCAAGCAGAACCACCACCCTAGGTACAGAGTTACTGGGCAGAGTGGTGAAGAGGCTAAAGTGGGAGGAAGAGGGATGAAGTCAAACAGGATTTACAAACTCATTCTGCATGCCTGAAGGACAAGACAAAATTCAAGACAAGCGGAGGGGCATGGAGATGTGGGAGCACAGGACAGTTTGTCTTTGCCCAGAAAGGCTCTCCTCTTCTCCCTGGAGAAGAGCTTGTGTGTCTCTGCGTCTCAGGAAGCGAATTAAGTCCAGATTGTTCAGTAATGGGATGACAACATGGTTCTTGGTCACACAGCCAGTGAAACAGCCTGGGGAGGCAGCTCCACATCACTGCTTTAGTCAGATACCCTTGAAATACTCTGCAGCCAAGTCAGCTGAAAACGTAAGGTGAAGGGAAGCTCTGGTTGCATCCAAATCCTGATTTCTGCAGCTGCCATCCAGCTTCCCTGCTTTCAGCTGTCACCACTTTCTGTATCACACTGCCATAAATCCACACAGCTATTGTTCTTCCATGAGACACTGTGTATTAATGGATAATGCTTTCATTACTCCTAGCAGCATCATGCCCATTCATAGAGCCAGGAGTTCCTTATTGTTTGTCGATTATTATTAGGTGACTAATATACATAAAGGAAGCATTTATAAAAATACATCCTGTCAAAATTTCTGGTGGAATGACTGGTGTAACAACAGTTAGCAAGAGGCTTGTGCATGGGCAAGAGCTTCCCTGAAGTCAAGTGCAACTCCAAAAAGTAATAGGGCAAGAAAGATGCCTCAGAGCGGATGACTTAAATAGATAAGAGATGAGGGAAGGCAAAGAAGTGAAATGGACTGTTTGACCTGGTAGCACAGCAGAGATTATCAAAGGAGCCATTTTCTCTCAGAAGGTGCAGCTTTGTCAAGTTCAGATTTCCATGGGGATGTGTCAGCAGGAACAGAGGAGTTAATTCCAATGATGTTCCTGCTGACACAACTTTCTGTTCAAGAACGATTGCACTGAAAAATCAGCAAACATGCAAACAGCAACTTACTTGGAAGTTTCTGTTCTACAAGGACATTTTGTGTATTTCAAAGCTGATACTGAAAAACAAAATAGAATCCAAAACCTGCAGCCATTTCTGTTGGGTGAACAAACTTTTTTGCAGGTCAGGCTGATAATAAAACATAGAAGTATGATTCCAGGTCTTGCAAAACTTGGTTCTTCCCATGGGAACACAAAGCCTTTTAATACTCAGTTTTGTAGAGGGCCCATTAGTTATTGCTGATGCCAGGCTAATGCACTTTTCAGTATAAAACCTGCATGCACAGGCATGCTGTGAGACCATCCATTTCAGTAGGAAACCCTGTCATGTTTTTCTGATTTTGACACGAATGGTCAGAGCACAAGAAATCTCTGTGCTGCTGGTGCTGACCTCTCCTAAAGTGGGGAGATGGGTCTGGACCCCTTTCTGGCATGAAATGGAGGAAAGGAGGAAAAATTAAAACTTGTCCAGATCTGGGATATGTCACAGAAACTCTGCTGCTTCCTGGTCTTTACCATGTTGGGGGTTCTGCTGAGCTTGTCCCAGCCTAGATTTCACCTCAATGCCATCAGTTTCCCCAGTGTCCTGTGGACAAAGGGGTGCATTGTATCAACCTTAATAAATAAGATGGGAAGTGAATGGTGTTTGAGACTTTTAAAGCCAAAGCGAGGATCTCACCAAAGAATTTATCTTGAAATTTCTAGACACTTAATCGGTTTTGTCTAAATTGTAAAATATAGGGTTTTTTTTCTCACATATTGAAAACTTAAGATTTATTTTTTTCTTCATCCCGAAAACCGATTCCCCAGAATGGACCTGCATGATGGGTGCTGTGGGAGCAGCAGTAACCCCACTGGGAGATCTGCTTTGCTCACCTGGGCGTCAGCACCAGATCTGGCAGTGGCCATCTCATTGTGTGGTTGCTAGTGTTGATAGAGGAGAGGCTTCAGCTACCTCTCTTTTTTCAGGCTTTGAGG
Source organism: Hemiprocne comata (assembly GCA_020745705.1). Taxonomy (NCBI): domain Eukaryota; kingdom Metazoa; phylum Chordata; class Aves; order Apodiformes; family Apodidae; genus Hemiprocne; species Hemiprocne comata. Next base: position 76,442,180 of record CM036586.1, read on the forward strand.
TCATGGTGGGTGAAAAACCATTTCTTTTCATGTACTTTCACCACCTGGTCATCAAGCTCTCTCTGAACCTCTTGCCTACAGCTTAATGCAGGTGACAAAGAAGTCCCAGGGGCTAGGTAGCATCAAGCTGCTGCCTTTCCTGGCTTGGGAGATGGAGATGGGAATTTTGCTGCCTCACAGGTCAATGCGCTCATAGCAGAGCTGATACCGAAGGGATATTAGAAGTACCCAGGCAGTGCCATTTTCATTTAGGGAGATGAATTTTGGGGGTAGAGTCACCTGACAAGTGCTGGCACTGCTGGGCACTGCGTGTCTATGGAGGGGGGCAGATATGTGGGGCATGCAATGTAAGCTCGGGACAGCCACTGCTGCTCTGGCTGCTGAGGACCTTTTGCTCTGAGCTGGTCATCAGCCCCAGTTTTGACACTCTCCTAGTTTAGCTGGAACAGAAGATGCTCTGGGGTTCAATTATTTTGGCTTTATGGATTACACACGACATGGATGGGAAAGCAGTGAGATCTCAGGAGATCCCTCTTTTGCGATGATTAAAGCAAGTAAATAAAGTTTGAGGTGCTCTGTCTCTTTTTTTTTCTTCCAGCTACCCAAGTATAACTGCACTTGAAAGGATTGCGTGACGTGAGGGCAAACAGCAAATTCTTCCTTTCAGAAATGGGGGAAGGTACTTCTTTATTTATATAGTTGGGGCCAGATTCATTCCTTTGATCATGAATTGCAGCTTGTCTGTTACCAGTATTATTTAATACTTGCTTTTTTTCATCTAGTTTCTTCTTCTTTTGATCTTGCTCTGTTACTTCTGCCAGTTGTCCTACGTGAGGAGAATAAGTAAACTTGAGTCCTGAATTGGCACTGACAAGATACATCCCTCTAGCTAGTAAATTACTCGCGTTGGATGCCTTGGAAATTTGACTGGGATGCAAAAGCTTAATGGTTGCGTTGCACAGTAGAATGAAGAGTTTGTCTGACATCCATCTGGCACCATCTGCAGAGCATTCCTCTTGCACTTGATTCATTGCAGTCTGGTGTGCTCCAATGCAAAGCAGGCACACAAATATGCAAACTTGGGAGCAAATCCAGCGAAGACTGGGTAATTTGGTGACCTTTTTTTTTTTTTTTTTTACCCCCTCTCAGGAGCTCTGGAAGACTGAAGGCTGCAGCATGTAGTTTCTTTTAACTTAGAGGTTAGAGCAGAAAACTTGAACGTGTTCCTTGTGAAACCCAGAGGTCAAAAAGAGTAAAGCAGCTGTGGAGTCTCCAGTTCCTCCACACTGATTACACAGATAGACAAATTTTGCCTCTCTAGGAGGGGGAAGAGCTTGCAGCTGCATGGAGAGAACAAAAAGATTTGGGCGTCCCATCAACCTGGCTTGGCTCAATGCTTTTCATGTTGGCCATTTCTCAGAAGCCTTTCCAAGCCTCTCCCTTCACCAGGTGTTGGGTTTCTAGAGGAATGCCCTTTCTGGGTGAGCCTTAGCCCATTTCTCCAGACTAGTGCTCACACTGGTAACGATAGTCCTGTTCTTCAGTATTTTGGCAGAGTAGAGCATGGAGAGCTGAGTCCCACACACCTGTGGCTTAGCAACCATTTGAAACAGAAATGCTGACAACACCATGGCATTTGACATGAGGCCACTCTGACTTTAAAGAGGTTAAAGGATTGTTCTGGCCTGGGCTTGCTGGTCTGGTTGTTGTTGTTATTGTTTTCCTTTTTAAAGACACTTTTAATTTCTCATCTCTATTCATGCTCCTTTTCCTCCCCCCTCAGAACACACAGTGGGACAGATGGGAGGGCACTTCTCTGAGGGCATTTCAGAGCCACCACAGTGCTTAGGTATATTTATGTATATTATGTTCACAAGAGAGATTTCCAAACTTCCCTTTAGAATATATTGTAGGAATGAATTATATATTTCCCCAAATCTCTTGAAAGATATGATGGCACAAATCTATCATGAACTCCTGAAATTCTGATAATGAAATTTATCTAGTTGATTCAGTAGTAGTTTTTTTTCCCACACACATCCTTTTGAAGTCCCATCTTCTAGGGGCAAGTCACTACTTGAGAAATTCAGCTTTCATTTATTATAAAGAAGCTTTCAGCTCTCATAAATGCAGGTGGATGTTTAAAAAATAAATAAATAAACACCCCAAGTGTTAACTAAAGCACCCAGGAAGATAAGGAGATTAGGATTGTTAGGTTGCAAATAATTATTTTTAAGCTGAATCTCCTGACCAGCTGGATTTAGCTTTTTTTGTTCGTTTGTTTTAGAGTGGCACAGGCTGTCAGTACTTGTCTCCACTTAAAAAGTTTTTCCCAATAAAAGCAATTTTTACTGGTGTGATTTCAAGCCTGATCAATCCTAGGCTAACCTTTTTTAATTCTCCTTGCCCTTGTTTATGCAAAGTGACAAGCTGTGCTCCACATTATATTACTCTTATGTTGTTATTGCACTTTTCCCCTTTATGTGACAGGTTTACCAGTGTAGGCAGGAGGTACTATGTACTGCACAGGGTATATTTGTGATGCCTGGGGAGTCTGTAACAGGCTGTGCTACCCTTCAATCCCTGGCTCAGATCTGGCCTCCAGATCATGGTAACTGATGTGTCTTGCTGATTTCTTCCCAGCTTGCAAGCCAGTGTGATGATGGCTGGGGATACAAGACAGTTCTTGTTGGACACAAGAAGTAAATTTTTCACCATGAGGACAGTCAAACATTGGAATAGTCTCCCAAGGGAAGTGGTGGATTCCCACACATTAAACAGTTTTAAGTCTCAGCTTGACAGGGTGCTGAGCCACCTCATATAAACTATAGTACTACCTAGACAGGTTGGACCAGATGATCCTTGAGGTCCTTTCCAACCTGGCATTCCACGATTCTATGAATCTATGATACACTGATGCTACATTTTTTTCCTTTGTTTTTTATGGCTGTGGCTAGGTAAAGGTTAATCTTTCATTGTTGATTCCCATCCCCTCTTTTAGCTGTGAAGAGCTCCTTCTCCTTACTTTTTTTGCAATAAAGTCTAATTTCAGGACACAAAGCTACAAATCCTTCCCAGCTGAATTTGTGAGTATGATGCTTACATATGCTGAGTTTACCAAATTTAGACAGACCTTTTTTTTTTTCTTTTTTTCTTCCCTTTTAATGCCAAACCCACCAAAATTTCTGGCTGGAGAGGATTTCCTTCCTTCCCACCTGACAGTGTTTGACCTTGGCTGGGGGGTTTGTGGGGAGCCCCTGCAGTGGTGCTGGGTGAGGGAGGTGGACAGGAGGGATGGGCAGAGAGGGCAGTGAGTGCTTTGTGCTGGCCAGTGGCCTTGCAGGCAGCTGATGCCCAGAGAGCATCTCAATGTGAGGCTGTTAGTCAAAAGGCAGCCAGTGCCTTTTGTGCCATGTTTAAAGAGGTGTTTTTTGTTGTTGTTGTCATTGGTTTCGTTTTCTTTGGGTTTTTTTCTTGTGTTTTTTTTTTTTTTTTTGTGTGTGTGTGTGTGTGTGTGTTTTTGTTTGTTGTTTTTTGTTTGTTTGGTTTTGGATTTTTTGTTTTTTACTTTTTTTGTTTTGTTTTGTGTGGGATTTTTTTGTTTTTGTTTGGGTTTTTTGTTTGTTTCTTTCTTTGGGGGGTTTTTTTGTTACCTTTTTTTTTTTTTTTTTTTTGTGCAGGCTGTGGCTTAACATGTAAATAGATTAATTTTTCTTTTCCTGGTTGGCAGAGTGTCATGGTCCTCTCCCTTCGGATCTGTGAGTGAGAACTGTTAATTTGTGTTGTATTGAAGGGACTTTGTTTTGCCCAGCTCATTCAAATGCAGAAATCATCCTTCAATGTGCCTGATGAGAGCTTCTCTGTCCTGTTCATCCTGTTCATCTCTACAGCTGTGTGATACCCTTCTGGCTGTGATGAAAATCTTGTGTAGAATCATAGAATATGCTGAGTTGGAAGGGATCCATCAGGATCCTTGAGTCCAGCTCCGGTCCCTGTGTAGGGCACACCTAGAATCACACCATGTGCCTGAGAGCATCATCCAAATGCTTCTTGAACTCAGGCAGGCTTGGTGCTGTGACCACTGCCCTGGGGAGCTTGTTCCAGTGCTCAACCACCGTCTGGGTGAAAAACCTTTTCCTGATATCCAACCTAAACCTCCCCTGATTCAGCTTCCTGCTTTGCAGCTGTCTCTTCCCTGTGATAATGATTTGCAAAAGGTGTCTCTTTGCCCCGTGATGAGGATTGATAGGCAACTCCCCAGGTCTGCGTGGAGCAATAAGGACGTGGGGAACAGAGAGCTGATGGGAAGAGCAGAGGCCAGGGCCGAGCAGGTTAGTACAAACACCACCAGCCATCTGCAAAGACAAATTGGGTTTCTGAAAATAGCACAGCATTTGAATTGAGGCTCCTCTCTAATGGGAATTTATGCTTCTGGAAAAAAAAAAACAACCCAGGATTACATTTGCAGCCATTTGATTGATTTGGCTGAATGGGTGCAAGTGTTATCACTCTGTGTCTGCTAGGGAGATTTTCCATCCCCAATTCTGAATGCTTTGTTTACATTTGGTGACAGACTGATAAACATCAGAGGGATTAAAGTGTGCAAATTTAGGAAGATGAGACTTTGGCTGGATTTCACTCTTTGAAAGGGGAGTCCTAGCTGATGGCTGCTGCTCAGTAATGTTTAAAAAGTCTTTAATGAGAACATATAAAGAGCTGAAGTTAATACATGAAGGCTGTTCCCCTTTTGTTTCTGTACAAGCTCTGTTATCATAAGTGGAAGCACAGCCAGTTGCTCAGTGGTAAAGTGATGGGCAGCGGGACCACAGTATCCCTGGGAAGGCAGTGAAGTTTTTCTGATTAGTGATGATATGTAAAAAAATAAATAAGCTAACCACTCTTTCTAATTCCAGGTGAAACTCTTGGGATGGTGAATTACTTTCTGAATGATCCTCCAGACTCGAAAGCCACCCCTGGGCTGTGTGTGCTGGGCTGGGCGAGCACAGGAGCCGACAGCCTGGGGGGACGGGGGTTTCTCCCTGGCAGGGAGTTTGTCGGTGTGGGTCAGGCCAGTTCAGCAGCTGTTGAGGTAGGCTTGGTCCTGTCTCCTGCCCTGGGCTTAGGCGAGGTGACCCACCGAGGTTTCTGCCAGCACTGTTTTCTGTGAGTCTTGGATTGGTTGTATTTAGACTGAAACTCTGCTTACCTGCTGCATGAAGCATATTTCAGTTCAGGAAACTGGGTTTATTTACCTCCATTCTGCTTTTGATAAGCTGGCAGAAAACTGGAAATAAGAAAAAGGTTTATTTTTTTAAATTCTTTTGTTCTTGTTCTTTTTTCTTTTAGAAATGAAATGCTATTTAAAGGTGATGTGCTGCTTTCCAAGTGTCCTGCAATCTGCATTTAAAATGTTGTAAATACAGGCAGAAATGTATTTGGTTTTGAATTGCATGTAATTAATCACCCATTAGCTATCACTAAGATTTACTAGTAGTGATCTGAGAGTTTATTAATGCTTCAGATTACCTGGGTGTGTACAGCAGATGGAACAGAGGGGCAGAAGTGGGGTTTCTCTGTTTGCAGCTCTTCCTGTGCATAAGCTTGCCAGAGTCTGATTGTGCTACAGTGGCAACAGAAGAAAGCAAATAGGCCACAATGAGGGGCACATAACTCTTCTTTAGTGCTGGCAGAGGACAAATCTATTCTTTCTGGATAAGAGTTTTAGAAGCTGCAGTTGATCTGTATTGTGTTGCTGGTTGTTATTCTGGGGCAATAGTAATTGATCAATCTTCAGGCTGATGCCTAACTTTTCTCTGTACACATAATGTAATCTTTACTTAAAAAGCTTTGAATATTGATGCATTTATGCTCTTGAGAAAACAAGACAACAATGGGGGGAAAAAAAGACCACAAATAAAGACAAATAATAAAGGAAAACTAAAGTAGATAGGCTAGAGAAAGAGATGATAATTTCCTAATAATGTCTGCAACCTGGTATGGAAAGGCACAGGGCATGATTTATGACTCTTGGGCAAATGGAAACCCTGGGGCCATGCAGAAGGTGCAGAGCACCTGCTGACATCTCTGCATCCCTTAGGAGTTTTGAAAATCCCAGTGATCCAGGGTGCTGCTTCCCACCCAAGTGGTTTCAGTGTGCTTCTGTGCCACCAGCGAGTGACACGCAGACAAGGGGCAGGCAGCTGTGCCGCTCGGCACCAGCTTTGCAGACACACACAGGCTCAACTGTTTGCTTGTTGACCACCACCTTATTTTCATGATTTGTTGTTTTTGCTGTGCAAGTGAGCACCGAATCACACTCAAAAGTGAGCATCACAGAGGGCTCTGTATGTTGCTGGAAAACAGCCTGATAAAATAAACATACGCTGTCATAAAAAAATAAAGCAGAAAGTCTGTTAAATAGAGCTTCTCTTGAAGACAAGGAAAGTATTTTGTGCAACACTTAGGGACCTTGACAGGTGTAAGAGGTGGGCCTGTGCAAACCATGTGAAGTTCAACAAGGCCAAGGGCAAGGTGCTGCATCTGGGTCGGGGCAATCCCAAGCACAATTACATGTTGGATGGAGAATGGATTGAGAAACAACCCTGAGGAAAAGGACTTGGGGGTGTTTGTTGATGGTAAGCTCAGCATGAGCCAGGTCTGGGCTGCATCAAAAGAAGCATGGCCAGTAGGTCAAGGGAGGTGATTCTCCCCCTCTACTCTGCTCTTGTGAGACCCCACCTGGAGTACTGTGTCCAGTTTTGGAACCCCCAACACAGGAAGGACATGGAGTTGCTGGAATGAGTCCAGAGGAGGGCCACAAAGATGGTAAGAGGGCTGGAGTACCTCTCCTCTGAAGACAATCTGAGAGAGTTGGGGTTGTTCAGCCTGGAGAAGAGAAGGCTCCGGGGAGACCTTATAGTGGCCTTCTGGTACCTGAAGGGCCTACAGGAAAGCTGGGGAGGGGCTTTTTACAAGGGCATGCAGTGATAGGACAAGGGGAGAGGGCTTTAAACTGGAAGAGGGGAGATTTAGGTGTTAGACAACAGGAAGAAATTCTGTACTGTGAGGGTGATGAGACCCAGATTTCCCAGAGAAGTTATGGATGCCCCCTCCCTGAGAGTGTTCAAGGCCAGGTTGGATGGAGCTTTGAGCAACCTGGTCTAGTGGGAGCTGTCCCTGCCTATGCAGGGGGGGTTGGAACTAGATCATCTTTAAGGTCCCTTTCAACCCATGATTCTATGGGTTCTATGATTCTCATGTGCATCGAATTTTCTGGTGGTTATTTTGGGGTTTTTGACCTGTGAAGTTGCTGAAGCCTCAGCTGGGTGTGTGTGCATTGCCGTGAGGTTGCACTTGCTTGGAAGGGGTCCACACCCAATGCTGAGAAACTGCAGTGGCTGTATTTTTCAATGATATTTTGATGCTGGCACATTGTACACTCTGGCTTTTCAGAGTAGCTAGTTATAGAGTTTTATATGCAAAGAAAAATAGCTGAGGAGTATATAGTTTGAACTCAGAGGACCCTGACTGGTTTTTAAATTTTTTAAAAATATATTTTAAGAGAACAAGGCAGCTTCTTGCAGTCTGCTTTCTTGTAGAAAACCTGCCAAGATACAATTGGTAGAAGATGTTGTGAGAAGTAGGCTGGTTGCAGGGGGGATGCTGAAATGGAAACCCTGCTGCTTCGGGGCAACCTCAACTCTCTGAAAGTAGGAAAAGATGAAGACATCAGCCTGTGATACTTCCAGAGGATAAATTTTAAAGCACTTCAGAGGAGGCTGCAGATAACTTACATAGATTTGGTAGCAGTGTCTCACGAAAGGCTAGAAGATCAGGAATCCTGCTTTTCTCAATGGTCTACTAATACAATCCTGACTTTGGCATTATTGAGAAGACATCCTAATAACCTATACCAAACCTTTCATTTTTATGGCTACGAGCCTCTGATATGTGTCTGAATTACTGCAGTCTTAGGCAAAAACACAGCAGCAACTATTAATAAGCAGAACAGGAGGAGGTAGAAGTGCTATTGTAGCAGTGATACAGAAATAACAACAATAATCCAAGCCTCTATTTAGTCACCTTGTATCAAGTCATTACTAGTTTTAGCTTTGTTCACGTTATTTTGTCCAAGGCATTCCCATTCCAAGATCTTGCATGGTGTGATTGCCTTTGTTTTTTCTTTTAGTTGGATTTTTTTGGTACAGCCTAAAACATGTCTGTTATAACTTAGCTATAGTAGAGTTAGCAGTCCATTTGCCATTTGCTTGGATCTTGCAGTGCCTTTGCACATTTGGAAATGTGTTTCCCTCTTTGGGAAGCATTTTGGAATAGTTCCTTAGGGCAGCTGGTTTGGAGGCAGTTAGGCTTTTGCTCTCACAGTTACCCTTCAGGGAAATTCCATCAGGCCCAAAAAAACAAGTACATGAATTTGTGTTTTAAGGTTTCTCTGAAAATTGTTTTTACACATGTTAGGGGAATTAATTCCACAACTTCAGTGATGTTTGAATTTTCCATTCCTTGTCAGCACTTCAACCTCTTAAGAAGCTTTTGATCATCCCGAAGAATTTTCCCAGTAAGTTGATGTCGGAAAATCTTTCCCTCATTATTTAAAAACAAAAAAACAACAAAAAAGAAGAAAATTTAATAAACAAGAGTGTTGTATGTTATAACATTTAAAGCTTTTCTTTAATGACCCCACAAAAGCAAGGCAATGGAAAGTGTCAGTCCGTCCTGGTTCATGTGTTAGTTACTGACAGGGGCAAACTCCCAACCTACAGGCATGAACTTCAGCTCTAATTAAGCTTCCCTTCAGCTGTAACAGATACAAATTTTCTGTGGATCAGCACAGAGATGGACTTTTAATATCTAAAAGTATGTATCTGCTCGTAGTGCTGATCAGAGAACAGATTGTTTTACTCTTCAAAAAACTTGACATCTGGGGGGATCTCCCCCTCCTCACTCAACGTTGAGCATTTACAGGGACTGTGTGTAAGAATTAATTTTATTTCCATTTTAGACTTTGGAACAAAATGTAATATAGTACATACAGCTGGAAAGATTGTTGTGTTTTTTTTTTTTTTTTTTTATAAATCCATTTTGGAATATATATTTCTGAAAAATTTGTGATAGAATAAGGTCCAACTTCATTTTCATGATATTGTTTCACTCTATTTTCCTCCAATTTGGGTGGAATTGAAGCAGCAGATTCTAGCAAAAATAACAGTGAAAAAATGGGTACTGTGAAACTCTTGGGTGTACCCACCTGATATACATGGACCTCTTGATGTGGTAATGCTGCTCTTTGGTCAATGGACTTCTCTTTGGTCCATACTACTTGGGTACGCCAGCATTTCTGCACAGCTTTCATGTAACCTCCCACCACACTGCAGACTTTCTCTGCTATTCTTTGGTGTTGTTATGGTTTGGGAGACCTCGGCACGGTGTGGGACACCTACCGGAGAGAGAGGGTCCTTAGGACCCTGAAAGACTGGCAGGGGTCAGTATTCCCGCCCACTTCCTGTCACAATCTATAAAAGCCAGGAGAGGCGGAAGCTGCTCTCTCCTTCCTCCCACTCCTTTTTCTCTGGCGGCCTCTTTCGGCTTCCCACGTGTTCCCTCCGGAATCCAAATGCATCGGGTGCGGTGAGGAGCTGTGGACCTCTCCTGGAGCGGCCCTGCGTTCCCCATATCCCTGCGATCATCGAGATCGGTTTTGTATATTTGTATATAAATATTTACCTGTTTTCCACCCCGCGTTTTACCCTTTTTCCTTATGTTATAGTAAATTTGTTTCTAGTTTCAATTTCCAAAGTTTAAGTCTCTATTTCTTATCCCCCTTCTGTCTTCCCTTGGGAGGGTGGAGGGGGGGTAATAGCAATTCTGTCTTCTGGATTTTTGGGGCTCATCTTTAATATTTAAACAGAACAGGTGCTTTTCTGGAAGTTACCCTTGCCTCTGTTTACATTTTGTCCATGAAGTTGGAAACAAGTTCTTCATAATATCAAAAAGAAAAGTATCTTTTATCACAGAGCCTATGCAGAAGTTGTGAATATTGTACATCAAAAAGTTGTTGGTGGTTAAATGAATGTGGAGGGACAGTAACTCTGCTTTTAAAAGTATATTACTTCTTTTTGGTAAGGAAGGGTGGTACTTAGAGTTATCAGTGTCTAGCTGTGTACCACGAAATGACAGTTACCTTGCGCTAAAAAAAAAATTCCATATGGTGGGTACAGAAATGAAAGGTTAGAAGTAAAAAATAATAAGTGAAATACACCTGAGTTGTATGTGGTAGTGTACCAAGAAATCCAGTAAGGCACAGAAAGATGCCTTAAAAACTGGCATGGCAAGACCAGATCAAAGTCTACTTGTTGGTGCTATCTTGTTTGTTTGGGTTTTTTTTCCTCTCTGTTCTGGTCAAGGATGTTTGATCTTGCCTTTTTGGCTTTGATACATGTATTTGCATGTTTGTTTGATTTTTTTGTTTTGTGGCCTTTTTCCCCAACTAGTTAAGCTTTTTTATTGCTATTTTTTTTTTAAATCTTTTTCTATATTTAACCTTCAGCAAAGGCCTCTTCTTCCAGCCCAGCTCAAGGCACAGAAAACAGCTGTGTCTGGTTCCTTGGGGCTCCTTATCCCTGACACCTACAGGCAGAAGAGAGTGCCACTGAAATCTCACTTTTCATCTTTGTCTGTTAGTGGGATATAAACCACATCTACTGTTACTGCTTTATATGCTTAGCAGATGGCCGTGGTGTATCATGCCATGGGGGTCAAGTTTGTTGTTTTTCTTTCTTTAAGTAGCTGTGGGATTTTGTCTAGTTGTTTTGATTGCCTAGTCCCCTGATTCAACACCAAACCACCCAGGGCAGAGGTGGCACCTCAGCAACTGTGAGCCAGCCCTTGGCAACAAGCTGCCCACCCTGCTGCTGCATTAGGGGCTGCTGGGGTCCCCCACTCTGAGGGGGCTAAGTCGGCAGAGGGGTGGCCACTTGATGCTGCTTGTTCTTGTCTGTTGAGCTCCCTGGCCAGGACTGCTCTGGTGGCACATCTCCTCAGAGGTGTGTGGCTTGTTTTGGCAGTTGAGAGTGCATCGGGATCCGCAGATCTGCTGTGTTTCCTCCAGCCACCTGGCAGGTCCTCCAAATGAATCGCTTATGCCAGGGCAAGCTGTGTGGAGCTGTGCTTTGCCTGTTTTCATCTTCTGTTTGAGAGTAGAAGGCCTGGCACAATGATGCTGGGAAGGTGCCCTGTTAGTAACATGCCGTCGGGGAAAGCCCAGCTCAAGGTCCCACCCCACCTCTCCCGGGCAATGCCTGTTTGACAGCTTGACTGCCCTGCCCTAGTTGCCCTGAAAGGTAAAACACATTTAGCCAAAGGCTTTGCTCACTTTGGCAAACAGATGAGTTAATTCAGATTTGCTGACACATCCTCCCTACTACCTCTTGTGAAGAAGGATGGAGACACCCAGGGCAGGGTGAGTTGCCAAGCCAGGCACCAGGGAGGGATCCCTGTGTACAAGGGGGTTAAGGACTTTCTCAATAAACCTCCTGCCTGAGGGCATGGGGATCAGCAAGGATGGCACAGGCTGAATCAAGGGGTTCTGCTCTGCCATACCACACCATGTCCCGCAGCTCGGGGGTGAGGGTGTTTTCAGAGGGACGAGGTGCATGGGGTGGTGGGGCCAAAGGCGAGCATGTGGCATTTATCAGTCGTGTGGGAGCTTAAAAGAGCCGGCAAGGTGGAAGGACATTTTAGTCCTGCCTCAGGAGTCACTAAGCACAAATGCAAGCCCAGTGATTCAACAGATCCAAGTGAAGGGTGTATGCTTCTGCAGAAAGTTTTAAAGGGTTTGCTGGTATGAAGTAAAACCATTGATGTCATAGGTGGCGTCACTTACCATGCTGATGTTATCACTAACCTTACCACACAGGTGATTTGTAACTTTAAGCTTCTAACTATTAATGCCGTTAATCTCCTTATGTTCTAAGCAATGCCATAATTTAGAAAAGTACCTTCTTTCATCCCTCTTTTTCTTTAGAAAACAAATTCAATTCACTTTACTTTTCCAGAATTGAAGGCAATGTTGTGGGAATTGTGTTCAAATTGAAATGTTCCTTTTTTGGCTACTATGTGATTGCCGGTAGTTCTTTGCTTGTTTGGGATGAGTAAATTTATGGATAAAATAAAAAAGTCCAGAGGCAGCCAGATATACGTTAATCTTAGCTAAAAGCTTTTCAGCAGATTAATCCTGGAAGGCAAAAAGGATGTGAACACAGCTGGAATGAATGTTTTCTATTTCAAAGGAATATCCATAAAGCTCTTTATTTTGAGGATTCACACCGAGTATTACAGAATTATCTGTTTCTGCTTTCCTTCAGACTTCTCTTTACAAGTGTCCTGTGACTAACAGAGTTTGTCTGTTGGGCTGCTGAAGTACATTGCCTGAACCATTCCTGTCCCTCTTAGGGGTTGTTGGTGGTAGCTCTGATTTCTTAGGGATTTTATCTATTTATGGAAAGTTTGCTGGGTACTCATTAGTGGTAAGACCAAAATCACTGCTTGTGGGGCATATGCATAGCTTGGTGCCTGTGTCACACCACTGTAATAATGTGCCTGATGTGTACTCTAGTTTCCTAAAAAGTGCATCTTCTACTCCTTGGACCTGGAAGGTAGGCAAAGCCCTCAAGGGAGTATGGGGTTTAACTACTGAGTATCTACCACCAGCCCCCAAAAAAGAGTGAGGAATGAAATGTGAGAGTTTCATTTTGGAGGCAGAAGCTGAGAATAGGAAGAATATAGTGGGGAACTGAAACAAAACTTTCATCTTGGACTCAGAGTGAAAACTTTTGCTCTCCAGGTGTTGCCTCCTTTTGGACACCTCTGAAGAAGCTGGGGACCTTTCCTTTTGTGCTTTTCTCTCTCTCCAATGCTGAGCACATGGACTATTGCACACCTGCTCCCTGGCAGCTGGCCACATCATCACGGGGGTCCAGGCGATGTCCAGGTGGTGTCCAGGCAGTGTTCAGGTGCTGCTTCAAGAGGGGCACATCTCTCACCCACTCTCCTCCTGCACCAGCCAGAGAGCACTGGGACCCTTAGCTTGTTGCCTGGATCTGAAAGCACAGGGGGTGCAAACTCCTTACTGAACTTCCAGTGAAGAAATAAACCTTCCTCATTGTTCATTATCAACAAAAAGAATTTGAGCTACTGAGGGAGAGGGACATCACCATGTTCCTATAATAGGGTAAACCCATAATGAAATTTTGGCTTCAGTTTCAGTGTAGGCATTTATCTCCTTTGTGCATTTCAGCTTGGGGGTAACTAGGAAGAAAAATCCTAAATGCTCTATTTTATTCTTTCCTGGGCTTTATTAATCACCAGAAAGCAAAGCAATACTTCCTGTAGAGTGTGGTTATTATTGCTTTCTTCTTGCTTCTAATATAAATGTATTTGAGATGTCCTTGCTCTTTTAACTAAGTATGTTTGTGTTAAGTAAGTAGTTCCGTTTATTGAAACCAAACTTTCCCTTATTGAGTATTGTGGTAGAATTAATTATAACTCTTTTACTGAGTTCCTTTCTTTTTCAACAAGGCAGAATTAAAGCAACAGATGCTGGGAATATATTAGCCACAGCAGTTTTCATAAAGCTCTGACTGAGGCCTAAGTTTTGCTTTTTTGTAATGCACATCTTGCTGTAGAGATTTTCTGCATCGAGGCATTAGGAGAAATCCCTCATATTTAAAAGCAAGGCAGGCCTTCTAGGGGAGCCTGAAAAGAAGACTGTGGAATATTCTGCAGGGTGGGCATTTTCTCAGTTTCCTCCCTCTGATGCAGTCTGTGGCAAGAAGTAGTTCAGCTTTTTCTTTATAGTCTCTTCTGTGAATGCCCTATAAACTTCCAGGCCCATGCTGTCATGTTAAGATCTGCTAGCCAACAAATATAGTCCACCCTTCAAGCTCTGTGCATGTTTGTCATACCCTGCTTTTGTGCCTCAGAGCCGGATAGAACATGGAAACCCATGGGTAGTTCTGCTAAAGCAGATGGCTTTGGTATGCCAGGGTAAGTTTTTTGGCCAAGAAACCTGGCTACTTGCATGAAATTGCAAATCCTGCAGTTGCTTTGGCAAAAGCATCATGTTTTTGCAGGAGCCCCACCCATGCTGTCTAATTTTACATTTTCCCATGAGTTCTTACATTTTCTATGTGTATTTCAGAGAGCAAGCATTTGTAACACTCATTTTCTTATGAAGGAATTAGAGGAGGAATTCCTGGAGGAATTAGAGGAAGAACTTAGGCAGGTTTGGATGGGATGGCTGAGCCGATGGCTTGAGCTGGGGGATGGCGCAGTGAAGGTGAGTCAAAGCCCAGCAGACTTCCACCAAGCAGGCTGAAACTTTCTGGGTTTGGGCCAGATCACTCTTAATGCTTTCAGAAGCATTAAGAGCGGCTGCTGCTCTTGATCGGAGGCAGGCTCGGGTTGTTAGAATTCGCAGTGGGAAATGAGCCTGGCTGACGCCTGCAGCTGCTACTTGGGTACATGCAAACAGCCCTGTTGACAAGAAGAGGAGTTTGGGTTCCCTCTGGCTTAGAGGGATCTCGGCTCACAGTTAGCAGACACACAGCTTGGCTTTCCTTCAGACTCTGCTATTTTTACCCTACTCTGCTCCAAAGTTTATTTGCTGGTTGCCAGCTCACCGAGGTTTGTCTCATTAATTCATCTCAGCAGAGCCTGGGCAGCAGCAAAGGCAAAGCCAAACCCTGTGGTACAAACTGGATAGCATCTGGACAGCAGAGAGTGGTTTCAAAACACAAAAGCAAAGCATGCACTTCAAAGTGTTTTTAGTTTTAACAACTGCTTCCTTCCTCAGTACACGTGGATGTTTTGCGATCACAGGATAAAGGAAGCAAACACCTCACTGCCTCATGATGGAGTGAAGTGGAGAAGCTGTGGTGAGGCTGGAATTAACACACCTGAGACCTGGCAAAGGCAATGGCAGTGTTCTAGAGGTTGAGCTCTGGAGGAGAGGACAGCACTAGGGACTCTGGATCAAACCTTGGGAAGCGGCCACAAGTAGTGTAGAACTTTGCCTGTAGTACCAAGCTGCAGAAGTTTGGCACAGCTCTGGCAGAGTGTCTTTTGGGAACAAGCCTGGGTCCAGAGTACACTGGACCTCCAGGTGGGCCCTGTGATGGGACCTCATCTAGGAGATCTGAACCTCTAGTGACTACAAATGTGAGGCTGCAAGGACTGCAGGGGAGAACAGGCATTTTGCACCAACTGGAGAGAGATGATGAGTAAAGACAATGGTCCAGCCAAAAGATCCTTCATTTAAGTGTTGAGGAGAAGTGATATGGAAAACTGGATTTGCACAGTTTGTCCATTCCTGCCAGCAAGGAATTTGTTCCTCTGCAAAATGATGCCAGAAGCTGTAGTGCAGAGAGGTGATAAGTAAGGAGATATCTTAATATTGGTGATTCTCCCCTATAATAGCATGGCCTGATTTACTGTTGCCTGAGCATTGGGAAATGGGAGGAGGAGTTAAAAGAGGAAGATGCAGTGTTCAAGTAGTCCAAGTATTCCTATTTTATTTCAGTCCCAACTCAGTTCCAGTTTTGGGCACTCCTTCTGAATGTCTGTGGTACAATTTCTGCTGCTGTGAGACTGAAGTACCTGAGAAAAAGGAGCAGGCCCCAAAGCAAAGCCATCAGCTGATGATGTCCTGGCTGAAAAGGCATTAATGTGCAGACTAGGAGGGACAACGTTTTCGAAGGTGAAGCTGTCAGTCCTTGCAACTAGGCAAGGGGGGGGTTGGAGCACCCACAGGTGTGTGAGAAAACACTGCCTGCTATAGTTAGAACAGGAGTTTGTTCTATATGAGCAGTGCTGGAAAAAGATAATAAATGGAGGAAAGATGACTGCACAGCACAAGCAACAGAAGTCACCTCCTGTGCTGCTTGCCTGCAACCCAGGAACTTAATCAAAATTTGACTGGGTTTAAGCAGTGTTTTTCATTCATGTGGCATTGGTATGGGTACTGTAACAAAACTTACAATCCGTAAGACTCACAGTATTGCATGATTTCTTTTCCTAGGGTGTGGGGCTTTTTACTTTTATTATTGGCTAGAGATAAAGTGCTTTAACAAACTTCCATGTGGTTAGTGAAAAGGGAAAGGTTATGAAATGTCTTTGAGCTCCTATATCTGCATAATAATAGCAGATGTAGCACAGGGATGCTCTGTCTCCTTGCTAGATAAATTATCTTTTTCCTGGTGGCTGCTTAGAGTGCATTTATGCAGAGACAGTGGAGGTGTGCAGTGTGGTTAAAATGATAATGGAGTTTATACAGCAAATCCCAGCTATCACTTACTCACCAGTGGTGGTACTTCCTACTGCGCTACCACCTACCCCAGCAGCATTTTGCAACATAGAATCTTCTCACAAAATCTGGGCATGCTAGAGAAAGGTGGATTTGCAGGGAACAGTTTGATATTACACAATATGGGTTATCAATTATATAATATACTTGATTCCTGGGCCAGCAAATACTGGAGGAAGGAGCTGCTAGATCCTATGCTGGGGAACAAAAAACTGAAAGTCAAGTACAAAATAGCTTTTTAGATGCTTTTAAGATTAGGATTGTTTTCAATAGTCCTACATGAAAAAAAAATTAGCAGTAACTATATGGCAGTTAAAACCGAAATTAATTTTAAAAAAGTAATTTGGGAGAATGCATTAAAGTAAAACTGGAGCTTAGTTGGCCAATAGGAGCGTATTCTTAAATATTGCCCAGATCAAGCTTTTGTTGTTTGTTTGGGTTGTTTTTGGCAAAGCTAAGGATTTAAACCCAATTGTCACTGCTGTTTCTTGCGGTGACAAAGCAGCTCTTTGTGTTCATGTGCTGTTACCCTCATGGCCCAGAATGCAGCCTGAGACTCCCAGCAGCTCTTATCAAAAACTTACCTGGTGCACACAGCCTCTTCATTATGTCTGCCCTGCCTTATATGCCGGGTTTTTTGTATTGTGAAAGAATCAGCAGTGAGACAAATAGCTTATTCAAGTGGGACATCATTGCAGGTGACAAGGAGCCAGAGAGACAACTGAGAAATGTTACATTAGTATTTCCTATCTTAAAAAAAAAAATAAAATTGGAAAAATAAAGCAGGCTTGCACACGTGAGCACGCAGGCACACGCCTCATGTTAGAGTGAGTGTGTTGCTTTAGTTTTGTGATGAGCGCAAGCCCCTGGGGAAGTGCAGACTGTGCTCCCACCAGAGGGCTGGGAGAATGTGAGCTTTGGGAAGGATTTAGCCTTGAGGTTGCTGGCCTCTACAGCGGAGGTGCAACAGGGAAGCATAGGCATCTCTAACGGGATGCTTTCTTTTCACTTCATATTTTGTTGGAAACGTATAAAAATGGAAGGTGCGAAGGCTAGCTGATGGAAGTGTGGTGAAGTGAGGCAGAAGAGTTTTCCCTTCTTTAGATGACTTTTCAGTCCTTTATAAAATCCTGCTGATTCCTCATTATCCTCACAAATAAACACCAGTGATGGAATTGCACTTGAGGATGAAATGATGAGTTCAAATTTGATAAGAACTTGAGGATCTGTACAGTGCAGCTGTTGGAAGAAGAGAGTTAAAATTCTGAGTGGGAAATTCAAGCCACTATATGCTTACACATGAATGCCACACATACCTAATATTTTAGTATGTTTTCCCCCAGTCTCATTTTTCTGAAAAAATTAAATTAACTGTTGAGAACAACTTGTTTGAGAGGACAGGATTTTGTTTTCTTAGAAGTAAATATTAAACCCACGATACCTTTTCTCTCCCTTGTCCTTCTGTGCAAATGAACAACAAGCAGATCGGCCCTCTCTCTGCTTTCCGGTAAGAACAAACACTTAATCAAAAGGATCTGGCTGTGATGCTCCTGTTTGTTTATGATTTCGTGATAATGGCTTGGTAATAGCAGTCTGTAAGTCACTATCAGCATTTTAACATCTGTGGAAATTTCAGAGATACTTAATTTGCTCATTTGGTATATAAAAGCTGTTCCTGCTGAGCATAATATGTTGAATATAATTCTTACTCAATTACTAGAAGTGCGATGTAAAAACTGTTGAAACTTGGTAAGGGAGCAGTAACACACACACTACATCTATTTACTGTTTCTCTTCCCATTTGGCTTCTCAGTGTAGCTGGTTTCATAATTGCAAGTGCAGTTTGAGAAGAAGACTGGGTTGTGATTATTTGCATTTTATTTATTTATGTGTTTTTAAAACTGTCTTTTGCCCTCTCTTTCTGCAATGTGTCTCCAGAAGTCTTAGAACAGTGGCATGTAATTGTCATCTCTTACAGCTGCAAAAAGCGAACGATTATTGAAGTGTTGCTTTAATGAAAATGTTCCTTTTCCATTTCTGAGCTGATGTGCATAGTTATAGAAGCTGCAGGAATGAACTATTTTATATGAAATAATTGACATTACAAAGGATTTCCCATCTTTTTATTTTCATTTTTAAATTGGCTCTAAAATGTCTGGTTTTGACTGTTAAGGTGTAATCTTGCAGCACAGTCTTGAGTCTCAGGTTAGTGATCTGATGTGGAAAGTGTAATTTCTAATGTGAAAAGGTATATCCTATGTTTATAAATGCCAGCATTTCATGTGGATATCAAAGATCTGGGATGAGCCAAGGAGGAAAACAAGTGCTGGACAGGACAACAGCAGAGAAAAACTGTGCTTGGGAGCCATAGGACAGAGAAGAGCAAGAACTGGTTCTGTGTAGAGATACAAGCTGCACTGAGAGGCAAGAAGCCCCCTCAGGACTCTCCATTCCACCCATGCACAGTGTTAGGACCTAGACTCATCATCTACATTACTGAAATTTTATTTAAGGAGAAGCTTTAAGTATAAGCAAATGTACCAACAGAAAACAACTGGGTTTCTTTCAGTTAGTTCTGGGTGTGTGTGTGTGTGTTTTTAATCCAGTTGTCAAAACTGTTCCCTTTTACTAGTTGGAAATCTCAGCTCAGCATGCTTAATAGTTTTGGAACATTGGCGATCATGCCTCCTAAACAACAGGTGACAAAGGCACCTCAGAGAGTGCAGTACGTTTAGAAATTTTAAACCTTTCTGGAAAAACTGTCCAAATCCTTCAGCCTGTCAGGAAAAAAAAATAACTAAAAAATCTCTTCCCTTTGTGAATTGTTGGTCCTGCTTTTTTGTACAGAGCCAGTTACATACACAGTATTTGCCTCTGCCTCAGCTGGGTAGCTGAACCCACCAGAACATCCCATGTGGGACAGAGCGCTTAGTGTGTAGAAATCAGAATGTTGCTTTCTTCCTGCTCAGCTGCACGTTTGGCCTCCTCACCCAACCTTGAGTAGTGGAAAGATTATGTTTATTTCTTAGAAGTCTCTGTTCAGTGTCCCATACTTCACTGGTATTAGCAACTGCTGGAAATGTGATGCAGACTAAATGGTCTATGTACTTATTTATGCAATGGTCTTAGCCTCTTTTTTTTTTTTTTTTGTGGTATGGTTTGGCTTTTTGGGGGGCTTTCCCTCCCCCACTCCAACTCCAAGCATCATCCTTTGCATTAAATACACTGTCTTCATTTTCTCTTGTATAAACCACTTAGAGAAACCACAGAGTACTGATATCTGGGGATTTCCCTGCAGATGGGAAGGAAGCCATGAAGTTTGAAGCTACTGAAAAAAGCAGGAACGCAGATCTCTACAGCTCTTCCAGGCAGTCTTTGAAACATTAAAGCAAGTTTTATTACAGAGATTAGTTTAGGTTACATTCATTTATTAAAACCTAAGGACATCTTTATAAAAACTACTGTATATAAAGACAAGAGCAGTGCAATAGCAGTGTAAAACACATTTTTGGTTTACTTGGCAATCACTTTAGAAAGACAACATGATTCATAATATGAAGTTAGAGAATGCTGCAAAAAATAGGACAAGATTAGATCAAATCTAGATTAGCAAATCACTGGACACTGGCACATTGATTTCAAACATCGAGTGTTATGTAAACAGTATTATTGTCAACGTATTCATAAAGAGTGAGAAATCACTGCAACCCTAGAATTTCTAGTTAGCTTAATTAGCCTAAAATTTGACTGCTGACTATTTAATAGACTATTGCACTGTATATATTACCTTCTTAGAGATGTATGATTTATGTAAAAAGAGGACTAGAAGAAATGCCTGTTTTATACAGGAGAATTTTTGAGGCTGAGAACAGATGTTCCTTCCTGGCAAGTGGGTGAGGTTTTGTGTTTTTGTTGCTTTACTTTTCATACACCATCACTGGTGGTGAAATGGAACTGACTTTAAAAATCACTTTGACATGATAATTCATAGCTTCTTCAAGTGGACAATCCTCGTACAGAAATTACAGCCATAATAAAACTATTAAAAACAGTTATCTAAAATAGCTGCTACAGTATGCTGAAGTATACACTAAGAGGCCAGATTGTTTTCACTCTGGTTTTGTAAGATAGATAACCAGGCATGAAAGATGGTTAATTACAACACCAAGTCCTGCACAAGCTTTATCACTTATCTTTTTATGTCCTATGTTATACACAGCAATTATTAAGAAGTTGGAAACTCAGTTCTTGTAAAACTGAAGAGAGAAAATGAGTTGGACAAGGAAGGAGGTTTCTGGAGCATGAAGGCTGTTAATAGCCCCTGAAACAGCTGCCATTGTTAAATAGGGTGTACAATGGAATGATGCACTTCTCTAAGTGTTAATTTTAGATCCCTTATTTTTCTAACCATATCAGGATGGGCATAGAATAAAATGTGTTTTAGTCCAGGTCTTCTCTTCTAGAGAATTACTGTGTTTGAAGCAGTTACTTTCTGTTGAAATAATTGAAGTATTCATTGGTGTTTATCTGGTACACCATAATTTCAATCAGGTAAATGCAGAGGGATATCAGAGCACAGCTACAGAGATGGCTGAGATGTTCAGGTGACTGTTTGTCTAGCCAGTGCTCTTCTGCAGTGTTCTGAACACTAAGGGAGAAGGGCCGATAGCAACGGTGGTAGGGAAATGTGTGGTGCACTATTCCCTCTTAGTTTAAGGCCCAAAAAGCATTAGTCTTATTCAGGATCTCGTATTCTGGTAATTTAGAGACGCTATTAGATGATTATAACAACATAACTGATGAACAATTGTTCATCAGCTACGACATGGACTTATCCATAAATTAACTGGTAGGCAAAATCAGAATTTCAGACGAGAGTATCTACCTTACATTAACTGGCTCTGCATAGAGAACAAAAGAAAAAAAAAACAAAACAAAAAGCACATCAGTTACAAGGTATACATGTACTAGAAGTAAAGCATAAAACTGCTCATTAATAACGCACAGTTCCCAAAGGGAAAAAAACCCTTACAAAATACAGTAAGTCACACAAACCAGTATCTAATACAAATTCCTTCATGAACATAAGGTTTTTACAAAGCTCTCTGTGGTGGTGATCACCTCACAATGAAAGTAGGTGCTGGTAGAAGGTAAAAGGAGCACACAGTTACTGCGAAGAGCCAGGGTAAGACTGATTACTGTAGATACGTACTTTGTGGCACGTCTGCAGGGGTTATGGATCTTTGAGCTGATGTGGATGTGTGGGGAAGACATGATGCTGGCAGAGGCATGGATGGCACTGCTTCCAGCTACTTGGTTTCCTTTGCTTTTCTTGCATGTTGGCACTAATAGCACTGCCTTATATCTCATGGGATCAGCTCTCCCATCACCAGGAACACTGACCCTTTCCCTGTCACAGCTCCCATTATCATGGAGAGAGCAGTTTTGACTGTCTGCCAGTAACTGCAAGCTGATTACAGCATGTCTTTGCTGGAGTTTCCTTTTTGTTCCCAGCTGAAATACGCTTTGAATGGTTTTGGAATGCTCTGATAAAATATTATTTTTAGAAAACTAGAATCTTTTAGGTTTAGTGTGAATTGAGGTTTAAAAAATACTCTTAAGTGCTGTCTTTCTCACAATGGAAAACACACCAGTTGCACTGAGGCAGCTCTGTTACAGCTCTACAAGCTGAGTTGCATGCAGAGGTGCACATGCAGAAGCTTCTGTGAGGAGTGGGCCAGGCCTTAAACTTTACTAGGACAGGACGGAGTCTAATGCCTTTTGGGTGGCACTGGCACCTGTGGCATTCAAATTCTTTCTTATTAGCTGTTGCCTGCCCTTACTTGGTGATACTCAGCATTTTTTTACTAGTTGGTTTGCAAAGAAAAGGGGCATGTGCATGTTGGTATACTATTCAGACTGGGCCTTCTTTGAAGACTAAGTGGTCTTGTGGTCTCCAGCCTTGTTGGGTCCCCCAGCACTAGTCCTGCATAGCTTTGTCACAAACTGTCATGCACTCCAGTAGCCCTGAATTAGCTCAGATCCCTTAGTCTACCCCTTTTGAGTTCAACAGAAGAGTAAAATCTACTCAAACCAAAGCTGTACACAAGGAAAACTTAATGGTTCATTGATAAGATGTTCCTCATGTTGGCTATGTATTAAAACATATGATTATTTTAAAGTTATTCTGATTTGCAGGACAAAATATTAGGCATGAAGGATTAATTTGGCATTAGCATGGTTTTGTGTTATGATTTCTAGAGGAGCTCCTGTGTTTGGTTGCTATTGCCAGGTTCTCCATGTGTATGTCTTAATCGAATTTCACGGGATTTGCCCATGTAATTGATAGTTTAAAAACGGATATTTTAAAATAAACCTGTCTTGTGGAAAGTGAAGTCAAACTATTGCAAGCTAGTGACCAAGTGCTCCACAGACTTCTGTGGTGGCATCACTGCCCTTCCAGCTTACACATGAATTCTTAGATTTGCGAGGGGTAAACTCCGAAGCCAGGCTGTGGCTGAGGGAATTGGATTATTGCCTTGTAAAGCAGAGGGACAATGATATTATTGCTTCTGAAATACATAGTTGCTTTTCTTCGGTTTTTTCTTTCAGCTTCAAGGAGTAGGTGGGGTGGAATGGGGTGCCTGTGTTGCTTCTTAATTAAGCTCTTCTCTTCTGGAGTGTGTGTGAAGCTGATATGCTCAGATGTTTGATGTTTTAGTAAAATAATTGTCAATGATCTTAAAATGTGTATTAAGGTTGAAATGATTGCTACTCTGCAGTTTAACTCAATGAAAGGGCCTCACTTACCTTGTAATACATATGACAATGTGGTTAACAATGATGGGGATTGCCAGCATCTACCCTATTGTCACAAAATATTCTCCAGAGAACTTTGGAAAAACTCACATTCAGTATTCTGACACTTAGATTAGGCTCAAATGGCAATACATGGATGGGGAGGCAAAGAAAAGTTATCTACCAAAGGTTTGTCTTGTGATCTTTTCCCACCTTTGTGTGGATTTGCCAGAGCAACTCAATTTTCTTCCTATGGAGCATTTCCTCAAATATGATGCTTCCTTTCAAAGATAATGTCGGTCTAGAATTTAAATATTGCTTACAGACTACTTTCTTCTGCAGACTCCTATATATAGAAGTTGTCTGAATGGTGTTTCTCAGCAGTTGACTTGCTCAATGTCCTTCTTGTATTCTTTTCTGCTTATCCATCATTTTTTCAGCTCTTGTCATTGAGTTGATTTTCTTGAAAGCTGCTCCTTGAAGTCTGATCTTACCTCTCCCATCTTGAGGCACATCAATATAATTTTCTGGAAGACATAAACCACAAATGTTCTTGTAGTGTTTCATGAGCACACAACACCAAAGGGTTTCCTGTAAAGAAAAACTTGTTTTCTCAGCTGTCGATTTAATTTGGGGAGGCAAGAAAGACTAAGCAAAAGCATGAGAAAGCAAGGTGTTGGGAGGCCTGTACCTTCTGTCACTAGCTCTATTTGGCTCAGTGTGAGCTTGTGGGATATGGATGGTTGCATTCTCCTTTTTTTCTATATAGTCAGAGCGCTTTCTAGTAATCTAATAATGTAGACAGCCTTATTCATGTTAGAAATAATAATAATAAAAAAAAACTTACTTGGCATTGTTTGGTTCTGCCACTGTCCTTTTTTGATGTTGGTAGAAACGGATACTAACAAAACATGCAAACCTGTCTCTTGTGAAGTCTGCAGGCAGACTTCTTTTCACTCTTCTGTAGGGTGCTATACATGCTTTAGCTCAAATGAAATGCTTTATTAATCAACAATCTGTATAATTTAAATCACTAGATTTTTTGACAGGATGTGGTTTCTTTTAGTTATTTATTTATTTTTAAAGGAATGCTCAGAGATGGAGCAGGTAGGGCAAGCATTTGAGTGTTCCAGGACAGAATGCAATTTTAAGTGTGTCAGACCTATCAGCCTCTTCCTGTACCTCAGAGTCCCAAAGCTGCTTCTGGCCAAATCCTTCTTCCAAGGTTAATGTAAAATCAATAGCATCACCAAGGTGGTGTAAAATGAGAGTTACCAGATCCAGTGACCATAGGAAAGTTTATGAATAGTTGTATGCAGCACAGAAGATGAAATACCACTCATGTGAGTAGCTTCAGTTCTCTGCCAGTTCCCCTAATGAGCGTATAAAGCTAGGTGGGACCTCTAGAGATCAAGTCCAGGCTCCCTGCCAGAGCAGGACCACCTGGGGCAGGCCACACAGGAATTGCATCCAGGCAGGTTTTGAAAGTCTCCAGAGAAGGAGACTCTACAACCTCTTTGGGCAGCCTTTTCAGTGCTCTGTCACCCGCACAGTAAAAAAGTTTCTCCTCATGTTGAGGTGGCACTTCCTATATTCTAGCTTATCCCCTTTGTTCCTTTGTGTTATTACTGGGCACCACCGAAAAGACACTGGCCCCTTCCTCTTGACACCCACCCCTCAGATATTTATAGACATTGATAAGATCCCCTCTCAGCCTTCTCAAGACTAAACAGCCCCAGTTGTCTCAGGCTTTCTTCATAGGAGAGTTGTTCAAGTCCCTTAATCATCCCTGTAGCTCTTTGTTAAGACTCTCTCCAGTAGATCCCTGTCTCTCTTGAACTGGGGAGCCCAAAACTGGATACAGTATTCAAGTGTGGTCTCACCAGGGCAGAGTAGAGGAGGAGGAGAACCTCCCTAGACCTGCTGGACACACTTTTTTTCTTAATGCACCCCAAGATACCATTGCCCTTCTTGGTCACAAGGGCACATTGCTGTCCCATAGATAACTTACTGTCCACTAAGACTCCAAGGTCTTTCTCCATGGAGTTCCCTTCCAGCAGGATGAACCCTAATCTGTACTGGTGCCTGGTGTTCACCCTCCATTTTCCGAGCTCCTGCCTGAGCCTCGTGCCCAATCAATAGCTTCTGCCTGAAACTGAGCCCTGACAGGACAGATTCCGGGCTAAAAGGTCCTCCTCCTCAAGTGAGAATTGGGTGATGTGATTGGCTGATTGATGGCTGGACCAGAAAAGTTGAGAGGCACTGCTTCAGATCATTTTGAAATGGTGGGATCACTGAAAATACTTGCATTTTCCTAAGAAAGACTAATGCTAATTTCCACATGCAATTAGCCAGATTAATATACACCAGCCTCCCAACACAGCATGCTTGGCAACAGAAATCCCATATTTGTCACTTCTGGACACTTCTACAGGATTTTAATGTATTTAGAGCTGAAGTGTGGGCTCTGGAGGTGGCTCAGGTTGCTCCTATTCACTAGCAAAGGTTACTGTGATTGTGTATAGGAGCCCCAGATTGCCATTGCTGCTCTACCTGACTGCTCAGTGAACAGCAGCCAGGCAAGTTGCATTGATTCTCACTGCCTGGCAAGGAAGTAGCTCACTAAAAGATTTCCTAGATTTCCTCCTCTTCCACAGCAATGACTTTGCATGGCAGCTTAGTTCTGATGGAAAAAAATGACATCCATTAATAATGAAGGAATGATTCAGAGCCTCTGGAGACAAGTTTTCTTCAGGGACTTCTGTCATTTTTTGACAAATGAAGTAAACAATTACCACATTCACCATTCCAGGTGACACTTTCTGAGTTAGTGTTCACATAAAAGCGCCATCAATCACCACAGCCCCTTCAAACCTCAGATAGTAAAGTAAATGGTCTCCACAAACATCCAGATCTCACTCTGGTATAAAATTGTATTACTCTGATCTAAGCAGACCTGAACTGATCTGTGACTGTTGAGGTTCCGCTGTAATGCCTTCAAATCTGGTCATGCTGGGAGGGGAAGAAAAGCTTTTGCTCTCTCTGTTCATAGGAAGAGTTTGGATACCAGGCTAACAAGCAGCTTTCTGCAATGAGAAGCCCTTGGCAAATAAACTGATTATTATAGGCAATAGGAATGTCCTCCTTCCCCATAAATGGAAGGACAAGGGAGGACAAAGCACAATGTACTAGGATTTTGAAAAAAGCCTCAGAAGACTGAAAGGAAGGATATGAGAAATTAATTGCAGGACAAGCACCAAATGAGAAACCATTCAGTTGTCTAAATATATTGCAAACCAGAAAGAAATAGAATATAATCTAATCCCTCTGCCTGTGGAATCTGCCAAAGAGCAGGGAAATAATTTTCATAGCCTGGCTTGTCTACACTCCTATGGCTATAATATACATAACATATAACATTATATAAAAAATTTATGCTGAAAGGCTGCTTGGGTTACTAAGTGTAATGCTTAAAAGTTATGAAATGCCAGAATGAACAGTGCTAACGTGTTCTCAGTTTGGCCCTCTTGATTGTGTCAAAGAAAAAGGAAAGTCCTCAGACTTTTCTAGGTGGAGCTCGTCCTCTTTTTTTTCTTTGGGAGAATATCAAAAGAGCTGAATGATTCAGGTTTTTTTGATGTGGGGGAAACTTCAATAGCAACTAAAATTTGCTTCGGGTTTGTTCAATCCCAAGGAAGTCAAATGTTTTGGGTTTTTTAAATTCACTAGGAACGCTTCAACATTAGTGCCACTGGATGTTGCCATCTTGCCATAAAGGAGTGGTGGTTTGGCCCCTATTTTCATCCCCAGGCTGAGTGATCTTTTACTGGATTACATTGCCTTTGATGCAGCCCAAATTCTCCTCTGGTTTAGCTGTGAAATGCATCGTGGCACCTGCTTGAGGTCAGGTGAGAGGACTGCCTTAAATGATAGCCAAGCCATTTTTTCTCAGCCGTTATGTAAAATGACCACCACTGGCAGCCATCGCTAATGTTTTTAAAAGGATAGCTGGCCCAGGGAAGACAGATACCTGGTGCTTAGGAGTTTAAACAAAACCCAGGCACTGGAAATTTTCAACTTGAAAAAGAGACTCTGAATTTTCAACTCAAGTGTTATTCCTACCATAACTGACAAATCTGCAAAGGTGGAGAGAAATGTCAAAATATGTTTCAAAGCAAATACCTCAGGAAGGTGTTAGGGCTTAAACAGAATAAATGTGCAACACATGCCAGATTCATCAGAATTAAGGAAACCCCTACTTGCAGACTGAAGAAAAGATGATGGAAATAGAATCATCATAGAATCATAGAATGGTTTGGGTTGGAAGAGACCTTAAAGGTCTAGTTCCAACCCCCCTGCATGGGCAGGGACACCTCCCACTAGACCAGGTTGCTCAAAGCTTCATCCAACCTGGCCTTGAACACTTCCAGGGAGGGAGCATCCACCACTTCCCTGGGCAACATATGCCAGTGTCTCACTACCCTCACAGTGAAGAATTTCTTCCTAACGTTTAACCTAAATCTCCCTTCTTCCAGTCTTAATCCATTAACCCTGTCCTCTTGCTACAAGCCCTTGTAAAAAGCCCCTCCCCAGCTTTCCTATAGGGCCCCTTCAGGTACTGAAAGGCCACTATATGGTCTCCCGGAAGCCTTCTCTTCTCCGGGCTGAACAGCGCACTCCTTCAGCCTGTCCTCATAGGAAAGGTGCTCCAGCCCTCTTACAATCTTTCTAGCCTTCCTCTGGACATGCTGCAGGAGCTCCAAATACCTGTGATGTGTTAAAACCAGAACCATAAACTTATTTTCTGGTAGGCTCTTGATGGTATGGGAACGCATAAATGGGGCAAACTGAGAGAATCCCTTTGTACAGTAGTCAGAAATGTCTGGGATGCTTCTGTCCATCAGTTGTTAAGAAACATTGTGGGATTTCATAACAGGCCTGTAAGCTACAGGGAGGTGTGGGACAAATGGGCTTGTTAAATCTTGGTCATATTCCATGCAGACATTTTGGAGGGGTTCCTATTAGAGGGCACATACCAACTGTGTTAAGCTGGTGGTCCACAATGTACCTAGTGCAGGTGTGAATGGCAGCTAGAAAGGTTATTACGTGCTCTGCATTAAGTATAGATGATGAACTGTGAGCCACAACTCTTTTAAGAGTGATGGATCCAGAGTGTAGCACCAGAGTGCTCAGGAGATGAAGCAGTTCCCTGACAGTTCAAGAGCAGACCTTCTTAGCAGGATTTCTCTGCCCTGCTGCTCTTTGGAAGGATGTAACCTACCCTCTTGCGATCACAGCTTGTCAATTGCTATCCTTATTTAAGAGCATCAGGCAAAAGGTTGGTTGCAACAAGAACATGCATTTCTCTGGTGTCTACTGGAGAGATAAGGCCTACTTACAAATCCTTAGTAGTGCTGGGATGTGCTATGTACTGCAATATATGCACGGCTCTTAGGAGAGAAAGCTTTTGCTGGGGTGGTTTAAAGCTTATACTAAGATCATAGTAGTCCTATTGAAGCAATAGAAGGCCTGTTTTTCATAATTGCTGCTGGGAAAGCCATGATCACATGAGAGATGCTGTCTGCTTATCTTGTTGCTTTGCAGGTGGGAAGAAACCATCTGAATTATAGGAGTTGCCTTTGGATTATGCTTACAGCAATGTATTTGCTCAGGCTGTGTTAGCATCAATGCAATGCTTTACTGAAAAAGCAACAAGTCAGGCACAAGGCATGAATAGGGCCAGCTCAAAAGTGCAGGTGGCACAGGTTTTACCTACTACTCCCTGGAGAGGGGGCTGCATGTCACCTGTCAGACTATTCTCCCTTCCACGTGGGAAATGTAGGTGGGAAACAGGCATGTGGTTTTGTCCATTGTGCTTTCAGAGCAGAATCACCTGTCTGCATTATGGAAGCTAATTATCACATAAAAGCTTAATATGTTACAAAAGTGAATGCTGTCGGCTGCCTCAGACATTGGAGCGTTGTAGCAACATATTCAAGAGTACCAATGACTGTTTGCAATGCTTTAGCAAGGGTTACTAGAATAAGTCAAGTGTGCAAATTATGAAGCAGTGCATTTTAAAAGAAATTTACATTTTAATAATTTGTTATGAGTGTTGGTAAATCTGGCTTTTTAATTGCTTGCTCCATTTCTTAAGAACCTTACCTCCTTTAGACTGGATTAAGCTTGTGTAACTCCCATAAGGACTGAGGGACATAAACCAAACTGTAGTTCAGATCACTGCTGAGAGCTGCTCACTGGCTTTAAAGGAGCTTTAGAAATTTTGGGAAGATCTTGCATTCCCAGGGGGTTGCCTGGGTTGGGTACTTGTACAGGAGAAAGAGCTGCTGGTGGATGACAGGGAGCTGCTGGCCTGATCCTTGGTTGTGCTGCTGTCCTGCAGAGGAAAGGCTGGTGGGTCAGGGGATGTGCAGGAGCTACTCTCGTTACCAGAGTGTCATAAAGTACCTTGAAGGATTTACACTCTACTGCTGCTTATTTCCTAGCTGAATCTGAACACAACACTAAGACCTACTAATTAAGAACAGCCAAGCCCCCCACTGGTATGTAGTCACACATGAGATAAGGCTACTCACACCAGTGGAGGGCCTTTGTTTTCCTCTTTAAATTACTTTAATTGGTTCCATGACTTCTTATAGCTAATACAGAGTTCAAAGATGGTTTTCAGTGGAACACTTTGTCTACAGCATGCGTTTGGGCTTCATACTGGTGGGTCCACTGGTTTCAACTTGTTTCTAGGGCAGTGCTCTGAGCTGGTGGCCAAATTGCAACCAGTTGGAAATTGCCTCCCAGCTCTCCCCTGCAATGAAGGGGAGAACTCTGCACCAGCGCTGTTTTTGGCACCACGTATGGTCTTGCTACCAATGATCTGGATGCTTTTTTGGTAAGTGAAGCTTGGGATCTGCTCGGATCTCAGGTCTGTCTCACAGAAGGATGCGGAAGGAGACCTGGCACTTGGAGTGAGCCTGGGAAGCTGCTGCTTCCCTACCTCCTCCACTAGAACTGTGGGGGTTAAAACAGCTGCTGGCTTAACATTTGTTATTAATATGGCTGCCTGGATAACAGACCAAAGCTAAGAGAGAAAACACATTTCCTGTAGAGTTTCTGGAATATCTATAAATGTACAAATTAAATACAGTTTTTGTCTCATCAGCTGGGTTGGGTGGGAGAGGAATGAAACCACACAGGATACAATTTTCTCTTATTTTTTTTACTGAAGGCTGTATTTTTACAATTCTTACTTACAAAAACCAGTGGAGTGAAATCAATAGGGTTGCTAACATAAATATTACTTGTTGTGAATAATGGTTTCTGAAGTAATCCTATGCTTCTGAAAGCCAAGTATTTTTCAACTAGTAGCAAGGTTTTGCATTTGATAGTTCCTGAAATGGTTGATACTCTGAACACAGTTCTGGAAAGTAAAAAAATCCAGTTCTCTTGGAGAATTTCTGAGGTTTTTTTTTAAAGGACATATGAAGCACTCAAAGTTCTGATTTATAAGGGTTGAGTAGAGGAACAGATGAAGGTTTGAGGACATAAATTGAATGATGATCACTGAAAAGTTGCATGTGTCTTCCCTCACTGAAGCATTGCAGTCTGATTCTTAATAACCCAAAATGTTTTCCTCCTCTTCTCACGGTTATTTAAAAAAAAACAACACTCAAAACGCCCTGGGCCTTCCAAAGCACCTTGAAACTGTGGATGGCCAATTACAAGTAAAACTGAAAGTGAGCTGGACTTACTAATGTCCCAGACATCTATGAAACCCTTGAGATACTACCAGGGTGCCTGAGTCAGATGCGTTAGATGAGGCTGAAATTCATCTTGCTGTTGCCAAATTTTCCTGTAGGCTAATGTGTGGCAGCTATTAAATAATGGATAGATCTGAAAGCAAATTTGCATAGTTCACAAAAAACCCCCCACAACCTTGGTTTTATTTATGTATATAGTTTGAACTGCCTTCAATATTTTTTCAAGACCTCAACAAATTATGATGGCGAACTGAACAGGGAGATCATGTAAGAAGCTCAGACTTCTTGTTCCACTTGAGACTGTGCTCATTGTCACAGATTTTCAGCGAATTGGAGCGAACAAATAGCCTTAATTGCATTCCTGTCATGGAGGAAGATGTCTTTAGATAGTTAGACGTGGAGACCCCACGAGGAACTATAGCTACAGGCAAGATGGTATTTTTTTTGCCTGCTTCTTTAAGGTCTGCGGCAGGCATGTTGCTTTGGAAAGGAGATGATTGCTATGTGTAATTTAATGGCAGAGATACTGTAAGTGGGTTTCACCTCACCTAACTTTAGACATCAAAATGGTTAGATGTCTTCATTTCCAGAGAATCACCTTAGGCTCATTTATTGTCAACAGAAAGCAACAGGCACCTCTACCGAGCTACTCTCCTCCTCCTGCTGGGATAGGTGTCCAGTTGGGTAAGTGATGCTGCGGGGACTCCCCTTTGCCCTTCCTGGCTCCAAAAGAAACCGATGGGTAAGCAATTCAGGTGCAGTTGCCTAGAAGTCCCATTCCTAACTTAGGGAATGAGTAGTCCCACTGCCCCTCACAAACTGAATTACAAAAATGTGTAACACTTGTATGGATTTCTGTTACCATCACATTCAGTCTCATACTGCTAGAAGCAAATATATAATCTTCTATGTAAATATATCGAACACTGTGCTATTTACAATCCAGTACCACTAAGTGGAAATTGTTCAGTAGTCTCCATGTTCTGGTTAGAAACCTTTTCCCCTCATATTTATTAATAACCAGATTTGATTAATGTGTTTAAGACCTATAACATACTAAAAGATTCTGAAGGAAAAACAAGGCCTGTAGGTATATGCTCACATACAGCTACCTCTGAAAAGAAAACCAGCTTCTTACCCTACATGTGCATGTGAAGTCTCAAAGATACTATTTTTTTCCTCTCAGGAACTTCCATTGGCTGAGTGGCAGGAAAAGTGCATCCCTGAGGCTTGTGATTCTAGCACCCCAAGTGATGCTGCATGCTCCTGTGGATGGAGCATTAGATGGGCAATCTTGGGAGCAGGGCTTGATACTCTTAGATTTTTTTTTTTTTTTTGCACAATCTCTTGGTACTGCTCTAAAAGCTTTTAAAAAAAATCTGTGAAGCTTTGAATATTTCTACAATAGTGGTAAGGACTGACTTATCTGAATGCCTCTGATTTCAGCTCATCCCAGTTTCCCAAAAGCTGATGTTACAGGCTTTCAAAATCTGTTCCCACAAAGGGGCTTTCACATACCTAAGATATGCAAGTACTCTTCATGTTTGCTGAGCTCTTACACAGCAGTGTCAACCCATACATCTAAGATCCAGGAGAGCACAATGAAAGAAGTACATGAAGCTCTACAAGAGTGTGTCCTATGTAAAATTCAGGTACGTGATGTGAGAAAAAGGAATCCTTTCACACTGGCTGACAATTTGAATTTAACAGATCTGCCACAAATTGAAATCCAGTTTTAAAAAGCAAGCAGTAAAACTTGCCATGTGATTTATGATGTAGCAAGCTAGGACACTGCCATTCCCTGCTTATGCAGTCTCCTAATGCACCCAAAAACTTTACTAGGGATATTTTAAAAACAAAACCAACAAAACTTTGGGATAACAGTAGTGCCTGATTCAGAAAGAAGAGCATTTACAGAGTGTATTCTTTTATTAAGTTTAGGAACTTAGATTTTTTTTTTTAATTCCTTTGCCATACAGTGACCAATAATTTCTTTATAAATGAAGGACATAATTTTAAAGGCTATTTATGCAAGCTATACTCAGTGTAGAGTATCTTACTCATGTGGATGGTCAATTCTCAAAGTTTTAAGAACAGGTCTTTACAACTCACGGTTGAGGCAAAATGCAGCTTCACTATACAGGATGATGAATGTGCTTTGTACCTTGATGTTGATCGAGCTAGTTAGTAAGTGAAGGAGAAAGGTGGCCATATGTAAGGAACTATGTGGGTACATGTACAGAGAAGTGATATGAGTGCATATGCATATGTTTAGGTACATATGTATATATATTAATCTATTATTTATTTATCTGGCCCACAATTTCTGCATACATTCTTCCACGTGTTAAATATAACTGTAGCATAGTATCTTTGTAAAATTCAAGAACAAACAGCTGAGCTAAACAAAACTAGGCCAACCTGTATCAGGTGAACATCCTGCTGTTTTTCTTATCTTTTTTTGCCCTAGCGCTCTTTGCCACCTTGGCATCAGCAAAATTCAATCTATTAAATTCGCTGCCTAGCGTGTCTTGAAGTCCAACAGAGGATAAAAACAAACACATTCATGGAAATTGAACTGTTGAAACATGCTGAAAGGGGGGAAAGGCGTTAACCAAACATTGTATTTGAGTGTTTTGGTACCATTTACAGAGCTTCAAGGTGCTGACTTCTTTCAAGGCCTGTGTACGTCAGTAAAACCAAAAGCCACTGAGTTTTCAGGGGATTTAGGTTAGAAACAGGAGAAGAATTTTTTCTAGATGCCTTTTGAAAGAAGGCGGCAAAGTTGGTTTCCAAAGCAGATCAGATGAATACATCGCTCGAACCCGATCCCAGTTGGATCACCCACAATTCTAGTAACAGTATGAAACGCTCCAGACTTTCCATTCTCCAGGTAGCAAGGCAGATGCTGCAGGGGCTGTGGCCCTGAAGAGGAAGGCGGCCAGTTCCCAAGCCTGTATCGAACAACTGCCCATCAGCAAGGTAGGCAGTGAACCCCTCTGGGTGCTGGCATTGCTATTCAGTCCCCACTTAGCCTCTGTATTCCATTTGACTTGCTAAGTTACTACTCTTTCTTTATCCCGTTTCCATTTTTTGTCTCCTGTGCATTAAAACCGTTCTATAATTCCTGCTTTCTCCAGGACAGCTGGAACAAGATGTGTGTACTGCTTCCCTTAGCCTCGCCAGGGGCTGAACCTGTTCCAACTGCAGAATGAAGTTGGAACTTCATAGAACTCCTCTATTTAGGAGGGAGGAATCAGTTTCAGCACTTGAATTTTGATCCCCTAACCTGTGGTTTAGCCTAGAGTTGTATATTTATTCCCAGTAAAATCAGCTTTTTTATTTACCTCTGCACAATACACACAATTCTTTCATTTCTGGAAAGAATATGCATATTAATGGCATATGGAAACAATTTTATTTCTTGAAATAGGTATTTATTTTATCAAAAAGCCTTATTTTCTACTTTCACTTTTCAGTATTAAGAGGGCTAGTCTCTGAGTCAG
This sequence comes from Hemiprocne comata, assembly GCA_020745705.1. Lineage (NCBI taxonomy): Eukaryota > Metazoa > Chordata > Aves > Apodiformes > Apodidae > Hemiprocne > Hemiprocne comata. The sequence continues at coordinate 76,476,634 of CM036586.1, forward strand.
AACTCAAGGCAAAATATGTAGTAATTACTATGTTGAGAGAGAGATTTTGGTGTAGTATGAAACGGTCATGGTTTCCTGTAACTGTTCTTTCTGTGTGTGATTTTCTTTTTTTCCTCAACTGAATTTGTGTGGCTTTTCTAGTAGTATGAAATCTAAAACTATTTATTTTAAAATAAATTTCTGAAGATACTCTCTCAGAAGAGAGCACAGAATGGCTTTTCAACATTAACAAAATCATCAATTAAAAAAAATGGGCTTAGAGCTGTTGAAATTCAGTATGGTTGCTGTTTGGCTGTCTGTTGTAGATCCAGTGTATGTTTCATTGCACATAGCCATCCAAGCAATACATAATTTTTAACTCAGTTTATCTGTAGTCAGGAGCAGAAGGGTAACAACTGCAACACCATCACTGAAAACAGCACTACCTGCTGGAAGAGATGTTAGAAAGACAAATTTATGCAGAAATTTTTTGTTCTCTGCTTTGCCTGTTTAAAAAGCCAAAGCAGAAGTTGAGGTGTGTTGAAATGTGGAAAGTGAAGAGCCCAAGGACTCTGGACAATTTTAGCAGCGTGCAAGAGGCAAAAAACCTACTTCTCTTTTGTGGTTATCTGAGCTGTATTGCCAGTCCTACAAAGAAACATGCTTTCACGCCAGTAGTGGAACTATGACTGGTTTATTAGTTTTAAATTGTCTCACAGCTGCATCTAGATATTGGTCTGCTGGGGTGTGAAACATCCTTTGGCTGCAACAGGATCTTTGTGCATGGATCAATGACCACTGTGTGACCCCTGCTGAGCATCATTTCTTGAGTCACAGAGGAAGAAAAACAGTGCTTGCTTGGTGTCATCAGCTTGAGGCATTCCACTTGGTATGGCTTGGTTTGAATGATAATTATGACATTTTTGTTTTGAACAATTATAACTGCTAGCTGGTGGATTATTCTCTGTTTGTTCTACATTGTTATTCATTATTTACTCATTTGTTTGCATGTATGTGAATGTTATGTACTGCGCATGTAGTGTATGCTCATCAATTCATGGACAGAGAGAGATTCAGGCTTCTTGCAGTTGCCCAGTGATGACAGTGGTTTTCAGGTGTGCACCTTAATATTAGAGGAAAGGCAGAAAGACCATAATAATTCAGAATGAATGATTCAACAATAGCAATGACTCAACAATGCATGCATTGTAACAGAGAATCCTGCTGTGCTTTGTCAATGTTCTGGTGTCTGCTATAATCCTACAGCACTTCCAAATAAGAAATTGGAAGCCAGTTACTTACACACAAATACAATCCTCAGCTCTGCTACCACCACTGGCTTTCTGTGCCTGCAGAACGTGAGACAAGGATTTGGCAGGTGGTGCCAAGATGAGACTTTGTCCAGAGATTTCCATTCTTTGGTGTGATTGTGCAATCACCATGCAGTCCCACTGGTATCAGCAGTGATTATCCAGCAGCTGCACAATCAGGCATTTATTGGAAGAGGTGGGGAGGAAGAAACACGTTTGTCCCGTGTTTCCTAATGGTAGAGGATTAAACGATTGGAAAAAGCATTGTGTGATTTTTGATGTGCAGCTGTTGGCCCATGTTTTCTGACTGTTCTGTAAGTCCGACAAGAATGTGATGCTAGGAAAATGTGATGGTTGGGGCTTAACAAAGCCATGCGATGCTACAGGCTCTGAGAAGAGTGGCTGGTAAAGTGGCAAGCAGAAAAGGACCTGGGGATATTGGTCGATAACCAGCTGAATGTGAACCAGCAGCGTGCCCAGGTGGCCAAGAAGGCCAACAGCATCCTGGCCTGTATCAGGAGTAGCATGGCCAGCAGGACTAGGGGAGTGATCATGCCCCTGTACTCAGCACTGGTGAGGCCACACCTCGAGTGCTGTGTTCAGTTCTGGGTCTCTCACTGTAAGAAGGACACTGAGGGGCTGGAGTGTGTCCAGAGAAGGGCAACAAGGCTTATGAAGAAAAATTTTTGAGGAGCAGCTGAGGGAACTGGGGATGCTTAGTCTGGAGAAAAGGAGACTGAGGGGAGACTTTACTGCTCTCTACAACTACCTGAAAGGAGGTTATAGGAAGGTGGGGGTTGGTCTTTTCTCCCAAGTAACAAGCAATAGAACAAGACGAAATGGCCTCAAGTTGTGCCAGGGGAGGTTTAGATTGGATATTAGGAAGAATTTATTTACTGAAAGGATTGTCAAGCACTGAAACAGGCTGCCCAGGAAGTGGTTGAGTCATCATCCCTGGACATATTTAAAAGATGTGTACACGTCTCACTTAGGGATATGGTTTAGTGGTGGACTTGGCAGTGCTAGCTTTGCAGTTGGATTCAATTATTTCAAAGACCTTTTCTAACCTAAATGATTCTATGATTCCATAAAAACTGATGATGTTGTGAGTCTTCTGGGAATGCAGCCTCTCACGGTCCCCAGATAAATCGGCTTTTAGAGATCCATTCTCCTTAGGGTCCTTAGTTTGGCCTTCTGTGCAGACCTAGCTTCCCACACAGTGACTCTTGCTTTGATTCCACAAGCCTCCTTGCCAGTTTTAAAATCACAAGTAATGGGTATTCTGCTTGTATCTCAAGACATTGCCTTGGTGTATCACCAACTTTGCAAAGAAAAGTACACTTAGGTGAGATGAATCCCACTGTCAGACTTCAGTTGGCTAAATCCTACTGACCTGTATAAGCTCATCTTCCAGCATAATGTCAAAAAAAATCAATGACAAGAAGCTTCCATTTGATTCAGTCCATCCAAAGAGAGGTGGGATAACAGCCCTCTGGAAATGCCTCTTTCAATGTATTAGTGAGGATGCCTAAATAAAAAGTTGATGCTCGACTTTTAGGTGGCTAATTTGACTGAGGTTAATCCTGCTCTTTATTGCCAGTCAAGATTTGTATAAATTGATCTTCCAGGTATTAGATCTTTTTCAGTCTTTGTTTGCTACAGTCCTCTATTATCTGAAAGCTCCTTGCCATGAAGAATTTACAGATTGGGATCAAATTGCCTTTTTATGTTCCTTTAGCCTTGAGCTTCTTAAAACTTCTCACAGTTTGTCAGAGTTTCCAGAAGTTGGACAAGATCTGCAGCTCTTTCTGAATGCTTTCCCATCTTCCATTACAATTTTTTCTGCTACAGGCCCTAGTGAAGGTGACGCTTCCCTCTAGCGGTCTCACCACTGTTAGTGAGATAACAGCTCCCTACTTTTAATTGGCATCTCCTCTTTATGTATTCAAGAATTTTGTTAGCTTGCTTAGCTGTCAGACTGTATACGGAACTGATGGTGGGTAGTTACCTATTGTATTACTGGAGATTTCCAATGGTTCCAGGATACTCTACATCAGCGATGCCTACAACAGAACAGTGGAGAGTTGTGCCATTACCAGAACCTTATGTCCATGTTTCTACTACATAACATAAAAAGCTGCAATCTTAGTATTGTGAGGCAGGAACTTTGTTATATAGGTAGGTGGGCTAAATTTCAGATATCAAAGCAGATCACGGGGTAATCAGTCTTCTAGATCTAGATTACAGCCTGTTGCATATTTCATTTTTGTGATGCGTTTGCAAATTTTTATAGAACTACTACTGCAGAGATGGATGTAGAAACTTGACGCAGTGCAGAAAGTTTGTGAATCCTTTAATGACCCCCTTTTATCTTCTCTTAGACAGCGTACTAGAACCTTGATAAAGCACTAGATTACAAGCTGAACTGTGCAAGCAAATCTACTCCTGCCCTTCCATGTGATCGCCTCATAGTATGTCACGTAAAGTGCAAAACCCAACAAGAAGAATCCATGTTCACGTATGTTTGTATGTAAAGCATGTTGAACCTTGGAATGTCAGAGCCCAAACATACAGACTTCTACATGCCTCCACAGTCCCAGGATTACTGCCTCCTAGATATGAGGGAAGTACAATCCTCTAGAAATTTCAACATGAGCCTGGGGGCTGGAGGCAATTTCTTGCTTTTACAGTATTACAACATTTTACACAAATAACAATAATGGAAGTATTGTCAAATATTTCAGTCTGGCCCTCAGTAAAAAGACAAGCTTTTCTGTCTCTTCTGTCAAATGGAAGTAACAAAGCTTGACTAGCTCACACAAGCAACTGTGTGGACAAATACACCAGAGTCCATTAAGTAATGATTTACTTCTATAGTGTACAGGAGCAGTACTAACTTCAGCTATAGCCAGTGGTCATGAGAAATGCCTTCAAGAAGGACAGGGAAATGCCAGACAGTTCCCTAGGCAATTTGTACAATTTTTGTTTTTTAAACATTCTAGACCATGTTTGTGCTAGTCTAAATAAAGGAAAAAAAAAAATTAAAATAAAATGAAGCGGCGATTGCCCTCACAGGTGAAATTTATTAGTGTAATAAACACTGGAAGATTAGGACTTAAAATGGGAAGATTATTCTTGGCACTATCCTAATGCTTATCAAGCTCTTTTCTGTTAATCTCACTTGTCTCTCACTCCTTCAAAACCTGCCCCTTACAGCCAGAGTCACCTTGTGGACTTTCTCAAGAATGGTTGTTGCACTGCTTTGGGTATTTTTACTTTTGCTTTATGTATTCCCAGGGAAAGGACAGGAAGAGTCAACCTGAGCAAAAGTTGGCAAGTGCCAAACCAAGTTTATTTTTTTTCAATAGCATCACAATTTGGCTGTACTTCTAATACATCCACAAAAATGCATCCAGGTTTTGTCTTCTCTTAGTTTTCCATGCAAAGAGTGGGGGTCTTTTTAACTGGGATGCCATTTTTTGTTGTAAGCTCTGAGAGATTTCAGTGAATAGTAAAAAAAGAAAAAGTCAAACCCTAGCTCCTCATGTAATTTTCTTTAAAATGTCATAAAAAAATTAAGCAGGTGTTTTTCTAGTTGATTTCGGTTGTTAACTTCAGCAGCATAAAGGAAGTTGGGGAATTTTTTGTTGATCAGAAAGGGTGAACTCCGGATACTTTTCAATCACGACTTCTTTAGAACTTTTTAGATTAAACTGTTCTGGAGGTGAGCTGTTAGCATAAGAATGAGAAAAGGTGCCAGGTTCAGCAGCTCCCTGTGACTCATCACTTCTCAGAGACGAGAAGTTGGGAATGCACTAGAAAATAACTTGCCTCCCTCATCTGTGTGACTGATTAAAATCTGTATCACTAATCAACATAGAACATAGTTAATGACTGTTTTAATTAATTTACTGTAATTTTTTGATGAAGCTCATTGCAATTACTTTTCCACATGCTGCTACATGATAGTGATGATTTTCAGTGGAAAGAAGGCAGCCTGCATAGCATGTGTCAGCTTTCAGAGCAGCATCACTTTAATGACTGCAAGGAATTGCTCTAATACAGAAGTCAGCTCAGAGATCTGATCAGCTAGTTAATACACACAATTCCTGTAACCTCCAAGGCTCCTTTGTGCATAAACTACTCAACTATGTACCAAAGCACCAGTCCTTCAGAATGTAAAATGGCAGGTGGACCTTGTCCCCTTTTAGATTTGAGCCCAACAGTCATTGTTCTGTCAGGTGACTGCATGAACCACTGTGCAAACACCTTTCCACCCCTGCTTTTAACATTTACTGTAAGTAGTCATGTCTCCACCATCGCTCCACCTTTGAGATTCTTTGGAGCCTAAGTAAAGGTTACCAATACATACAAATACCAGAAAAGAGATTACCCTATTGGGAAGTGAGGTAGCTAATTTATTTCACACATAACCACTTTTCACAGTTATTTTTACCCTCCTGTATTCTATGATGCATGCCCAGTTTCCACCATTTATTCCTTTGATGCTGCTCTGTGGAGCCTACATAGTGTTGTGGTAATTAAACACATTTATCTGATTTTTAAAGTAATGTGTCTCACTTGTTCTGTTTTGGGATCACATTATCACCTGACATGAGACTAATACTAGCAACATTTCTAATTGTGTTCCAGTGACCTTTGTCATATTCCTGCCATTTAATGTCTTAAACTGGTTTTATCTCTTTACCATTTCTGACTTCCAAGAATCTTTTTATAGTGGATTTCAAATTCTTTTCAGAGGCCTGTTTATTCTGCAGTAAATACATAGATTTGCTTCACAATTATGGTTGTAGATGTCTGTGTATGTTTATTTATGACAGTGTTGATCAGGTAGCTTCTCTAATACCTTTTAAGTTCTTGAAAAATGTTCGCTGATTGACATCAGCATTCTCTCATGACTTAATGAGCAGTAAAATATTTGTAATGTTTCTCAAATTTCAATGCTTTTTGATCTATTTTGCTGCTGAGATTTTAACAGCCATGTATCTGATATCATCCTAATGATGGACAAACTCACTGTGTCTAATTGCTGGCCTGTTTTTGAACTCTGCAGTGAAACATCATAATAAAACCAAGGTCATACAAACATGTTTTATCACTTTTCCAATGAAATGCCTAATTACTTGCTGTGGTTGTCTTCATCATGATCTAATCAGGGAACAGCGACAATAAAAGTAATGATGTGGTAGATCCTTGACCTCTGCTCTCACTGCAAATAACTGTCTGACATTGTTACCATTTATGGTCATGCATTCAGCATTATTACACAAGCTTTTGATGATTTCATTACTGTTTGGTATTCCGTAGTATGCCATTATTTCATGTTGAAATTTCAGCGTATTCTAAAAGATCTTCTGCAACCCCATAAAAGGACTATTTATTACATATGGCTTTTTGGTTTAATAATAACTCTGCGAATAATAAATTAGTCTGTACATGATTTTCAACTCTACTACCTGCTTCTTCCTCCTTGAATTAGGGAGTGATCTGTTTCTTGGCATCCGCAGTATACACTGGGAGTTGATTTTCCAAGACACTGAAAGCAAAGGGGTTTTGCTTCTGAGAGGTTTTTTTTTTATTTTCTCCTTCATTTTCACCTCTGTTAGAATCACTAAGTGTACACAGAAAGTTGTTTTGCAGGTGTTTTTAGTCGTTCTCTGGGGCATAGCCTACTTAAGATGAACAGTGTTCTGTCAATCGGTATCTTTCTTCCCCTTTTTTTGAAAAGTGCTTTCTTTCAGTTGATAACTGAGAGTTACGCTAAATCTCCTTAGAAATCCTGTTGCAACTTTGCATAAACACAGGAAAGGTTGCCTGTTTAAATCATTAACTCAAGCTCCTTAACACCTCCCCTTTTATTTAATCTACCACTTGCAATATCTTTGGCCAGTGTCATTTATTTTCCCTGTTTTTTGCTCCTCCATCTGCTTTTTTTAGTCTCTAAAAAACTAAAAGCAATTAGTTGAATATTATAAATGTAATAAAAGTTTAGATCCCTGCTAATCAAAGCTTAATGTAGCTGAGATTGCACAGTACAAGACAAGGTATGGCAGCTAATCACTGCTTCCTACCTTTGTCTTTGCTACTGTAGATCCAGGTACTCTTAAAAGCATGTCAGAGACAATTAGGCTGATTTTCAGTTACATTTTTTATTTACTGATCTAAATCAGGAGTGATTGTGAGCACCTGACTTAGCTTTTTAAATGCAAACGTGAGAGTGAAATCAGCCAGCCTGGACACTTTTGATGTGCTGTTGAAATGGCCAGACTGCATGAATGTAAGTGGATATGAAGCTCAGCTGTTGGACTCAGCTGTAGCTGCAGAGTGGCTGGGGCTGTTCTAAAGTTTCTCTGTGATACTTCAGGATCTAAGTGAGGAGCTTTGGAATAACCTTGCTATTTTATTTTTCACTGCATATATAAAAATGCGTAAAATGTGCATGTGCTATTACAATTACTATTGAACATCTGGCACCTAAGGGGATGTAAGGGGTAGGAGTTTTTTAACTACTAAAATAACTACAGTGTCTTTTAAAATTAAGTGGTTTCTATTGTGACAGAAAAGATGGAATTAGTTGATAAAACTTTGGATGTCACATTTGCTCCTGTGTGTGATGCTGTAGTGTTGTGACATTATGCAGTGCAATCGTGGGCTTAATTGGAGGCTGCTGATTTCAAGCAAATTTTACACTGCTATCTGCTACTTCAGTAGTGTTACTCCAGATTGGTTATAATGCAGAAAGAGGGATCTCTCTGCAAAAAATTCTACATAAATATGTGAGAAAAATTAAATATGGACGATGTTCAGAACTGGTTTTCAGTATTTTTACTATCTTTCGTTTCTCAGTGTGCATAGTTCATTTAGCAATAGTCATCAGATAACCTTTTAACTACTCACTTTTGTTCTAATTGCTATTTTCTGACAATTCTTTACCACATAAAAGTTAAGTTAAATCGCTTCAACTGTGCAGTCCATTTAAAAGACTTTCCTGAAGCTGATGAGTGTGACATCCCAATTTGATGTAAAGGCTGAGAAACAGCTAAAATAGGGAACATCAATCAGCCCTTATCCAATGACTCTGCAGTTAACAAGAATCTAGGTAAATAAATGTTGCAATATGAGGTCTATAATTTACAGAGCAAAAGGAAAAGGAGAATAAGGCATGAAATGAACAACATGTATTACATATTTATCAACCAAAGATCCAGTGTCTATCAATATACATAAAGATTGCCTATCTTCAGACTGAGGTGGACAGAAACCTTGCACATTGGCTTAACTTCACATGCTAATATGAATTTCTAAATACAAGGAAGATAGCAAGCACTCAGTAACTTATGTATCTTGAATCACTGAAGTGCAAAAAATAAAAATTAAAATCTAAATCTTCCCATTTCTTTGCAACAAGACTCGGAGCACTGCAGATTGAGGTTTTGGTTCCAAGCTCACTGTCTGTCTATGCTATTTGTCTCCTGCCCTGACATCAAATAGGAGGCCAGGCAGGAGAAAGGATATGCAGTGCAAAATGAGTTTCAGCATCTGGCGCTTCCAGGGGCAGAAAGTGATTTCCTTAGCTGTGCTTTTGTTTTTACAGTTACGCAGCTCCTAGCAAACACACAAAAATATTTAGAAGAAAAAAAAAAAAGAGACAATATCCATTTTTCTAACCCAATATATTTTGAAGGGAATGGAGCCACACATACAATGGTAGATGTTGCCTGACACACCTAACATCTGTTACCAGTCAGTTGATATTAGTTCCCAGACACTTCTTTCATAAAAGCACTATATGGTTATTCAATTTTATTTCTTTCTATATTTTTTTAAAAAAATTGGTGCTCTGTTTTGTCATATTTAGTCCAAGTATAATATAAAAATCTAGATAGGGGCTGTAAATAAAAACTTAAAAGCTTTCTCCTATGATGCAAAACTTTGCCTCTTTAAAAAATTTGTCTTCATGTTTAATGTAGTCATTTTGCAAATGTATATTTGAGATAATTCTTTTCAAAACACTTTACTTAAAATGGAAAGAGGTGGATTTTGTTCACTTTGTTACTGTAAATATCTTTTATCAAGAGCAGCCTCTGCACAAAACAATCCTGTCCACCCCAGTGCCTAATATTTTTGGTAGACTATGGACATGGGGTCCCACTGCACAGCTAATCCACTTCATTACCAATGGGCCAAGCTAGGCAACACAGGCAAGACTGCATGCATAGCTCTTTGAAATTACTGAAACAGAGGTACTACTGAATGTAGATCTAGCGCTCCAGTGACAGTGTATCCTGCTCAAAATTTGGTAACAAAAGGAATCCTTTCACGTAGCCTTTTTAGCAACCGGCAAAGTATTTATTCCTTGTGTTTTTTGCTCAGTTGTTGTGGTCACGCTTAGTTACCTGCTGGCTGCTAAACTCTGCCAGTATTTTTATAGGGCTTTTTCTTTCGTTGTTTGTAAGTGCTTTGGTACTTATTTGAAGAGGTGTCAGGTAGCAGGTGAGTAGCAGCAGGCTGAAAACTATTCTACTTGTCAGAAAGACAATGTAACTCAGAGGAATTCACAGCAAAAGCAGATTGCAACATCTAATAAGGGGAAAGAAAAATAGACATGCATTTGTCTAACCCATTCCAACTACATAAAGGAAATAAACATGGGCTTACCCTGCTGGGATGATACTTTTCCCAATTCTGGGCAACCAGCAGGTTTCCAAAATTGTGAATCATGTAGCATAACATATATAATCACATACAGAGCAGATGCTGCCTCTGCATGCTGTGCTGCAGAAAGGCAGGGAACAGAGAGGCAAATTTAGACTTAAGACAGCATTCCCTGTGACTTGCATCCTTGATGGAAGTGGGGAGGAGTTTAACATCACCAGAGCAAGGCAGAGAGATCACATTCATCTATTGCTCTCTCACTTCTGGAAAACAGCACAGCCATGGAGAATCTGGAAAAGTCTTGCCAGGCTGCCCTAGCCCACACTTCCTCTTATTTGATCTTCCTTGCTGGGAGGAACCACTGTGAGGCAAGCCACAACTGTTTAAATTCATTCACTTGCAGCCTGTGATGGTGTTTGGGTTGCAGAAGGTACATCCCCCCCCCCCCAGGACCTTCAGACCACACAGGCCTTTGGACAGCCCTCAGATGGTTTTCATACTAAAGAAGAAATCGACGTTAGTTGGGCCGCAAAATCCATACACTACATGATGAAGCAACATTATTCTAAATCAGGCTTGGTGTTCCTGAGACAAATGATCTTCCTTCCTGTCCTTGCACAACACTGCAAGCCCTCTGCAGAGCAGCCAGCAGCTTGTATAATGGATTCCAGACTTCTTTAGTTATAATAATATTATGGCTATACATGGTCCTCTTTGTCTCAAGTAAATAATAAAGTGATCTGCTATGACAAAATGTTTAAACATCTTGGGAATGGTTCTATCCACTGTATACTATGACTTGCTTGATTTTTCTGACATATCTATTTCAGTCATTGGTTTTATTGCCAATTCATAGCATTTAAACTAGAACAAGAAAAGAAATTATAAAATAAAATGCACTTGCACACTTTTTTTTTTAAATCCAGGAAGATCCCAAACCGCTTTACAAATTATATGTTAATCCTGCCATCTTTCCTGGTATAGTTTCTTACAGTTCTCTGCAATAAGGACATCTAAAGTCTTTGGTGTTGCTGAGATTCTTGATGTGCATATGATCATCATGTACTGTCTTCTAGAATGAACATGTTTTTAACGGTATTAGGATAAATACAGTGTAGGAAGCTAACAACTTCAACAATATGTCTCATAATTAAAACTTCCAAACTGTTTTGGAAAACGTTTTTAATGGTATTTAAGTTTTCATGCCCAGGCATATATGCGTATCTCACAGGATTAAAAAAATCTGTTTTGTATTTTCAGAAAGCTCATCTGTAAACAGGAACTGTTCTTATGGTAAGATATGACCAATATATAGATACACAAGTGTGTTTGTGAGGGTGCTAAGGAAAAAAATGCTTATTTTCTCTGCAGAGGGAAAAGCTGAGATAAGTTTAGGATACACAAAACATGACAACGTGAACTGAAAAGTTGATTTTTATAGACTGAAAATGTGCTGTTACCAAAGCATCTACGAGCTTGGTGTCATAATCTAGAGTAATGGAAATTTACATATAAAATACAAAAAATGTATTAATAGATTAGGCAATTTTAAAACTAGTGACAGAAATTGTAAATCCAGTAACTCCATTGTACTTCTTCCCTGATAGTACAATTACACAAGACAGTACTGAGGTCATTCATCAAATATAGACTGCAGCAGAACCAGACTGACACTTAGCGTCATTTCTATATGGCAAAATTACCATATTTTCATTTATATAACCTGCAGATTATCTAATGGAGAGATAAACAGCCAGGTAACCACCTCCTCTTACTCCCCACTGTTTTAGCAATTGCTGTAGTCCACAAGTCTCTCATTTTCTGAGGGAGCTGTTTACTCAAGAACCTCTTTCACATGCTAAACACCTTGCCTGTGATTACCAGTGCCTACTACCTTTTTCTTGGTATGTTTTATGTATCCAACTCAGACTGAGTCATCTATGCACCTAGTTAAGGTCTGTGAGTTTCAGAAGTCGCAGGTTATAAGTTTGAAAATACGGCATCTCTTGTAGTGTTTTAAATGCTGAAATACAAGGGATAAATATGGTTGTGCTAAGGAAACATCTCGTTATTTCTTTCATTGAACAATGGAAGGATTACAAAACAAGAAAATTTTATAGGAACTGAGTGGAGCACAGACAGTTCACTGGGGAAGAGGTGAGGGTTACTGGAGTGATTTATTAATGCTCATCTCCTGCGAACACAGGAAAAGGAGCATATGGGATATGCTCACCTGATCCTAACATACATTCCCCGCTTAATGCTTCAAAAAAGCAAAGAAACAGAACAACAATAGTCAGTAATGGAAAGTGACCAAGAATCCTTCAAGAATTATTGAATAGTTTCCGTTAATTTGTAATGGTGTGGTGGAATTAAACATGGCATAAGTGGGTTAATCATTTTAATACACACACACACATATTCATGCAGTCACATATTCATTTTGTTATATATATACACACAAGAACACACACATATTAAGCTAGAATACAATTACTGTACTACAAATGTTAGTCTTAACCTGTGTGGCAATTCTGACTGAAGACTGGGAAATCAATGGGCATAAAAGCTGAAGGAATTAAAAGATGAAAAAAAGGAGAGAAGAGAAAGAAGAAGTGAAAAGAAGAGTACTTAAAACTAAACACAAGTAAGTCTCTGTCTTAAGTAGCACTGTTAGACTCTTCTGTTTGGACAAGGCCTGCTAGAATAGTCCCTAAGTCTGATCTGCACTGGGTACATCTGGTACCAGCTACTTTGCCAAATGACCTCTTTTACTGATCTACCCAAAGGTTTCAGACCAAGATCAACGCTGTGGCTTTACATGCTCTGCAGCTTCAGGAACTGCTGTCATCTTCTTCACCCTACTCATTCCTAGATCACCTTATTTTGCCAAAACTCAGTACTCAGCCTTCCAGAACACTTCTAAAATACGTTTGTCACCCTGTACCTTCTCTGCCCCCGTCCAAATCTTTATGCTCTCTTGCCAAGAAAAAAAGTCCTTGCCTTTCTTGATGCCTTATTAAGAGCATAGTTTTACTCAGCTCTAGTACCTTCACTTCTGTTTTCTTTGGTAAAAACAGTCCAAAATACTTCAATGTCATTTTGTCTCCTGGCTATCAGCATTTAGTTTTGTCTGCTTGTATTGCATGTGCTGCCTGCTCCTAAAGTATCGATCTCCCTTTTTTTGGCCTGGCTTCCTTTTTGGGTTTTTGTTTTGGTTTTGTAGCATTTAACTCTACAGTACCCTACTTGTGTCACTCTGTCAAATGAAATCAAGCTATGCTTTTTTTGGTTATACATATAAAAAACTAACCTAGTTTTTATGTTGTTTCTGCGTCTCATGCCACAAATACTGTAGATTTGTGACATGTCCCACTGAAGCTATTTCAGTGCTGGTGTTTATACAATCTTTAAAACCAGACTAACACAGATACACACAGCAATTAGTCTTTGACACCAGATTAAAATTAAATTTATAATGGTCCATGCAGAACAAAGATGTGTAGTTTCTTTGTACCACAGAGTAGTAAAACTACTTAGCACTGAAAAATGGCAGCATCTATTTCTCTGAGAACGGTATTAAAAGATTTCTTAATATATTCCAGAGTAAGAAATCACTCCTAAGCAGTAATTCTGTAACACGCTTCATGATATAAAGAATTATGTGCTAGAAGTGGTGCTGGTCAGCCTGAATTTGCAGGCACTTCCAAATATAGAGGAATGTTCACACTACAAAACAATAGAATAAAAAAAATTATCACAATATGGCTTAACTTACCAGGCAGATGTACTCTGAAAAGACATCAGGGGTGGGCTTAAAGCATCTCCTTTTAAAGTATGTACTGTCTGTGATGTTTGAGGCTGTGGCTGAGTTTGAGGCTGTGTCTCTGGCTGAGGCTGTGTCTGTACTTGGCTTGGATCCTGAGCAGGGTTAATCCATCGGCTCTGTCCCTGTGTCATCCACTTTCCCTGGATCCCCCACCGTGCCAGGTAAAATTTGCAAATATCATAGTTCATTGAAGAGTAATATAAAAGGTCCAGTACCAGCAGGATCACCACAAAAAAGCCATAGATCCACACTCCCAACAGTGCACTGTAGTTACTGTGAAAGAAAAAAACAGAAAACAAAAAAGTTATCTCGTATATCAGTAATGGTCATTAAGGTAATTTATCAAGGTTGTTTGTTTTATTATATAAATATAATATATAGATAAAGAAAAATTTCGTTCTAAAGCATGTGTCCTTAAACTTATTATTTCAATCTAAATACTGCTATATGCATGACATGGGAGGTTTTTAAAACTAAAGCTCCATGGCTTATAAGCATTTCTCCCTCTCATCTGTGTATTTATACCAGCAAATAGGTTTGGTGTACAATTAGCTTCAATACTTTAAGTGAGACCACTGATGTGTACATGGTTGATGGGCTGTATGTCTTACTCTGCAAATTCTCACTCCCAGAGAGTCACCCTACTGAAAGTGACACAGCATTTATGTGAGTGAGGGTTAGCCATATGAAAATGCTCTAACATTGAGACCAAGGAGTGACTATACTTACTACAAACATTCACTGGTGACATACACTATAAAGCACGTGTCTTAAAAGGCATTTGAGGTGCTTGGATTTGCTCTGACTTTAATAATTAATTAATGAGGGATATAGAACATATTAGTAGAAGTGTAGGCTTTCAAGAGCAACTGCTAGAGATCCCTTAGTTTGCTGGTAATAAATTTAGGACAGAACATTGACAAGATCATATTACACAATGCATTGCATAGCAAGGAAAATCTGTACAACATTTAAATGTATATGTTGGTATAACTATCGTATATATATAGGTAAAGGCCATGGAAATTATCAGATGCTGACATGGTGCATGGAGCTGTAAAGCTCTGACAGGTGACTTAAAAGACATATTAAAAGAAATGGGGGAAAAAAGGAGGATAAGGCATAAGGAGTCAAGAAATTAGAGATCAGAAAGGGTAAGAAGTATTTAAGCTCTGCTGGAGATGCAGTACTATTACAGGAAAAATGACTGTCATGTTGGAGTGCAAACTGTGAGAGGGGAGGATGAGGTCAGAACAGAAAAGGAAAGAAATGGGTAAGAATGAGATTGTTATGTATACAATGAAGAAGGCTAATTTAGACCTTTGAACTAATGGGGAAGTATCTGTACCAGAGACTGTAAAAAGAAGAGCAAGCAGAAGCAATACTAGTCAAAAAAGTCATTAGGAAGACAATATTGCAGAAAAATCATATTGAAGTAATAGACAGGCAACCCACATCTGCATGAACCTGAACTTACATGAATAAAATTGAACACACACTCAACCATGCTCTCTTTCACAGACATTCAGAGAAACTTATAGGGAACTGTATTTTATCAGAACATTTATCAAAATGGAAGTGCTATAAGAATATAAAATGCTGAAAAAACATATCATAGATGCAAGCCAGAAAGATATTTTGACATTTTAAAAACATGTCCCAAGCTCTTTCGGATCTAAAATATTTTAAGTCTCTGCTTTGAACTTTCATGTGCATTTAAACTTTTGTATGACACAGTTTATACTTTAAAAAATTCAGGATTTGAAGCAAGAAATCAGGTAAGAAATCAGAATGTTAATTTCTGTGCTGCTGCCTGGCAGCCCTTAAGGAGGCTGACTTCTCTCTCCAGGGAATGATTTCTCCACTACACAGATGCAATGTCCTTAGATTTAATGAGGTTTCATAGTAAATAACTAAGTAAAAAAATGAAGGTCAGGCCTGTTAATGAGTCCCTTCCTGTGTAACTTTAGCATTACCAAAGTCTAGGATTTTAAAAAAAAAAAAGTATATTTCCAGGAGGATTGGAAGTAGACAATAGGCTTCTGGAAACCCTTAATTGAAGAGTCTTTGTCTCTACTAAAGACCTAAACATGCATGCCTAGCTTCACACAACAGTGGGTAGACTTTTGTAACGCATAAAAAACTTTGCCGTCCAGGCACTTCAGAATATAACAGGACCTGGTTAATCCAGGTTCTCAGTAGTGCTACCTTTGACTTTCAGTGGATTTCTTCCTTTTGGGGTAAACTCTTCTATTTTCTGCAAATATAAATAAAAGAGTAGTGAAGGCTGGAGAAGTCAGGAAGAAATTCAGTGCAACAAATCACAGAATCGTCACGGTTGGAAAAGACCTCTAAGATCATCAAGTCCAACCGTCCATCCAGGAGAAAAAATAAAAAAAACACACAAATCCCAAACAAACCACAACCACACACCCCACAAAACCAACAACACACAACCCACAGAAAAACCCCCCACCTCGGCAACTAAAGCATGCCCTGAAGTGGCACATCTATATGTTTCTTGAATACCTCCAAGGATGGTGACTCAACCATCTCCCCGGGCAGGCTGTTCCAGTGCCTGACCACTCTTTCAGTATAGAAATTCTTCCTAATATCCAATCTGAACCTTCCCTTCCGCAACTTCAGGCCATTTCCTCTGGTCCTGTTATTTACTTGGGAGAAGAGGCCAACACCCACCTCCCTACAACTTCCTTTCATGTAGTTGTAAAGGGTGATGAGGTCTCCTCTCAGCCTCCTCTTCTCCAAACTAAACATTCCCAGTTCCCTCAGCTGCTGCTCATATGACTTGTTCTCTAGACCCTTCACCAGTTTGGTAGCTCTTCTTTGGACATGCTCCAGCACCTCAGTGTCCTTCTCATAATGAGGGGCCCAGGACTGAACATGGTACTCAAGGTGCAGCTTTACCAGTGCTGAGTGCAGGGGCACGATCACTTCCCTACTCCTGATGGCCACACTATTCCTGATGCAGGCCAGGATGCTGTTGGCCTTCTTGGCCACCTGGGCACACTGCTGGCTCATGTTCATCCGGCTGTCCACCAGCACCCCCAGGTCCTTTTCTTCTAGGAATCTTTCCAGCCACTCTTCCCAAAGCCTGTAGCATTGCCTGGGGTTGTTGTGACCGAAGTGCAGGACCCAGCACTTGGCCTTGTTGAACCTCATACAATTGGCCTTGGCCCATCGATCCAGCCTGTCCAGGTCCCTCTGTAGAGCCTTCCTACCCTCAAGCAGATCAACACTCCCACCTAATTTGGTGTCGTCTGCAAACTTAGTGAGGGTGCACTCAATCCCCTCATCCAGATCACTGATAAAGACACTGAAAAAGACTGGCCCCAAAACTGAGCCCTGAGAGACATTAGAATACATGGTATTTTTGTTTTGGTAACAATGAGAGAGGCAGGAACATTTCTTATAGTTAACTCAAAAGAATTTGTTTGTACTTTAGGTATTTAGTTTCATTCATCAAAAATTGGGTTAGCAAAAATCAGAGCTATTTTGAATGCTCCAATTTAAAGCAACAATTTACTAATCAAGCCATATGTGAGGTATCCATCTGCTCCTTCTAAATAACATCTGTTTCTCACAAGTACAAAAATGAAAGAGTACTTTATTTTAATTTACAGACAGTGGGACAACACCGCTATCAAAAGGGCCTTGTGAAAAATCACAAGCAAAATTAATAAGTAGTATGTTTTGCACACAGAGGGAAATGCCATACTTAGATGTTTTCTGTTTCTCAAACTATTAAGATGGTAGAAAATATTAATTTTGCTGATCACTACTGATTATAGTAAAAATTAAAACTTCAGTAAAAATTAGGAAGGTGTCTTAATTATAAAATAAACAATCTTTCTTACACTGAATAACAGCAAGGCCAGAGACAGAAAAGAACTCGGAATCCTAGAACCTGCTTTTATTTTATTGAACAGAATTATTTAATTGTAAAACTTTCATTTCACAATCTGATTTTCAAGTACCTTTGTGCAGGTTTCCTTTCAATTAAAATTAAAGTGTGAACAGATTCCAAATTCATCAAGATTTAAATGACAGGGTTTTACAGGGTCAATAATGTACGATAAGTTATTTCGGTGTGGTTTTCTCTCCTTTCCCTTTCCCTAGCTGGAAAGCTTGCCCTGCCCTGCTAGTGCTCCTGCCCTTCCCAATATGTCATTTTGGAGGTTTCTGTTTAGGGTCAACACAAGGTTTAGCAATATAACACTGAAAATTAATTCTAAAGCTACGTTGCCCACTCCTCTGCTGCTGCTGCCACACAAATACAAAAGCTAAATCTGGAGTAAAAGTTACAATTTCCTTTTACCTTCTCTGTGAAACAGGTTAATTCGTGGATATATCAGAAAAGCTTAGTAGCTTTAAGATACTTAATATTTTATAGAAATACCATGTATATATGGTATAGCCTTGATACAGAGCCCACTTGTGTCAATGGAAAGAGTTGCTCTGAATTCAGGGAGACTTGGATTGGGCTGAGAACAATAAATACTTTTACCCTCCATCTCCTTCTATTCTATCCACAGAACCCCACTTAGGTTTCTCTAACATCCCTACACACAAATGAAAAGACATGTTCTTCTATTGATATTCTTACCCACGTGACTTTCAATCTAACTCATTCAATTCTCGAGACAAGCAAGTTAGGACCAGGCTGTATTTTATTCAGAAGAGTATGTTGGGTTTTTTTTATGTGCAGCACATGAATAGAAAATAATTCATTTGGGAATTCAGGCTTAGAAAAATAACAAATCAAAACAATTTTGAGCAGAATTCTACAGCTCCAGAGTTTAAATGTGGGCAGATGGCCATGAAAACTGTTTCTTTCCCTATTCTCCTCAAACGGTGCTGTTACTTGCAGTAGTAACACTTTCTGAGTGTTGCCCCAAGGAAATGCAAGCTTACATCCTAGCAAATGCCTTGGTACTTCTAACACTGAGGAAAGCCATGCAGTTTTTGCCTGTACACTTTAAATGAAATTTTTTTTTCCCCCTATTTTGCTTTTACTATTAACTCAAGGCCTTTCGCCAATCCTGTCTTTTCCTGTAGAATCATTTACTGTACTACCTACAAGGTCTTCCCAGCTAAATTACATCTTTTTGCAACAGTTGGAGGTAGAATGAATACTTTTTTTTTTGCTTTCCTGTAAAGATGACTTCCTGGGAGATATTTAAGCAAATGCAGGGGACATTTTAAGCTCTGCAGGGGACATGCTGTACATGGAGAAAGGTAGAGCTATTCTGTATTCATATTGCTTTCGGTGCAGTGTTCTGGTGTGTGCAAAAGCCATCCAACCCTAAAAAACTGGAGTAAGAGATAAGGAAAAACATGGATGCATTACAGACTGCCAGAACACTGTTCCAGTATCAGATTAAGAACCCCTAGCATAGTAGTACTGCTGATAATCCACCAAAACATGCATAATAGAAAATCCAAGTATGAATGTGAATACTATTTTTAGGAATAGTTACACAACTTAATAGACAAAGTTTTATGGAAAAATACTTTAGATGGTAGAACTTTACTTGTCTGTGGGACATAATTGGCATTTCTATATTTAATACTAAATGAATTTTCACATTTAAAGATATTATAAACTGATTAAGCTGTATGAGCCAAAGATATAACAGCAAAGGATTCTGCACTTATAAAAACATAGAGAAATCTTTTGTTATAGTAACGGGAAAATGTAAGTAAACCTGGTTATAGTTATATTGTGCTACTGTAGAAGACCAATGTGATTTTTCAGCTGTGATAATGAAGTTACAAGTCACTCCATTAATTTTTTCCCTCAACTGTATCATAAAACAAGACATTTGTTTTGATGATCACAAGAATAGCTAAGGGGAAAAACACACCAAAAAATACTACTCAAATAAACTAAATAATAATATTGAATCACTCTTCCCTGAAAACTAGAATTTTTTTTCAGTTCATTGCTGTTCCCATATCCTAAATCATTCTCACAGTACAATAATTTTAATCAGAATTTTTTTCAGTCATGTGTGAAATGAGATCTAAACGAAGAGCTGACTTTGTTACTATAAAGTGAACTCTGGATCTACTAGAATCCAAATAAAGTTAAATTATTGTATATTTTAAATAAAGTCAGAGTGCATTAAATAAGATGCCTTTTACAATGTTTTTATGTAGGCATCTAGGCTTCACTTCTTTCTGTCCCTCCACAGCACACTAAAATTATCAGGAAGATTTCTACCAATCTCAGTAAGCTCAGGGTGAGGAGAGCTCTCTCCCCCTGTCTCCCTACATTGGTGGAGTTTTACAAAGAAAGTCAGCACCTCTTCATTTTCCTGGCGCTGATGGTTTTATCAGAAGTGATGTTTCAGGAAGTTAAAAAAAGGCAATACCGCTCCCACTCTTGCACTTCTCTAAGCTACTTCCCAAGAAGCTTTTCATTGTATTTAGCACGATTTCACACACCTTTGCAGAAGATCAGCACATAACTAACGTCCAGAGCAAATTCTGGACCGAAAACACATACGGTAATCAGTATGCAGGTAGTTCTCAACCATGAATCTTGCCAGAGACTACAGAGGTCGCTAATGTTTTGGTTTGAGCCAGGGTGAAGCTCTTTGCTGATTTTTTTTTCTTTCAGTGAACTTTTTAGCAGCGCCAGTGGACTGATAATAACCAAGGTCACTTCTGACTGTCTGCAGCCTCCCCCCCTACGGGGGAGCAGATTAGACCGAAGGCAGGATCAGCAAATCAGAATATTCCCTTCTCATAATATTTTCTCTATTTGGCTTTCAGTATAGGTTAAGACATCATGGAAGTCAAGCCTCTCTTTTTCCTTTTCCACTCATTTTTCTGCTTACTGTCGCTTCTATCACCCTCTCTTTGGCTCTCTCTCTTTTTTTTCCCATTTTTTATTCCTAGCCGACACCCGAGGGCCCCGTCCGTGCGCCCGGACACTCCCCCCTTCAGCTGGGAGGCACCAGGGAGAAGAGCTGCTGTGAGAGTCGCTGGGGGAGGAGGGAGGGAATCAGGTGTTGCACATCCCTTTACAAATATATACATATTCCCTTATCACTAATAATTAAAATCAATCTGTTTCACTTTTCAACCCAGAAAGCCTCTCTTTCTCATTTTTCTCCCTCTTTCCCTACCTTGGGGGAGGAGGGGAAGGGGGCTGAATCGAGAGTGTTCCAACTCGGTGCCAAACCGTGACAGCTCTTCCTCCATCACAACTGAATAGGGTGACTTTTTTATATATCAAAAACAAATTGGTAATCATAGAATCATAAGGGTTGGAAGGGACCTCTGAAGATCATCAAGTCCAACCCCCCAGCTGCAGCAGGAACACCTGGGGCAGATCACACAGGAATGTGTCCAGATGGGTCTTGAAAGTCTCCAGAGAAGGAGACGCCACAACCTCTCTGGGCAGCCTGTTCCAGTGCTCTGTCACCCTCACAGTAAAGAAGTTTCTCCTCATGTTGAGGTGGAACTTTCTGTGTTGCAACTTGGTGCCATTTCCCCTCATCCTATCACAGGGTACCACTGAAAAGAGACTGGCCCATTCTTGACACATTAATAAGGTCCCCTCTCAGTCTTCCATTCTCAAGACTAAATAGCCCCAGGTCTCAGCCTTTCCTCATATGACAGATGTTCCAGTTCCTTCATCATCCATGTAGCCCTCTGTTGGACTCTTTCCAGCATATCCCTGTCCCTTTTGAACTGGGGAGCCCAGAACTGGACACAATACTCCAGGTGTGGTCTTCCTAGGGCAGAGTAGAGGGGGAAGAGAACCTCCTTTGACCTGCTGGCCACACTTCTTAATGCACCCCAGGATTTTGCAGCCACACTGTACCTGTTTCTCTGTGCATGTCTGCTTTGGAAAGCAGCTGACTGCCCTGTCCATATCAAGTTCTTGGTGAAAGGAAAAACAAAAGGGCCTTACCTTAGTAAACTCTAGCCATGACTACACAGAGTAGCTGTGGAGGTATTGGAAAAAGCCTGCAGCATTGGCTTTCTACGTTGCTGAACTGTAACTGGCCAGTAATATCTCAAACTGTGATGATGCTGCCTGTTAGGCAGAGTTGGTTGCTCAGCAGTGTTGGTGGAGCATTTACAGAACAGTAAGGGAAGAAATAAAGCGAATTTGCTATGTGCAAGACCAAGAACTGGGAAAGTGTGGAGGCAATAGCCACACTAGTCCATTCTTGAGACTCTTTTTATCACTCTGAGTGTTTTTATCATGCTGAGCGCGAAGCAATTTTCTAACTATGTTACAACTATGCACCCAGCCCTTCTGCACAGAGTCCTGGAGGACCTCTCATCATGCAGGCATCCAATTGCTGCTGTGGTAGCGTGGTCACCCCAGTAAACAAAGGGGGATCACATCATACTTTTACCATGGAGCATATGTAGCGTATGGAGAGTATGCATTGCATGGGAGCATTGGGGCATACTGTGATACAAGCTCCATCAGGTTGCCTGGAGGCATATATGTTGGCAGAGCTGGGTGGTCCCAGGTGGGAGTGCTACAAGTTTCTAGATTGTCTGGAATGCACAAAGGATGGAGAAAATGGATGACCTTTAACAGACCTGTTAGACTTTAAGTGTCTCCCCAGCGTTCTGTGTGATATGTTCTTACGATGTTCCCAGATGCACTACAAGGCCAAGGCAAGGAAATTTCACCACAAGGACACAGCTGCACATAAATTAACAAGACAGTATAGATTCACATCGATTTAAAGGTATCTTATATGGGTAGAGTCTATTTTTGTCTTTCTTTTACACCACACAGTACACAGACTTCTTTATAGTAGGTGATTGCCCCTTTAACACCTGTAAATTTAGAGTATGCAACTTCTACATCTATGGAAGATTCAAACCTCTCTAAGCAGAGCTGTAGGAGGAGTGTTGTAAGGAAGATGACAGTTTGCTGACTCCATGAGCTGGCTGCTGCTGGATGCAGCTGCACACACCGAGTTAAACAAGCCGACATCAGTATTCCAGCACCATAGTCTCCTAGCAGCCTTGCACCTGCTTCCATAGGAATGAATGACAACACACCAACTGACTTTTGCACCACAGGAGAAGACACTAAAATCACTGTTGTGAACAAAAATTAATAGACTGGAATTCCAGTTATCTTTAATCTGCCCCTTCCTTACCCTGGAGGAGCTGGATACCAGAATAAAATGGCAGGGGAAAGCACATAGATCAGAATTCAACCTTGGGGGTTTACATCAGCTGAAAGTTGCCCTCTGCACCAAAAGAAATTGCAGCAGATTAGTCTGGCCAGAATGTCAAATACTAAACAGGAGACAGACCACAAGTGAAGATTTTATCATGGTAAAGAAGGTAATCAGTAACAAAAATCTACTTGCTACTTAATTTTTCTTTAGAAAAAAATTACAGATACTTATCTTAAGAGGCCCAGCAGTACATGGAAGTTTCCCAGGTAATAGGCAAGGAGACCACACAATGTTGGTACATGAGCAAGTATGTTCTGCCCCCCAATGTCAGTGATTACAGAGATTTATATTCAAACCATCAGTTTCAATATAGTGCACTTGGGTTGATACGGAAAATGTCACCTCACTCCCTCTCTCCCCTACAGATAGCTTTGGGGTTTATTTTTCCTAATACACATTTGAACACAGTTTGGATCAGACTGGGGTCAGGGGTGAGACTTTTGTAACTTTTTTGTGTAATTTTAGATTTGTTACATTTATATGCAATTTTTACATAGGAGCTCTCCTAGCAATGTTTATAGCCCACGTCAAAGGAAAGAAAGCAAAGCTAAAATAGCCTTTCTTTTAGGAGCTCTGTAACAGCAAAAACCTTTCAGTAATGTTTTTCTGTATGTGCAATTATTCTAATCGCTTCCATTATTAAGTACACCTCAGACTACATTATCAGACGAGGAACAGTTTGGTGAAGAGTACTTTAAAACTCATTTACTTACTTATGCATATATCCATCTGCATTCCCTGTTAAGTTCATCTGCATAACAGTCTGAAATTCTGTCTCATTGCAGCAGTATTTAAATACTGTGTTGTTATGGTGACAGCAAAAGATGTAAGATTTATTGTCAGAAAGACGGGGGCAGTGAAAACCAAAGTGGTAGCGACCTTTGTAGTCCGTATATGGCTCGCAGACCCGAAAATGTGCAGACAGGGCTGTAAAACAAAGAACAATATTGGCTTTGTGAGTTACCTGTGTTATCTCTGTGTTATGAACTTAAACAATTGTTTGATTTCTGAAACACACTGACATTTCAGAATTTTCAACATCATAACATTTGCTATTACAACATCACAATATTTAGCCTCTTGTTATATTTTGACTTTTATTGCTATTTTGTTCCTGGTCATTATTATTTCTTTCAAGGGAAGAGAAGAAATGTCCTCCATGCTAAGAAGCACAAAAATATTTAGGGAAATATTTTCCTACTGCTGTTCTAAATATATGGGTACCCATAAACACCCAACAATGTTCACGTTTTATTCTCTTGGGAAGACTTGATAAAAACAGTAAGTCTCTGTAAAAACTGCAATAAAAGTTTGATGGCACTTGATTTACAGTCATTATTCTTGACAAAAAATATCTTCTCTACTGCAAAGGTCATTATTTGATAAGGATTTTTCTGCCAGAAATAGTAATTCTAAAACAGTATAACAAATCTGAATGATTTTGTATTTGCGAATAGAATTAACAGAAATACAGCTACTCCTGGGAGTTCTTATATTTGTCCTTTATTAAATCCTCAAGTAAAGTGTTTATTACATCTCTGAGAACATTTTTTACAGGAATATGTCACCTTGCTTTCACTGTCCCTTTTCCTTGGAAATAAAAAAAAGAAAATTAAATGCTTTCCATGTACATCCTTTGAATACAGACTTGAGGCTGATAGCTGCGTGGCAACACACACAGTGTGGTTCCATCTACCTGGTAAGACTGTGAGCAGATGCAAGCTGCCTGACCATGCTCTAAGGCTGCTGGTTGCAAACAGCTCTGAACTAGAAGCTATGCAATCACCTTGGTTTCCCTGAGCTAATCAGCCTTGCAGAGGGGCAGGATATAGATCTCTTCCAGTATGGACATAAGCAACCACACACAAATTTCTGATTGATCTGAAAAGTCTTATAAGAGACAATATTTGGTTCGACATAGTGCAGACATTTTAATTTCTTTATAATCTATGTTGTGCTAGGCCTTATGGTATCATTTAAAGCTACATGTACCATACAGACTCCCCCAGGTCCTTACACTCCAAGGCAAGTGAAATTCAGAAGTCAGGAGTCTGAATACTCTTCATAGTGAAATGTTTCTACTCTGATCCGAGAACAGAGGCACAACAATGCTGGGGGTAGCTGCACTTCATAAGGTTACACCAATTAATAAAGGATATTCACTTCAGACTGACAGAATTATCCCTTGTAACTTGTATGATTTTTGTATCAGTTTACCAGTACGAAAGGTTACAGATAATGACTTGCACTAGTTTAACTGTATCTCTCTAGATATAGTCCCTGTTAATCTCTAATTGCTTCTATGCATTTTATGCATCTAATCCTCATTTCTTTCTATGTTGCTTAAAAAAAGTCTATTCCTAACACTTTCTTTTTCTCAATTTTATAAAATCTGTTAATTTCAAGAATCTCTCTTTCTGTAGGTCTAGCCACATTTTAAGGATCGTGACAGTGGAAATTACTTCTTTATTTGTGTGTGTAGAGGAAACCTAGAAAAAAACCAGAGTACTCAACTGATGAGAAAACAAGATAATTTGTACTGCCCTCTCAGTGAAGGAAAGCCACTCTAAA
The DNA here is from genome assembly GCA_020745705.1 of Hemiprocne comata. Taxonomy (NCBI): domain Eukaryota; kingdom Metazoa; phylum Chordata; class Aves; order Apodiformes; family Apodidae; genus Hemiprocne; species Hemiprocne comata. Next base: position 76,502,247 of record CM036586.1, read on the forward strand.
CATTTTACATGTTTATATATACATGCACACACACTGACATGTGTACACACAAATACCTGTCATCATTACTTTAACAAAAGAGAAAATAGTTTTGTAGATTAACTCAGTCAGGAACTGAGAGTGCTAGAAGAATGCTATTTGTAAAGGAACACAGATATTGAGAAAACTAACTACATATCTGTTCTTGCCCTTCCTGGGAAAAATGTGTCTTCCAGATCTGAGGATACTAGAACCAGTAAAGAAATTTTCTTTCTTGAGACTTAGGTTTTCAAAAGCCTCTGTAACTCTTGCAACAAATCTGTATGTTCAAATTCTGTTGCAGAATCTACAAAGCATGTAAATTGCATGAACGTATATTTGTTTGAACAAGTATTTACTTCCCTGCAACCTCCTTTAATTAACATAGCAATAATGAAAGTGTTCCAGGATTGATTAAGTTTTGAAAAAACTCAGTGGTTGCAGTTGGACGGGACCTCTGGAGGTTATCTGGTCCAATCCCTGTGCTCAAGCAGGGCCACCTAGAACCTGCTGCCCAGAACCATGTCCAGAAGCCTTTTGAGTATCTCCAAGGATGGAGACTTTACAACCTCCCTGGAAAACCTGTAGCAGTGCTCAGTCACCCTCACAATGAAAAAGTGTTTCTTCATGTTTAGAGGGAACATTCTCTGTCTCAGTTTGTGCCCACTGCCTCTGGTCTTGACACTGGGCACCACCCAAAAGAGTTTGTCTCAGTCTTCTTTACATTCCCCCTTCAGGTACTTATATACACTGGTAAGATACTCCTGAGCCTTCTCTTCCTTACACTGAGCAGTCCCTGCTCTCAGCCTTTTCTTGTATGAGAAAGAAGGATTAATCATTGAATAGCCCTTCAGTTAACTCTCTCCAGTAGCTCCATTTCTCTCTCATACTGGGAAGCCCAGAAATGGACACAGTGCTCCAGGTGTGGCCTTACCAGTGCTGAGTAGAGGGGAAGGATCACTTCTCTCGACCTGCTGGCAGCGCTCCTGCTAATGGAGCCACAAAGACAAAGAGCTTTCCAGCCAGCTGGCCCCAAGCATATACTGGTGCCTGTGGTTGTTCCTCCCCAGTAATGTCCAGGACTTCACAATTCCCCTTGTTAAATTTCATTAGGTCCCTGTCAGCCCATTGCTCCAGACTGTCCAGGTCTCTCTGGATAGCAGCACAACCTTATGGCCTATTAGGCACTCCTCCAACTTGTGTATCAACAGGAAACTTGCTGAGGTTGCACTCTGTCCCATCATAATTCTAGTTTTAACTACGTATCATTTGTTTTTGGAAAAGTACAATTTAGAAAATAAGGGAAGAGATGTGTGGCATGGGAGAAATTCACAGACTAAAGAGAACTTTTAACTAATAATTAGATTTCTGACAAGAAGAGGAGGTTTATTCATTTCTTTAAATACAAGTCTCTGGTGCCAGCTAAGATTTCCCTGGCCTGTTCTGGCTGGTCTCCAGCTTCCAGCAGAGGAGATGCAGGTGTCTTGTAGGTCTGGTGCACACATTGATGATCAAGTCAAACAGCATTAGATGCACATGGTTAGACACCATAAAGGTGTCTTGTAAATGTTTGTATGGGCTTCCAAAGGTGCATTACATGCGTTTCAATGCATGTAGTTCCACTAGTCATCATTACTAGGAAAAAAGGTGAATTAATGCCTGTGTCAACAAACAATTAAATTTTATTTTTAGACCTAGTAAATGCAAGTAAGTGTGTATCCTTTATAGCACAGGACTGCACTTCCAAGAATGATGTTTATTCACTTGACTTGTATATACATCTAGTGCACACTGTAAGAATTAGAACTAGTTCTTTATGTTTTATAACCAATTGAATACTTCCCTGCTTTTGAAATCATCCAGTGCTCTGAGAGACATGTGGCATTGTGAGAATGCATTAGAGGGCTTTAAGTCCCTAAGAAGTTTAGCTTGCTCATCACTAAAAGTAGTGTAAAGTCACATGATATAACAGCACCTGTGAAAGTATCCCCTGATCCCTAGGCAGCTCCTTTGCCCATTTTAAAAGGAAAGCAAACCCCAGACTTCTTTGGGGATGAAAACAGCAGGAAGGTTGACTACAGAATGAAGAGAGAATAACATCAGGCCAGAGGAGGAATGATGTCCGTAATAAAATGTAGACCTGAGCAAATCCTTAAATAGTAAAATGTGTGTCAGTGAGCAAAATAAAAACACAAATAAGAGCATAACATGCTGTTTGAATTACAGTCTGAATTTGGTAGTCAGTGTGTGGTGGGTTAACTCTGGTAGGCAACTAAGTATCACACAGCTGCTTGCTCACGCCCCCTCCCAGTGGAATGGGCAAGACAATCAGAAGGGGAAAGCGAGAAAATTTTTGGATTAAAATAAAGAGCATTTAATAAATTAATTTTAAAACCCCACAACACAAAACAACAAAAACAAACAAAACCCCAACAATTACTCACAAGTGATGCTGAAGGAATCACTCACTTTCAGCAGACTGATGCCCAGCCAGTCCCTGAGCAACTTTTTAATAAACTTCCATCCCAGTTTTATTGCTGAGCATGCTGTTATATGATATGGAATATCACTTTGGCCAGTATGGGTCAGCTGTGCCCCCTACCAGGCTCTTGCCCACCTCACTGGGGTGTACAGTGAAAAACAGAAGTGGCTTTAACCCTGTGTAAGAGCTTTTCAGTAACAGCTAAAATACTGGTGTGTTACCAACATTGTTTTGGTCACCAGTTTAAAAGACACCACCATATAGGCTGCTATGGAGAAAATTAACCCCATCCCAGCCAGACCTAGTATACAGTAAAAAAACTTTACCAGTTTATTTTAATCTGTATAATTTTACTTCCTGTCTTTAATTCTCTGAGAATCAGAAATAAACAGTGTAAATTTTTTATAAAAGTATTTTTTCCTGAAAATAACCTTGCTTAAATCCTGAGGATTAAAGAGCCTTCTTTCTACAGAAACACTTCAGATAAAGTATTGTACCTGAAAGGCACTTAAGTTGCCTGTTGCAAAGATGGCAGCTCTTTCTGAAGTGGAGTTGCATGTGGAAATTCTCACAGTATTTTTGAAAAGTATTTTTGAACAGGTGGTCAGTGATACAGATGGTCCTATCTCTGTTACTACTGATCTCAAGAGAATAGTCTCTTATGCTCCAAACGACTGATTTAAACTCATCTTAAGATTAATCTACTCTACATTAAAAAAGTAAACTACTAAATTTTTAAAGCCCCAAGGTTTTCAGAATGGCTGTCTTGATAAGCTTTCCATACAGATCCAAAGAAATATTCAGACGTATGCATTTTACTTAGCACAATACCAATAATTTGAGTCTTCTGATAATTTTGCTATGTGGACATACATTTCCTACTTCAAAGAACAAATGCTGTAATGTACAAATAATCTGTCAATTTTTTGCTTGTAAATAGAAGCTTTGCTGTCATCCCTGATTTTATAAATGTGTTTCAATCCATGAAATTAATATAATCATCAACATTACTGCAAAGCAAATCTAAGAGTTAATGGTCAGAAAGGGTATTCTTCTAGCATGGCTGCGTGCTGCGCCTCCCTTTACTATGCATTCCTTGTGCAGCTAGTACAACTAGTAAGTGTTCACAAATCCTAAAATTGCATGCCATTGTGACCTTGATAGCACTGAAATAAAATCAGTCTGAAGCTTAAGTATTCTCGATCCAATTTCACCCTTTCCTTAAATGGAACCATAGCCTACCTACTCTTAACTGAAGCCTTTCTTTTCATCAACGAAGACCAGGCTCTGAGAAGCACTGCTCTGGGAACATTTCTGTTACTTGTGCTCATACTTTCATTCTGTCTCTGGAGTCAGTGAAAGTTACACTTCTAATAGTTAAGTGCACTTTTCAACCGTGCAGACAGATTGTACAAATTTATTACTAAGACTGGGAATCTTAGTATATCACAGACTTGGAAGTAAAGCATGATCTCACAGACAGAAGTCTGTAAATCTAGGGAACTCAAAAGGAGTCTTGCGATTAGATTTTCATTTCAGCTCAGTTTAAAAATTATATTCATAGCCTTCCTGTGGGAGTAGCAGCCCTGTCATTCTTACTGCATAAAGCCAGTAGTTTTTCTTTATGGAAGCTTGGACAAAAAAATTTACATTCATGCTGGCTGCAAAATAACAAATAATAAATTTAGTCCTGTAAAATATGCGTGTGAGTTAGCAATGATCTAAACCCTCATCTACAGATGTCAGTAGTAAAATTCCCGAAGGAGCAGAGTTGGGCTGGCATGAAAGGCTTGTGATGATTTCAAATTAAGCCTGTACTTTACATGCTAATAATGTCAGGTAAGAAAATACTAATTGCTAATAATGTCAAGTAAGAAAATACTAATTGCCAAGGACCAACAAGCAGGTAACATACACATTTACAAAGACAATAGTTTTTGATGTTAAAAGATAAATCACCTAAGAACTAAAAGCTATATGTAAAAAGTTTCAACTAAAAACATTGTACTTCAAAGGCAGTACTTTTCTTCCAAGAGGAAAAAGTATCAGAACACTGACTCTGTGTCTGGGTTGGAGGGAATACGTGTGTATATATACACCAGTAGCTGACTACTTCTATTTGCACACACAGTGTCCTGTTCAATTGGAATATAGGTATTTACATCACCTTGAGGAAAATGGTTGGAGAAGTGGGATCTCAGGTCTCTAGTAAAAGTCCCCTGTAAAGAGTGGTAAAGGAGTGAAAATTTAACAAAAAATTAACAGAAGAGACTAGAACAGCTGGAAAATTTTGTGATGTTTGATCGCTGGGACACACTCACTGAAGTCTTCTTGAATAATTGGCTTCATTCATGCAGCAGGGGGACTTTAACATGGAAAACAACAATTAAGCTGCTACAACCTCTGTGCCAGATTCTGGTACATAGGAGGAGGGTATTTACATAACTAGGGATGCAGCGCCATACATAGGGTATCGGTGGAAGGACTCTAAAGGAAAATAGTGTTCTAAAATTAAGCAGAGAGATAGTCTAGTTGAAAACATAACACTATTAGCAAAAGAACTGTGTCAGTTATAGCTAAATAGTGAACTGTCATTAGCAAGAATCAACTTGAACACTTGGCAAATGAGCTGTGAGACTGTGGGCAACAAAGCGCACATTGAACTAGTTGATGAGGATCTAACACTGAGTATTATAGGCATTACACAGAGTAGTAACAACTCTTATTGAAGCATAAGAATACTTTAGGATACATAATGCCTGGTGAAGTTTTAAGTATGGTGGTTAGAGATGTGACGTAGTACAAGGGAATAAGGAGCAGTGACAGCAAAAAAATCTTTTTGGATTATAAAGTGCTTCAAGAATGGAGGATAAAAGAGGTTGTACTAAGTTAAAAACTCATACGATCAAATCTATTTGGACTAAGAACTTTTAAAGTTATTTTTTTAGAATAGTCATTCATAATTACAGCAAATCTTAATATCATAAATAACTCCTGAAAATCAAAAGCATTTAACTAATTGTCACTCTAACAACTGATGGATTTCTGCACAATTCCTTTCTGTGTGTTAGTAGCAAACATCTAGGTCAGGAGAAAAATCTCTGGAACCACTTCCTGGTCCAGTCAACTATTTAGATTCAGGAAAATAATATTTGTATACCATGAAATAATGCATTTTAAAAATATATATATATGTAAAATAAGTTACACTGTATCTAACGTATTCATCTCAAGAATAGCTCAGGTTCCAAGTTCAACCCTTCACGTGCATGTACAAAAACACATAGCTGGAACCCTACTTGCTCTGCTTCCAATAGATGGTTATTCAGCAAAATGGTTGGATTGTATGGAGGCATAGAGCTTGCTTTTTTTTTTTTTTACATGAGCAGAACAACCAGCATATCAAAACAGTAGCATTTGCTTATTTTAAATTTTCAGCCTGCTTCACTATGTCAGTGTCCCACCATTTTTCCTTCTTAATCTGAATTTTCGATTTAATTTTAAATTCCAGCTTCCAGTTCTTCAATACAAAGAGGCTTAATTTATTTGTTATTAAATGAACAATTAATTTGATCTTGTTTGCTTTGTAGGAGCCTAGTATTAAATTGCAACTAATTTTTCCCTGTGGCACACAACAGTGAAAGATAAATTCAAAGTATAAAAATTACCTGCTGACAATAGTAATGAAAGTAGAACCATCAGCACATTCAAGGACTGTTGACCACAACTTGTCATCGTTGGCTTTCATTGGTCCATTAGAGAATTACCTGTTTGACAAAATGCAACATCTTGGTTCATCTCACTTTCATTGTTCAAACTTTTCTTCCCCACAAAGCTTTGGTGAATTGAGATAGCTTCACACAATAAGAAAAAAAAATAAATCATACTTTTTTCTGGACTTCGAAGTGAAAAAAATTCTCCTTTCTATGATTTCATTAAAATTCCTTTCTCGTTTCACCATGAATGTGTACAGCTTTTTACACGCTTTCCATGAACCCAGAGTAGACATGAATCATATGAAGTCTTTACTGGATAGTCAACACCTCCCCTGTAATCTACATTCAACAAAACTCTGCTTGCTTTACTGTTGCAAAAATGAGCTGTTGTATTATGCTTGTAAGGACTAGAAAGACATAAACAATATAAATCAGCTGCTTTGAAAGTCAATCTGGTTTACCCCATTAGAGGGTGGAATCATTCAGAAAGTGGGTTGAACAACTGAGATGGTTGGAAACATTGCAAAAAATGGCTTTTCATTGGAATCACAGCATTTAATGAGATTATTATTTCTTGTTTTCCTAGAAATGAGAATGAGATGTGACGCAGTTCAGCTGGCAGACATCATAAAAAGGCCAACCTAGTTTTTTTGCAGAACAGGACCACAACTGGGTGAGTCCAAATGCACAGTCACCAGCTGCACATTCTACAGCTCTGGCAGAGGCTCTGTCCCAGTGCAAGCATTGTCATGAACACAGAATCATAGAATGGTTTGAGTTGGAAGGGACCCTAAAGATCATCTGGTTCCAACCCCCCTGCATGGGCAGGGACACCTCCCACTGGATCAGGCTGCTACTGTTGTCATTGCTAAGGCAGACTTATGCTGGACATATACAGTCTTAAGTATCGTGAACATGAATTGACATAAGAGAATAATAAAGAAGTAAATTTTTCGTTTGAACACCACCAGGAGCTTGGGCTACAAACCAGAAAGCCTAGGTGGTGCTACCTGAAAGCTGGTGTGGTGAGTCTAAGTCTTGAGTCTTGAGTCAAAGTTGCTAAAAAAAAAATAATAATTGTTCTAAGGTGTTTATAAAGAAGCAACTTAGAAAAAAGAGAAGAAAATGGCAATTTATGTCAAAAATTACACTGTTTCTGAAAGCTCAAGAACAATACGATGCCAAATCCTTAAGAAATCAGTGCTTTATCTTCTAAATACTAGGTAGTTCACTAATAGATGTCTACTACAATCCACAGAATCACATTAAAATCCCAAGACAATTGCACCTGCAAGTACCAAAAGGGGAAGGGGGTGAAAATCAACATTATGATGAACAATTACATTCTGAGTAACATATGTGGGCACAGGAGAGGAGGCACAATGCTATCTACAAAGTGTTTAGAGACAAAAGATTTCTCACTAACACACAATACTGTGTCCAGCACAAGCAGATTCTCTAAGACACCTTAGCATATGAAAAACAACAGATCACAAACCTAAAAATTAGTGTAACTTTGGTAGAATCATGATAGTTTATGCTGTCATCTGCAAGCACATTAACATGCAAACCACTGTATTTGTAGCTGTAAAATAAGTCAGTTCTTCCAAGGGGAAAACAATTAGAAACCATAACACCATGAGGAAAAAAATATAAGTGCAGAAAACTATGAATGCTAATTAAGAATATTTCCAAGCATCAATCCTGTTTGAAAAAGCTGCCACATTTTTTCAGAAGGAATGTCATATTTATTAAAACACCAATCAGATTTAAAGTTAGAATTGCATAAAAAGGAATAATATTGAACATAAGCCAGCGGTTATGATTAATAAAGAAAAGCAGATAGAAAGAACAAGCTATTGAAAAAATCATTAGGAATAAAAGTAGTAAGATTTTTTTCCCGAGTAAACCAAAGCTGCAGGAATTCTCATAGTGAAGCATTACTAGAGGGAAATCTTGCCTTGAGTAACAGTTAATTAAAAATAGATCAATAAAGACTTCTGTTGTGTATCTGGGAAGAGACAGATGTTTGGTATAGGTGAGACTATTAAATAGTTCCATATAAAGAATAATTTAGGATTACATTAATGAGTTGGTACTAAGGTTTGTAATTTGATATTTGCAATCCTGTGAAACTTGTAACCCTGTGAAACTTGTATCCAATTATTTTAGAAGTGGTGGACATATAAAGGGTAAGGGACATATAAATCCTTTTTTCAGTTTGTTGGGAAGCTATGGCAGCTTTCAGACGAACTGAAGAAATCTGAGGACATTTTTAGAATTAAATGAGATAATCCAGGTCATTACAATTTTGCAAGTGTGATGTGGATCTAGAGAAAGTTAATTGAATTGTTAATACAAAATCAAATTAATATCTAAGGGGAGTAATAAATGCATATCACTCTGGGCTTATGGTAAAGTAAATCTTATTTCTCTGTGTTGTCATTGATGAAAGTAGCTAAAAGATAGTAATAACATAGTAGACTTCTGTAAAATATCTCACTCAGTAGCATGCAAGTTGACCAGGCAGTGAGAATGATAGGAAAAAAAAAAAATTAAAAAAAAAAGCATGTCAGTGATGGAAGACTGACTCAGACTGGAAATAAGATAAAAATGCTTTTGGAAATAAAAAATATTTTTGAGAAGTACAGTCTTGCTGGTAATTGAGTACATACAGCCTTACTGGTAATTTTTTAATCAGTACTGTATGTAGAAATCTAGAAGCTCTTCATGGAGAAGAAGATTTATTCAATTATGTCCAATAGAACTGACAACAATGAAACTGGCATTTTAATCCAAATCGTGTGACGCTTGTATTTTATTAAGTGCCAGCTGGGAAGATCAGAGCCAAAGACTAGAACACTAGAGCCACACCTCAAAGGCCAGGAGAATGACAGAATCCATGTACCTGTACACATACATACATATTTGTGGTAACAGGGAAATGCTCTGGTTTTATAACTACTGATTCAGTGATCATTAGACTGAATATGACCGTTTTTAGGAGGACAGAGGTACAACTAACCACTCTCTGCTTGACCATTTTGAAAATGTCTTTACATGCTGTTGCCTGAGAAAAGCAGTCATATTTAGTGCAGTATCACAAGGATGTCTCTGAGCTACTAGAGCTCAACCAGCCAGGTGGAAGAGATGGACAGGAGAGTAAGTGGCATGCCAAAAGAAAGTGCCTAAATCATACAAAGTATTTCCAAATGCTAGGCAACAGAATAGAGGTGACAGACACATGGTAGTTAGCAGTGATCTAGTAGAATAATTTTTTAATATTATTATACTCACGACTGAAAGGGCACTTCAAAATTAGAGAATTCCAACTGACGGAAAGACGAAAGGTAGACTTGGTTGTAGCCTCTTTCTTTTTAATGAGGGCCTGGAGACTAAGAGATTAGGTTTTCTTTCTAATTCTATAAATCAGCAATTAGAGGGTTGGCCTAATACACCAATTTTCATTCTTAAGGAACCATTTAAGGTAATTTGTGGTCACTGGAGGGAAAGAGAATGCCCATCCTTTTCCATGTCCTTGGAGCCTCATACCATCTCCTCCCTTCTGCTAGCAATTACAAGTATCTCTGCAGCTGCATCATAGACCAAAGAAATGGTTGAGGAATCACAGTTTTAGAGGCTTTTTTCCACTCTGTGTGTCAACATGTCTATAAATTCAATAAATGGTCCTTACTCGTGTTTTTTAAGTGTTTTGCTGTCTTTTCATGGAATAAGGATGATGTTAGGAATATGGCTTTCCCTTGCAGAAGATGCAATAATGAATGATTAGAAGAGAGCAGCATTCAAAGGAAATGTGCTGTAATGTTTTGATCAAGGAGAACAGACATTAATATGAGACAGAGCACCCACAGCAGGTGGGTGACTTTTTGTTTCTGCTGACAAAGAGCCTGCAATTGCACTGTAACTTCTAATCTCACCACCACTACAGAAAGTTAACTCGTTTGCCTTTAACCTCCTTCCTCGCCATGGACTTCAGGTGCAGGGACCAAATATATATACATATCAGATAATTACACCAGATTTTACCTTTTACTCACACGCCATAACTCTGCTGCTACGTACATTGCTTTGGTTATCCTTATAGTTTTATCAGGCTGCCTTTTCTTGAAGGGAATAAGTGAATCATTGGAAATAAAAGCTGCCAAGAGAAATAACCATTCATGTGGCAAGATTTTTATGTAGAGATAATTTCCTTCACTCTGAAGGAAAATAAAAGCTATGCTTAGAAGAGATGTTTGACAAACATTGCACATTTTGCATTTTTTGGTTATTAGAAAGAACAAAAGGAGTTAGCAAGAGAATTTATCAAGTACATCGGCACTGCCTCACGAGTTAGCTCTCTGTATAGAATAACAGAAAATAAGGCAAATCAAAAGATGATCCATCTTTCTGTCACATGATTAGGTACATCTAAATTAGCAGAAGCTCACAGAATCTCCACCACTAGAGGGGTTTTTCCAGCCTTCTCAAGCAATTACCTTCCAGTTTCTCTAACCTCATATCTAGAAAGTTCTTCCTGTGTCTAACTTGCATTTCCTCTGCTTTGATTCAAGCCCATCCTATCCCCAGTGGAGCTGGAGAACAATTTACCTATAGATACACTGGATGCATCTTTATTTGCATCAGTCTTTAATGAATGCATACAAGAAATGCTATCATAGAATCAAAGAATGGCTAGGGCTGGAAGGGACCTTAAAGATCATCTAGTTCCGACCTCCCTGTCATGGGCAGGGACAACTCCCACTAGACCAGGTTGCTCAAAGCCCTGTCGAACTGGGCCTTGAACACTTCCAGGGAGGGGGCATCCACAACCTCCCTGGGCAACCTGTTCTAGTGTATCATCACCCTTACACTGAAGAATCCTATCTTCACTCAGCCTTTTCTTAGGCTAACAACTTCCACTTCTTACAATCTTCCCCTAGAAAACATATTAAAAATACCTCCTCTTAAACCTGGCTCTACAATTTTTGTCAAGGCTGTGTGTGTAACTTCAGTGTCATTTTGGTTTCAGTCGTTTATGTTTTCTTAGTGCCCAGAAGGTCCTAATAAATACACCAATAGCTGCCAGCTCCTCCAAAGTAAATAAAACTACAGCATCCCAAAAGTGCAGAGAGCTATAGTGCTTCTGCTGATTCTCAGTTAATCAGAAGATCACCACTATACCATGACAGGTACTTCTACATACAGACATAATTGCACAGATAAAAGCATACAACCACACGGTACATAACTGAGGATGGCTCCCTCTTTTCATGCTGATGTCCAGCAGGCCATCCAATCTTAGTAATTACCAGTGACCTGGCCCTGAGAAATCATGCCAGAGCAGCAGGTGCAGCGATGGCCTTCACTTCTTCCATTCTCTTGGGACATGGTCATCTTTCGCAGTTGTTATTATTAAATGAGACCTAGAAAAGCTCCAATTTCCATAATATCTTATTTCCCAGTCTTCTTCTGGAAAACAGCATCACTAATTTCAAGACACGTTAGCTTTGCTGCACTTCCTACACTGTTGGGACAAGGAGGATCACCAGCAGGTAAATGGCCACCTTTCAACCTATTTGCTCATCTGGAAACAATGTGGCCGAGACAATCACAGTGGCTGAGAAAGCTGTTTAAAATTAGATGGAAAAGAGAAGGCTGTGATCCAAGCCTAGCTTCTAAGTCCATCTCTGTTCATTTCTCGTATTAAAATGGGCTTAAAAATGCATCTAGTATGAGATCATGAATGCTATTACAATGAAATTACAGCCCTATTACAAAGGCAACAATGTAACTGGCATGAAAGAAAACCTGATTATTAAGAAAATGTGGCTTCACAGTGCAATAACCACAAGGAAATGTTTATGAAAAATGGGTACTAGTTTTCAGTTGACAGTTGTCTCAAAACGATTAAAACAACCTATCAAAAGGAACTGCTGGTAGAAAACCATTTAGTTTTAGTGCAGCATTAACATTACTCAGTGTCTCTTCCCTAAAAACATCTTAATACACATATGCTTGAAGTTCAGCAAGTGTGAGTCTCCACACAACTACAGACACAGCATTGCAGTTAGCATTACAGCATTCCTAAAGATGAGCAAATTCATATTACACTAACTTGGTGGTGAAATTCTTCCCTCTTATTTTATAAATCAAAAATATGAACTACTTTGTTTTATTTCACTCCCCATGCTTATTATTTCCCCCAGCTATTCTCCAAACAGCTATGAAGAGATAACACGCGTGAGTCCAAAAAAATAAAGCTATTAAGTACAGACCATCTGATGAACTGCAAGCAGTGTAGAGCTATTAATAACAGGACATAGCCCAGAAACCTCTACATGCTACAACTCTAAAGTGTCAAAATTGTTCATTCATCTCCTGCCTCTTTTACCTCTTTCCCTTTTCACCAACACTTTTAGTCACTTATTTGAGAGGCTGCAGGAGCTGAGCCTGTTCAGCCTGGAGAAGAGGAGGCTGAGGGGAGACCTCATTGCTCTCTAAAACTACCTGAGAGGAGAGGTTGTGGTGAGGTGGGTGTTGGCCTCTTCTCCCTAGTGACTAGCGATAGGACAAGAGGAAATGGGGTCAAGTTGCACAAGAAGGTTCTGATTGGATGTTAGGAAAATTTTCTCCACAGACAGAGTGATGAGGCATTGGAACAGGCTGCCCAGGCAGGTGGTACAGGCACCACCCCTGAAGGTGTTAAAAAAATGGGTAGATATGGTGTTTTGGGAGATGGTTTCGTGCTTAGAGGTTGTAGGGCGGATGGTTGGACTCGATCTTGAAGGTCTTTTCCAACCTAAGTGATTCTGTGAATATTTTATTTCCTGGATTTATTGCTGATGAAGGTCAGAAAATTTTAGATTGTCTGTCCTACAACCAGCCCTTCACTTGTATCCATTAGAGCTCATTTTGGGGAAAAATACCTAAATTACTTTGGGGAGATAGTCAGCTATGTAAAAATAACAGCTGCAGTTGTGACTATTTACTGACACTGATAACTAACTTCAGCTCTAAGTCAGTGGCAACTTTCTCACTTCTCATAACTCCCTCTTCAGCCAAGAGCTGCAACCTTTCCTAATGCTCTGAACACCACTTAGTTGTGTTAAGAGACTGAAATAGTCATACATTCTCATTTGCATGTAATGTATCAGCAGGAATGTAGGCAGCTGACAAAGATGTGTTGTAGTAATCCAGAATGCTTACTTTTAATGAGCTAAACTCAGTTCAGATGTATACCTGGATTAATTATTGAGTCAAACAAGGTGGCTGAGTGATTTTGTGCAACCAAATTCTAAGCTTAACCAGCTGTGTGAGCTGAAACGAGTGCTTCATTAATGAATTAATAAATAACTCTAGTAAAATGAAACTATCAAGTCTAATCTACTGATGGAAAAAAGAAATCTGAAACAACTGAATTTTGACTCTGAAATTATGAATGCTCTTGGTCTCCCATGAGGTAGGAATGATAAGGAAACAGAAAATTATTACAACACTGCATATAAGAGCTTGAGAGCAAGAAGAATCATTTTAAAGTGATTACAAAACTTTATTGTTAATCAAGTTATAAGTTCAGCTTTTAAGAAATGCAAAGGTCTTCTCTAGGGAAACTTAAGCTTGTGTTTTTGAGCTACTTTCAGTAAAGAACCTGAGCAAACATACTTTAATATAAACTATTACCATTCCCAACTCTTAAATTAATAATGTAATTTCTATTAGCTTATGTGAAACAGTTTGTCCATGTAATTTAAAAAATGTTATTGAGACATAAAATAAGTTATGATGGTAAAATTAATGCTTTTATAATGAGGATGTTTTTAAAATCTCCCAAATCTAATAGACAAATATTGCTCATCTCTCTGTTGTAGCATAGCTCTAAAATCTGATGTGTACCTACAAACATGGTAGTAAACCTGACTAATTTATATTATCCATTAAAAAAAAATGTTTCAACGATTTATCTAGTGAAAATGAGTGTAAGTAAATTTTTTGTTTCACCAATGTGCAGATACTGAAATTAAGAACAACCTATAGGTTCTATGGCAACAGTTTTGATACATTTTCCTTTCAAAATGGCCTCCTTTGAAAAACAAACCTTTCTGTGAAAAGTCTGTTGACTTCTAAATTTTATTTCATTCTGATGTTATTGAACATCATTAAACCTTATCTGTATCTAAACAGATTGTTTTCTAATCTTTCCTCACTCTGGGCTTCTAAAAGTTTAAAAAACTATTTTGCTTAAAAGTGAAAAAATATGAGGTGTAAGTTAAACAAAAGTTAAAGTAGACTCAGAAAAAAAGGATTAATTCAAACATCAAATTTGAAGGAATTCGGAATTTTCATAAATACTTTCTTCCTCTTTCCACCAGCTTAGAAAGGATGTTTGCTTTGACAAATATGAATTAATACTCCATTCCTTAACAAACTATTTAAACATTCCAAGCCCCTGTATGGGTACCAAGCTGTACTTTAACTCCGGCTAACCACTAGGCAACAGTTACTACCTTCAGCATGTCCTGTCTAGTGCTTTCTAAAAGGCTCTGAAATGGTTTTCTGGCCAGCAAGTATTGAAATAACTTGTGTTCCTGCTCAAAAATGTCACTATGCTATTTAACACATTTTAAAACCAGGACACACTGCAATGGGAAAACCAGCTAATTTTGCTGGCACAGTTAGCTAAATCAGGAAAGGGTGCAGCCCCTGATTAATGTAGCAGTGCTGGAAGAAGATGCCAGTTGTGGTTAGGCTAGTGAAGATAGTTGGTTTTTTTCCTCAAGAGGAATCATTTTAGTATGCTAACACAATGTGTAGCTTATCTGACAGAAACGAATCTGCACTACAAGTATTTTGGCAGCGTTATTCCAACTTTCCTAAGGAAAAACATCTCAACTTGCACTGCAAGCCAGTTCTAAATGTGAACTGAAAGCACACCAGCTGTCCTAGCGTAGACCTACGTGTACACTCATCTACCCTGTGAAGCAATATGGGTTGCTTCCAGTATTTAAGTTGGTTCATCTAGAACCAGCTCAGCTGGCTTTATACTACAGTGTTAATATACCCTTACTGCTGGCAACAAAAAGGCTTATGATCATTAAAATGGACCACGTAGTAGTAACCTGGGGTGAACTGGCAAAATTCTGCACTTCATCTACCGCATTCATGGCAGTGGTGTTATTTCTGGGATAGGGTGGCTTTTGTACAAATTTGTTCAAAGGGCAAGACTTCTTCACTTTTGAAATCTGAAACTAGCCATCAGTGTTCCCTTTAGAGGCAAATAACTCTTTGGATTCCAGGAAACATTTTGGTCAAATCTTGCTCACCCTCTCATTAAAGACAATGATGAAAAACACACATGGGAGTAAAATGAGAAAGAACAAGTCTTCCTCCTTAAAACATCAGCAATGGTATATTCAAATGTTTCCTATCCTGAAATATTTCTCAGTAACATCACAAATGAAGACTGTTCTTAAAGCAGACTAGAACAGGATAAGGAGTTGTCACTGCACCAGCTAAGGAAAAAAGGAAACTGTAGGAGCCTCGAGCCACCAAATGTTGGTGAGAAAAATTGTATGGCAGAAGATAGGAGCAACTTCCTCTCACTTGTTCTTTTGCCCCATTGCTGTTAAACACACCAGCCTCACACTGCTGCAGACCATACACTTAAAGAACACATTAAACAGCTCTTTTCAAGAGCAGTACATGCCAGTGCTACTGCAATCATCCTAGCTAATAGCCATTCTAATTAAAACCCCTAAGTTTTGGAGCCCTGAGAACACTGAATTGCTAACAAGAACTTCATTTTGAAAGCTACAAGGCAGCAGAACCAAGAAAAATGCTAGTGAACCCTTTGTCCTCTCCTCTTAGGCAGAAATCCTTGCAGAGCAAAAGAAAGGACAGTTTTTAGTAGTGAGAACAGCAGGTGTGGAGGTTGCCAAGTAGAAGGTAAAAAAGGCATGCAGAGCAACAGAAAAGTGGCTTTCAACAATCAATTTTATTTTTTTTTTTAATGAGCATGCAGTTTTGTAACTGAAAAACCAGGTAAAGCAAAGCCGTGCTGCCAAGCATAACATCACAGGCCCCAACCTTTGTTTCATATCCTTTGTTTTAGTGGATGTAAAAAGTGCTTACTTTATGTCTAGCTTAGGGTTTCAGCAGATTTTTTTTGCTGTGCACAGAGGTAGGTGCAAGACAACCTAC
This sequence comes from Hemiprocne comata, assembly GCA_020745705.1. Classification (NCBI taxonomy): domain Eukaryota; kingdom Metazoa; phylum Chordata; class Aves; order Apodiformes; family Apodidae; genus Hemiprocne; species Hemiprocne comata. Next base: position 76,518,663 of record CM036586.1, read on the forward strand.
TTGAAAAGACTTTTATAGAATTTCAGCTAAATCCTGTTTCTTGACTTCATACAGATCAAGCATTGAACTCCCCCTCCCCATTGAACCCAATGGAGTTGAGCAAAACTACAGGAATGCACCAGAAGCATTAATTGCAGATTGAAACCATAATTAATTTCTGCATTTGTTTAATATTTATTTGTATATGGCCAGCAGGCAGGCATACATCATCGACACAGAGTGTACTCCTTAGTGTTCCATGTACTACAATAGTACCTGAGAAACCTAGTCACAAGCCGCTGACATCAATGCCATACTTTGTTCCATACAGCCACCTACCTAAGACATGGTTTCCACCTGTAACACCTGCCATTTATAAGTCTATAATTACAGTAACATACAGAGATCAATCTGTATGGAAGAGATGCTGGAAATAGGCTCCGAAAGCCTCATGTATAGGCACAGAGGAAGTGAAGTGACGCTCACACTTGAAACAGGTTCCGGCGTGGTGTTCCGGGTCATTCCAGCACAAAGCTGGCACTGATGGCATGTGACCTATACGTACGTTTCTCTCTGCACAGTTACTAGAATAGTCCACTTTGTTGAAAAATTCCAGTATTTATAGGGATTAGTTTTACATTTTTAAACAGTGAAGCTTAAAGGCAAAAAATAAATGTCTCAAAAACATAACTGCAGTAAGTACCATAATACAGACTGACGAATATACTTGGTTTCAATCATGGGGCTAAGTCCCATCGGATTCAGATGGATGCAAAATGTTGTCACTACTGAAATATGTTTTGCTGTCTACTACACTTGAAACACAATTTCACCTTTGCTTGGTACATTTGCAAGTTTGGTAGGAGTTTATGGGCTCATACTATATACTGGAGACTTCAGAAAAATCACCCCAGATCTCAAAACAACAGCAAATGACCCTGAACACAGGCTCATGACTACAAAGCAACTGACTGAGGAATTACCACCCTTGTGGATGTGTCAGCCCTTGAGCTGGTAACTGTGCTCTCCAGTGGTAAACAAAGTATTCCTCAAAAAAACATTTACCCATCTTTCTGTAAGTCACTATTATGTTTCCAGTCTGAGCATCCTTCTACATCCAACTTACCTCAGCATGCACTAACAATAAGCACCTTATAACTTGCAGATGGAAAGTACACTGAGTCATGCATACAATAAGCATGACCCTGCCACGTATTTTTATTCAGCTCAATTGGTTTATGATATTTAAGTTTTTTCTACATAGAGAGGAGCATTTATTTCTCCATCTTGTGCAAAGTAACTTTACCATAATGTATCAATTAGCTTCTTAGCTAACTTAATTACAAGTTTCAGGGTAAAATACCCGATTTACTGAGGTCAGTGGGAATTTTGCCTTGAAGTCAACAGGATCAGCTTTTTACATTAGATGCTCACATCCACAGTAACTTGTCTTCTGGTCACATTACCCTGTAGTACCATTTGACAGAATTTTCTGAAATGGTTCCTCTAACAGTGACATTAATTTCCTGTTTTTCTTATAGATCAGCATATAGAACAGCATCAACAGAACATTTCAATTTCAAATAACTAGTAGGTAAGGAAGAAAGTATGGCATTCATCACACATGTCACACATCAAAGATATTACTAGCAAGCAATATTACAGTCATGCAGTCCGTTTCTCCTCCCAGATATTTTAGAACCTAAAGAAATGACAAAGAGAAGTGGAGAGGTGGTACTATTTCTGTTTTACAGTAAAGAAGCTGATGCACAGAGCAGTTACAGTCATGAAGGAAGAATACATCAGATTTGAGAACTGTGTATCAAGTTTCTAGGTCTAATACCTTATACAGGAAACACTGATGAAAAATTGTACGCTTCTGTGAAAACTGACCAGGTTACGGGAAAAAAAAAAAAAAAGAAACAAAATCCAACAGACCCATTACCTATGAGAATATAAACTCACTTTACGTTGAAATTATTTTCATGAAGTTTACATACAAATGCAAGCAGGGCTACATAACTGTGCTGTACCCTATTTAGTAATGGCCAAGTTTGAAGTCATAAGCCACAGTGATAACTTCTGTACTAGTAAAGTTGGGAAGTGGCAGTCAGAAGTCTAACTTACAGCTTTCTGACAGGAACTAGATGCCTGCCACTGTATCTTTGAGATACTTCTACAAAGTCTCTGACCCAAAGCACCTAAAAGAGAATTATTTAACCTGTGTATAGTTAAATACAAACCTCAATTTATTGAAAGATTGTGATGAAAGGATCCAGGGAATTTTAAATCACAAGAATGATTTCTTAAATGAGATGCTTTGTTTCTGGAAATTCTGGCTGAATAACTGCATTTCCTCCCTGCAATAATACCACATCATATGCATTACCTCATCAAATTCTATGTGAAGGATCCCTTATTGGCACAGACAAGAGTTTCTCACAGTCTGGTCCCAATAACCCATTCTTTTGGGTATTTTAGCAATATTAAATTAATTACATTTGTTAAGTGACAATTTTATGAACTTACAACATGGGTATTTTTAGCTATTTTGCTTGAATGGGAACACAGAAAAATTATCATAAAACCTGATCATAAAACATATGACAAAAATACCCCTAATGCTACAGCATCTAGGGGGGGAAGGGAGCACAAGATACATGCAAATTTTATGAGCAGAGTATTATTTTAATCCTAGTATCTGAATGCATTTTCAAGGTCTGTTGCCAAACATTGCATCTACTGTAACAATATTTTTTTTTACCCTCTTGTCTAATAAAAAAATAATCCTTTTGGCAGCCATCACAGATGCTCATTCTCCAGTGATTTTCTTTTCACTAACCATAAGGCCTTTGATGCCCACTATATAATATATTTATCAGTATGGATGAAGTCATAATACCCCAGACAATCAATTGTGTCTTGCAATAGTAAATTACATCCAAAATATACTGAATTATTAAATCCTTGGAACTGAAATGTAGCTGAGCTGAATCTAATGGAGTCTGTGAAGAGGAAAGAGGCTTTTTATATTTAGGATTAACCCACTTCAGTTACAGGTTCCAAAACCAAATTCCAGCGTTCCCCAAGTAAATAAGTTTGATACGGTCAAAGAAGGATTGAAATCTGCCTTCCTTATTTGACCTCAAATGACAACTCACAGGAACATCTCTGAACAACTCTGAGGGAAAGACTGCTAATATTTCAAGAGGCAATGAGGGGACAAGATAGAAACTTTTAATGGAACCTGTGACAGTGTAATGGAAAATGGGGTCACAGAATCACAGAATCACCAAGGCTGGAAAAGACCTTTAAGATCATCAAGTCCAGCCTATGACCAACACCACCACATCAGCTAGACCATGGCACAAAGTGCCACATCCAGCCTTGAACACATCCAGGGAAGGTGCCTACACCACTTCCCTGGGAAATCCATTCCAAATCAGGAAACAGGAGCCAGATGCAGAAGTGATCTCTCCTCTCCTGTATAATCTTATTCTATTCCTTTTCCTATGGTGGGAATGGAAAATACCAGATGACTTCTGAAGAACCCTTCCTTCTCTTGAATTTTATTCTGCTTTCTAGTTGCCTCTCAAATCCTCCTCTACCTCCCTGTCATTGACACATCAGCTAAGTTCATTGACATGTGATCTTTTCTAACCAAAAATCGAAGTCAGCAGTCTATCCCTCAGCTTCTTTGAAAATCAGCTGTCTTCTACACTATTAAACATACTGCCTTGGTTTGTGGTATTTGAGCAAAGGCCATATATTAGTCTGTATTCTCCTTGTTGTTCTATTTTTGCTCTCCTAAAACAAACAAACAAAAAAAACTCCTTACCTTGGTTAACCCCCCTTGCCCCTGAATCCTCATCTTCTAATACCTAAACTTCAATATCAGTTAAAAAGGTAAGCACAGACTGCAGCATGTTTTGGTGTAACTTGTGTCATGTAATTACCACCTAGGATTACTGTCTTGTTCAGGCACCACAACAATGGTCAAGGAGGCTTTTCAGCCTTCTCCAAAGGCTTTTGAACAGTCAGTGCATGAGCTGTTGTAGTTACTGTAGGTCTTAAATGTAACCATAAATCAAACACACTTTTAAATAAATTGTCAAGAAGTTTTGCTTTAAGAAAATAATCTAGTTTTGTAGTTACAGCAAAATGCAGCAATAATAAATACAGCCCTCCTAAGAAGGCTTACCCAATCCAAGGTCTTTCATGCAAAGATGTAATTTATTCTTATTTAGCATCTTATCCATCCTACAGTAATACAGTGGAAAAAATTTAATTGTCCTGGCTGCAATAATGAAAAATTTCTAAGCGTTGAAATAATTCTGATTACAGGAAATCATCTGCCCAAGGATGGCTTACGTAGATTTCAAAAGCCAAAATAGTACCTTAATCCATGTGCCTGAATTTTGAGGGTTTCTTCTGCCTCTTCTTTGCATTGAGACACTGTTAATCTTGCTGTCTCATCTCAAAATGTGTATTCATGACAGATTTAAACACAGTATTAGTAAAACATTAGACTGATCACTGGAACTGCAACAGAGTTTGGTTTTTGTTTGATTTGTTGTCATTTGGTGGTTTTGTTTTGTTTTTCCTTCCAGCTAGCGTTACACCTTGCTACAACTGGTAGAACATCAGCTTAATTGTCCTCGTTTTCTGCTTCCTGACCAGGCTGATACCAGCCACTATGAGATGGCTATACTCTAGATAGTTAAGTTCGGCTCTGTTCTTTTAAGCCAGATGTCTAAATTTCTTTCACATGTAGTTTAATTGTAAGAATTTATACAAGTTCTTGTTCTTAAGATGTCTTCTTTAAGGAAAAGAGCCGATTTCCTTCTTGTTCATGGTATAAATTAAAACAGGACACTTTTTATTATACTGCATGCACCAAAGATTAAGTCTTATATCAAGAGTGATAATTTACAAAGTCAGCTAAAAATGACTTTTTTTAAATGAGAAATGTTTCATATTCTAGATGCAGACATTTGAGAACAGCAACAGAAAAAAAAAATTCTAGAAACATCCAAAAGCTTATTTTATTTCTCTCTAACTTGCAGAGCAAGAGAAACACACACTGTCCTGGGTCAAATGAAACATTCTGGGATGATTTAACAGTTTAACTCTATTTAATGTCACTCTCTTTCCTCATACAGTATTTTTCCATATAGTCACTAACTCAGAAATTGAATTCTAACGCCAGCTTCATTACACTTAAGTCAATGACGAAAGTTGCTATACAAGAACACTAAACGCAAGTTTTGCTTCTTAACATTAGGTTTTTAGAGGTATTTCAGTAGAAGAGGCTACAGTGAAATTCCTACAGAAAATCTAGCTGTCATATCAGTCATAGGTCGAATACAGTTTTGCTTCTGCAGAACAGACTGATAGTTATTTGAAAGTGGACATGAGCAAAAGTGTGTCTTACAGGTAAATTTCTCCTATATCTCTTTCATTAGAGGCTTACAATGTTTTGAAGAAAAATACTCATAAAAACTGTTTATGTAATTATTATAAACAGTGACTTATTCCACAGCTATTTGTTTCTATAAATGTCTGTTCTTCTCTGGAGCTCTTATCAGCATAGCTATCTTTTAGCTCAATGACTTCTATTGATTAATTGTAAATAAATAGTAAAGGCTACTGGACCAATTCAACATTCTCTTATTTTTTATGTTAAAAAGGGCTGATCTTCCCTTGCTGTATCACTTCTAATTTTATATGCCCTTTGACAACCCACCTTCCAATAAACAGTTTCAATCTTTTCAGTATCCCCTGGAGCAAGTCTTCTATCTATTGCCATGGGAAAAATACAGGAGAAACTTGAGTCCTTGATGAGGCAGCTAGAATTATCTTGTAATAAGGCTTGGATTATAATGCTTATTTCAAAGATGCACTTAGAAAATGAAAGAGTATTGAAATATCATTTGATCTGAAAAAGTAAGGAAACAGTTTCAAAATGGTTTGGATTAGACTTATTTTTACATATCTTAAAAACTAGTGGTTTTTTTGAGAAGGTACATCACAGTAGTTCAGAAACCTCATTAACTAGAAATACCACCCACTAATAACAAATAGTCAGTTTAAAGGTCTTGTTCTTAATCTGAGGTACTTCTAGCTAAGTGCTATTTAGTCTTGCAGGATGCTTTTAGGAAATATCTTTTTTTTTTCCCCCCGCTACTGTCAATTGTATACTGAAAATACCAAACAGAAAGGGGAAAACTGAGATTTCATCTTGCTTGTAAGCTCCAAGCATAGCAACTTCTGAAAGCAATTTGGAACAGATGAATGTCCAAAGCAAACCATGCAATTCATCATCTTCCTCATATAATATGGTAATCAACAATAATTGGGAAGGCCCCTCTAACTTACAGAAGTATCTCTCTCTCTCTGTCTAAAATGAAAATTCCCCTTGAATTACAGCATCGATTAAGAAATAATTGAAGAAAAATCACACTTAGAAAACCATTTCTCAGTTAATCAGGCTTGCAAGCTTGAAACATCAACACTCTGGGCACCAAGTTCCACATAATCCTTCACAGAAAGGTTCATAACCAGGCTAGGCATCAGCACTGTAATTGCCATCCAATGTCATAAACGTTGTCACAAAGGCGCTCTTCAAATGAAGACTATTGCCAGATATGCTCAGAGATGAGACCAAACTTCATCTGAAGAAGTTATAATCTTCAGTGAAGTCAAGAGGTAGCAAGCAGAAGTTAAAACATCACAGTTTGCTTCCTTGCAGAGTACAGGCAAAAGCTGCAAAGGCACACAACTAAGAATCACTGATGCGTATGAAAGAGTAATCCTATTTGTTTATCTAGTAGAAAAATACCTGGGATCTTCATGTAGATAAAGCAAGCCATAAAGAAATCCAGAAGGGATTGTTTCTTAAAGCAAGCAGAAAGGAAAACTGGCTAGGAGTGAAGACAAATATGACAATTAATGTTTACAAACTAATAAGCAATCAGAAAAGCCAAAGCAGCCATGTGTATGATAGCAAACGTAGAATTCTGAACTACAGATCTCTAACTGACTGCTAAATACATACAATACAAGACAAATTAGATGCACTTAAGAATAGACCTGTGGGGATATCAGCTCAATGAACTTGAAACAAGTTGTTAAAGCACTGTCTCAATTCCAACTGTATAATACAGCCAGTTCTGAAGAATATCCATGTAAAGGCCTAAAAAAGCATTTGCAATTAAAATTACTCATTTAAAAAACCAAGCAGTCATATTGGTGTGACTACTCACAGACATTTTCAAACTTTGTGGGAACAGATTGATCAACATGTTTTTAGAAAGCCAGTATTATTATTAAAGAGGCAGATCTCCCACAGAAGTACATATACAAGGTTTCAGAACAGATCAGTGCTTGGAAGTGCTGCCAGTCAACCTGAGGCAAGTATTTTTTGGGTTCTGTCGCTTGTCTTACAGGTAAAGAACACAAGCCAACTGAATTCAACCTTACTCAGCATAGGAACATGCCACTGGGTCTCTGAAACTACTCAGACCAACCACCAGGAACATGAGTGAGAACTTCCATCTTGGTCTCATAACAAGGGAAAACATCCCAATTTACCATCTTTTCTCCAGTCAGGGTTCCTACTGCACTAATCAGTTACCAGCTAGCAGGAAAACAGCATTACCAAGAAGGAAACAGAAAACCAGAAGTCGGAGCCAGTTGAGACATGCAAATAAAACATAAATCCCTTCAACATCAGGGCCTCCTTTAGCATGTCTCCTGGCTACAAAGCTAGGTCTTCCAGCATGCAAGGAAGTTTCTGGAAAAGCATGAGCGGAAGCAGACAAAGGAAAATGCATGTGTGTGCCTGTGTATTTAAGAGAGAGAATGCAATGAGAGAAGCCTAAAGGTAATTTGATTTTGTTACAAGCAGTTACACAGTGGGCACTACAGCAAAAGCATTTCCACTCTAATGGATCTATCAACCTGTCAACACTACACTGAAGCACCTAATTAGCCTGCTACTTTTTTATCCACCTGGCATCATATTTCAATTTGCATTTGTAGATGGAGGATGAAAAACATTCTTAAAAGGTTTGTTGTACCCTAAGAAAAAAATAAATCGTTAGCCTTAAGTATTTACATTATACCCCTTATATTTACCTATTTTTACTACTAAAAGCCAGACTAAAGGTTGTTTTAATAAATGTATTATTGAAAATAAAAAAATCCTGGCATATTCTGTAAAATTAATACTGTTCTGCTATGCAAACACATGGTTCAGATTGTTAATCTGTATGAAGATAAACATGTTTATTCTCCCATTGGCTCAGTGCTATGAGATAAATCTGTGTACTCTAAAGCTACCCATAATGTAACTCAAAAAATGCGTATGTCAATCTTTCAGAACCTTCTTACTGGATAAAGATGATCAGATAATTAAAGAAAGTGTTTTTTCATCAGGAAAATCAGCAGTTTTACAACACAAAATAACTACTGGTGCAAATATTAATATTTTCTCCACTGTTACAAACCTGATTCATTTTCAAAGTGTGCATACAGGTACTTTCCACGTATTTAAGCACAGCCTGCAGACAGGACCTAACGGCCTCCAGTGGTACTCTTTTGTTTTTCAGGTAGGCCCAAGCTAAAGATCTATCCAGTTGCTTCAGTACTCCATGATCAACTGGCACCTTAGGTCTCAAGTTTAATAATAAAGTAAAACAGAAATATTTACTTGTGTAAATATGTACATGTGGCAATGCTAGTGTTGTCAAGTCATTGTAAGCACACCCTCTCTCCCCTATGCCAAGTATAGTTCTGTCATAGTACTGCAATGCATGAGTACCAATGCAATCTGCTTTGCTCAGGGTTTGCAGAGTGGGAGCCAGACTGAAAAAAGTCACAGATCACACTTCTCTTAATGGACTTGGACTTCAACGCCTTGTTCTTCTGCAAGTAAGTTTTTTTAAGATAAAAATTATTCTGTCACTAATTAAAAGCAGTATGACTTCTGTTCAAACACTAGGAAGTTTTACTTCTGGAGAACAAGTGATGTGAAAGTGTCATTTGAAAGATTTCTGTAACATTTTCAGACAATGTATTTTCAGGCATTCATCTTAAGTGACAAGGAATATTCTTGGATATTGATATTCTTTTTCTTTTGAAGTATTTCTGAAGGGTTTTAAAATCTGACAGGTATATTCGTATTACCTTAAAAAAAAAAAAAAGACTCCCCATTTGGGTGTAGCTGCTTGAGTTTCACCCTTTGGGTTTTGCAAAGTCATCACTATGCTAGTCCTTTTTGGTCACCAAGAAGGATTCTACATTGAAGAAAGTCAGAATAATTCATGTAACCAACTAATGGGAGCAGCAACAGATGCCAAAGCTTTTGTAACATTCTTGGTTTTAATTTAATTGCAGAAAGCTTGCCTCTAAAAGTTCATCATTACACATACTTCACAATGAATTGGAAATGGCATTTCAGGCTTCCCTGTATTTGTCCTCAGTTGCTTGTGCTAAAATGATGGAAAATTAGGTGATATATGGGTTTTGATATACATTATATGTGCAATATTATATATATTATTATAAATATATTATACTTACATATGTAATATATTATACATATATGATATATGCCATGATAGATATATATGGCACATATGAGATACATGATACATAAATTATGAGAGATAGGAGAGATATGAGAGATGCTATAACACAACCTTGGGTTTTGAGAGATCCTCATGAGATTAGTCACATTCCACCAGAGTAACCTCTCCTGTTACCTGGACTTTTTTGTGAATTCGATCAAGGGCACAGAACAGGTTTAGAAATACAGGAGCAAGTCAGAACCTTGTGCAGTCCTGATTCTTCAATGACCAGCAAAGCAATGACTGTCATTACCACAACACACACTGCATGTTCAGTGTAATAAAAACTTTTAATATTGATGAGTTCATAAAGGTATTTCAACCTCATAGCTTCATCTTTTGGAATCTGCCTGAATTAAGCTACAAATCATAGTACAATGTTTCAAGCTGCTAAACGTGACAAACGAGGTTTTCAAACCCACTAAAACATGTTTTAAAACCTATTCCAAAAGCCTTTTTACTATCTTTAAGTAAAAAACACCCATTACCTATGCAGAAACATAGTGCATTACATAAATGAAAATGCTAAATTCGTATGAGATACCATATTAATAAAAATGAAGAGTGTGAAGATGGACCAATGGCTGAGAAAGCCTCTTAGTAGCAAGGTACAGGAATGAAAAGGATGATGCATGGATGAAGTAAGCTTATGCAAAACACAGGCTAGAGTCCAACTGAGTAAGTATCTATCTTCAGGTAATAAAAGAACATTTCTTTCAGATGTTTAGGAAAATGTACTTAGTTAAAAACCTCAGCACTTACTCACTACTGATAACTGGACTACCAGATATGGGGAAGGCATTTTTGAACACTGTCATGGTTAGAAGAGTTTCCTACCCTAAATACACTTTGAAACTAAAACCAGTTGTGTAGAATGAAAATTCAAAGCCTGTTCCAATTATTTTAAGAATCAATGCAGCTAAGGAAGTAAGTGAAAGCGACACAAAGAGTAGTATTTTTTATTTCCATAGTAATCACCATATAATACTTAATCACTGAGCCATGTTTTAAGTCACTTTACAGACTACCTGAAAAGAACAACTTCTTCAGCACTCGAAACACTCCGTTTTGTTACCCAGCATCTCAGATCCAAATTACTCTGATAATGTCTGCTTCATTTTAGTCCACATCTACTTAATTGGTACCATGCAACAGCCACCTTTGTGTCAAACAAAAACAAATCAAAACAAATTACACAAAAATTACACTAGGACAAGAAATCTACTGTCTATTCAATGCCTCTAGTAGAAGAGGGGTAGGTTAAGGGTCTCTAAACAGAAATTCCCCTGGCAGATATTCCGACAGTCCTGGGGTACATCTCACCTATCTTTAAAAACTTTCTACATTGCACTGATTTGTATCTACTCGGTTCAATGAAGAAGGAAGCACTTTTCTGCACACAAATCAATATGAACATCTCTACCTGGAAGATAAGGAATGTGCTGTTGACTCCACTGAATGCTGACAAGTGAACTCCATAATACCTCCACCTTAATGAATCACATCCTATCCACTATCACCAAGCACCAGCTCAGTGCGAGACAGTTTTAAGAAACCTTATTTCTGACAGCAGTTGATGTCTTTTAGTCAAACCCAGCAGAGAAGGCCAACCATCCTTAGAGATAAAGACTGACACTGACAAAAAGACGAGGCTGTAACTATGATAATGCAGTAGAAGCAGAGAAAGACCGCTGGCAGATGCTGACTTCAACTTTCTTGAGAAAAGAAGGATGTGCCAAGTGAAGCAAATGCACTTATACAGTGGACAACTACTATGCAAAGTGCAAAGAACCCAAACTATAACACACAAAAGAAATCTGCTACAGAAAGTTCCCCATGAACCTATGGTGAACTGACAGCAAGGTAACTACTTGCCATATGAAGAACAGATGGAGTGACTACAAGGGGATAATGTCACTTAAGCAAGAGCATAAGGACCAGAGCTTGCGTAACTTGAATGAGAACCATGTCAGTAACACAATTCCTTCAAAAGCATTCTGTCTAACAGTTATGCACAGGGTTTTGAAGGAAGATAAGCAAGGTTATTGGCCTGAAATCAAACAAGATGTTTATTACTTTTGTATTTGGCATAACAAGTTGTCATGATATAAAAACTTTAAAAAAACCCACATCTGGAAAACTAAATTGAGGTTCAAGAGTACTTTGTTTTCAGAATCACAGAACAGCAGGGGTTGGAAGGGACCTCTGGAGATCATCTAGTCCAAACCCCCTGCCAGAGCAGGAACCCCTAGAGCAGATCCCACAGGAACACGTCCAGGTGGGGTTTGAATGTCTCCAGGGATGGAGAATCCACAACCTTCCTGTGCAACCTGTTTCAGTGCTCTGTTACCCTCAGAGTAAATAAGTATTTTCTCATATTCAGGTTAAATCTCCTGTGTACCAGTCTGTGACCATTACCTCTTTTTCTGTCACTGGATGCCACTGAGAAGAGTCTGGCCCCATCCTCCTGACCGGCCCTTTAGATATTTATAAACATTAATGAGATCCTCCACCCCTCAGCCTCCTTTTCTCTAAGCTAAATAGACCCAGCTCTTTTAGCCTTTCTTCACAGGGCAGATGCTCTAGCCCCCTATCATCTCAGTGGACTGTGCTGGACTCTCTTCAGTAGTGCCCTGTTCTTCTTGAACTGGGGAGCCCAGAATTACACACAGTACTCCAGGTGAGGCCTCACCAGAGCAGAGTAGAGGGGGAGGAGAACTTCCCTGGACCTGCTGACCACACTCTTCTTAATGCAGCCCAGGATGGCACTGGCCCTCTTGGCTGCAAGGGCACATTGTTGGCTCATGGTCAGCCCAGGTCTTTTTCCCCAAAGCTGCTTTCCAGCAGGTCAACCTATAACCTGTACTGGTGCATGGGGTTATTCTTCCTCAGATGGAGTATCCTACACTTGCCCTTATTGAACTTCATTAGGTTTCTCCCCACTCAGCTCTCCAACCTGTCCAGGTCATGCTGGATGGAAGGACAGCCTTCTGGTGTGTCAGCCACTCCTCCCAGTTTTGTATCATTAGCAAACTTGCTGATGGTACACACTATCCCTTAATCCAGGTCATTGATGAATATATTGAACAGGACTGGACCCAGTACTGACCCCTGGGGGACACCACTCGTCCCCACCACAGGCCTCCAGCTGGACTCAACCCCACCAATCACAACTCTCTCGGCTCTTTCCTTCAGCCAGTTCCCAATACATCTCACTATCCCATCATCCAATCCACACTTCTCAAGTTTGGTTGTGAGGATGCCTTGGGAGACAGTGTCAAAAGCCTTGCTGAGGTCAAAGTAGACCACATCAGCTGCCCTCCCCTTGTCTATTCATCTAGTTTTGCCATCATAAAAGGCTATCAGATTGGTCGAGCATGACTTCCCCTTGGTGAATCTGTGCTGACTATTCCTGACAACACTCCTCTCCTCAACGTCTTTTGAGATGGCACTAAGCATAAGCTGTTCCATCACCTTTCCAGGGATGGAGGTAAGGCTGACCGGCCTATAGTTACCCAGGTCCTCCTTCTTGCCTTTTTTGAAGATTGGAGTGACATTGGCTTTCCTCCAGTTCTCAGGCACTGGGAGAATAACATGCTTAAGTAAATTAACAGAAAAAGGTACAAATATGGTGGAGGAGAAATTACCCATCACTGCGTTTAACCATGTTGCTCACTAGACAGGCAGTTTCCATGTGTATAAAACTGCTAACGCAGACTTCAAGGTCAATGTTAATGTTATACAGAAAGGGACAGAACAGAGCTCAAGAAGTTCAATCACTCCACACTCTGTGCCTTAAGACACAGATTACAAGAGGAGCTGTTAGTTATATGGCTATTGCAATAACATGTAAATTCAAAGAGTGAATGCATCTGCGGTATAAAAGAACCAATCAAATACATTAAAAGAGAATGAGGAGAAAAGTCCGGAAAAGACAAATTATTCCAAATATTCCCTGTACCTTAGGCAGCCCAAGGTTATGCCTAAAACTGTTAAAAAAAACCAGAATACCTTTATGGTACCCCTTAAGGGAATGTATTCTGTAGATGACTTTCCCAGCAAACAGGGTAATTAAAGTACAATCATAAATATTTTTGTGATATAAAAGGTTAATGCTGACAATGCTGGTGCCTTAATCTAAAAGATATTGCAAAAGAGCATGACTACAGGGTCTAAACAGCTCTGGGAAGAACTAGAGTTCACAGAGTAAATCAAAGCAAGAAGGTAAATCCCCTAAAAATAAAAATAACATTACTATTGTATTTGGAAATGGAGGCACCTCAAACTGTTCCGGTGACCACAAGGATGCCACGACAAAGGGTTATTGTAAAAATAACTCAATTTTCTTCAATATCTGATTTGAGCTGCTATTGTTTGCTACTGATGATGTTCAGTGATTGTTCTGTCTCCTTGGCATAAAACTCATGTGAAAATTAGCTAGGTATTAGTCCCTTTAAGTATTTTGTCTAGGCATACTCTGTGACTCCAAAATTAATCAAATTCTTTTGCAACACCAATAACTGAAATTTACTTTCCCAAAGAGATCATGATTACCTATACTCTAGCCAAGGTAAAGACACAGGGAGGGAAAAACCCTAAACATCTGGTGACTCACTGAAGACATTGCTAGTTTCCACAGGGCAAAACTTGTGATTTATAGAGGAAGGAAGACTTGATGACCTTAAAGATTTTTCTTTTTGTTTTGTATTTTGTGAGGAGACACATCTTAAGATTGTGTTACAGAAGAAACCCAAGTACTGAACCCCAAGGACACATCCTCTAGTTTTAAAGTAGTCTGAGTAAGCATGGGGAATTCAGATCACTCTGAAGATCCCTTTTCTCAGCAGCAAGGAGTCTAATTCCAACTGCTTATCAAAACACTGCACAGCAAGCAAAAGCCAAATACCATTTCTGTCTCAGAAACTTTAAATCTGTACAAGAAAGATAGCACAGAGTCATAGTGGAGAACTGCTTCACTGTTGCCAGTTGGGAAAAAACCAAGAACCTACATCACCATGATGACCACAGCTCACGCATTCCACAAACTTTTCTGCTGTCAATTGATCAAATATCTGACCATAGGGTCATCCTGCTAACAGGATGATGTTTTTCTAATTTAATAGATTTCTGGTGGAGACCAACTTTTATCTCTCCTTTTTGTTGGTGTTTCGTTTGTTTTTTTGGGTTTTTTTTGTTTATTTGCTGTTTTTTTGTTTCTTTGGGTTTTGCTTTGGTTTGGGGTTTTTTTTGTGTGTGTATGTGTGATTCCAGGTCTCTTTTCCTCTCCCTCTTGTCAATTTATCTTCTGGAATCTTGTGTTTTGCTCTTCTTGCTGCTCTCCTTGACCCTGAAAACTAGTATGGCACATTCCTGATGTAACTATTACTCCATAACCTCATTTGGCTGTCAGGTTTTGCCCATTAAGTCCTTTGAAGACTCTGTGGCAGAAGGCAAAGAAATCCACAGGAGAATTCCTTGACCAAATTTATTTTAGAGAACTTAGGAGCTCCAATTCTATAGAACTATGACAAGCCCTGAGACAATACATTCCCTTATACTGAGATGACTCCTTCTTCAAAGAAGCATTCACAGCTTGGAAGAACACTTCTTTGCCTTCACCCAGAAATCATTCTAGTAGAATCCATTACTCATGATTCTGAGTAACTAGGGGAAAAAATACCAAGTGAAATTCATGTTGGTATGTACAAAGGAGGAAAACCTCTCCCCTCACTCACTTTGCACAGTGGTGGGATCTATGAAAGGTATAATAACAAAATTATGCATGGCAATTCTATGCAGATTTAGTACTCAGCAGCAGTCGTAAAGCAGATAGAATTTTAGAAGCTGCTGAGAAAAAAGAAGGAACAGAAGAAAAGCTCATTATAGCATGATACTAGTTATGGATTAGGTACATCTCTAGAGCTGGAGAGGGAACAGGAGGGAAAAAGGATGGCAAGAGGTCTAGAATGTTTTCTGTATGCAAGAATAAATACAGTAAAAAGATTCAGCTGGGACGGAATCTCACAGAGCTCTAAAAGTCTACAAGTGGCATTGCCAAACTAAACAGGCAGTAGTCATGTATCACTTTTCATAATACAAGAATTACAATATTATCAGATAGCAATTCTAAGGCAAACAAAATGAGGTGTTTTTTCCACACAGCATTCAGTTTAACTGGATTTTTTTATGGCAGTTTACTTCTAAGAACAATAAAACAAAACACAACCAACAGCTATTAAGCACAAAACTATGACCTCTAACACAGAAAGCACCTGTGATGCAGATGGCCGGAAGCTGGGAAGGTATATGTGGTGAAATATGTTTGCCCTATACATACAGGATAGGTTATCTAGCCCAGCTAGTAGAAGAGACACAGCAGCAAGCTAGATGGATGCTTAACCTGACCTCAAACATCCACTCTTAAAACCCTTTCCTGTGCCATTTGCCCAATCCGAAAGTGCCACACAAAAGCCCAGTCCCCTTGCTCTGTCCCCCACCCCTGCAGAATTCCTACACACAAACAAACAAAGCATTACTGTACAAAACCAGATGATGACTTCAAAGTCACCTTTTAATGGCCACAAAGATAAGTTTTCTGAAACCTCTTGGTACTAGAAGACATTCTCCATGCTGTCTGAAAGTCTGTTTCTGGAGAAATACAAACTACCATAGCCTCAAGTTCTGATGTTCAGCTACAGAAACAAAAACTTCACAATTTGATCTTTATAATCCACCCTTCGTTGTATGTTAATGAAGAGCTGACCCAGGTTTGGATCTTCTAAAACCACAGAATATAATGAAGTCACAACTCAGGGTCAGAGCACGAAAGAGACCTCTTCAAAACAGACTTTTACATCTTGAAATCAGATTCCTGTTAAAGGACAAAGCCACTGTGTTGATGAACAGTTATTACTGTGTATAGACAACTACTGACTAGACATTCAACTTAAAATTGCTTTGGACCCTGCACAGGGTATACAGCAGGCAAAAGCCTCAGCAGACTGCTGCTGCTTAGTTTTTGGCCTCTGTAGAATAAGAACTTCAGAAAAAACAGACTCATGCAGTTCTTACATTGTTCTAGGAAAGCAGCTGATCCCTTTGTTTTCATATGAGACAGGAATGAGAATCTTCCCACAGATTTTTTTGGGTAGGAATCTAACATCGTATTTAAGGCGTATTTACGCCTTACTTGTGTCCTGATTACCTGTGCTTTGAGGGTTTTACTTTCTATTGTATTATGCTTTATATGGTGAAAAATGATGAAGGGTTTGTGTCCTGGTGAACTTCAGTTTTGACCAAAAACTGATACAGCACACCACTAAGAAAACAAACCATCCAGAAGGAATTTTTTACATTTTAAGTAGTACTTTACTACTGCTGTCTTAAAGTAGCATGCTCTTCAGATGTTATTTCACCCTTCTAATGTGGGAGATCTGCTGCTAATGACTCGTACCATGACATTTTCAGAGATCCTTCACTCCTGTGATAGAAAAAACTTCAGTACTGTTTAGATGCTGCAGTAAGTTTAGAGGAATGTTACTTATGTTCACTAGGTAGAGTAATCATTTTTGGTCTTAGTAGTTCTCAATCATTTGGACTCATGTTCATGCTACTGCAAATCTTCCATTAAAGTCCAAACTCAGATTTAGGGAGAAGCTAAGTGAGTTAGAAAATAGTTATAAAGGTTACAAACTCTAGATCAAAATTTGCCATAAGCATTAACCATGTTACACCCCTCATATTATCACTGAGAGATTAGACCAATTACAAAAGCATAAAATGAACACATGTAACACAAATTAATTTTAATGAGAGCTAAGCATGTATGTCTCTTATGTGTGTATGTGTATACATATTCATTTATCTTATGTATAATAGATTCTAGGAAAAAAAAAAAAGGAAGCTAGCTTTGGATTATGGCCTTAGGGCTTAAATGACTAATGATGGATAGAACTTTCCCCACTATGAATATATTACTATGAGAAAGAAGATAGAGACTGTCTAACAAAGACAATTAATGGACTGAACAGCTCTCTGCTGAGAATGACCCAAAAGTGTGGGAAGCTAATGATAAAGAGTAGGAAGGCAAAAGAAGTATTATTACTGCCAATTCTCTTCCTCATAAATTTCACATTGTTATATTTAGATTACTGGCCAGGAGTGCGTCCCAGTTCCTGCAGAGGGGACTCAGCAAGGGTTTGCTTTTACAATAGCATCACTCAGACACATGAGGCTTGACCCTGCTTCTATTCAAATAAATAGGAATTTGCCCATGGACTTAAAAAGTAGGATGCGTGTCTTGAAAACCATTATTTCATATTAAAGAAATATTTGAGACCTGTTCAGTAACTCTCCACCTGTGCTCTTCTACTCTGAAATACAGGCAAATTATTTCTCTGTTGCAAGATGGGCTTGTAATTCATTAAGATAGTTCTGTGTGAGGCTCCTAAAAAGTAATTATCATCTGCATGATGTCAGCTAGTTTCTCATGCAAAATTATGTTTCTTATGCAAAACCTCTGGAGTTTCAAAGCTGCTGCTTTTGAATGACACTAGTCAAGAGACGAACAGTGAAGCTCACCCAGAGTGAAAAGGAACTGAAATGGGAAGGTTTAAGAGCAACGGAGCCTGATCTCTGCAACACAGATACTGACCACACAGTGATTCGTACATCCTGCTGCTCTTCCAGCAATAGAACAACTTGAAGACTGTCACAAATCACCAGTTAGAAGCAGAAGAACACCAAGCCCTCAGGACCCTTTCCGTTTGCCACCAGTCCTTGAAGGACTATGGGACAGGATGTGGCTCAGTACTGACAGTGCTGGCTAATGCCCCCGCGCTGCAGTGATCCCTCTGCAGCTTCACGGCTACCGAGTTACTTCACACAGGAATTCACAGATTTGCCCAAACACAGATGAGAGAGGCTGCAATACAATGTAATAATTAACTGTCTCCAACCTGTGTGTATACCATCTCCTTGTACAGTTGGCTTCAGAGACTATTTTCTGGCTAGAGTCCAGGTTTCCAAATCCCTGCCAATAGTATTTCTAGAAATGAAAAATCAGCAATATCTTACTCAAGAAAATGCTGCCATGTCAGAAAACTTTACAAGAGGGTGACAATGATTACTCTTAAAACTCCACAATCAAAAAAGATAACAAGCATGATAACATGAAAAGATTACAAGTATGACTGAACTTGCTTCATAAAAATCGTTTCAATATTGAGAACAGCCACTCACTGATTTTTCCCATGACTTTCCAATTCTAGCCCAATCTGTCAGTGAGCAACTCTCCCGAGAAGTCAGATACACAACCAGTGTTTTATTCAGGTAACCCTAGAATCGTAGAATGGTTTGAGTTGGAAGGGACCTTAAAGATCATCTAGTTCCAACTCCCCTGCTTAGGCAGGGACACCTCCCACTAGACCAGGTTGGTCAAAGCCCCATCCAACCTGGCCTTGAACTCTAAATCTCCTCTCTTCCAGTTTAAAGTCATTACCTCTTGTCCTGTCATTATAAGCCCTTGTAAAAAATCCCTTCCCAGCTTTCCTGTAGCCCCTTCAGGTACTGGAAGGCCATTATAAAGTCTCCCAAGCCTTCTCTTCTCCAGGCTCAACATCCCTGACTCTCTCAGCCTGTCTTCATAGGAGAGGTGCTCCAGCCCTCTGACCATCTTCATGGCCCTCCTCTGGACTCGTTCCAACAGCTTCATGGCCTTCCTGTGTTGAGGGCTCTAGAACTGGACATGGGGCTCCTGCACTGCTTATCTATAAGGGAAATCTAAATGCTGGTATAACTGACAATATGGTATTTGGAAGAATGAAATTTTTAATTTTTATTTTTCCCCACAAAACAGCAATGAAGACCATCCTGTGAAGATGCTGTTGCGTTTCCATTCACTTATGCTACACATTTCCCTTGGTTTGGATAGCGTTAAGTTTTCATGACTATAAAAGTTTGGGCTGATACTGTTTCTGCCTGTAGTCTCATATTGTCTTTTACAGCTTTCAAATAAATCAGCTTTGTATTCAAGTTCTGCATTTTGGGATATTTTGTACATTTAGAAAAAGAAAGATTTTATATCTTTAAAATAGAAAGTTGGCAGCTTTCTGTCCAAATGACATGCCATGGTTATACTGAAAAAATGAGACAGGAACAAAGAACTCAAACTTAATTGTGTAAAGCAACACCAGTACTCTGGATTTTAAGGCATATTGAACATCCGTATTTGCCATTCAAGACAGGGTGTCTGAAGCAGACAATTTCCTTGGAAAAGTTTACCTCTGTAGAATTTTACCTATGTTTTTTTATTTTGTTTGTTTGTTTTTTACAAGTGTGAGGGGAGTAGGTGAGGAAGAACTACTTAAATGTTGGTGCTGTTAGGACACTATGGAGGAAAAAAAAAAAATAATCAAGCTCCCACATGTTCATCCAAAACCAAAACAGTCGAAGACGGGAGATAACCATGCTTCACCTGGTAATTACAGAAAATGGTATTCTGACTACCACTAGCTGAAAATTGTGTGACAAAGCAGCCCTGGAACTGGCATGTTTGGGAATGCAACACAAATGGCAAATACACTATCTATATTACTCAGATGACTGCCTTCCCACCACTTCCTTGGACCTTGAAACCTTTATTTGGACAGAATAATGGGTTTGTAGTGGCAAAATTAACGGAATACAGGCATTTTGGAAAGCTAGCAAGGAACTGCAGGTATCTGTGAGCTGTGTTTTGAAACCCCCTACCTACACCAGGCTGTAGGTGCTTCATTTCAACCCCTCTTAAAGAAAAAGCCTGTAACTGAAAAAGTTCCTCTGTTAGCTGAAACAGGAATGGCAGTAAGGGTAAGATGAGGGATGGAGAGGAGGAGCAAAAAGCAATACCTAAAGGAAGGAAAAAAACAAGTTTTAATTAGGAACTGGTGTGACTCAAGTACAACAACTCAAAGCAGCCAATATTGTGGCCCAAAGTTTTCCTTAGTAACTTCCAACAGTCTCCATCCACATCAGCGTGGAAAAGGCCCTTCTGCTTCCTCGGGTGAATTGAAATCCCACTCCCTTTTCTGTTTGACATAGAAAATCCATTGTCCAACAGCTATTACATCACTCTTCACTGCTTCTACAATTCTTTACCTGATATAATCTAAGGGGCTTGAATAGTGTCCATTAGAATAAGTAGGATTTATCTAGTAACATGATCAAGCATCAATTGTTCCTCAGAGCAGAATGAGAGCTGGTAATCTTCCACAGTCCTGCCAGGAATATCCTGAGATTTGTTGTTTGCAGTGCTTGGTCTGTGAGTATGTTACTGTTAAGAGCTTTGAAGCCTAGAACAATGCTTGATGTTTTGTGTAATGTTAATAGTCTGGTTCTTTATTAGGAAGTTTCTTTCTGGCTACTGAAGTATGTTTAGGAACACATTTTGTTCCTATGGGAATCAGTGAGAATTCTGCCCTTGACTCCAAATAGAGCTGAACAGACTCCCTGTCTGCAACATCAGGCATCCTGGCATAAAATGACAAAATTGGGTGGACCTGCTAAGCTTCACTAGAGAGAAAAGGTCAGCCTACAAATCAAGGGACTCAAAAGGAGAAGCACGCAGGCTGTTGCTGAGGCTGCTGCACATGCAGAGGGGAGATCTCTCCCTGCCTTATCCCCAGAGAATATCACAAATCTGCACCTTGGCTTCCACCCTGCATAGACAGCCAGGCAGATCTGTCAACTATGAAGCTCAGAGCATTTCTCCTCCAAGTGAAATGGCCTACGCAACCCAGTCCTACCATACAAGCAAGGCTGTATTATGCCAGCTGATGAGAAAAGCCAGTTCAGAAGCAGCATCTAACAGCTGAGCTGCCATCTAAACTCACCTAAGTTCTCAGTAGCTCCTCTCTAGATGCATCATATATTGACATAGGGTACTGAGCTGTAAAAACTGATAGCATGGGGAACATGCTATCTGTTTTTCCTGACTTGTAAAGATTTTTTTGGGGGGTGGGGCATTCCTTCTTTACATTTTGTTACCCCAGATGCTCATATACTGCTTGACAATCAAAGCAGAAATCTATTATCTGTCCTACAAACTGCAAACAGATAAACTTCCCTACTTTTTTCCAGTTACCAGAAAGAAAAGGAAAAATTATTATTTTTTCCTCCAGCGCTTTAAATCTGAACTGTTCCAAAGGCTGCACTATGCTGTTCACAGATTTTCAAGAATTCTCCAGAGAGAAGAGGCTTCTGAAATCTGCTGGCTATTAACCAGATGCCGGAGCAAAGATACGGCAAAGACAAACCCTTTGCCATGTGTTTTTCACATCTAGTCAGCTTCTTTCAATCAGAATTACACCACTAATACTGCCCATCACTAGTGGACGAACTCTTTACAGTTGAGGCTAAGGCATAAGGATAATGAAGACTTCATACTGCACAATCTGTAGAGGCCAGCAAACAGCTCTGTCTTGTTTTCACTGCCTTTGAAACTAATCCTCATATTTGGTGTTTCTGAAGCAGCAAGGCACTCTTGTCTGCTTGCTCTCAGATTTATCTACTCTAACATCTCTCATTCAGCTTCTGCTCTTACTGGGCTTCTGATGGCTATTAAGACCACAAACTATTACTACCCAATTCACCAGTATCTGGCTAATTCTTTTGTAATGCCTGTCTTCACCGAATACCTTATTTTCTCCTACATTTTTAAGTCCTTATAAAAACGTTCATGCATTCTGTACCTTCATTTAGGAGGCCACACCATATTGTCCCCACCATGTGGAACTCTGAGAAGGAAGATTTACTTTGCTTTTCAGACTTCCTATTGCATATATTGCAGTGATGTACAAACTGATCACTGGCAGAGAGCTGAAACTACTGAACTTGATTATTAGTTTGAGCAATACCAAGATTTGGAAGATGATTTTAAGCTCATGCTTCTTTTCATCTATTTTGTAAGTAAAAAATACACCCAGAACCAAAGCTTCCAAAGTGACTAGTGAGTTTTCTCATGTGAACTCGTAAGTGTGCAGCATCAAGCAATTTAGAGACCTGGGACAGGTTTCCCTCCAGAATACATTGTTTAAAAAAAGAAGTGTCTGGGTTGTTTCAAATTTGGACCTTACAAGTCTAAGGCACTTGGAAATCATTGTACTCAGTTAATTTAAAATATGCCAAGTAAAAGAAAGGTTGGAAAGGAGCTTTTCTACATCTTCAAGAGATCGTATCTTGAAGAAGAATGAAGCGACCAGAACAGTTTTACATCACCTTTCACAGGTATGCAAAAATACACTCTTTGTTTTATCTTAATTTTGCCAGCTAAATTCTGATGAAAGACAGAAATAAATCTATCATATATAACAGAAAAGAGACCACTTTAAAAGTAACTTTTTCATCTGTAAACCTTTCACAGGAAATAACCCTACCTCACACTAAAAGCCTAGCTTATCAAAAAGCATCAGTATTTATTAGCATAGTGATTCTGAAAAGTAAGACCAAACAAAAAAACCACAGCTGAACCAAGTATGTCATATTTTGAAGTGTAAATATTTTATACTAATTTATGTAGAACAAAATTATACTGCCAACTGGAATAATACAGAAACAGCTCTCATACCTTCCTAACATCATTACTAGCTTCTGTAAAATGAAGCTGTGTGTTTTATAAACTCAAAAAGTATATTTGTAAACTCATCTGCCTTTCTCTCTCCTAAAAACACTGGAAAAGGAGATAAAAAAAAATCAATCAAGATTCCACTTTGGATCTTTAGTGATTGTTTCTGCCCTTGATGAGCCCCTTGCTGCTAATATGCGTATTTTAAATTTATTATTGCCTTATTTTTACATCCAGAAAAACTAGTACATTCAACCTGAAGCAAATATAGGTGTTCAGAAAAAGCAGGCATGAGCCATTGTTTCCTCTCTAGTCCTTGGAGTATAGATCTATGAACTTTTTCTTCATTACATCTCCACAGTGATCTACAACAATCTTACTGCCTGTCAGATAGTAACTAGTGATCATGCAAAGACCACAGTGACTGATACAGGAAAAACATTTGCTATCGTTTCTTGTTATTGTACTGCAGTAACATTTTGCTGCTTCAACAGAGAGCTGTCTGGGCACAATGTATGACTGCAAGAAGACTCTACACTGGAGATCCTACACTCCAGATAAGCAAGACTGAATCATAAATAGGGGGAGGAAACTAGGGAAAAAGATGGAATACTGGTCGAGTACCTTATTCACCAAACAAGCTGAGATACTTCCAATACCAGAGAAACAAATAAAACTAAGTTTCTTTTCACATGTCAGCAAAATTTAAGCAATATGTAGCTTGAGCAATACGCATCTTGAATATGAATACTGTTAGAATCACTTTTGTTTATGGAAATCAGTGCACAACCAAGCTACTTTGGTATAATACTGAGTAAAATACACTATAAACCAATATCATCATCCCTAACTATGAATTTAGCCTTCACATCTATGCACTTTTTTTCCACTCCCTCAAACAGAACAACTTTATCAGTGACAGGTCATATACTCAGATGTCTTCTCACAACTTTAAGTGATTATTGCTCTGAGAAAAACTACAGAAGTAATACAGGCTTCTTATGAATTATCCTTCTTGCTGCCCTGGTATCACTTAAAAAATTAAGATACTTTTTATTCCTCTTATGGCAACTAGGGTCTGAGAATTGAACTGGAAAATCTGTTGTTCTGACTATCACAAGTAATAAAAGTCTGAGCTTTGCCAAGAACGTAAAGCACAGAGTAAAACCTAGATCACTTTCTCTCTATTGACTGTGCAGCACTAAACAGTAAAAATTTAATAGTTCAGTATGGAAATTTAATTCAATGACATCCAAAGGAGATGAAATGTCGACTAAGATGTCATTTGTTTTTCTTTCTTTCTCTTCATGGGATTGTCATAAAGTTATTTCACTGCTAACTAAGGATGCTAGAAGCATGATTTGCCTACTGATACTAGAGAATGTTAACACATCTGGAATGAGGCGTATGTTTTTGCACTCTGATGAACTGACCTGAGCTGTGGATAGACTCTGCCACACAGTGGGAAAGAGATACTTATTTTGTAACAGATACTGTTTATTCACTTAAAATGAATCTTTCAAGAATGTAGAAAAAACGTATGCTTCTTATTGAAGTTCCCCTACTATTACAACTTACTAGTCCTGTCATCTAAAATGGTCATAACTGAACATCACTCAGGCAGTATTTTGGTTTAGAACTGTGTGTACTAAAATGTTTCTTACACATTCCCAATGCTTTTCAACAGAAAACTACATGTTAAAATGCTTCCTGGAAGAAGATGAAAATTGATAGAACAGTTTCAGATGTTTTAACCTGACATACAGTCAAAACTGCACACTTGCTCACTCACTCTCTCCAAAAAAGCATTTAAGTCCCTCTCAGGCTGCAATGCTAAAGCAAGCGATCAAGACCGTAATTCAGTTTTGCAGCCTTTTCTTTCTTTACTATGGAAGTATACTCTTCGTCACAATGGATATTCCTATAAATTTAAGGCTGATAAAGAGTCACATTTTTACCTGACTCTGACAAAGTTAACCCAGGAAAGCAGTGACTAAACAGGTAGCATAAACAGGATGAGAATCACCTATTTCAGCTGGATGCATACAGTACACATAATTGGAAAAGCTAACATGACCGTGTGATGTTAAATAAAGACTAAGGTTCAAAAGAGGGATTTTCACGTATATCATTAGAGAAAAGCAAAGTATACGTTTACTTCTCATAACAGAAAACAATATATTCAGTTTTAACAGTACTCCATCTTAGAAACAGTGTTTTGCTTGATGACCTCAAAGCACTTCACAGGTACGAGGGGGCAACATTTCCTTTTCTTGAGGTATGGTGAGAAGTTAAGAGACCTGTCAACTTACACAATAAGTCACTCCTGATTCCCAGCTCTGCTGTAGCAACAGAACTACAGAGACTGCAATACAATGCCTCTCAAAGCGTGCTACCAAACGATAAACCAACTAAAAGGTAACAAACATCACACTTTTCAGCACTAACATGTCTAATGAGCACTCTGAACAAGGGACATTCAAACGATAGCTTAGCCTCACCTTTATAGCTAAAGGAGATAATCCAATAAAACAAGTACTAAGAAATATTGAATAACTCACTTGCCTAGTCCCATCCATGTATCATTAATTAAGGCTGGGACAATAACTGAGCGTTAGAGGAATGCTGAATAGGGGCCACAGGATCATGTAGGTTTTTCTTCTCGGTGACAAAATACCACACAAGTGCAGACACACTTCACGAAAAGAAAAAAAAAAAAAAGAAAAAAGAAATCAGGCAAATAGATAACCCCGAAGATTCGGAGGGGTCCTGTTGTCATAGAAACAAGTCACCACTAATGAGCTTTCCAAGACTTCCAAGTGATTAATACCTGAGTCCTGTAAATAAATATTGATTCAAAACCAAACACACACATAATAAACCTACTGCCAGAAGCCTAGAAAATGGGCAAACAAACAATATAGCCATCCCGCAGCCTGCGCTTTCCATCGGGTCTCTGAGCCGCGCTGTTTACATACCGCCTTGGCTTCCTTTTGCACCGGGAGGCACTCAAAGTTTCCGAAACGCGAGCTACCGGCGTGCTGCGCAGTGGAAAGGCGGCGGCCGCCCAGCCCAACGCGGGCCGGGCCAGCCCCGCTGCCCTGCTGCCCGTCGGCGAGGCCACCACAGCGCGGCCGGGAACCGGGGCACGGCGCCTGCAGGTCTCCTCTTAGGTAGCACCCGGGAGCGAGAAAGAAGCGCGATCCGCGATTCCCCCCCTCACCTCCACAAGCCCACACGAACCAACCCCCAACCTCGCCCTAAGTCGCTCTCGGGGCACAGCCACTCTTCCCAAGAGTTGCGAAGCCCCGAAGGAAAACTCGCCACTGACGCGGGGCCCGGGGCAGCAGCAGGACCCAGGGCGGTGGCGGCAGCACCGCCGACCTCAGGGAACAGAGACCGGTGCTTCAGTCTACGAGCGCCAGTGCTGAGAAGCAGCCACCTCCTTCCCCATCTCCCCACTCTGCAGCTCCCCCATCGTCTCCTGTCCCCGCCTGCTTCTCCACCTTCTCCTTTCCTGCCCCCGCCTCCGCTCCAACCAGCTGCTCTCCCTCCACCTGGGGCCGGCTCTCCAGGTGCCTCCCTACTCCCACGCGCGTGCCCGCTTCAACAGATGAAGCGCTGGAGCGGGAGCTCTGCTCCTCACCGCGCTGGCTCCGCTGTCCCGCCCGCAAACTTCCCTGCCTGCCCGGCGCTCCTTTCTGCCGCGGGCACCCGCGGGGCACGGAGCTGCCTGCTGGGCTCGGGATATTGCCCCACGGAGCCTTGCCTCCGGCTCGGGAAAGGGCAGAGACGCCCGGAGGTAGCCACTCACCTCAGGAAAGCCCGGCTGCGTCCTCCGGGGGGTGGGGAGTAGAGGCAGTACTTGCGGCAGCCGCGGCATCACCGATGGAGGTGAAACCTAGCCGGTGCGCGGGGCGGACCCCATGCTGCCCTCCTGATGCGGGGCTTACTGAGGAGACACCCACCGCTCGGCAGCTGCCGGCGCTGGCCGCCCCGCCGAGGAGCCGGACCGCCACGGCGCCACGCCGCGACCGCCCCCCCCCCACTCCTCCTGCGGGAGGGAGCGCGCTGAGAGGGAAGAGAGGAAAGGGGAAATCAGCAGATCAGGTGCGGCAGGAGCGGGTGGCGTGCGGTGCCGCTCTCCGGTGCCCGAGGGGCGGCTTCCCCTGCTGCATTTGGTCTCTGTCACTTGCGAGCGGGCGGCTCAACCCCTCTCATGAGGACCAGGAGGCGAGAGGGAGGCGGCGGCTTCCTCGCCCGGAGCTCCCAGGCGGGCCGGCGCCCCCGGGCGGGCAGCAGCGAGGCGTTGGCCTCTGCCCGGCTCCTAGAGGCCGGCGCCCGGGGGCAACGGCCCGAGCCGGCTCCACGCTCCCCTGTTCGTTACGAGTGCGCTGGGGATTAAGTGTACTTTCAATTTTAAGAGCATTACATTAATAAATAGTGATTCGGTGATTTTAGATTACTCTGGGAGCGCTCAGCAGCCTTGTTAAGCAATCCTCTCCGGGGGACGTTTTAATCGCGGGATCAGAGCTCGGCCACCGCGACCTCCGGTGCCTCCGGTGGCTCCGGTGCGGCTTGCGTGCTCGGAGGCCCGCAGGGCCTCACCGAAACGTCTGTTCGCTTCGAATGACTTTAGCAAACGCGTTAGAAGAGAGTTGCCGTGCAGGGGTGGCCGAGGCGGCTGCTCTGCACCTGTCCGTCGGTCCGTCCGTCCCGGCCGGGGCGGGGAGGCGGCGGTGGAGGCCGCGTGTGTTGGCACAGGTGCCAATCCGCAGCCGTGGGCGCCGGTACGCGCCAAGGCATGGTGCTACGAGGATGTGTGAAGGCACCGACACAGCATCTCCTAGGAGCGGCGTGACGCAGGCAGCAGCCTGGTACCGCTGCTGGCAAGCCCTGGCCTCTGCTGAGTGACAGCGCCAGAGTTGGAGTCCTACGCCTCACTTCAAGTTAAAATAGCCGAGGATAGAGGGGGTCTGTCGGTTCAGCAGGAGTTGGGGCACCGGATAAGTGCACAGTTTAGAGCAGTGGAAGCCTGTTGGTGTTTATTGGGGTTGTTTTATTTTTTTGCACCGTGTCTCCAGCAGACGCACGCGTGCATATGCAGAGCAATGTGAGCCCTCCTGGCTCAGCCCTGAGGGGCGATTCAAAAGCACACCCAGTATGCCCTCCGTGCTGCAACAGTAGAACCTGCCCCTCTCAGACGAAGTCTGAGGGAACTCTGAGAGAGGAATATGTAACCTGATTTAGGGGCTCACTTTTCGAAAAATGGCTAAAGCTTCCTCTTCTCTCCATTCCCTTGTGCCACAGCTCTGTAGTCCAACAGGTGGTCATGACCTCAGAAGAGACTGCTCTAAACCAATGTCTATAAATGATCTCTCTCATACAAATTCAAATTCTAATAAAAAACCCCTACTTGTTATTTACACTTTAATGTGTAAATCGTGCAGCTCAGGGAGGTCCACAGACACTGCTGCAAGAGTGATGACTCATGCCCACCACATCTACATTATTTACTGTTTGGGGATGGAGCTATGTTTAAATTAGGCTTCTTGATAACATAATCTGGATGTTCTAAAATACTTCCCTATAATTATGATCTGGAGGAAGTAAAGCATCATTTCTTAACCCTAGTCTCTCTCGCTGACATGTTCTAATGCATAGTCGTGCATGAAACTACGTGTTTTGTATATTTAAGAAGGTGAAGTGCACTTTCTGTGCAGGTGTTGCACGTGGAAAGGAGTGATCGCAGATGTACTTCTCAGATCAGGGAAGAATATAGACTATGAGTTTCTTCACATTAGCAAATTTAGTCAGTTGTTTAAACTGTGAATTGAACTATTTCAAACAGAAATCAAGGTCCCCTGTCAGCTTGTGCCAATTTCTCTTAGTGGGATGTCTCATTACACTAGGCTATGCTGTCCCAATGAGACTCATTCTGTTATGGACACCAAATAAAACTCCTTATGGTTAAGAGGGCTGCTGTTACTTTTAATAAAGTAATTAGAGCACAAGAATGGTTTACCACCAGTTCATCTTATTGTGGTTGTTCTGTTTTTTTCCCTTCCAATTCTGTAGTATTGCTGATTCTTCCATTTCACTAAACCCGGAAAGGACAAGGACAATAAGCTGTTCCATTCCCTGTTTTTCCTTCTTTTTCTTTTTAAGCAGCTGGTATCAAGGAAGCTCTTCCCACATGGACACAAAGATTCAAAGCCATTCTTGTGGGGTACTCAGGCTTCAGCTACGCCTTTTTTGGGGGCTTTCTATTAGAGTGACACGCTCTCACCCCCATCCATTTTATTGTTATGAGTGACCAAAGGAAAAGCTATGGCCAGAGTCCCCTTTAAATAAGACACAAAAGATTCTGTATTACTCATGCCTGTTTCCTGAGGAGCAGACATTTTAAAGAGAGTGTATGTGTGAGGGGAAAGACCAGGAGGAAGAGTATTTCTTTTTCTTTGGCTGGTTTTGGAGGAGAGAAAGGAATGCTGGACTTTTACTGGTTTGAGCTTTGAATTGGCTTTTGGTCAGATCCCAAACCCACAGGGCTGAAATGCAACAAACAGTAATAGGAAATGCAAATTAGGGCAAAAAATGAAAATTAAATCCTGATCAGTGATTCTGCCATCACATGCTAATGCCAGATGCAGCAACCAAATGCTTGTGTCCCAACAGCCTTATCATCATCTGCTTGATGTTGTATGGCTCTTTTGCAGTAAATATAAAAGAAAACCAATCTTATATTTTAGGTAGTTAGTAGACACTTCCTATTTTTTTAAATAGCTACAAGTATTCCTGCTTCAGCACTCCTGTCTCATACAATAAAAGCTGTTTAAAATAATGACTTCTATCACTGTGTAAACGTCAAGTACATATCTTGCTATGGAGAGTGACACTGAACAGGAGTGAGTGATTTATCTATCACTCCTGCCTAAACCAGTGCTGGAACTGGTGTTAGGACCAGGTTTGCCAAGTATGGCAGTGTTCTCGCCTATACTGCTTCAATATTTCAAATTCAAAGCTCTATATAAAAATACAAAAGATGGTTAGAACCCAAGCAGTGATTGCTCACATAATTGTGGTATAAAGAAGCCTTGAATGGGAACCTCATTTGGGCCTTGGGACGATACCACAATAAATAATTCAATCATGAAAAACAGCATAGAGCCACTATTCAAAGATTCCTTTTTTCCCCTCGGAAGTTAGAGGAAAGCACTATTTTAAAGTTCTCAAGATCTGACTAGCTAATTTACTGTTTTAGCCACTTATGGGCCAGCTCTGCTGGCTCACATATTTATGCTCACATGGCAAGTTCCACCAACCTCAGTAAGGACAAGATCACACCCTAGACTTTACAGTACAGAACTCAGTGCTGAAGCAGCCATGTTAGAGGCCAAATGCTGTAGCAATTTGCATGCATGAGCTATGCATAAAGATAAGCATAAATGTAAGCCTTTGTGGGACTGACCCCAAATTTCTCAGGTCTTCATAACTAAAGCTTGTACTTTGCCAAAGCCAACAAGGCTGTATTGTTCCATCCTTGGAATTCCATGTGCTTTTGCCCTCTGGATAACTGTTAACATACACACAGCTTTTTTCCTAGGCCACATCAGGAAATCTTCATAATGCGTTATGAGTGCAGAAGTACAGGACATTTCAGTATCAGATTCATTTTTGAAATGGCTAATTCATCTTTCTTAATATTTAAGTAGTTTTCATTGGACTATTAGGATCTGAAATGCACTGTTTCCACATAGTATTTGGAAAAGTGAGTGTTTTCAAGTATTGTTTCAGTCTTCTTTCATAACTAATCTTTAAATATTACCTAGGGGTGAGAGACTTGTGTGCTAACAAGGTACACCTGAGGCATTAGATCCTTCCAGATGATAAATGTCAACATCTGTAGTGAATTAACTATCAAAGTGCTGACTGCAAGCAGGAAAGTTCCAAACTCAGGTGGTTTGGCCAGGTCCCTGGCTACCACACAGTCCTGAAAGATTGCCAGAGATGGTTTTCAGAACTAAATGTCAATTAAATGACTCAGGGACAGGCCTTACTGTTGCTGTTCAGGCTGTATATGTATAGTATGTGTGTATGTTTCATTTGCAAGAAGAAATTGATACTTTAAAAGTGGATGAGAACCAAGAACATTGGCATATGCTTCTGTAGACATTGTTGATGCCATGACTTTGGAAAGGACTAGGTACAGCATAAACATTTTGTTATTGTTTTAATTAGCTGGGGTTTCAAAAAAGAAAAAAAATAATATAACAGAAGTAAAATAATAGTTAGTGATGGCAAGGACATCTAGCTGTATGATTTACACACAGGCACATGTACACAAATATGTACGTGCACTTTCAAGCCCACATCTAGGGAAGCAGCATGGGTCACAACATGACATAGTGAAGATGCCTCTTCTGTGCTAGCTCATGGTAAGGGCTTGTACCAATAGATCCACTTCAGAACACTCACAAATGTGTGGGATTGGCATTAATCCTGTTATCAAGGAGGGAAGGACATTCACTCCTCCTCCCACAGAGCAGCCTACTGTGAATTCAGGATGCTCTCTCCTCCATTTGATTGCTAAGCAAGTCAGACTGCAACACCTCTCTCCCACTCACATGCACCCCAGCCAGCTGCTGTTCAGAAGGGAAAGACAGGACAGTAGCTATTTTTGTGCAAGCAAATAAAAAATACTGGTTTCTTCTTTGTGTAGACAGTGGGTTATGCTACAACATCTGACATTTAAAACCTGCTAAGCCTTGTCATAGCAATATTACGCAATGGGTGGATTATCCCTCAATAGCTCCATGAGGCCATCCACAGCCTCTCTCTTCTATCTTGTAGATACTTTTTGCTCTTTCACTTCCTACTGATGGCCTAGGAGAAAATGGCTAATAGATCTGTGCTTTTAGATTCTGTTACATTGGACTTGTAAAGCAGAGAGAGCTGGAGCAGTGTTCCTGTCTGACATTAAAAGCAAAGGTACCTTTATAGTTTTATATAAGGATGCCCTTTTTTCAAAGACAATGCACCCTTCTGAATCATTCTGCACACAGCAGAGAAGCTGCTGGTTCCAAAAGAGTCAAACTTGGACGGGAATGTGTAATTTCGTGTTGATGGAGACAGGAGGAAGGGAGAGGAGAGGGAGAGGAGAGGAGAGGGAGAGGAGAGGGAGAGGAGAGGGAGAGGGAGAGGGAGAGGGAGAGGGAGAGGGAGAGGGAGAGGGAGAGGGAGAGGGAGAGGGAGAGGGAGAGGGAGAGGGAGAGGGAGAGGGAGAGGGAGAGGGAGAGGGAGAGGGAGAGGGAGAGGGAGAGGGAGAGGGAGAGGGAGAGGAGAGGAGAGGAGAGGAGAGGAGAGGAGAGGAGAGGAGAGGAGAGGAGAGGAGAGGAGAGGAGAGGAGAGGAGAGGAGAGGAGAGGAGAGGAGAGGAGAGGAGAGGAGAGGAGAGGAGAGGAGAGGAGAGAGGAAAGGAAAGGAAAGGAAAGGAAAGGAAAGGAAAGGAAAGGAAAGGAAAGGAAAGGAAAGGAAAGGAAAGGAAAGGAAAGGAAAGGAAAGGAAAGGAAAGGAAAGGAAAGGAAGGAGAAGAAAGGAAAGGAAAGGAAAGGAAAGGAAAGGAAAAGGAAAGGAAAGGGGGAGGATTTGACTCTACAAAATTCACGTAGGGATTTGTGGCTGTGGTGTCCAGCCAAACACTCCAGTTATGAAAAAAGAGATGCAGCTAGATGCAGTATTTGGATTTGGATGTGAAATCCTTAGTAAGAGAAAAAAGTGATGGAAGAACAATTGCAATCTAAGTAGAGTTATGCAAAACAAATGGCACAAGTGAAGAGAAAAGAGAGTAAATGCTGGGACAAGTTTTATATTCTCCACAATTTATGGTTTACATTATTGCACGATGCATATCAGCTAATAGTTTTTCCACAAGTTTTGTTTTGTCACTGTTCACTTTCTGTCAGCGATTATTAGACAGAGTTGGATTGTTGAACAGTGGCTACATTTCATTCCAAATACGGCTGCACTTAAGGGGTGGGATTGTTATTGCTGAACTGTATCTTTCACAATTTTTAAAGGAGTCTGAGATCCTTGACATGGAAAGAGCAACACAGATGTGCGATGACTATATTTCACTGGCAAATACTAAACCAAAGCAGAGAGAAGAGCAAATATGTTGGGTTTTCTTGTAGTCACAGCACAAGATTCTTGAGACTGGTTTGTTGTGGGGTTTTTTTTCCAGGCTTTTGATTCTCTGGGTACCCCTGACAAGTGGAACACGTTTTAGTTTAGCTATCCATAACATAAACACAAAAATATCTGGTCTCCCAGATGTGTGGTGGGACATATTGTTTATAAAGTATTTTAAGGTTCTCCAAATGAGAAGGAATTTGTATTGTTGTATTTTGCTAACTATAAACCAGCAGGAGCTCTTCTACAGCTAACTCCCTCACTGCATGCTCACTTCATGGGGCTTGGAGGGTTGAGAGACATGTGGGACTGATGCATGTTCAGATTTCTTAGCTGGCATAAGTGACCTTTATGGGATAGATTGTATAGAACTTTGGTGCGAATATAGGGTAGCTTCAGGTTCACTGGTCTTTCAGTCCTCTTATAGTTGCAGGACATTTCAGAATCTGGTCCAGTAAGGGAGAAAAGGAAGGCTGCTTTTCTTTGAGTCAGAAAAGGTTTTATTTTGATGGATGCACAAAATGAGATTTTCCCCTAATCTCCTGTGTAATTCATTCACGTAATCTCTTTGCGGGCACATCATACCAATCCTTGTTATTACAGAGACAATCTAAAACATTGAAAGTGTCAAAACGTACTACTCAACAGAAGAGGCCAAGATGTTGGATCTTCCTACTTTTTTATACTATAAGAAAGATCTACATCGTTTGTGTCTTAGCACTTCACTGGAGATACTCCCTGAAGTTAATAGTCATGGGGAAAAAAAAAAAAAAAAAAGGAAAAAAAAAAGATGAAGTATTGGAAAGAGAAACATGCAGTGCAATGTTGAGCCATGCCAGCAAAGGGAGTTTTCTACTGTATGGTAATGAACTGCAAAAGCTGGGTGAAAGGGTGAGCTGAACCCAGAGACTGAACCATACTTTGCACAGTTACTTGTGTTTTCCTTTATATTAAATCTCCATGGAATCTGTTGATGCAGAGCAGACACACAGAGAAAATACACTAGAAAACCATCATGTAAATAGGTTTCTCTTGCACAATATTCCATGCTCACAAGTTTTATATTGCCATCCTTGGGTTGGATTTGCATACAACAAATATGCCTTTACTATTTGTGGGCATGGCTCATAATAAAAATCCCCTGTATACTAATAACTGATTACATCCAGAGCAGTATTTCATCCTGCTGTTTGGGATTTCTTACTGATGGACTGGAGAAGGAAAACCTTCCCTGTGATGGCATGCTTCTCCCTCACTTTTCTGCTTTATTCTCCCTTCTCCACTTAACTTACTGCAACCATTCACAGAGAGATGTATAAAAAAACCAGTGTCCCAAGGTGCAGCACTGCTTTCCCCAGGGTCTGGGTATTTTCTAGAAATTCTCCTGAGCTCATGCAGTGTTTTCATTTCTCTGCTATTCACTGTAATATACTGTCTTCTGGTTTTTCTCCTTTGCAAACTTTTGCAAAAATGGACACACCAACCACAGGCAGTTTGGAGGACAGATATTTAGATGTCCTTCTAAATCACCTGTGCCCATATCCTTAAAATTATTTAAGCATCAGAGCACAACAGCTACATATCTGTGAGGATCTGGGTCACAGATGTATTAGAAAATGTTATCGTCACTTTGAAGTGCAACTTCAATACAAATTTGCTTGATTCATGCTGCTCCTTCCCTTCATGTTTATTTATACCAGACACCTTTTTGTTAGTGAAAGAAGCATAAATAGGTTACTTTGTATTTCAATCCATTAATGATGAATTCTTGGGCCACTGTTTATTTTGAGGAAAAAAATAACTTTTTTGGGGATGGCACACCTTCCTTAAGACACCACATATCATTGACAGAAAATGGAAAAAAACATTTTGACTGGTGGACTGGTAGCCAAACTCAGGGAGAAGTCAAGTAGAGGTGATTGGAGTACATTAGAAATTCCTGCTCTTTCTGGAAGCATAGTTTGAAACTCATCCACTTCTAAGCTAGATAAATAATGCTCTGTGTGTCTTCCTATAGGAAGGGATTGTAAGTGAGATTTCTAAAACAAAGCTCCTTTTCTGTTCAACACAAAGCTAATGATGGTTTTGCTGTTCTTTGCTAAATGATGGCTGCATATCTATAGTGTTCTGTGACCCATGACCAGTAAATTATTTTTTTTCAGGATGAAATACACTAAACAATATCACTGTCTATAAGTAGTAATTACTAGCCATTTGATGCCGTAATATTAAGCTTGTATTTCTATAATTTTCATAAAAAATAGAAGACTGTTTTTCATGCTACTTTTTGAGAAGATTTTTATTTATCTTGGCTGAAGTATTTCTTTTGCCTTCTCACAGAATAAACTATACTTTGCCAGAAAGCATATAGCTCAGTACTGAGTCATACTCAGGTGGCCTATCTCACCAAGTAATGTCCATTGCACTGAGTTGCTCACTGTGCATAAACAGGCAGAGCAATCTAGACTTCAGGGCAACATGTGGTAGGGGAGATGCTCAGGGAAGGAGAGAAATGTCAGTTTTTGGGGTTAGTGGAGAACAGAGATTGGAAAGATAAAGTGTTTCAGAGTGAGAAGTGGGTAAGAAGGAGTTGCAGAAGAGAAGGGATGAAGCATAGAAATACGGGGAGAATCAAAGCAGGAGGAAGAGAAGCAGCTCAACAGAGAACACATAGGGAACTGTAAGGGATTGCAGAAACCAGTTCACTAAAAGGACCTTAGGACTCCTGTATAAAGTATGTGCAGAAGTAGAGGGCTGGAGGTTTTCAATGCCAACCATGGTGACAATGACTGTGGTTGCTGCTTACCCAAAATGCCTGGTGGCATTTACATGTCAGGGTTTCTGAATCTTGTTGACTCTCATACTAAGGCCCTTTCAAGGCAGCCAGGGAATGCTACCAGTGTGACTGGTCATGCCCATTGGAATTCTGGACACTCTCTTGGTGCAAAAACGCTTACAAAGAAAAACAAATGAGTAAATAAAAAAAGGTCACAAATATTTTCAGAGCTATTTCTCAGTTTTGAAGGGAAGTGTTCACAAATATATCCTCCTCTCCCTTCTCACATGTCTAGAGCTTGTTCCAGGCTCCTGAGGACCAGAAATGACTGTGAGAGGAACTGCAGAGAATCCAGGTGGAACATAATAATAACATTTGTTTACATTTTTGTCTGTATTTTACACAGTTCAAATATTTTTTTTTCTGACTCTTCTTATATTTTTGTAGTACTCCTGTATGCATTTAAAAGGATATTGTTTAATCAGTAGCTGTCACTGCTTTAATTATAATAGCAGTATTCGCTCTACAAAGCTATGTAAATCAGGCAGACTCACATTCTAATCTAGTATTTCCATATTCCATTTATTTGCAATATTCTTAAGAATCTTGTTAGAATTATTTAAACTGTCTCTGGTCTCCTCTGCTGAAGAGTCACAATTGGCTGGATTTCTCCTGCAACTGCAGCCAGCCTGGCCACCTTTTCTTAGGCTGCTCTTAGCCCACTTAGACATGGGAACAAGAACCTAAGTTTTTCTGAGAAACTGCATCTACCTGCTCATTTTTGCTGCACAACGGTAGGGAAAGATCACACATTATTTTGTGCTTTTTTCTTCATGGCCAAGACTTGCTCAGAGTTTGAATGGACTAGGCAGAGCTGCTAACTTGACAATGCCTGCTGTGACTACAATCAGCCACTAAAGCCTGAGGAAGTGCCTTTTTTAATTTGTTCAAGTGACAAACAAGAAGATAAGTATTAATAACAGATTCTAATAAACCCTCACGTCACCAGAAACTATATCCAACTGTTGCAGCCTTTTGAGCACATGCAGTCTTGACACAGAGAAAATTCCCATTAGAATTAACAGGAATTTGCCTGAACAAGGTCTGAATGACTGCAGACTTGCAGCCCAGCCCCACAAGCCTTTTCTCATGACAGCATCCAATTAAAATTAATGAAGTAACTTGTTCAGGATCACCCAGGGAAATGATGGGAAAGGCAGGGGGGAACTCAGATTACATGAGTCACTGCCAAGTTCCTTCATGTTATAAAGTAAAAAATACTTCGAAAACAGAAATGCTGAAGAATAGTGAGAAATGCTAGCCATTAGTTACAGTGGCTTCTAGGCAATCTGCCTGGCGTTATCAATTTGCATATATATCACTACTGAGATATAAAGTCCTGCTTTCTGGCAATATTTCTAACCTATGTGATATGCAACTGGGTGTTAGGATTAAAATGTGAGAGTATCTTATATTTTGTAAAGGAAAATAATTAAGTCTTAACATATGAGGTGGACTCGATCTATGTTCTCTTCACCTACACCATATTTCAGCTCCCTCTGGACGTTTGGAGCAGCCCAGAGGTGATGCTCTTTCACATGCACCTGGCTGCCCCTGATTTTGCCCTCTGCCCCGCTCAAACAATAAATTATATTCTGCTTGTGACCAACCCTCCTTCCTTCCTCTAGCTCACCCTCTACACCAGATGCAGCTGAAGGGAGATTACATCCCTTTGCATGCTGGCAGAGAAAGCAGCTGCTAAATCAACTTAGCATCACCTATGGTATTAGAGTGACATGAGGAGAATGGGGAGGATGTAAGGATTTGGCTTGCTATTCATAACACAAACAAGTTTGCTTGCTTGTGTTGCAAATGCCACATGGGAGTCACTAAAAACAGGAAGAGTTTCAGAAATCTAATTTGCTTTTCATTGTGTATGCTGTTTGATTACCTTGTGCATTTCTTTCTGTTTGCAATAAAAATAGTTACTTTCCAGTCATTTTCATTCTAGGTCTCTCTCTATCACTTACACTCCAATGTAACATTTGAATTGCAAATACTGTAAGTAATGTTTATTAAAGATAGTCACTTCCTCTGGATTTTATGTATATATACATCTATATCTTTCTAATGTTTTCAGTTACTATGAGGGTTTATTCTGTCTGTCTTGTAGCAGGTGGCTTTTAACTAGCTCTGGGCCTCTCAGTGAGGAAGAAGGGAGGAACAGTGCATTTAATGTACTTCCTCAGGAAACTGTTCAATCACAGAATTTGAAAGAAACATCTGAGTATTGTGCAAGAATGATATAGAATCATAGAATGGTTTGGTTGGAAGGGACATTAAAGATCATCTCGTTCCAACCCCCCCTGAATGGGCAGGGGCACCTCCCACTAGACCAGGTTGCTCCAAGCCCCATCCACCCTGGCCTTGGACAGTTCCAGGGAGAGGGAATCCACAGCCTCCCTGGGCAACCTGTACCAGTGTTTCACCACCCTCACACTAAATAATTTCTTACTAAAATCTAGATCTACGCTCTTTCAGTCTGAAACTGTTCCCCATTATCCTGTCACTGCATGCCCTTGTAAAAAGTCCCTCCCCAACTTTTCTGTAGGTCCCTTCAGGTACTGGAGGATTGCTATAAGGTGTCCCTGGAGCTTTCTCTTCCCCAGGCTGAACAACCCTAACTCTCTCAGCCTGTCAGTGAGCAGAGAAAAGTCCCCTTGACTAGGCACTTAGCACCGCCTTGCCTGACACTCATGCAATTTAAATGATTAAATTAATTCAATATTAAGATCCTATAATGACATTGCACCCTCTCGTATTTTCCCAGCTGCTTCCCCCTCTCCGAGTTTATCTAACCCAAAATGAGGAGCTTGCTTGCTGTGGTCTTTTATACTCCAAAATGAACAAGAAAAAGCATCTGAGCCAGAAATATAAAACATGTCAACACATGTCTACAAACACTGTGACAGTGCCATTGAAATCCCTGAACCCCAGAATGCAACATATTTTCTCCAGTATGCTAACTGCTCATGGAAACAGTACGAGAGGAATAAAAAAACACACCTCCCTAACATGCAGCAGGACAAATTCACACAGGCCATTGATAAAGGCAAAATGGGTAAGTCCCCCATGGGACAAAGATTTCTGCCAAGCTTCTTCCAGGGGGAATGTGAAGCATTTTCCCATTAGTGCAGACACTGTAAACCTTTTCTGAAAAGGAACAAAGGCCACATTGGATTTTCACTCCCTCCAGCTGAAGTTGCAGAAGTCCGTGTGGCTGTGCAGGTACAAAAAAAAAAAAGAAAATAGGTCCCCTGATCATCATGAAACACCATGTTACAGAAATAAGACCTAACAGTCTTAGCTTTATGCTCACCTTTCTGACCAGCATTTGAAAACAACTTATATTTGCTGCTCAGTAGATACTATTTAATTTGGAAGCCTGTATATACTTATTAGACTACAGTAGCAGAGACAGTTGTTAAGGTAATACAGCAGTAGGCTAGTGGTTTGTGGCTGTCCATAGGGTCTGGCTTATCTTTCATGGAAGTGAGTTGTAGATGCATAAAGCTGATATAAACTAAGGACCTTTCTCAGTTTCGTAAGATTAGTGATTATGGTGGCATTGCCTGTTACATAGCCAGGCAATGAAACCATCTGAAACCATGTAAGTCACAGACCAGTTTCATACTGAAGTATAACATTAAACTGAGGGTGTCCACAGCATCCTCCTGGAAAATCTAGCAATCCCCAGCTTGGAGAGGTGCACCCTTTGCTGGGTCAAAAACTAGTTGTATGACCGGGCCCAGAGAGTGATGGTGAATGGAGCTGCATCCAGCTGGCGTCCAGTGACCAGCGGTGTCCCCCAAGGATCAGTACTGGGCCCAGTCCTATTCAACATCTTTATTGATGACCTGGATGTGGGGATTGAGTCCACCCTCAGTAAATTCGCAGATGACACCAAGCTGGGGGGAAGCGTTGATCTGCCAGAGGGTAGGAAGAGGCTGCAGGAGGACCTGGACAGGCTGGGTCGATGGGCTGAGGCCAAAGGCATGAAATTCAACAAGACCAAGTGCAGGGTCCTGCACTTTGGCCACAATAACCCCAGGCAGCGCTACAGGCTGGGGGAAGAGTGGCTGGAGAGCGGCCCGGCAGAGAGGGACCTGGGAGTACTGGTGGACAGCCGGTTGAACATGAGCCAGCAGTGTGCCCAGGTGGCCCAGAAGGCCAATGGCATCCTGGCTTGTATCAGGAATAGTGTGGCCAGCAGGAGTAGGGATGTAATTCTCCCCCTGTACACAGCACTGGTGAGGCCTCACCTCGAGTACTGTGTGCAGTTCTGGGCCCCTCACTTCAAGAAGGATATTGAGGTGCTGGAGCGGGTCCAGAGGAGAGCAACAAGGCTGGTGAAAGGACTAGAGGGAAAGTCTTATAGGATAGGCTGAGGGAGCTGGGGTTGTTTAGCCTGGAGAGGAGGATACTCAGGGGGGACATTACCGCTCTCTTCAACTACCTGAAGGGAGGTTGTAGTCAGGTGGGGGCTGGGCTCTTCTCCCAGGCAACCAGTGACAGGACAAGAGGGCACGGCCTGAAGCTGTGCCAGGGGAGGTTTAGGCTGGATATTAGGAAGCACTTCCTCACGGAGAGGGTGATTAGACATTGGAATGGACTGCCCAGGGAAGTGGTGGAGGCACCATCCCTGGATGTGTTCAAGGAAAGGCTGGATGTGGCTCTTAGTGCCATGGTCTAGCTGATGTGGTGGTGTTGGTCATAGGCTGGACTTGATGATCTTAAAGGTTTTTTCCAGTCTTGGTGATTTGGTGATTCTGTGATTCTGTGTGCTGAGATCCCCAGGTAGTTAGCCAGCCTCCTCTGTTCTGTGACCCTCCTTAAGTCGTTACTATCAGATTATCTCTCTGGTTTCAGCAAAGTTACTCATGACATATATCAACATAAAGAAAACTAGAAAAAGGTCACTTGATTTTTCTCCATCTCTGTATTTTCCCTCTACTGCTTTGACAAACAAAGAGGGTCTATCTTTTTTCCCTTAAATGGGTTGGT
Organism: Hemiprocne comata; assembly: GCA_020745705.1. NCBI lineage: Eukaryota > Metazoa > Chordata > Aves > Apodiformes > Apodidae > Hemiprocne > Hemiprocne comata. Next base: position 76,559,904 of record CM036586.1, read on the forward strand.
AGAACATCATTGATTTGGGTCAGGAATCCAGATATTTTTTTGCCTTAATGTGTCTAGATCCATGTGTCCAAGTGATATAATACAACGTAGATCCATTGCTCTCAGCCAGTTCCTTGAGAAAGGACTTTCTAACTTCAAATCCAAAGGACTGTGCTCCTTCCATTGAAATCCATGAGAATACTGGTTTGAACAGCTGCAGGGCCTGAACAGTGTGATTTTCAGAAATGCTGGACTGAAGCTTTTCTCATGGCCTCAGTTGAAATGGAGGAAAATAAGAAATGCTGGTCCTAATATATCAGGTCACCAGTGCTTTGCATGGATCATTTGCTGTGATGGAAAAGGGTTGCCTCTCACTCATAGTTATCACACACTGGCTACAGAGAGCACCAACACCAGGCTTATATTCTACAGGCAATACCCATGTTGCTGTCAACTCAGCTCATGTATACTGACTTTTAAAGGGCACATTTTACATTGCATGACAGGCTGCTCTATATATTAAATAGCATTGTACCACAGCGTAAACCAGCAGAATGCTAAATTATAAGTTCTGTTTAAAGTTGTTTGAAATTGTTCACAGCGATGCACAAAATAAGATCTACAGGTTAAAGTGAACAGAATATGCTACTGTCATAAAGTCAATGCATTTAGCATATGCTGCATTGCAGCTTATAATCAAGTTTATTTAGGGAATGTGGCATGACAGTGCATGGATCATGAAGCCAAACAAAATTCCAAGTGTCTTCAATTTCCTGACAAGTGTTATTCTAGCAGTAGGATACCCCATTCTCCTACTGACTTATTGTATTCAGAAACCAAAATCAATATTTTCAGTGTTATTTGCAGTCTAAATGATGATAGATGTTTTAATTTTGAGGTTGCTCTATTAAATTGTATCATTAATGGGATTTTCCCCCTCTCTGTCTCTCCTAAATTAGTCCTTATTTTCCCTTCAATAAAAGTCTCCTGACTACATTTTCAACAATACCAGACAGAAGGAGGCTTCTATTGTTTGCTACAAAACGTATTTTTAAGGTTAATTTATTTCCTTTTTACAGTAGATACACAGATAAAGCTATTTCAGAGCAGCACCAATTGAAATACTATTTGAGTCCGCAAAGATACAATTACTAATGTAGAATCAGCAGGGAGACCTGCAGGCTACACAAAATCATTATTTTTGAAAAGTCATACTCATAGTTCAGTGAGTCTGGTGGCTTACCTCTAGGAGGAACTTAGATTGTGTACTTAATCTACAGGCAAATCCCATTGCTGATCTAATTTTTCTTTGCTCTTGGGATAGCTTAACTTTGCATCACAATGAAGACTGAGATGTGAGCTCAAGCAACAGCCATGGCTGCTGTTGGACCTTTCTTCTTCTGAAGAACGTACACATTGTTCATGATAAATTCAAGTTGATAGCTCACCTTGACTATTTATGGAAAAAAGCTGCTAAGGTATCCAGTTCCTTCGTAAGACAGAAATTGCCAAAATGTCAGCGTACTACGATCTGGAAGAACAAATGGTTTGTGCATTGGCAGGCAAACATAAGCCTCAGTGGCAGTCAAAGAAGAGAGGAGGGAGAGATGCAGTTTTTGTTGAGACCACAAAGGTAAGCATGCAGTATTTAAAACCACTTTCCATCTAAGACTGGTTAGAGAGAAGAAAGAAGTTAGGCTAGGATGGTGATGCTTCAGTCTGGGTGAATTGAATCTTCCTTTCAATTGCTAAGATCAAATAATACAATTTACTTAATTCACTTTCATTTAGGTAAGATGTATGTGCACAGAACCTCAGCCTCTGGCAGGAACTGGGTGATTTATGCTGAGAGAGTATCTTTGGTGTATCATTGTCAGAGCACAGAGGAGGACATTGCTTTACAATGAAAATTTTGCACTTGCTCAGGAAATAAGACACCAAAAAAGGTGTATTAGGAGAATCGCCTCTCTGGCCACGCTGTCTTCTCCTACACAACACTTCTGTAATTTTTGCTGACCAGCACTCAGTAATGTCTTCTGCTCTCATGATCAATATGAGCCCATTAAAATGTATGGGGCTATGTTTGTCAAGAGAAGGAGCTTGTTATTTGGTCAAAGTGAACCGAGCCTTTCAATTCTGATTGAATAGCAGTATTACTTGATACACTGGGCATTGTCAAACATAATTAGTGACTCAGAAAGAGAAATATGAGATAATACAGGAGTATGAAAATAAACTGCAATATCATGTTATTACCATGTTGTATTTTATAAGGAGCATGACACTATATTAAATGAGAAGGCAATTCATCCTTGATATTAAAAAAAATTATGAAAGAACACACTGAATTGTAAATGTTGACAATAGCACAGCTCCTCATACAGTTTGAGACACTCTGTTGTTTATTTGAGAAAGTTGACTCTGTTCTTGACGTTTGCTCTTCTATTCATGACAATAAAGCTCTGGAAATCTGTAGAGGCAGTTTCTTAATATTTTGGCCTCTAAAAAAATTCCAGAACATCCAGCCAGCTAAATAGTCCAACCAATAACGTATATCAACTTCACTACTAATTACCTGTTTTAAGCCAGACCAGCTGAGTGTCTGCTACCTTACGTTTTTACTGGGCTAAACTCAAGCTGGTTTTGTTGTTTTTTTTTCCAGTAACACAGATTGTGAAAGAAATAATTCAGAATTTCTGAATCTTTTGACCAGCAGCGTTCTCTTTCATTCTTTAATTATTTTTTTTTATAAATATTGGCAACTTTAAACTAATTTTGAAGGCAAAAATTAAAAAATCTTGTTTGAAACCAATGAACTGCAGCATATTTACATTTACAGTATTTTTTCAATTTTTAAACTATCAGCCAAATCAATGAAGAAATGTGACTGTTGAACAAATGTACTTCTGGTAAATAAATCATTAGTAAAATTTGTAAGCGTGAGTCATACCACTCTAGATACTGCATGACATAATTTTCCAAGATCATTCTTTGGTTAGAAATATGTCTCACTGCCATGTATTTGTAAAGCAGTGAGTGTATATCTAAACTTGAATTATATAATTGCTTGATGACTAATCACTACTATTTCCATAATTTCTACTATAGTGCAGCCTAATACCCCTTCTGATACTGGACTCCCCTTGGGTTACTCTCTGGGTAAAAAAAGCTAATCTCCCCGTTTAGAATCACTCATAATACAAGTGCTTAATAACAATCAGAGTAGAAGAATAAAATGCCAAAATTTGCTTTTTGGAAGTTTAGCGTTGAGACAAAGGCAAGTTCTCTCTCAAGTTCTACAAGAAATCTGTAGAAGAGATCAGAAACTGAACCAACATCTCCTGAGGCCCTCTGTGGTGCCTCACTACAAGACAATCCGTCCTGGAAAGAAAAGACAAACCACGCTCATTATTTCATCATTTGCTGAGCTCCAAATGTGGTGAAGCTGCTAGGCCAAGGATCACCTCTGTCTCCATGAGCATGCTGCCAACTGCTCAGATGCTGGTGCAGAACAGGGTGAGAGTCTTCAGTCTCAAATGGACTGAGTGGTTTTCTCATTGTAATTTCCTATGTCTTTTGGTTTATTTTCTGTCAGTCTAAGCCACAGATCCAGATCTGGCTCTGGTAGGAACTGCACAATCACAGACCAAATAAAATTGCACTTTTCTCAAAGAGCTCATAGTTTAAGCACTGCTGGTGCCTCCAGTACCTGAAGGGCTTATGATTGCAAATGAAATCAGAAGTGTACAGCCATGACATATATAAGGCTTAATTATTTTTATAAATAATGGCAGGCTTAAAAGCATATAAGAATCTGAGTTTTAATATGCTGATGAATGATTCTGTGTTTATATTCTCATGAAAAGAAATCTCCTAGGAAGACATTTATCATAACAAGTTCTTCTTTTTTTCCTATTTGGAATTTTATGTTCTTTGGGAGATTACAAGTATTGATTTGCAATAAAATTTCCAGGAACAAAGACGCAAAGGGAGAAATTTATTTTTTTTTCAAAAGAGAAATTATATGGTAATATGAGGGGAAGGAAAGCTATTTTTCTTCTAACTGGCATGCAAATTAAATGGATATAATTGTCTTTAAGAATATTTATTCTCTAAAAGTAATCCAGCTATTTATGAGAAAATTAAATAATAAGATCATGAGGAAAAATTGAAGGAAAGGAGATTCAGCTGAATTCTTACCTTTCATTTTAGTTAACAACATAATTATCTGGTAAGATAATTGGATTCTGAATACAAGGACGGCCCAGAAAGAAAAAAATCTGAAATTGTTGCTGGCAGCACAGATTGTGTATAAATAAATTTAAATTAGAACATGTTTAGCTCTTTCTTAAGCAAACAAACTTCTATTCTCTTTATTTTCTATCATCAGTTTTGTTAGGTAGCACCTCACACTGCAGCAACTTACTTATACAACAACTGTACCTCGCTAGCAAAACAAGATCTGCAGCAAGAGGCACATTTCAGTAGAGCAAGAACCTTTTTCCAGGAAGAAACAGGAGAATGGTGGGTTCAATTGATATTGACACCACAGAACAACTTTATTTCCAGTTTTTTTAAATGCTTTATGGAAAGCTTAGAGGCAGTAGCTCATTGGTGCTCACTTCACCACACTGCAATAGTCACTGGGTTTCACCCTATATTCACAATGGTAAGAGATTTCAAAGAAAGTTTTGGGACTGTAGGAAGGCAGGCTGTATGCTTCTGTCATTGGAAGTTTTTCCTGATGGGTTGTACCACCACTTGTTTTCACTGAGGTAGATACAGTTGGTTCTTCTTTGGGCAAAATGATAAACTAAATAACATCCTGAGGTCTTTTGCAGCTCTGTGTTTGTGATGCATGATGAGTCTTTGCTGATGAGCCTTCCGAGAGCTGTACAAGAACATGTGTTTCTCTTGGTGTCACACATAATTCCAAGGCATGCTAAGAGGAGCTGGCATTACTCCCAGGCCATGGCTGAGCTGCCATCAGGCCTTCCAACTAAAGCTGGGTAAAACTGAGTCAGTGCTGGAATAGAAGACCTCTGAAGAATACCAAGTTGCTGAGAAACAGTGAAAAAGTTGGAAAATTACAGAACTGCTGTCTTCAACATGAGACAGAACACCATGGTTCCAGTCACTTCCGATGATTGTTCTGGATATCATAATCCTGGCTATACTCACAATGGGCCAAGCTTGCTCCCTAAGCTCCCTTTGTGATTTAATGGATAAAAAGACTATTCACTCTTTCCATCCCAGCTTTATGTTCAGTATGTGACTGAGAACTGACTGCTGGGAAGGAAGGTCCACAACCAACTCTAGGGCAATCAGATCTGCTCTTGTTTTTACAGCTTTCTAGGAGAGGGTTTTTCTGTTGACACATTGGAGCTGTAAAACACAACACCATGTAGACATGCCTCAGCTCTCCCCAAATGAACTGATAAAGTGCCCAAGTGAAAGAAAGGGCTAAGGAAACTACATTGCTTGGAGCACAGAGACAGGTATCTAGTTCTCTCAGGTATCTATCTCTCTATACTACTACACTGATATATATCAACTTATCCAATGAATAGTCAAGGTTGAGATGGGTTGACCTTGTGTTGAGGTCCACTATTCAACTGAGACTCTGCCCCATTTCATGACAGGCTATTTCTGGGATGAAAAGTCACTAGTATAAATTTAAAAAGTTCATTTTGGAGGGACTGTAGTGGCCTCTAAGGTGGTCTTGTCAGATAATTGTTATAGCATGACCAGAAGTATTTATATGAAAACCTGTGCCAATTGATGCTTTGTGGCAATCTCAAGAGAAATGGCAAGTATCAATAAAGAAGCAGAGATGAGCCTTGGCATATAAATCTGAGGATACTTAAACAGGAGCCTTCTCACCTGCAAAATGAGATGCTTGAACATTCCAGACAAAAGAAACACGAAAGCGTCACTAGAGAAAAATCTCTTTGGATAAACCACCCATGAAAACACTGCATAAAGTATGTATGAACCATGCCTTCATAAAATGAAAACTGAACTGGTAAAATACTGAGAAACAGAATTTAACCCTCATACTCTTTGTGCCAATATTGCCAAAACTGAGAACTCAAAACTGCTCTTGCTCATCTAATGAAATTCTGGAGAAGAAAAGTAAAATGAATGATAACAGTTTCTGTGCTGTTTGTGGTAGAAGCAATACTGTGAATTCTTGGATGCTTCAATGGTAATTGTATTGTTACCCTGTGTGTACTACAAGTAAGAGTTGTTAAGTGCTCATTTTTAAGAATCTCATTCCCTTACACTGCTTACAGAAAACCTCATTTATGCATCTGCTTTTTCTTTCCTAGAAAAATACAAAACTAAGTTATCATGACAACATTTTATTGTGTACAAAATTAGCTCAATTACTAAAACAGAAAAGAATTCCAATAGAAACAGATATAACAATAGTATTGCAAATAAAATCCTTATGGCTTCTTCTTCCTGTACTTAGAGAATGAAGAATGATTAGCCACATATTATAGCAGGACCTGTGTTGCTGGCTGCATAGTGCAAAAATGTTGATTTTAAGTGGTATTATGTATGCTCTATTCTGCCTATTAAACTTGTTCTGTTTTATCTTGATAATGTTCTTTGTATACAAAAACTATCTGGAAATGGAGGATCTCAAGCAGCTTCCTTTATTTTGGTTTATTGTAGATTTTGGTTTTATATTCACTTCACAACAGCTGTGACATGGTTTCTGTGGATTAGAGTTGATGAGTTTTCATGACACATGCACATAAATCTCTAAAAGGATACAAGAAAGGTACAAGGTTCTGTTCCCATCTAACTTGAGGCCTTGACAAGTTAGACACTTAGCTCATGTCCTTAAATTAGAAACAAGGTCATGATAGGCTTCCTACATAGTTAATTAAGTTTCCTGAGGGAGATGCAGCCCACCAATGACATGAATCACCCACTGGAGGTGCCTAGCATTCTTCATTGACTGCAAAGGGACCCTACAGTGACCTTGATTCAAATATAGATTCTTTAGATAGGTACTTGAAGTTAGTTTAAAGGAATCCAGGTGTTTCTAGATAGTTAGGTAAGTTTAGATTAGAGAGGGAAAAAAGGCAAGATGAAATGGGAAAACATGCTGAGTTTAAAGAAGCCAAGCTCATTTGGTATTTGAAGTTTTGATAAGAAAAAACCCCCAAGACCTTACAGAAGAACAACTGCCCCTCATTCTTTATGTTGCATTTTGGCCTCTGACCTTCCATCCCAAAAAAGAATCCAAGCCAAAAAGAAACACCTCACCCTCCTGCTCTGGTTAAGGTAGTTACTTGCCCAGGAATGTAAGAGCACTTCTCCTGGGTCAGACCAAAGGTCCACCTCTGCCAGTACCCAGTTTCCAACAATAGCCAGAAATACCTGTCTGTGGGGCAGCACAAGTATTGGAACAAACATGGTGTGACATTTTTCTGCAATATTATTCCAATTTCTAACAGTCTGTGGCTCAGGGCGTTCTTTGTAGTTAACAACCTTCAATCTAATTTCTTTTATATGAACCTGTCAAATACCCTCTTTAAGTGGTGTAAACTGGCATCACCCACACTTTCCTCAGGCAAAGAATTCCACTGTTGAACTGCATGTTGTTTTAAGACTTCCCTGTGTTTCTTCTGATTTTGTGGTGCTTTCAGCACTATATCCTTTTGCACTCAGCACCAGGAATCCTTGATGTCCTTCCCTCCTTTGAAACCTCTGAAGAGTGAGTAGGTAACTATCTGGTCCAATCTCACAAGTGACTGAAAGACCTGAGGAACATTTCTCTGTTTCCAGGCTCAAGAAGACACAATTGCCCAGCTAGAAAAAGTGGCTAAAACAAAAAAGACTGTGTCAACACCAATACTATGGAAAAATGACATAAAAGGGGGAACATTGATGATGGATCAAGTGCAAGAGCTTTATAGCCAGCTGAACAGAAACAGAGATATGTTAAATCCTACATGTGGGAGAACTTTGAAAGAGGTCATTCTGCAATTGTAAGAGTTCCTGAGACAACACAGAAAAGCAGGCTCTGAAACTATGCCTCTGCCCAACCCCTTGAAAAAGTTTTTACCCTGTTAGATAAAAATAAAATTAATTTTGAAGGTTGCTGTCTTCTAAACCAACATTGAATGCTAAATCTCAGAAACTGATTGGAACATTTTCCAAATTCCCTTAAAAAAAAGAATGCAGCTAGCATGCATGTGATAAAAAAAGAAACAATGCTAGGGAACACAGTGTATTAAGACAATTATTTTTAAAGATTTAGGCAAAAGACAAGCAAGAAAAGAGATCAGACTTTTCAAGGAAATATGCTAAGCAGGGGAGACCATGTTTCTCCATGAACATTTTTCAGCTCAGCTTTAATTCAAAGTTGCTTACAAAATGCATCCTTTGCATAAGCCAAAAAAAATAAATAAATTAATATTTCTAGTATTTTTTTTGTTTATTTTGCACCAAGTTCCTTCTAGGTGTTACGGTTGTCTACCGTACTTGTATATAAAAACTTAACTGGTGCCTGTGATGTAACACATCTAGCAACCTTTTCAGCTCCAAATGCATCTCTTGGAATAGGTATAGCAAGTTTACTACACAGTTGAACATGAAATGATCCAGAAAGAGAGTAAAAGGAGTATCGAATTCCACAATTTCTTAGGGGAATGAAATACTGGTACGAAGGATGCATTTAAATCATGTTATCAGTTACAGGAGGTGTCTTTGGTCCTCTAGCCGTAGCAGGGAGTTAATGACATGTTGGCAGGCACACCTAACTGGATAGATCAATACAGATAATTTGCTTGCAGACAGTACAATGTTATCTCAGCACTGAAGTGCACCAAAGAGATGGTTTCCCTACAGGAAAGCACTAACTTTGCTTTTTTGAAAAGGAGTGCCTGCAGACACCCACTCTGTGCCATCACATCTGGATTTTTGGAGTCCATAGAGACTTGTGAGTCTACGTGTTGGAAGCACGGAAGAAACCTGCTTTTACAAAATGGCACCATGTGAAGTGTGAATAGCCTGAATGCTGCACTGATGGGGGAATGGGGGGGGCTGAAAGGAAACAGAGGCAATACAGGCTGCTGAGTTATGGAGTACTGTGATTTTTTATCCACATACACACTTCTCTGTCTGTCTTTCATTACTTTTGACTATTTTTTTACCCTCAAATGCTCTCCCTTTGCTCCTGTCTTCTCCCTTCCAAAGGCCCAGCCCCTTCCCTTGTTTTCCCACCCACTCTCACCTGTGATCTGAGTTTCCCTGTCCCTGTTTTCTAGTCAGAGCTCCTCAAAATCTCTCAGACCTTGAGTATAACAACATGGCACATAAAATGTACAACCAGGAGCCTCAATACAGAAGTTTACAATTTGTGGCAATAGGCATATTTTTCTTCAGTCATTTCTATCTGCATTTCATACAGGAAAGGAAATAATCTTGCATGTAAGGTCTCATTGTGATGACATACAGCTCCCACAGTATCAAATACCTCAGTTCAAGCTCACATCTCTGTTACAAGGACCATCTTGTACTGGAAGGCCACTATAAGGTCTCCCTGGAGCCTTCTCTTTCCAGGTTAACAACCCCAACCTTCTCAGCCTGTCTCCATAGGAGAGGTGCTCCTGTTCTCTGATCATCTTAGTGGCCCTCCCCTGGACTCACTCCAACAGCTCCATGTCCTTCCTGTGTTGGGGGCTCCAGAACTGGACACAGCACTCCAGGTGAGGTCTCACCCTTGACCTGCTGGCCACACTTCTTTTGATGCATGTCAAGGAGCAGCAAGGTCAGGATACAGCAAGCTGAGGGCAACTGCAAGACAGGCTGGGCCACTGTCCTTACCATTAAGGGGTCAGAACCACAGTACCAGTGCAGGAGAAGCTGAGAGGGTCTGCTGATGTTAACAGGGGTCAGCCAAAGGTCGTATGATTTCCAGACACAACCACAATGACAGGGCAGTTCTGTGATTCCAAGCCAGGAAGTCAAGTAATGAAGATCAAGTCAGAATCAGTGAGATGCATGACCAGGCAGGGCATTCCTGCAGTATCATAGAATCATAGAATCATGATTAAGGTTGGAAGGGACCTTAAAGATCTCAGGTTCCAACCTCCCTTCTACGAACAGGGACACCTCCCACTAGACCAGGCTGCACAAAGCCTCAGCCAAACTGGCCTTAAACACCTACAGGGAGGGGGCTTCCAGTGGTGAAGAGTAGCTCAAACAAGGACCAAGGCTGAGGCCTGAGTTAGATGTGGCTTCCAAGCTGGAGGGGGAAGCCCCCAGCAAGGCTTCTCACAGCTCTTTCTCCCAAGCTTACTGCTTTCTCTGAAGCCTAACCCAACATCTCCTGCCTGTGTCACATCATCCAAAACCCCAGCATAGAAGAGTTTGTAGAGCCTGGTGGTGCCCTCAGGGCCCTGACTAAGACGAAAATGGATCTAATGGATCATTGCTGATCTATATGTATATTGTGAATATGACTTTCCAGCTTTTTAAAAATTAATATATATATTAATAATATATATAAAATTATCTGTATATATATAAAATTACACACATAGCTGTCATGGTTGCTGTGGTAGTTTAATGCCTTTTATGGGCACATCTAGCCCCCAAACTTGTAAGCTGGTCAAAACTACAGTGCTGCTAGAATTACATATCAAAGATGTACAGGTAGGTAATACCTGGAAGTTCATATATTCAGTAGATGGAGATTATTCATACATTTGCCACTATCTGGGTTCTGTCCTCGTGCAGATTTCTTTCTGCTTTGCAAGACCTTGTTAATTTTCTAGCTGCCCCTTGTGTTGCTACAACTGTTTTCTCTGAGCATCTGTAGCACTCTGAATGGCAACACAGCCAAGGAATAGACACTCTGGGGATTATATACTTCTGTTAGACACATATTTCAAAAATTGTATGGAGAAAAACAAACTTGCTTTTGAAAACGGAAGAAGCAACTCCCCTTCAACTTGTGACACAGACTACTGATATGCACTACTGAAAAGTTAAATGGAAAAATTTTAAGAGAACTTGAGGGAAAAAAAAATATAAATGCCTGTGATCTAACTGACAGTGTGGGCTCTGTTTCCAGATGTGTAGCAAGCTCTGGCTAATAGCAATATGATTTCCAAAAAGTACATTAATGTCAGACTGAATTCTTCCTTTGTGGACAGGCATTATTTCTGGAAATTAGTTGAAGAAGCAGGCATTTCCCAGCTGATTAAGGTTAAAAGGTCTGATTAAACAGCCCTTTTGGACAGACTAGTAGCCCTCAATAGTAAAAAATGGTGAATTGTTAACATTATCCAAATATTTCTGATGAAATGAAAGAATCTTTTCAATTCTCAGAACACAATGAACACAAGGGTATGAGCACACCAGTATAGTGGGGCTGCTTATTAAAAAATTGCCAGGAGCTATGGTAGCTCAGCACAGAAGCTTTCACCATTGTATGAGAAGACCGTATGTTAAGAATTTGAAAGTAGGGAAAGCCTGGAGGACATTGTCACAAGGATCCACACACCATTCCTTTAACTCTTTTTCTTAAAAGGTACTTGGACAGCTTAAGAGTTATTTTTGGAGAGAGGCATTGAGTAAAGCCCTAATATTTTATACTCCCTGATGTTCTGGTTTGAGCCAGGATGAAGCCAATTTTCTTTTTACTGTTGTTTTGTTGTTTTGTTTTTTCTTCAGTGAACTCTCTCTTAAGCAGCACACTTGCTGAAATGAACAGCAAGTTTTCCAGCTAGTGGACTGATAATGCCCGAATGTTTATAGTTACTGCCAGGAGACCAAGGACACTTTGCTCTGCTTGTTGGATCTGCTGCTTTGGACACTAAAGGAGCAGAAGAGTCGTATCTGCAACCCCCGAGTAGGGAGGAGCAGACTAGACAGATGGCAAAATTGGCCAGAGATATTCCATACGTATATTGATGTGGCTCCTGGTATAAATTCAGGGATAATGGAAGTCAAGCCCTTCTTCTTCTTCCTTCTTCTTCCACTCATGGCCGGTGTCCAGGAAGGATTCATCTATCCATCACTGTTGATCCCCAGGCTTGTGCATCCCTGACCCTCACAACTCTCCCCTCAGCTCCTGTCTGCTATACTGTTATCTCTGGCAGTGCTCCGGGACATTTTGGGACTGCTCACAGCTCAGGAGATGCCGTAGGAGTTCCTGGGGGTGGGGGGAGGTGATAGGGGTGTTGCACATTCATTCCTGCACATACTTGTATATATTTGTACATATTTTCTTTCATCACTAATATTTAATTAAAGCTGTCTAGTTTAGTTTTCGATCTGGAAGCCTCTCTCCTTATTCTCTCTCTCCTTTCCCTACCTGGGTGGGAGGGGGATGGGCTCGAGACCATTGCTGTCACTGGTTTAATTGTTGATCCTGAGTTAAGCCGTGACACCTGACTAAAGCACAGATTCCATGCTATGTTTTAACTTCAGATTGATAGCTCTTTTCAACAGTGCTGGCAAACGACTGGTTAGAAACTGATATGGACAGAATGAATCCTAACAATGAACCTGAAAATGCTTTTGGGTTCTCTTTTGCATCCAAATCAAGTAAGATTTGTTAAAACTTTGAGAGCCATTGACAACTTATTTGTACCATTGCATGCAATCCAGTGATTATGTGATAGTTCAAGCTTACATGGAGAATAGGAGGTTTATTTCATCACCCTCAAATTTTTGTATTTCAGCCTCTGTTTAACTCAAGCATTCAGATCTTGTATTCTCACTGGGTTCTCACATCATGAGCTAAAGAGTTTCTGACACTTTCATTATCTCAGAGGTATTAAGCCATCATCATACTATTCCTTTCAATTTGCTTCTGGAGCAAAAACTTTGAGAGTTCATCTAGACAGCAGACATTGCAGAGTCATTCAACGGGGCATAAATTAATGGTACGAACTAATTAATGCCCCATGGTACATATATCCAACTCTCCAAACCAGAAATTCAGTCCTATTATCACTTCATTCCCAAAATGAGTCAATATTCGACTCTGAAATTAATTGGGAAAAATGTGAATTGTTGGAAATCTCCCAGCAGCCATGTAATGGAGACTCTCTCTCACAGGAATCTCCACAGGGAAATGAATGCAATTAAGGACTAAGGTAATAAACTGCCAAGAAATTTCAACCAGCTACAGAAGCCTTATTTAAACCCTGGGTTTCCCCAGTGAGGTGAACAGGGAGTGTCATCTGTCCCTGAGCTGCTGCAGAATTATTTTTAAGTACAAAAATAAATATTCTACATAAATATATATCTGTATTTTCTGTTGTCTCTCTGCACACACCCTCCTAACTTATTAAATAGAAATAATAGCATTTCTTGAGGTCTCCTGTGCGATTCTGGTTAGCACCTTGTCTATCATTCGAAGAAATCCAAATTATTGTAGGTAAAGTGGCAAATGTGTTTTCCCTTACCTTTCCCAATTCTAAACAGTGTTATGAATTGCTGCCTTTACTACTGTAGCAATTATTAAAATTAAGAAACTAGATCAGATACTCTTGGAGTATCACAGGTCCCAGAATGCCCTACAACACTTTGCTAATGAGCAACTGCACCAGCCTGAAGCTCTTTATGAAAGCAGGTCACTCCTTGAAAGGGTCCCAGTGGTAATAAGAGACTTTTTTATGGCTTGCAGACAGCTTCATACAAAAATATAAATATCAACTTTATCAGACACACTATGGAGTTGGAGCTGGCAAAGGCCTTTTTCTCTAATGCCTGAGAGTGCAATAATAAAGAAAATAGGGCTCTGGTAAGTGTTGCCCAGGACTGCCCAGCAGCCAGGCAGCTGAAGGAACAGTGCAGGATCCAAGAATTCAAGTGGTCTTTAGTAGACAAACTTCTGTTGAAAAATCACATTCACTGTGTTCATTTGTTGAAATGTATTATATCAGGCCATGATGACTCTGGGTTTTAACAGCTGCAGAGATCATAGAATCATTGAGCCATTTTTGTTGGAATAAAACTTTAAGATAATGCCTGTATCAAGTGTATGAATTTATAGAAAACAGAGAAATAAGCCTGAGCCCAGAATAGAAAAAAGGGTGTTTGGCTGTTCTGAAGGCATAGCACAGAAAAAACAGCTTTCTACCCGAGAGAGCAATGAGAAAAATTCAAAAACACTTGGAGCATGCAGCTAGATACAATTGTTTAAGAACCACTTAGACTGCTGAAGGAATTTCAGCCCTCCATTTCCCCCCCTGCCCTTGATTCACTCCTTTCCCTATTATGCACATCTCTTCTTGTTTTATGACTGTAACACTGACTCTAATGTTTTATGTCTATGCTGTATTGTCTGGCCTTGTATTGTCTGCAGCTTTAACAAGCTTTAAAATTGCCTAATTGCATAGTTGTAGTTGAGATCCTGGGAAGCATGCAGCATTTGGGAACATGTGAAAAAAAAGGTACTTTTCATTTGTTTTTCTGATTTTGTAGAAAAAAAAAAAAGATGAAAGAGCTTCCCCAAACAGGCTAGAATACAAGTTCTCCAAAGAGAGTCTGATACACCTTGTTTGTCATTAAAAAAAATTAGTGTATATGTTTATACTGCTGTCACAAGGAGGTACTTTGCTTCTGCTGAATGTGTTGGTGAACAGTGAGTAGCAGCATAAACAAGCAGCGTGGCAAAGGCTGGTGCTGGAACAGAGAGGCAAGCACAGCTCTGATTCTGCAGGAGAATCTATACAAGGAAGGAGCTATGTTTGATGGTAACAAGAGAAAGAATACTTCAAAAAGCAAAAGAAAAAGGCAAGGAGAAGATGTATGTGCCTGAAAGCAGTGGGATAAGCGCCAGGTAGAGACTAACATCAATAGCACTGGAGTAGGTAAGAACTGAGAAGAGAAGCTGCAAGCTTGCAAACAGAATCATGGGAGAGAGAAGTTTTTGGGAAGACAATGCTCTGGGAATTGCGTGGCTGAATGAAGGGAAGATTAAGTGTGATGGCCAGCACAGTGCAGAATGTAACACATGATGTCCTTGTGTAAAAATAGATGGGTTAGGGGAACAGAAATAGAATTGATAGTTTGGATGAAAGGTGAAGTCAGGCCAAAGTGCACAGTTAAGGAATTCACAGAAGATTTTGCCAACCCAATGGATTATAAATCTGAGTTTGAAAAAAATCTTTCTACATATTTAAAAGGCACATATGTGGCAAGAAAAAGTTTATTGTCAAATTAACTGTTCAAATGTATTCTAGAGCAGGATTCCCTAGTCTTCTGCTCAGCAAAGCTTCTCAACCATCTGAATTCCTTGTGGGTCACCATCTGAATTGAAAACATGCTTTATCGGAAAATAAAATTAATTCTTAGGCTACTTCCCATTGCATCATGGACCAGTAGTTTGAGAATTAATCCATTTTTAGAGACTCCAGAGGGCATGAGACTGAAGGGAGAGGTGGCAGCAGTAGCTAGGTAAATCTGGGTTAAGGAGAGGCAACTGCATGCTGTCAAGAGTAAGGAGGAAGTTCTAGGACTAGAAATATGAGGAAGAGGAGATTAAGGAAGGACAGTGAGCTATTTTGATCTGAGAGACTGAGCTGGTTGGCCTAAAATGCATACAAAGGACAATAAACCAGGGATGAGGAAAGTTTGGTCTGGATTAGAGACAGTTAGGAACAGCTAAAAATAAGGATGGTTTGTCTCCAGAGACTATAGTGGTCCAAATCTCAATGTTGATACCAACAAACAAGAAATCAGAATGAAAGCTTCCATATTTCAAAATGAAATATTCTGAGTCAGTAATTCTTTGATTATTCTCTAGGTCACATTCCTTCAGTATTTTCATTTGGGTATTTTAATGAAGTTAACTATACCAAAGCAGGTTTTAAGAAAGTACTCAGAGCAAATCCAATATGGGTTTTCAAATTTTCCCTCTTAAAAATCTCAAAGCATTTGGATGCTTGTGTTAGTGTTATACTGAGAATGGCATGTTCACGCTATGCTGGGAATGACAGCACTGAGAGGTCATTAGCTGGCAGACAGATCTGCACTTGGTATATCATTAGCATGAATTCAGGGTCTGGCTTGTGGTCTGCACCCATTTTCTTCTTTCCAGACCTGTATTTTGATTTAAGTTCCCTTTAGAGTGCTTACAGAAAACTGCAAGTAGGGTCAACAAAGAAGAGACCACCACAGACAAATAATACATAATATACTATGTAAAAGATTCATTAGGATTTGACACTGTGAAATAAGAAATCTAGCATTACCTTGCAGTACAGTTATGAAATAATGAGTATGTACAAAATTATCTGCTCTTAGATGTATAAATTACTCCAGATCAAATGGGTGGGAAAGGCCACACCACTGCTAATTTTTATCTTAGCATCCCCATGCTCCTACTGAATTTCTGACTGTTATGCAGGACACAGGACACCAGTGAGCACAACACTAGCAGCAGCATTACTCTAACTG
Organism: Hemiprocne comata; assembly: GCA_020745705.1. Lineage (NCBI taxonomy): Eukaryota > Metazoa > Chordata > Aves > Apodiformes > Apodidae > Hemiprocne > Hemiprocne comata. The sequence goes on from CM036586.1 coordinate 76,576,326, forward strand.
TAACTGTCTATGGCTACCAGCCAGGTAAAGTCTGCAGGGAGCAGTAATAGCTTTTATTCAAATAACTAGCATATTTGCGAAAGAAAAGTCTAGACAAAATCATAGGTACCCAACTGTTTTTTTTATATATGTCTCTCATGCATTTAAATCTGTGATTTTCAGATAAGACATTGAGAACTGGGGATACGCAAGTCAACTTTTCCTTTCTTGCTGCCTTTTAAAGGTATTCACCAAAAGGAATCACATGGATAATAAACACAAATTCTGGATAGGAAAACAAAACTCAGTTCACTAAAGGATAAACATATGCATGAAGATGAACTAATCCTTACACAACTTCCAGAAGTTCAAATGGTTGGAGCTACAATCCTAAAACTAATGTTGTTATTCAATCAGGACCAATCTGAAGACTGCTGTCATCTGAAGCCATAAATTCATAGAAGCATCAATTTCCTAGACACAATGGAAACCCTACCAGAACATTCTGGCTAGAAAATACATGGCCATTTGTTCTGATTGAATTTAAAATTTTCCTTGTTTGTGTGCTCATAAATCAAACTGAAAAGCTAGACTATTATGTTAAGAACATAACTGCTGATGTGAGGAGTCTATGCTGCTTCTGGCAGGACAAAAACCTAGGGTGAAATCCTGTTTGGATTAAATTAATCAGATTATTCTTAAAAAAAATCCCAACCCATCTGGGAAAATGCATGGGTTAAATCTCACTGAAGGAGAAACATGGCTTCATGGAAGAAAATTTATGAGCCAAATCCATAACAGGACCAAGAATTCAGCTTGATGTTCAACAGTGCAGCTGCAGAGCTATGCTGGCTATTCAATATGTATGCCAGAAGAGTTGTAGTTCAAAATAAATCAACATAATATAGGCTTTGCCTGCAACAGAAAGTGGCAGTGGTTTCACTAGGATTGTTTCTTTAAATCAGTTTCATTAAACATGAAGCAAATCTACACATGGACACAGTTAAATTGATTTACAACTGGCTTATGTTGATTTAGCTTAATTCAAAGGGTGGAATTTTATATGACAGCTATACATTGATTTAAGTGCACCTACACAAGACTGCAATGGCTCTATTTAAATAGACTTAAGATTTCACTTAAGCCACTTCTGCAACACTTTAAATAGCAAGCTAGATCTTACTAAGTAAACACACACAAAGGTAGATGACAGACACTTTTCAAATAACCTGAGATTCAAATCAATCTTAGTTAAATTTTATTGAAAAGACCTGAGGTTGCCTATTTGTATAAAACTACCAAGGATCAACTAAGATGCTGACTTGAAAATTTTCTTTGACCTATGCTCATTGTATAATAAAACTAACCCTGCTTTTAAAGGGATTTTTTGGTCTTTATTTACTTATTGTTTCCATATATGTTCAACATCCTCCCATTGCCACATTTTTGTTCATACTAAGCAAACACATAGGTGTTTACTTCGGTGTGTGTGTTTACTTAGTAAGATCCCTTCCCTTCCCTTCCCTTCCCTTCCCTTCCCTTCCCTTCCCTTCCCTTCCCTTCCCTTCCCTTCCCTTCCCTTCCCTTCCCTTCCCTTCCCTTCCCTTCCCTTCCCTTCCCTTCCCTTCCCTTCCCTTCCCTTCCCTTCCCTTCCCTTCCCTTCCCTTCCCTTCCCTTCCCTTCCCTTCCCTTCCCTTCCCTTCCCTTCTTTCATATATGTCAGAAGGCAAAATATTTTCATTAGCCTCAGAGATAAGTCATCTTTCACAGTCAAGATTAAATGATACGTGGAAAGGGGCTGATCTCTGAGGCAAAGAAATTTCCACTAATAAAAGTGGAATTTTAACAAGATGTTCTTGTGAGCCCCCTTCCAGCACGTTTCTGGAAAAGGCTCCTTATGTCATTACCAGTCCCCCAAGCTAACCACTTCTGCACTACAGAGGCTGAGGCAGAGCAGTTTTGAGCTGCCAGCCAAGGCTCAGTGCTATTGCTGCTCCTTCATGGATCTTGGATGACCCCAGGGCTACTCCAGACTCCACACCCAAACACAAAAAGAACAATATATTTACTCTGCCCAGAAGAAAAGTAGTCTCTAATTACTATGAGAACAGTAATAGAATGCATGGAGTATGTCTATAAAGATAAGAAATTAAATAAAGGCTGGCTGAGAAGCATTATACTGAACTTTAAAAACCACTCAATCAAAAAGAGAGGAAGAACAGCAATACTAAAAAGAGCAGAGTGTGTTGGATTTCTGTCAATCTTGTATGGTGTCTAGTGGTGTAAATGTGAAAAAATGCAGCAGTCTTGTGTACTTGTCACTGTATAATATGCTACTCAGTATTACACTCTGCTGTAATCATCAACAAAATGTGACAGATCCTGGAAATGTTTTGCTGTTACCCTTCTTACTTTCAGTCTGATTTCCAGAGATGTGGTTCCACTTCCCACAGCAGCACACATACTTAACCTAATTCAGACCGAGGGAGTACAGATTTGCTTGAAAATCAAAAGACACCAAAAAATGCACCTGGAGTACTGTGTACAGCTCTGGAGCCCTCAGCAGAGGAAAGATACAGTCCTGTTGGGAAGGGTCCAGAGAAGGGCCATGAAGATGATCAAAGGGCTGGATCACCTCTGCTATGAAGACAGGCTGAGGGAGTTGGGGCTGTTCAGCCTGGAGAAGAGAAGGCTCCAGGAAGACCTTATAGTGGCCTTCCAGTACCTGAAGAGGCTACAGGAAAGCTGGGGAGGAGCTTTTCACCAGGAAGGGCAGTGATAGGACAAGGGGTAATGGTTTTAAACTGAAAGACGGTAGATTTAGGTTGGACATCAGGAACAAGTTCTTTACCATGAGGGTAGTAAGGTGCTGGAATGGGTTTCCTAGGGAGGTTGTGGATGCCTCCTCCCTGGAGGTGTTTAAGGCCAGGTTGGATGAGACCTTGCATAACCTGGTCTAGTGTGAGGTGTCCCTGCTCATAGCAGGGAGGTTGGAACCTGAGATCTTTAAGGTCCCTTCCAACCTTAACCATTCTATGATTCTATGAAATTCTACCTAAATAGCCTGGAATGTTATTCAGACTTCAGTTGGGAATAGTTTAAAAAATGCAGCTGAATATAAACAGCATATAATCAAATGAAAAAAAGAGAGTGAGTTCAGAGTGGCCTGAAAACTGCTATAGTGCCATAAACTCTTTCTAAAAACCTAGAAAAGGCAATGAGGAAAAACATTTATACTGGCAATAAACATAAATTCACCTTGCAGATGCCTGCACTGCCCATGAAAGCTTTTGAGAATAAAAAAATTCAAGGAAGTTGAAAAATCAAATATTGCTAAACTTACTAACCAAGTGTCATAAGTGGACTTAGAAAATGAGTATTATCAGTATTTATGCAAAATACTTACCACAAAAAATTGTGTAGCAAACCACTTTAATGAGGGGTTGGAATCTAGATGCAAACCTCTTCATTCAAGTACCTTCCCCAGGCTGAAATCCATATAAATTTGATAGACAGGGAACCTATATGAGAATGGATTGTCTGTAGTTACTGAAGTTTTAGGCTGGTTCCCTAGGGGAAAAAAACTTCTTTAGTCATCGTTTTCATGTGCTTGTTTATCTTATCTTTTCACCAGCAGTTTCTGAGCAGTCCAAGTTCAGCCAAACACGCAATGATTAAGTTCCTACAAGTTCTGTAACCACAGTCAGGTAACAAGAGCAAGGCAGTACAAGAACCTTGGCAAGGGGGAGAAGCTGCAGTGTGAGCTTTACTTTGCTTGACTCCAAAGAATCCACAGAGAAAGCAAACCTGCCAAGTGCCATTGTCTTCAATCAGACCTTAAAACCACTGCAGGACACTAACGCATAAAAATGCATTTTTTATTACCTCTGGCAGACCCAGAAATATTTGTTTTGAGAATAGATATAAAAATAGATGTATTACTGATTATGGGTTTTGCTACTGTCTCAAGGGTATTCAGGACTTTAACCTTCCATACAGAAGGCAAACCCCACAGTAGACATGGACTAATGTTATGCTTTCATTAAAGGCAGAATTCTTGATCTGTAATCAGGGTGAGGTGACAGAATATGCAGTTCTGCATTTGTAATGATTTCAGTATTTTTTGATTTACCCAAAATGTGCAAGTTCCCCTACAGCCTTGGTTTTTAATAGGATGCCAGGCTGAAAATTATGTGGTAATTTACTGGAAAATCTCTGGCTCAGTTCTGTAAAGCATACTTACTGGAGTGACTGGATAGATGTTTATCCTGCTTCAGACTTATGTGATGTAAATACTTATGTCCAATTACAATATTATCCTAAAATCATAAAAGCCAATAAGCTAATTTCAGATAGGGATGACAGAATTAAACATCTAAAATGAATGGATGTCAACTGAATAAATTGGTTTCAGTGTACGGACAAACTTTACACTCAGAATAATTTTTAAGCAATAAGAGCTAAATTACAAAATAGTTATTTTTGTTAGGTGAGCTTAATTAGACCACAGGATCCGAGGAACTAAGTTAAGTTTCCAGAGCACTTCCCCTGTGCACTGTGCAGGGAGGCTGCTGGACCACAGTCATCATCTGGCAGCAGAAGTGGCTGGTGGCTGAGCTGGCGCCAGTGATGTTGCTTAGCAACTTCCCAGGGCTGACTCTAGCAATTAACTCTTTTTGTGTGTCGGGTGTGACCCACCACTTCATTCAGAACAGGAAAAGACAGCAAATAGCTCTCCAGAAGAGAAAAGCAGAAAAGCTGTATGTGCCCATCTGCTGTGGGACTTCAGCCAAAGAGCCGCTGTGAAAGAAGCCCTTGTGCAGTAGCTGTTTCTTCACTAGCTCGTCTTCTGGACACCCTCATTTTTTCCATGCAAATATAATATACTTTTGAAAAGGATTAGTCAATATCAAAATGTGCACACCTGTTACAGAACAAGAGCATCTGCATAGGGCATGGCTTCAAAACAGCCTTTTTATTTTACATTCACACTCAAATCTGAAATGACTTTCAAGTTTTGCAGACTATTTATTATTTTTGCTCTTCACCTCAAACCACACTGAAGTTGTGCCTTAGTCTGAGTCAAGGTGTCCCAAGATACTGAGGATGAAAGGAGAAAATGACAAGTCAATATTCTTGTCTTCAAGATAGTACTGAGTTGCTCCAGATCTGGGCCGGAATTACCATCTGTAGAGTCCTCCAAAAAATAATTGTCTCAAAACAGCTGCCCTGACAAACTGGACATTGAGTTAGGGTGGGGTCCTCATTTGATAAGCCACTCGGCCCCTGTTCTTGCAGGGAGAGCCCCTTGTTTGTTAACTGTCCTGATAAACTGGACACTGTCCTTATTTGATAAGGAACAGTGTCCAGCAAGAGGAGCCCCATGGAGACACAGTGCCACCTTGCCAAAGACCACTGTACCGTTCAAGGACAGAGTGCATGTGTGAAAAGAAAGGTCATTGCTCGGTCAACCTGGATGGGGGGGGCCAAGTGATCACCTGGACCCCCGTGCCCCACTGATTCATTTCCAGAACATTCCCAAATCCAACACTGAGTCTGTGCAAAGTGGGCTGAGCCTCACCAGGAGAGGCAGGGCCAGGTGCCATAAAAGAGGCAGACTCGAAATGCTCCGGGTGCGCACCCACCATCCAAGGACCACAATGTCACGCCAAGATCATTGCTGGATCCAAGGGTGGTGATATCATTCCTATCCCCTCTTTCTTCATCTCTCTCTCTGTCTTCATTTCTCTCTCTGTCTCTCTGTTTCTAACCGTACTCTCAGCACATAAGGGTAACATAATTTCTAATTTTGCCAAGTTTTTCCAGTTGTAATCTGTTGTTTTGAGAGTACTGTTTTGCTAAGTTCTGCTAGCTGTAATTTGCTGTTTTGAGAGTGATATTGTTGAGTGTTTTCCTTTTGACAAGCTTTATAATTTTACTCAATTTGAAGTAATGTTTTGTATAAGCCTTCTGGGTAATAGTCTTACTCTTAGAATACCTCACAGAGAATTCCAGAGGTTAATCTCGCTGACTGGGTTGCTAAAAGAGATTAATTAGGAGAGGAGGATGGGATCCAGCCGCACCTTAGCTCCCATCTGAGAAGGAGTTTAGAAAGCAAAGAGGTCCAGTCCGAATCTCCCTGGGTCGACCCCCACCTCTGAGGAACTCTACCCATGCCCACTTTGTGGGACATACCACCATATCCACTTTGTGGGATATGATGTTTAATTCAGGCCCCCACCTCTGGGGAGCCATGCCCACTTTGTGGGATGTGACGCCGTCCTCTCTCCAGCTTCCCCTCTCTCGCTTCTGAGGGAATCATAGAATCATTTTGGTTGGAAAAGACCTTTAAGATGACCTGTGTACCAGTTTATGCCCAGCTTACTCTTCACAATCCCCTCAGCTTTGCAGGGAGCTCAGGCCTTGCTCTTGCATGAAAGGGAGGGCAGCTGCTCCCAGAGAACAATAAAGAAGCTCAAAGTGTTTTTTTACCCCCTTAGGTGGTGGTGAAAGGCAGGTCACAGGCAAGCTCTGGTCTGGAATGCTCCCTGTCTGGCAGGTCTGACAGCAGCTGGCACATCTGCATTGCTCACACCAAGCGCCCACAGTGCTTGACCCACACATTTTTTTTGCCCTAGACACGGAAGCGGAAGCAATGTGTTTGGATACATTATTAATTTACCTAAGCTTTAGTGTATACACATACCATTGAATTACTTATTAACTGCTACCTTTTCCCCTACCATGATAAAACAACTTGTTAAAAAAGAGCCCTCAAAAGGTGGCAGATCTTTCAAAAGGAAGAAAAAAGCATTTGCTGTGCAATTGTAATATGATTTCTTAACAATGCTGAAAGCCAAAATTTTGCATGATATTGCAGTGAAGGAAAATTTGGAAGTAAAATTACAGTTTTTGCAGTTTTAAAAAAAATATCTGAAGGACAATGTTCCTTCCTTCAGTAATTAAGAGAAGCTACAATTCTCTTTTACTCAGGATGCAACGGTTTTAATATACTTCACATATGAACTGTGGAAAGAATTTGACAATAAATCTCAGAAAACTATCCAGCTTGTTTTGTAATGGTCAAAACCAGCTACAGTCTTTTCTGCAATGCAAAATTTCATCATTTAAAACATTACAGAGCTCTTGTCTTTAGACTTTCCAATCAGGTCTCACAACATGAACCATTTTGCCTTATTACTGCAACTGATACTTTTGTCTACTGAGTCAAGTCATTCGAAAAATGATTTCATGGTGGAAAACTGCCCTAATGACAATGAATATAATTTTTTAAAGTATTTAATTGCATGAAGGATTTTAAATAATTTACATTAACTGATTTTTAACACGCCAGTGATTTATGATCTACCAACCAAAGAAAATGCCCAGCAAATGAAAATGCCCTATGAAGAGTGTGCATTTACATAGCAAGTTTGCATTTAATCAGCAGTTGAACACGCATGACCAACAGCCCTTTTCACAGGCTGAGCTCTGCCCAGGAATGTCAACTATCAGTGGCAGTGGCCACTAAAGACATGCCACATACATGCCAGCTATCTAGGGGTTACCTGGCTCTCAGTCCACCGCCACTGCCCTTCAACAGCACAAAGCAACACTACCCAGCTCTTCAGGGCATGGACCCTATGATATGAACCCACCAGGGGACCAGAAATCCTTTTACTTTGGGGTTTGGCAAGTACAGCAGCATCACTGCTCTCCTTATCATCATGAACACAGAAAGAGAGAGAGAGGGAGAGAGAGAGAATACAGAGCCCTACACAACAGTTGATCTGATTATTAAACATCAGGGAAAAGCAATTTGGCAGAGCAGCTATGTGGTAAGGTATAAGCTGGCAACACCCTGCCTGCCTGCAGCTTTCCACTACCACTACCAGGTTGATTCGATTCCCACAGCCTTCACTTCCTTACTTCTGTACTTTTTCTTTGCCTGGTAAACATCTTTGAGGTTTTTTTCACCATCTTTGACAGTGAGATTTTATCATCTATCAGAAATAAATTGACCAAAACAGTGTAATCTCTCTTGTGAAATTTTCAACTATTAAGGAAGAGTGAGTGTGTAGTGGGGAGTGCCAGGAAGCAGGTCCCTCTGTGAAAAGAAAAATTCACTCCAAACATTCACTTTTGGGTTTCCAGGCAGTAGCATCAAAGATGGAAACTGCAGTGGCAGCTTTGGGCTGCAGATATTTGCCCCAAGCTATGTTGAACAAAATTAATTCTGAAGTTAGTTTTTCAGCTATTATTAATGTTCTTTTTTTTGTAAAATATTTACTCAAACAGATACGAAAACCTATGTCATTGCTACATATCCATCTTCTCACCCACACAGTCTATCTAGGTATTATGTTATCTGCCTGCAAATTGAGTTAGTTCCCAGACTGAATGAAAGTCATAAAACTTTCAGCAAAACTGGGCTGAATTTTATGAGCATGAAGCCACATTACAGCTTGGGAAAGAGATCAGGGCTAGCTCTCTGGAGTTGCATGGCTTCATTGGAAATCACGCAACATTTTGTAGGTTCAGCTGTGTCTTGCTTTGAATTTATGAATTTTCTCAACTTCTAAATTAAATCTAGGGTGGGGGCTTGCCTGAATCCAGTAGGAGAGCAATGTATCCATGAGCCACTCCTCAGTCCCTCACAGCCCTATGAACACTGTTTTATGCTTGAGAGCTGACTATGTTTACAAAACCACACTGTATTAGAGACCATTAGAGAACACTGTTCTAGCAACCATTGTAATTTTAAACAATCTTCCCTCATTTACAGAAAAATTCTAGTAGTGAGGAATCTGCTGTATTCCATCCTTCACAGCACGAGCATTGTCTTTTACCTTACTCTTATTTGTGGACCTACGTAGAGCACAACACTGCATTTTTTACCACCACATCAGCTAAACTGGCCACAGGCCAGTTCTGGCCACAAGGTCTGTGCTGTTCACTAAGGTTCTCCTTCAGCTCAGTTTGAAAGGTGTCTGTTAGGAAAAGGCAATGCAACTGCTTTGGGGCTATGGGGAGAGAGCTGAACAGAGGCCTTGTCCTCCCAGACTTAAGACCGAGGGGTGCACATGGCACCAAGTCATCCTCAGGGAGGAAGGAAAGGTGCTGCAATGTTCTTTGGCCCCTCAATTTATAAGCAAGCTCCACACTAGCTGTCACCACTGGTACTGTGACAAGCATTTTAATGACATTGTGGAACTGGACTAGGACAGGAAAAGAAGATGGTTAGCAGTAGTCAGCATGGGTTTACGAAGGGGAAATCAAGAGACAATGGGCATAAATTGAAACTGAAGAAATTCTGTTTAAGCTCAAGAAAAACATATTTTATGTGGGGGCGACTGAGCACTGCCAGCGGTTTCCCAGAAAGGTTGCAGAGTCTCCATCCTTTGAGCTATTAAAAACTGAGCAGGATGTTACACACACATTTGTTACAAACATAATACAAAGCCAGTCAACTGCAGGGAATCCACACTGACTATCTCTTCCTTTAAAGGAAAAGTCAGTGCTTGTGAGAAGTAACTTTTCTAGAAGCGTTTCTGGAGAAGGACAAGATACATATATGTCACAGAGTTTATCTTTATCTCCAGGTAACTAACTGATAGGTGGAACACATGAACACTTTTGTACATCAGCACTGACAGTGTTGGAGGTGTGCCATAGAGGTCAACCACACCTTATAGAGCTTTTTATCTCAAACTGTTGATTTCAGTAGAAATACTCTGAACACCTTTAAGAGTCCTCTTCACCTCTGCTGATTAGATTAGGAGGCATGTAATTAAGTGTTAGCTTCTACTAAGACAGAAGATTGAAGACCCCTTCTCAAGCTTTGATAGGATAAGGAACAGAGTAAAATAATGAGGTTGAGTGATTATAGAATATCACACAGAGTTATAGGATAGGAACTGAGGCGCATGCCATTAAAGTCAAACAAAGGATCATGCTAAGGGAAATAGCAAACTCTTTTGCTAGGCCTCTCAAATAGCAAAAAAACCTCAGGACTGCATTAGGATGAATGCAAAATACTTACTATCCCAGTAAATGGTGCCTTTTGGGTGAGAATTGCAGCATACTGGCAAGACAAGGAAACGCTCATACTGGCTGTACTATAGTGTATGATGTTACTCTGCCATGAATGAGAGGGTTTGGTCTCCACAGCTATCAATTTGGCAGACTCCTCACACAGCAAACCCTGCTGTAGTGTCTGCAGAAAAGTATCTTTTCTATCGCCTTCAATAGCTACCAGCCCCAGGTCTTGCAAAATAGACCCAGGAATCAATACAGTCACTGAAGTAGCTTTCACCTCTGGCTTTATCTTGCTCTGTGCCAGGGGCTCTCAAACTATGGCACACAAACCATTTCAAAGTGTTGTGCCTGTACTGTGCTGCAGCTGCAGTAGCTGGGATTGAATCCCCCTTCATTTAACAGCACAGACAATGCAAAAAGCAGTAACTGCTCAGGCAGCTTGGTGAGGCTGAGCATCCCTGCAAGGCATGTCCTAGGAGGAGCAAGATGTACTGCAAATCAGGTTTGGGATAGATCCCAACTCTATACTATGCCTAAACACAGAGCTTAGGATGACTAAGTTCAGACAGAACTTCTGTTCAGCTGCTGCCACTGCTGACAATGGTACCTGTCACTGTTGGGAATGACAAAATCTGGTCTAAGAAAGTTTGGTTGGTATTACTTATGACCACCAACATAAAATGGAGGCAGCAGGGAAAAGAAGAAAATGAATGGTGAGTCTTAATGAATTTCGTCTGAGCAGGTTCCATCTCATACATCACACATTAATGCAGTGTTTAAAATTTTATTTCTTTAAGTCAGGAATAGAAAGATTAAATCATGCATTATTATAAAAGTAACTGACAGAAAGACTAAAGCCTTCAAGAAGGTGAACAGAGTTTTCAGCGGCTCTATTGCAGAAGTTGAGAAGATGGTTCTACTCACAGAGGGAATTATTTGGAAGTCTTTCCAAAACCTCTAAAGTGTGTTTTTGGATGCTATCTGCTGCAAAGGATTTACTACTGGGATGTCAACTGTCAGAGCTGGTGGGAGAATACAGCTGGGAATAAAGCTGGCTTTGTTGTTCAGGACTGGTTAGTGATCACTCCTCAGTCACAGTGTGTGTAATGCATAGACATGGCTTACATGGTACTATCTGTGTGAAAGGGAGTTCTGTGGGATTCATCAGTCGAAAGACAATTAAATTAGACCTCATAAAAACTAACTGCCACACAAAGCACCTTACTCTACAGCAAAGACAAGGAAAACAGAAAACCAAGACCCAGTTGTCAGAAAGATTATTAGAAAAAGCTCCACAAGTTGCTATATCAGTCTTACAGATTTGCATCAGCTTAACCATGTATGCATGATACTTAACACGTGTGAGGTTAAACATCGAACTGGATACTAACCGGTCTCCATTCTTAGAGACCTCAAGTACACAAAACCAGTAAAAAACCCAAACAACAAACCAGCTTTCACAAATCTCTATAGTGAAAAATTGTGTGGAGTGTTGGAGTGGGGCTCAGGAGACTTGAGGTGCTGCTGAGCTTTGCCACTGCTTGTCAATGCCTTCAGCATGCACCCCGCTCACCTCTACTCCAAATTCCCTCTCTGAGGCATGGGCAGAGCCACATTCCTCTGCTTCACAAAGACCTGCAGGGTCTTCTCATCAAGGGGCTAGTGCTGCTCTAACAGTCAAGCTTCTGCTTTAAAAATCATTACTTCTGCTCCCATTTAAATGGCTTGTTCACATGTTCACACATGTTGTGGCTGCTTTCACTTACAAAGTAATACATGAAGCAGATTCCTTCCTATAGAACGGCTACCAAGACGTACAGGTATCTTTGCTATAGGGTAAAGCAAGGAGCATTGACAAATGCTGAAAGGATTCATACTAAGGTTTGTATCAATATAACCATCCACACATAACTATTAGAGTCATGGAGAGCTGTAATAGTTACACCAGCACAAAAACTGCTAAGACAACTGCAAGCCTGTGGTCATATCATTAAAAGCAAACGAAGCACTGGAATTTATGTTACTGCACATCAGATTGGTACCATGATAATTTGTAGCTTTTTACATATGCTAACTGACTGGTTATTTTCTTTAAGCTAATTTTACTTCTTGGTTCAGATGGATTAAAAAGAGCATGAAGACAGTTGCAAGCAGAAAATTGCAAAGCTGCAGTAATTTAATAATTGCAAATCATAGAATCATTAAGGTTGGAAGTCATAAAGCAATACCCCGCTTTTCTTATCCTGTCAGAGCTGGGTTGAAGTGACATTAGTGGAAAAGAAAGAAGATTCACTTGCAGACTTCCTGGGGTAGGGAGATGGCCTTTTAGTGAGATATACAAAGTTGAACAAAATCAAGCCTCTTCCTTTACTGCAGTAATAAATAATTACTGAACCAAGACAGATAAGGGCAATTACCAATGATCTTGAGAAAGATTATTTTAATATGGAACAGAGCACCGTTAGAGCAATTAAACTGCTTGTAGAAAAACCCCAAACTCAGCAGGATTTTAACATCTGCAAATCTATCAACACTACTGCTGTGTTTTCAGTCAGGCACAGCTTAGTCTGTGCTGCTAATGTGGTCCATGGTGCTGCTTTTTCTGCGGTGCTTTGCTTCTTCTTCCCATAGAACTAGATGTGCTTAAGCAGCAGGAGGAAGTGATCCCTGCCTCCTGTCGTGATAGTTTATGCAGCCCTTTTGTTTGCTGTTATGAAACACACTCTGCCACACACACAAAGGGGAATTCTGCTTCAAATTTGGAAAAGTTTCCTTTGGAACAGGAATGGAGGTGAAGAATGTGACACAGGTCTGGGAGGGAGGGAAGCTTCTCTGCAAATCACAACATGAAAAATATAAAAATAATTTCAAAATGGCAAACCCAGAATCCAATTCACAACACTTTGTCTGGCATTGATGTTCTAAAAAAAGGCATTACATAATATGAATGCAACAAAGTAACAGAAATACAGCTGTTTTTTTTTCTTGCTAGCAAGGTCTTAACTCACTGAGATTAGAAGCATCCAGTATTGAACTGAATTTCCTTTAGTATTCAAGATGTGTTTCCTCTCATATGAGCTACCTGGTGGAAAACATTTGTGAACATTTTTCAGTATATATTGTGTGAAACTTCTGTTATTTTTCTTTCAAAATGTTGCATATTTGGGTGGGATAATGAGAGATAAAAGCCAGACCTACATGCAGAATATTCATTCCAGTTGAATCTTCATAATGTTCAGGGCTTCCTGAACACAGGAATCATGCTCAGTTCCTTCTCTTCACACCTATTTCTGGAATAGATATCTTGCTGAAGGTTAATTAATACTCAAACATGGGTAAATTACTATGCAAAGAAGCACCCGAAGTGTCCAGACATTTCGAAAGAGGTGGCAACAGACGGAATTTCTTTTCAGGTGGATTTGCTACCCATGTTAAGCTCATACAAAGACACGGGTTCTACAGGTGCTTTTACATTATCAGCAACTTTCTAATTAAATGTCAATAGATTTAAAAGGCTATTACTGCTTATAAGATTCACTTCTAAATCCTGGAACTTTGCTCTTCTTAACTGTCTCCTCTCTCATACTTTTTTAGAGAATTGCACTACTAATGATGGGATTCATATTAAGCCATTTCTTTATAAATGGGTTGGATGTACTGTTAATATCTCTAATTAATCTGCATTTGGCAAGCACATCTCTGCCCCATCCTTCTTTCCAAAAGAAATTTAAGTGACAGATTCATTAGATGTCATAAATAAAATATTTGCAAAGTTAACCTGTGAGATAGGACTGGATACCTTTTAGAAGAACGGAAACTAAGTATACCTTCCCAAGAATCACAGCAATTACACAAGGTTACAGGGGTTTTTAGTTGCTTATTTTTTTTTCCCAACTTTCTAGTGACTGTAAAAGTTGCTTACATCCTGAAGGCTTGGCTTTTTAAAAAATTTTTGTCAGGTGCTGTACAGACAGTAAAAGTGCAAATGCTCACACATTTCCCTTTGAGCTTGCCAATTCTAGCAAGTTCACTTTTGAAAAGGCCTTAGCCTTCTGGTTCGTCTTGTCTTGGCCACTGCTCAGGCTGAGACCCCCTACTGACTCTGGTGACAATGCTAAGCGTGCTACCAGTCAGTCTCCTATGTCTTTCCCAGAGCCAGCCACACTCTAGGCTGCCACCACACATGCAGCAGAGCTCAGCCTGAACCAAATAATAATTTGCCTTCGGTAAAGGGGTTAGGGAATTGGGCAGCACTGAAAGGAGGGGGAAAAAAAAGACTTCCTGAATCATCTTCCCTTTTGCAACACAGCCAACTAAACACAGTCTCCAGCGTTCCGCTTGGCGTGGAGGCATCTGTGGTTGGATCCTGCTTTATGTGAGAGAGCAGATGGAGATGTCGAAGGGATGAGAAGTGCTCCTTCCAAGGAAGAAACTCACCCTCTGAAGGGAGGTCGAGGACAGGATGATTTCCATGACTCACCTTTCGATAATAGTACAAAAGTAGTGTTTGGGGAGTCATTATTATCAACCATGTTATTGTCCACATAAATCAAGAGGACTTCCTAGAACAGTTAAGGGCCTGACCTATTGCAGCAGGTATTGCACTGCCTCAACAGGGGCACAGGAAATAAGGGACATTGCTTCAGGCTTCTGCTTAGCTATGAAGCAAACTACTGCAGACAAGTGAAAAAAAAAAAAAAAAAAAGAGAGAAGAAAAACGATTGATTTTCCTTTTGGTAAATATTTGGCTACAAGGATCTGCTCATCTGTCATTTGTCTTGCCTTGAGAATTGGCCTTTGCAGAATGAAACAAACAAACACCGCTACACTGTATGGCATTTTGTGTTGACATAAAAGCCTTGCTGAGGATAACAGGCATTTATAGAGCAATTCATATGACTTTAAAATTATCCACCTTTGCCTTTGCTTAGCATTGTTTAATCTAATAGTTTGCATTTATTATTTGAAATGTATGCAGAGTAGATTGTGTTGCTCATATCTGCGTCAAAAGCCTGCTGTCTGTTAAGACTTATAATTTGTGTACATACTAACATTCTCTCCTGAGTACAGGATTTCATGTGGGTAGTTACAGGCAGACTATGTTCCCTATGTATTCCTTTGAGGGGTCAGAGAATGGCTGCACCAGCACAGATTTCCCCAGAAGACCTGTATTCACAATAGTACAATCTTCCACTGTATGGGGTGGGTTGGAAATAGAAAATATTAACTGCTATACTCGCTCTGATTATGCTCAGCTTGCTTCTGTTCCCTTGGGGGTCACTGCCAATTGCCAAAGGTTGGCCTAATGCTGCAGCTTTTATAAAGCTGCTGTGTGGACAGGCAAAATTCAGGGACATGAAGGCAGCTCACTAATACTGAACTCCCTGACAGCTCATCCTTCACATTTCCTACCACCCACTCACACACATGCTCCCTGCTTTGCGAGCACAAGCATGGTGGGGTAGGGAATTGGGCTTTAATTGCCAGAAGTCTTATCCTGAGGGCACTTTCTGAGAGATAAGAAATTCACAGCCAACTCCTGTGATGCACAGCAAGGGCTTGGTCACCACAGAGAAAAAATTTCCTGTATCTGTTGGAATAATTTAATTCTCAGTGAATCTTCAGCTGAAGTCCATTATCCTACAGAAAGAGTGAATTTGGACCATTAATGTCCACATTCTGATCTCTGCCACCCCATCTTGCTTCACTTTAGAATCACAACATAAATACATAGATAATTTAGTTGTCTAGCTGACAATGTACAGAAGAAGACTCCATGAACAGAAAGTTACATATGCCTGAATGTAGGGCTCACATTCATATTTATGTAGCTGGACAAGCATTCTGACTATCAGGGTTATTACCACATCAAGATTTTTAAAGGCAGCTTATCTAAATAGCTTCTACACAGATGTCACTCAAACCCAGCTCTTTTCTTTTTTCTGGGGTTCAGGAAGCCTTCAGTAAGGAGATGATATACAAAATATACAATTGTGTAAGCTAAATCTTAGAAGTTTTGTTTGATAATGAAGGAACATGTTTTTCTTACAATCACTGAAAAGCATAAGATTCACAAAGCACGTTACTGTTTTCACACAAGTTCTAGGGTTTTTACCAAGAAGCGTCAACTTCCAAAGTACATTAAAAAACAGTGCAAAGGTGGGAATACCCTGACAACCAAAGCTCTTGTGACCATACCCAATTATTCTATTAAAGCTGCATCTGGGAGTTATCTGAAAGAGTATCTTCAGTGATATTAGAGAAGACAAATGGGACTTTGACTGAATCCCAGTGAAGCACAGCAAAATCTGCTTTTCAGTTGCCTTGCCATCACCCAATACCATGGGAACAGGCGGATTCTTCAGGGCTCCTTGCTAGAACTGTGACAGAACAGCGCTGCTGTTACAATTGAAACTGTGTTTTAACCTGGGCCCCCTGCAGATGGGGTCCCTGGAACAGATCAACCACCTCTCAAGATCAAAGGACACACACAGAACTCAGTCCCCAGATGAAGCAGCCAACAGCAGCAGTCTCGTGGAGGACTTGGACTTACCAGATGTCTGCTGGAAGTACAACCCAGTAGAAAGGGGGCAATCCAGGAGGTTTCTAGAATGTATGGAAGATAACTTCCTGCTACAACTGGTAAGTGAGCCTACCAGGGGTAGTGCCATGCTGGACCTACTGTTCACAAACAGGGAAGGGCTGGTGGAAGATGTAGTGGTTGGAGGTCGTCTTGGGCACAGTGACTATGATATGATAGAATTTTCAATATGTGGAGAAGTTAGGAGGGTCATCCACAAAATCTCTACCTTGGACTACCAATCTCTATGACTGGGTGACCCGCCTAGTGGATGAGGGGAAGGCTGTGGATGTGGTCTACCTTGACTTCAGCAAGGCCTTTGACACCGTCTCCCACAGCATCCTCCTGGAGAAGCTAGCAATCCATGGCTTCAACAGGTGCACCCTTCTCTGGGTTAAAAACTGGTTGGATGACCGAGCCAGAGAGTGATGGTGAGTGGAGCTGCATCCAGCTGGCATCCGGTGACCAGCGGTGTCCCCCAGGAATCAGTACTAGGCCCAGTCCTATTCAACATCTTTACTGATGACCTGGATGTGGGGATTGAATCCACCCTTAGGAAGTTCGCAGATGACACCAAGTTGGGGGGGAGTGTCGATCTGCTGGAGGGTAGGAAGAAGCTGCAGGAGGACCTGGACAGGCTGGGTCGATGGGCCGAGGCCAAAGGCATGAAATTCAACAAGACCAAGTGCAGGGTCCTGCACTTTGGCCACAATAACCCCAGGCAGCGCTACAGGCTGGGGGAAGAGTGGCTGGAGAGCGGCCCAGCACAGAGGGACCTGGGAGTACTGATTGACAGCCGGTTGAACATGAGCCAGCAGTGTGCCCAGGTGGCCTGGAAGGCCAATGGCATCCTGGCTTGTGTCAGGAATAGTGTGGCCAGCAGGAATAGGGATGTAATTCTCCCCCTGTACTCAGCACTGGTGAGGCCTCACCTCGAGTACTGTGTCCAGTTCTGGGCCCCTCACTTCAAGAAGGATATTGAGGTGCTGGAGTGGGTCCAGAGGAGAGCAACAAGGCTGGTGAGGGGACTAGAGGGAAAGTCTTATAGGATAGGCTGAGGGAGCTGGGGTTGTTTAGCCTGGAGAGGAGGAGACTCAGGGGGGATGTTACCCTCTACAACTACCTGAAGGGAGGTTGTAGTCAGGTGGGGATCCGGCTCTTCTCCCTGGCAACTAGCAACAAGACAAGAGGGCACGGCCTGAAGCTGTGCCAGGGGAGGTTTAGGCTGGATATTAGGAAGCACTTGCTCACAGAGAGGGTGATTAGACATTGGAATGGACTGCCCAGGGAAGTGGTGGAGGCACCGTCCCTAGATGTGTTCAAGGGAAGGCTGGATGTGGCTCTTAGTGCCATGGTCTAGCTGATGTGCTGGTGTTAGGTCATAGGCTGGACTTGATGATCTTAAAGGTCTTTTCCAGCCTTGGTGATTCTGTGAACAGCAGAGACACACCCAGTCCCCAGGATCACAGCCCCAGACAGTCCCATCCAAGTCCCACCCAGGTCTCACTGCCGAAGAAAAGTTTGGTTTGGGTGATGTTAAATGGACTCCATTCCATGAAAACACCAGCACTAACAGAGGTACAAAAACCAGGCAAGCTTTTGGGCACAAAAGCTGTTCCTAAATTCCGAGGTGGAAGCAATAGCCCTTACAGCTAAACACAGCCGTGTACAAATGCAAATTGGCAGAATTCCGTGTGCTAGACTGGGCATGTTAATTTTTAGACAATCTGGAAGAAAAGGTGGTTGCTACCTGTGAAATGACATGAAGAAGGACTGAAGTGTTATGCTGGGTAAGGCTGCCAGGACAGGGAAGCATCGCAGCTCCACCAGCAGATTGACTGCTAATGGCAATTCATCGCTCACCTGCGCCAGGGCTGCAGGCAGCGGTGCTTCCTTTTCTGTCTTGCCATGCTGTGGATGCCAGAGATTCAAGGATTAGGATATGTGACATTTTCACAGCATGAGCTTCAAGCCAGCAGGCTCTTAAATCACCAAGTGTCCAAACAGTTTTCGTTGTGCTTTCATCCATCCCCCACTAAGTAAGATCAGCAGGGGAAAAAACTGCCTCCGTATATGCAACAAGAATAGCTCAACACCTGCTGGGTCGGAAACTGTATTCATGAAGTACGTAAATGAGTTGACAACAGGAGGACGTTGTAACTGGTCCTGAGGCATAAACTCTGCCACAGCTAATGCAGCTTTCCTAAGATATATGGGGTTCATGAACTAAAACCTGGCTATTACAGAGGAAGCTGTTTGTGTTGTTCGGAAAGCCTACAAAATGCTAGAAAATTATCCTCGTCTCAGGGAAAACAAATAAAAAAGATGAAAGCAACAATTCCAGAGTACCAGGAAGGCCTAGAAGGCTTGCAGATGTCCATCAATAAAAGCTGCAGAAGTGTCCAAACCTATGAAGATCAGTCAGTACCATCCTTTCCCAGCCATATGTACATTGCTTCATACATCCAGTAACATATTGTAACTCATAGTGCTAAGTATGGTATTTGTAACAGGGAGAAGACACTGCTCAGTGTATCTGGTGCTGTGTGTCTCCACCAGCACCTCCTGGGAGTTCCTCTTCACAAGTGCTGGCTTTAGAAAATGAGACAGAGCATGGCTGTGCTGGGTTGAGGTGCTTAAGCTAGGTCTTAGCCAGAAACGATAGAGCCACATTAACATAATACTCCTTTTCAGCCAGGCTAATGGACCTGGGTAAGGTACCACATTAATTCTGCCTGATAGTTTGTACTGTGTTAAGACATGTCCTGACACCTCAGAGCTGATCCTGAGCAGAAGGTGGGCTAGAGACCTCCTGAACTGCTTTCCAAATTGAATTGTCCCGTGATATTGTGAAAAAACCCATTTTGAAATTTGGTAATGAAAATACAAAATTACTTCCTACCAGTAAAAAAACATATGCCTGATTTCTGCTGGTTTTTTCCCTCTGAAGAGAACACTTCTCAAAGGTACAGGACAAAAAACCTTTTTATCAGAGAAGTCAGATTTTGTAATATACAGCAAGCAAGTCATCTCCAGGGGAAATTAATGTAATTTTGGTGGGATTACTGAAGTAAATAAATGCTTATCCAATAGATGAGAGAGCATGTTAGAATCATAGAATGGTTTGGATTGGAAGGGACTTTAAAGATCCTCTGGTTCCAACCCCCCCTGCATGGGCAGAGACACCTCCCATTAGACCAAGTTGCTCAATGTTTGTGACCATTAGTTTCAAAATTACCAGAAGGAAAAGATCTAATCATGGATCCTACCAGCTAGTGACCAAATACAAGTTACAAATCAACAAAATGCTGAAGGATTTTCACTGCCAGAAGAAAATTCTGGTTTTAATTAACATTTTTCCTCCCTTCCTCTTTTTAAAATTTTGTTTATATGTGAACTGGTACATGGATAATGAAACTTGTCATTAGACCATTTTCTAGGACATTCTTCAATTAAACTAAATATAGCCATAAAATCCTCTGCTAGATAAGATAATAGAGTACTGCAGCAATAGTCTGCCAGCTGTTACCCAGAGATGTTAACTCCCAAAGAGAGTTAGAGGGGCTAGGACTGCTGCTATTGATGAACTGTTAGACTCTTCAATGACAGTAATACACCTATAGCCTCAATAAAGAGTGGGGCTAGAGCAATATGAAAATATATGGTGTAACACCTGCACAAACTTCTAGAGGCCAATATAGCTCAGATGTGGCTTTAGAAAATACACAGTGGTCAACTTGAGTAAAACCAGATCACTGCTCATACCCCGTAATGGAGATGAACCAAGTAGTTGCATATCACAGAATCATAGAATGGTTTGGGTTGGAAGGGATCTTAAAGATCATCTAGTTTCAACTCCCCTGCCTAATGGGCAGGGACACCTCCCACTAGACCACGTTGCTCAAAGACCCATCCCACCTGACCTTGAACACTTCAATGGATGAAGCATCCACAGATTCCCTAGGCAACCTGTTCCAGTGTCTCACCACCCTCAAAGTGAAGAATTTCTTCCTAACATCTAATCTAAATCTACCCTTTTTCAGTTTGAAACTGTTCCCCCTTGTCCTATCACTAAATGCTCTTGTAAAAAGTCCCTCCCCAGCTTTCCTGTAGGGTTCTTCAGGTACTGAAAAGCTGCTACAAGGTCTCCCTGGAGCCTTCTCCAGGCTGTTGAAATTATTTTTGCTTATGCTGTTAAATTCCTGAATTAAGTTAAACATCTGATTTAGCTAATAGGAGGTGCTAATAGAAAATTGGGAAAGGGTGAACATGACTGATAAGACACAACTTCTCTCAAGAAAAGGCACAGACATGGTGGTGGAGGAGAGTGAGTGGGTTAACTCACAAACCTCAGGCTGCTATTACGGCCTTTATTACACAGCCAATATTTTAAGTTGTAACATTATAATTATACTGCTGTCATCTGTAATGATGCGGTACGTTCACATAATAGACTGAATGCTCTATTCAGTCACAAGCACGAACACAGTGTGAGGGTGACAAAAGGGAAAGAAAAAATATAAGGAAGTGAAAAAGAAAGAAAAAAGAAAACAAAAAAGAAATGGAAAAGGGAAAAATGGAAAAGGAAGTGGAAAGGGAAAGGAATCTTCTGGCAGAATGACAATGCCCATATAGGGGATTACAAAGGTGTACATCTTCTGAGTATGCATTTCTGAACAGGCAAGGATTTAGGCCCCTCTGGTTCAGGAGAAGGAAGGGTCAGGTTGGATAGGGAGATGTACTCCCTTCCTTGTACCACAGTCTATTCCGGCCACTGTAATTACATCAGTATAATGACAGCATTTTAATTTCCCATTCTAATTTGTAACAGTATAGCTTTACACAGACCAGTTTTGAACTGACAAATTTGGTCATGCTCGATGTCTTTGGGTATGAAACATCTAATCACCTAGGCAGAGTTTTAGCCTGGACTCAGTAAGTAGAAAAAAATTCAACACTGAGAAAAATAAAATTGTCTAGGGTGGTTCTTCTGAATAGAGGTCAACTTCTTTTGCAGCTCTTCTTTCTCCAACACTGAGGAATTTGAGTTGGTGGTTACCATGGCCTTACATTTCATGGGCTTCTGAGGCACAATGGTCTGAATCTTCCAATGTAGCTATGTAGGATTATGGGACAAGTTGGGGATGCTGCAGAGCTGAGCAAAGAAGTCCATGGAGAATATCACACAACCTAAATGCATAGATTTGCCAGGCAGATATAATGAGCCTATGTGGATGTATGTAGAAACAGAGAAGGGATTATGTGGTGCTTATCTTGAAAAGAGCCAAATAAACCCATAATTGTGCCAACATGGGTTGGTTGTTATTTTTTTTTTAAACAGGATCATTTCACTTATCTGGACTACCAAACAGTTAAATCTACATATAAACTGGAAGAACAGTAGTAGGAATTCTCTACAAAAGAAGCAGAGAGATGGTGGAGAGTGTTGTATGAGTTTATAAATTGGGTGAGTCGGCAGTACAACAGTTTGTGTAACCATGTTTTGTTATGCTGATAGAGAGATGGAAGGCTATAGACTACTCATGCAGTTCATGCAGTTACTATTAAGGAAGACGCCATTTGCTGCGAGATGGAAAAGGTAAAGGATGGAAATTCAACTGTTACCCTTCCTTTTATTTAGAAAAGGGGAAGAAGTGAAGTGGGAGAGTTGGATATGCAATTAGTGATTTAATTACTAGCACTTCACTGTTTGCTGCTATAAACTTATTGTAAGATGGGACTGCAAGTTTAACAAGCTGGAATACTTGTCTGAAGTGCATGGATGCATCACGCTTGAGTTACAGACCCATTGGGCCAGTACTTGCATTGACACCATATCCCAATAGGACTATGGGCATATCTGCACAGTGTAGTTCAAGCACCTGGGCACACATCACCTCAGACCCATACATGTGTCACTGCATTAGTCTGGGACTATGTCCAGATAAGAGGCAAGAGTGCTCTCAAAAGATCACATTTCTAAACTGCTTTAAACCTGCAGAGAACTCAGTGAGCCTGTGGTGACCTTGTAAGGCTGATGTGTAAAGACAAAATATGGGCATGTCAGAGAGATGTGACTAACTGATTTGAGGAAGACAATCTAAGGTGGAACAAAAATGAGGGGAAGGAAGAGGATGGCTGTGGACTGCCATGGCTTGTCAGTTCAAAACTGAAAAGCGTGAAGCACTCTGGCAATTGCCTTCACGTAACCATAACTTCCCTCTGTCTACACAGTCTAACCTCCCCACGCTGTTCCCTTGAAGGAGCCTTCCAAGGAGGGCTGTAATGGCATGCATGGACACCTTTGCCACTACCACTGTGAATGGAAAAGGAGACTCCCCAGGTCTCAGAGGCAGCATTACCTGTATTTAGTTTAGAAATACATGGACTGCAGATTGTAACTTCAGGAGCTGCTGCCAAAATGCCCTGTGTGATGACTCATACCCTCTAGATGCACCCTGCTGCCTTAATGGTCCAGCAAAAGGCAGTAAAATTGCTTTGTGCTCTGTCGCATCCAAGGTTTGGCAGCCATGGGAACAGATGAGAAAGAGAAATGAGGAAGGCTGGGAGCACTTGCAGTTTGCAAGGCTGCAGTGTCAAGGATATCTCTGAAGAGAGGGCCAGGTGCCCTAGGAGTTGGTGCCTCCAGCAACCTTACTCTGTAGAGAGCTGAGCACCTTGCTCTGCACCCCCAGGTGCCACAGCCATTAGCATGGGTAGCCTACTGTCCTCTCACGCCTTGTTGCAGGACAGCTCTGGAGGGTGGAAAAGGCAGCTTTGACTAGCCCAGATGCTCATTCCTGCTCTCCCATGCCCAATTTCATACTGGAGCAAAGATGGTGTAACAAAATCATTATGAAGCTGATGCGGGAAGAAGGTCTAGCACTCGAACAGACTGATGCTCTTCTACTCAAAATATTTTCTTAACTTTCTTGAAGCAAAAAAGAATGGGGTATACAGAATAAAAGACCTCAAGGCAGCTAGAACCTTGTCAGGGATAATTTTCTCACACTAATTGTTCTTCCCAGGCTTTGGACAGGACGTGATTCCTGCAGACATCTTACAGATGAGCTGAAGAACATTTCACATGATATACATGCCAGATTTAAACTGTATTCTCAAAAGGATAAAAGAGCTTTTGTACAGTAAGGTTCAATAATCTCAGCTGAATGTCTCTTCAGTTATTTGAATTTTGAGAAATCATACTTAGACACTTTACATTCCTGACTAAGGAGTCTTTGGAACATTTTAGATAGAAATTGCAGTGACACAATCCACAATTTTTATGTCTTTCCTGTTAAAAATAATAATGCCACCTTAAGGATGCAGTGAGTGGCTATGATGAGAGAGGTCTAATATTTACAAAACATTTTCATAGTTATCTGATAGTTTAAGATTCTGAAATCACTTGAGAGTCTTTGGGAAGTAAAGTTTAACCAGCCTCTTGGCATGTGCAATTAGTGGGTTGCCTTAGCTACTCCTCAGATCAATCTGTTACATCCAAGTTAAGCTTGAGCCAACACATCTGTCTTAGGCTGTAGTTTAAAAATGAGATTGAGAGGCCTGCACATATAAGGTTTAAGAAATATTTAAAAAATTGTGATAATTGTACTTACTCTGCTCATGTTAGTGGGAACTTTATAATTGTGTTTAATAAGTTCAACAATATGATGATTTTACTCTCTAGTTTTATTTGCATTCAGGGATATCGGGTTTTTTAAATTACCTAGTAGAAGTTGATATTTAAATTCAAGACATATTGAGGTACATCTGCTTGAACAGATTCAGCAATGCCAATTCACTCCTTCCAAAGCAGTTTGAGGCTTAGTATGGAGAGCTTGTTTTAAAGATGATATTAAAGAAAGGGAGATTGGTCCTTCTCATTCAACCTAACATTGAAATCATCCAGATATAGAGGGTTCAATCCAATTGTGTAGATATGTCTTCAGAGCCCTTGAAGTGCCCTCAGGCACTGCCTGGCCACCAGATGCCACACAAGTAGAGCGCAGGTCTCTTGTGTCACATCTGCCATGCCAATGTCCCAGACACCCTATGGCATCACAAATGCACTAGGAACTTGGGATGACACATCTGATATTTTTCATTCATGCCACAAGGGGCAACTAATATATTATTAGATAAATATGTTAAATAGCTCACTTGCATTAACCAAGCCCAGCAGAAGGCATTGCTGACCTACATTAGCTGAGTATCTGGAGCGAGTCTTATGTGGACAGCTAAAAGCAGATAGTGAAAACATTCCAGGGTGGTCCTTGTTCACTAAGGGAGTGATACGGTCTCAAAAATACTTCAGTTTTTACTTTTTTTTAGGTAACTATTAAGTGTGTGATAACAGAACAGTTGATTGTGTTGAGCATTAGAGTTTGAGCACTTTATGAGGATCAAATACATTGGAATGTCTGCAGTTAATTACTTTTAAATAACTTCCAAAGCAAGTGGAAGTGGAATGGCTGTCCACTTGCCTCTCCCTGACCCGTACACACACACCCCCACACCCCTCCACTCACCCATACTATGAATTTACTTTGCTGAAGCTCAGATTCCAGTTCTAGCAGGTACTTGCGGTTATGCTCAGCCACAGAAGTGTAACTCTACCCAGTTCAGTGGAAGTACCATGTGCTCATTTTTGACATACGTATGACTTAGCTCCTCTGCCTGAGGACAAGTCTAAGTTGGGTATTTCCCTGCTGACTCACACATGAAATCTGTAGGCCCTTGACCACACTACTTGCAGTGCCTTTGCTCTCATCTCAACTGTCTTCAACTATGCATAACGATCCGAGAAGAATGGGTATGAGACTCATTCTTCCTGCTGATGCTATGATAAAAGCTACACCTCTCTCTCATAGCCATGTTATTGACCTCAGATCAGGGCTTTTGTGTCACTTCAGTTATCACAATTTATAAACTACATACAATATATACATGTGTAAATATTTATGTATGCAAAGGTAGACAAAACAGCAGAAAAATACTAGGGCTTCAAGGGACACTGGTTAGTTAGTTGTATTCATCAATTTTTATCAGTATGAATGCGTTCATATTAAAACACAGTATATTTCTTGAATTATATCTTTGGAAATAAAGATATATTAAAAGTGATGCAAAAAATTACACATAGCTTTGGTCTACATCAGGACAAGACTCTGAGTCTGAATAGAAGAACTCTTCAGTCACATCATGACTTCTCCCAAGGTATAATTGTACTGTAAGGACTATTCAAGTCACTTATGTTTCATAGTTATAAATGGTATGTGTTTTTTTTTCTTATTATATACATTTTGAGGCTTCCAGCTATCAGTTCTCCTTGACAGAGTGAACTTGAATCAAAAGTTAGTTACTTTTTTTTCTATGGGAAGGTTAGGAGTGAAGTGTGCTTTTTTCTTAAGCTCTGTCATTGACAATTATTGGAAACCAGTTGCTGGAAAACATCACCAGAAAAATGTGGACTAGTCCAAGGTTCCTTTTAAAAACCACATCTGCAGTCAAGAGATAATTAACTCACTATATTGATTCAGACTTCCTAGTGAGGTGGGGGGTGAATCAGAGTAAGTTATCAGCCAGGCTGTTAATGAAAATTTCTTATTTGCCAACCGCACTTGCTAAGAAGTACTGCATACGGTTAGTAAAATGAAAAATACATTGCTTATAAATTTGAAATGTTCTTATTCTGAGTTGGCTTTAATGTCTCCTTATTTCTCAGCATCATTATTAATATGCAAATAGGAAAGCAATCTTGTATAAGCAGTGACCATGATTTATGCTACCTGAGCACATTTTCTGGTAGAAACAATGGAATTTGTTATAATGAAAAAATAACGTATGTGGTGGTAGGGGAGAGAAACTAGCAGAAAGTGGATATATTTTATTTCGGATGTGTAGGGTTGAAGTTTCTGTCATGACAATGAACAATATAGAAGTTATTCAAGAAGATCTCACAGACTCAGTAACTATTACTGTATCCTGGAAATCTAACTTGGTTTGTGAGGTGGGCCCACTCATGGGTTTGCAGGGAGGTGTACTCATAAGACAGCATGCTGCTGGCCTACCACTGAACGGCAGGGCTCTGGTTCCCAGCACACACCAGAGCACCACCCTGGAAGTTTCTGTGGCAGATTAGGTTTCTTTTAATGAATCTTTTTGCAGCCTCACTGGATAGAGGCCAGTTCAAAAACAGAGATCCAAATATACCTTTTACTAGTGATTGAGTGGTTCATGTCATCTTTACTGGTTACAAGTTTCTAGAACTAAATATTTAGGAAAGGCAAGGCCTGTAGGACCCTTAACTTGCAAAAACATGTAAGACATTTAAATTTACTCACTGCAATTAGTTTCACTCATTTTGGTGAGATTGTTTTAATTCGTATTAGACTCGTGGACTATATAAAGCAAAGGAAAATTGGTATAACACATATCAGATAACAGACTGAATGAAGCATTTACTCCACTTCCCTAAACACTTTTTGATATACACATCTGCTTGATAAAAATAAAAAACCTTGAGAATTACACATATATAGTCTGTGTGAGCACTAAACTGAAGCAACACCCAGTACTTTGAGGGACAAAATGTCTCTCATATCTGGGATAATTGTTGAAGTGTTAATTTGGGAAAGCTGGTACTGAACCCATTTTTTTTTTTTTTTGCTATTAAGACCCTTATTACTATCCTGGGATCTTGCAGGTGGCTCACTGCATCTTCGACTGTCTCCATCTAATTAAGAACTACACAATGTTGCTACAACTGAGATGGAGTTTCAGGGCCCAAGGTCCAGACTCGGAGCACATTGACGTCAACACAAAGACTCCCATCAACACTGATGGTTTTAGGTCAGGCTGTTAATGAGTTGAAAATCTTGAAAACTTCTGGAACTGGACAGGGAATTTCAAAGGCATGTGACACCTCTATTTTTGCTCTTTACAACACAGAAGTGGCTTTTCATTGAAATTAAATCCATCATTCTGCTTATAATATATGTCTCAAGACTTCCTGATTTGCCTTATTTTCAGTAACTGCTGAAACAATTGAAATACGGAAGACAAGTATATCTACAAGGAAAAGAAAGCAGTTATAAACTGTCAAGTGTGATAACAGAATGTGACACATCTACATCACTTAGAAAAGCTTTTTCAGTAAAATACCATATAAAAAAAAAGGGGCAAATAAACTAAATGAAAAGATGAATGTAGCCTCTCACATTCACATTTCTGCCTCTCTCCTATCACCTTCTTTTGTCTCTTTCCTATATATGAGGCATCCTCATATCTAGAGAACAGACTCATAGACTTTTATCTTCTGCTTTTGTTTCCCAAAGCATTGCTTTTCCTTTCTATGGCATTCAAGAAACTACTTGATCCACATGGCCTGACTGACAGGAAGCAGATCACCTTGCCCCTGAGAGCAGTCAGTTGTGCACAGCCATGCCCTCAGAAAGAGCAGTTGTCAGGAGAGGAGCGAGAAGATCAAGTCACACAAAGCCAACGTTGGGTGGGAGATGCTTTCACAGGGATCTTTGAGGGTGGCAACGTGGAGTTCCCTGGTGCTGAGCAAGCCACAGAAAGCTGGTGAACAATGGGCAGGACTGGAGGAACGGACATGGCTTGCAGAAAGCAGTAGGCGAAGGAAAATACTTAGTTACGAAATCAATTTTTTCATCCACTTCAGTTGAGTTTTGTCTCTTTCAGTTCTTTTGTTCATGGTCTCAGAGCTTTAGTTAGTTTGGGGTTTCATAATTTCTTCTATTAATTTTTTAAAGTCATATACACAAAAGGAATTATTGATTACATGCTTTGCCAAGAATAAGCAACAAAACTAAGATTTTACATTTGCTCCTTTTTTCCTTCTTTCCCTCAAACTTTTATCTTTTGTAAGTGTAAAAGTTGGGGGGGCAGGGAGAATAGAAAAAAAATTAAAAAGCAGACAGGGAAAATTATTTTTGTCACTTGTGTAGGAAAATGAAAAATGGTTTAAAAGTTTCCATCAAATGACATTGGACACTGGTTAAAATGCAGTAATTTCTCATGAGCTCTAATTTGGGAGTGTCTTTTTTATTTATGAACTGCAAAGTTATTCATTGAAATAATATGCAAATTTCTAAGCTCTGAAGACAGAAAAGGGAGCAAAAATTTAAATTTCAGGTCCTCAATTTGTTGAGTGTTATTTACTCAGTTACAATGCTGGTAGCTTTCTTTTGATTCTGGGCAGTGTCCTCTAGCATCTTACTTTTACGGATTCTGTGGTGATAAGAGACTTGAGCTGCTGAGCTAGAAGAAGAAAACATGATCCACAGGGTCTGGTGACACTGCAGTTATTGCTTCCAGTTATCCCACTGGACTGGTCTGACACAGCGTGCAGAAAATCACTCACTGTGCTGAACTGGTGAGAAAGGACTCGTATGAACTGCTGTTCCTCTGTAAAGGCTACAGTCATTTATGGGGTTAAGCAACAAGGCTTATTCTGCTGACACCAACCATCTCAGGGACTACACACAGAGAGAGAAAACATTGATCATCAGGACAACAAGGTGAAGCCATTTGTAGCTCTTGTATACACTGAGCCAAAGGTATTTTTCCAGATACTGATCGGACCAAACACGCAGTTGCAGTTCTTGGCTTCTCACCTTCTGTTGTAACTGGGGTTCATGACAAAATAAAGAAATGTGAAGTTCAGCCACCGTTTCATGAAGTTCTGTGCTATACTGTCTTTTCAGCTCACTGATACAGTGAACATAAATGAGATACAAACGTGCCAAGAAAAAGCTCCTAAGCAGTACTGCCTTGCTGATGGCCATTTCACATTTTGTGAGCTCTCCAACTTGGTTCAGTTCTGCAGAGCATAAGCAGACTTGTCAGTCTTTCCCAAGGGGCTCCTTAATTAAGACAGACTGACAGCATGATACAGACGCAGAAGAGGCTTTCTGAAGGGTATGTCAAAGATACGCAAAGTTTTCAATGTATATGTGAACAGTTGCTATTGAGGAATCACACCCTACCCCCTCAGCAAAATCACTCTGATTGCAAATACAAAGGACTGTGAGAGAAAAGACAAAAAGGTGGGAAGATTTGGGAGTACACAATATGATTAACGTAAACATGGTTATTATTTAACCATACTGATTATATATAACATTAAGTAGATAACGAGGTCTGGTCCATGTAAGCAAAGCCTACTGTCCCTATAATGCTGTCTCTGTACACTCTGCAGAGAAGGAACATACAAACATCTATATTTTATAGACAGGAGAATGGGCATCTGATGAGATGAAGTTGTTCATCAAGCTGTTACGCAGACAACCCCAGCACTAGGAAGTAGAGCTCATGCTTCTTAAGGCAAATGTGACTTTCTATCCACAAGGTGTTTTGTTCCCCATTTAAGTATATTCCTCTCTAAAACATCCGTTGCACAGAAAAACCTGTATTAGGTCAGAGGAATTAATTTAGGGAAAACACTATTAAGAGGGATATTGCTTATTCTGTCACTTAATATACAGGAACTGCAGAAAGCTTGTGAGGCAAAACCTTCTCCTGGTACAAGTAAATGCTAATGGCATTCATTAAACACAGGCACCGAGAGGAAGTGTCACAGCCCATTGAAATGAGGGGAAAAAGCAACCTTGGATTTTCATAATCTTTGTATGCAGTTCTGAGAGAGATGGGTTGGGTGAAATCTCCTTTCTCTTCTGACTGGTGCACAGAACTAGCGAGGGGAACCGCTAACGTAGTAAGCCTGTATCAAGCAAAACATCATAAGGAACCAGGCTGAGCAGTAACGGCTAAAAGGTTTCTTGTACAAATACAAACCTCATTTCACTGTGAAACTCACCATTTGCCTGCAAAACAAGATTTTTTTAAAAGGGATAAAGTAGCAAAAAGCCAGTATGGCTTATGATAAACCAGACCCAAAGTTCACATATCTGATCAGGTGAACTTTGCTTTAGGGCTTTGAAAATGCCCAGATCTTGTTGTTTTGGCTAAAAGCTACTGTCTATGCTGTGTCCTGTTGTGTTAGGTTATTTTGCTGCAAGTTAAATGACTCAATACAAAGACATTCTGCAAAAGGCTCCTCACATCAGCATGGAGCAAACTATGTCTTCAGCAGCTTACTATTCATAGCTCCTGACCACATCAGGAAAAGTCAAGGGCAGAGGAAAAATTGATACACTAGATCAGGTTACACTGGCACAAGCCATCAGGTGCAGATTTGCAGAGGAACATTTATCACTTGGATTTGATGAACCAGCTCCCGTTTCATAAGACCCTGGGATGTTTTTTTCGCTTTTTTGGGTAATAGGTGTCTATGTATCAATAGTACCGTAAGTCTGGTTACTGTTGAATTCAAAATAAGTCAAGCCATCATCCTAGCTCGAGCAATATGTTGACTTTGTAAAAGGCTATAGGCATTTATGAACAGAAGAAAGAAGGGAGGCACTTACTGCAATCCAGAGAGGTGACAATTAAATCATTTTAAATACTAGATTAGTATCATCTGGGTAGGCTAGACAGCATTTAACATGCTATTCCCATCATGCTAAATACTAATTAAATACTTGGGTTTCATACGGTACTCTCATCCTGCGCTACTTTACCAACCCTCTTCAGCCTTTCAATAACAATATAACATCCTCATGCCAAACTGTGAAAAATCATCTTGCAGCTGCAGCATCTGCTCCCAAGCTAACTCTGTAGCTAGTTGTGTTTATGACATTAAAGCTGTGCCTTCTTCATACACTGCTTTGTTAGGCAGCTAAAGCACTGTGGGATCCCTCATTTCCTCACCTTTCAAACTAGAGGTGTTTGGTTAGGATAAATGTGTGTTTATATTATTGTAATGGAAAAAATCCCAGTGACATTCCAAACATTCAGGAAAAGACAGGAAAGATTATATTTTGCTGCATGAAGGAGAATGAAAGCATGCACTCATTTAGGGCTGGAGAAACTTTGGTAAGAGAGGAGCTCTTTTGTCTTTTTGCTAGTGGTTACAATTTATTATGTGTGATATTCTGCTCTTCAGTTACACTGATGTAAACATTATGCTGTGAGTACTTTTCAATTAGAAAGAGCCCAGAAAACAAGGCTGTATGCTACTCTTTATATTGTTTTTAAGCCTGGAATATCCTTTTCCCAAAGCAACTAATAATGTTTGGTGTCCACCTACAAGTACCTTGAAAAAACATACTGTTCCACAACTAAAAAGTTGGACACCTCTAGGTAATGTCTTAGGTTGAGTTCCTAATAACCTATTTTTCCAAAGCAAGTCAACAAACCAGAGTAGCCTGCACAGATGCGTCCCAACAACCAAAACAGACACCTGTGTGCTGTGCAGAACATCTACATATTAGTGGGTAACAAGTCAACGTACTGAAAAAATGCTGAGATGTGGCTTCCAGGGTCTTTTGTGTCCCTGCTGGGCATTCAAACACCACTTTCATTGTCAGATACTGTCTTTAAAAACTCATTATTTTTGTTGCTTCTAATCATAGAGATCTCTTCTTGAAAGAAAACACACCTTGGTATTTTTTGATGGGAATCCCTTCAAATCTGAGTGTTTAGGGCCTCTTAAAAGAAAACCATTATGTGTTAGGAGGTGATTAATTAGGAATGAAGCAATTTTTCTTATCTTAAGCCTGAATCTTTTACAAAGTTTGTACAAAGAATAATGCATCTTAGCAGGAAAATAATGAAAACAATTTTTTGCTTTTGTGTCAGATTGGATTTTGATCTTTTGAGTATGAGGTAGGATGGCCTTTACAACAACTGCAGTGTTTTTTGTAACATTCCACAGATTTTATTTTTCTGGCCTTTTTAAAATAAGGTTGAAGAAAAATATTAAGAATAGCTACCCTTCAGAGATTGTTATTTCTGAAATTCATACACACTCACACAAGCCCTGATCTTTCAGAAGAACTCCATGTGTGGGGAATTTCGTAATAAATTATGTCCCATGATAATGTTATTTTCTATATCTATAGTCATTAGTAAAACACAGCTGTAAAGATGTACAGCAAATTTAATCCAGTTAGGCATCATCCAACTTTTCCTCTCCTCCTACAAATGCTATTTGTGCAAGCCTGAATGCTCCAATTAGAGAAATTTAATTTTGCAAAGAAAGAAAAAAAATCCCTAAATATTTAAAAACAAATGCCCTGGTGGAATGGTGAGCAGCTGATGAAATCAAATAAATATTTCTGGGAATCCTGTCACTTGAAGACAAAAATCTATTTTTGGCTTTTCTGTCATCAGTCCAAGATTATCTGTTTTTTTTTCAAAGCCTTGCATTTTTTGCAAGATATAATTCCAGAATTGGTAATAACCTCGAGTTGCAACAGAACTCTTCTCACTAGCTGATTTTCTTTATTTAGGACTATTATTATGGTAGTACTTTTCATGTTACTAAAAAAAATTAATACCGAAAGGTGTTCCCAAAGAAAGCTGATTACAGTAGCTTCATCCTTCCTAAGATACAGGGATGTTTAAAATATTCTTACTTATATTATCCACTTGCACACTCATATAACTGTTCAAATATAATAATTTCATTTACATGATAGTACCGTTCCTGTTTTATGATCACACACTGAAAACCTATTATTCTATTTCATGATCTTATTTTAAGACGAATACATTTATCTTGCTATTTTACATTACTGCCATGAATACACAGCATCTACAGCCTATGATTAGTTCTTTTATATTTCTTGTAATATTAAAAAGGCAAACCAGATATTAATATCACAAAAATAAGTTGCTTCTGCTAATGTCTTGAGATAAAAGACATAGAAACATAGAAATTCTTGAGTAATTGCTAAACTAGGAAGTCAGGTAGAGGTAGATGTTGGGATGTTATGTTTTAATTACCTTTCTCCAAAATTGCTATCCCAAAGATATTCCCATAAGAATGGGAAAAGGATTCTGCCTGTATGGGACCTTGACAATGAAAGGCAGGTATAGTGGAGCTGGGCATAGAAATGAATGGCATCTTGGCATTGGTTAGACATTGATTTCCCTGCAAATCTCAGCTCTCAGGCTCTGGATATGTCCCTTATATTCAGTCTAATCATGCATCTGTAGTGGATTTCTGGGGTATTCTGTGCATGCAGGCTCAGGCATTAGTATATAAGATTTAGTAAATTGTTTGTATCGGATTTTCCAAAATGCTTCCTGGTGACAAAATTCACTTCTTCTTAGGAAGTCCACAAAGTTACAGAAGGTATTCTGAATGTTTAGTCTGATTTCACAATGTACATCAGTGCTAACATTTCAGTATAACACACAATTACACGTAGAGAAGGCAGGGTTGATGAGGACCTTTTGATGATCAAAAGACGTGGCATTAACAAGAGAGCTGCCTTTCTCTCTGTAGTCTATTCAGAAGAATTTTCAACAGGAGTTGTTGTGAACACCAGGAGCACTTATGGGTATCACAGCCCCGTGCAGGTGCAGTTTGTGCTCAGGGGTGGAGGAAGGTTGTTGCCTGTGACCTAGTCATGGAGAGTGGTGGAGCTACTGGGCAGCTTAGGTACATAACACCACAGTGAAGAGAGACTGGAGTGAAAGAAACTCCTGGTCCTCCTCTCTTTACCACTAGCTATACATTTTCCTTGACAATGGTGTATCTTATTGCTTATTCAACAGCCTGGGTTTTTCCCCCTCCACTTTTTATTAAAATCTTCCACCCCTCATGATTGCCCTAAGCAAGTTTTTAAAGGATTCAGCCTGGCATCAGCATTATTTTAATTTAAAAACTGCTTCTTCTGTGTGATTTAGGGTCTTCAAGACAAGGCGCTTGAGGGAGGTTGGCTGAGCAGGACACTTCTATTTTTCTCTCATGCAATATTGCTGTAAGAAAGATTCTGCTTTATCTGATCTTGCTTCTCAAATTCATTATTTTTAAGACAGCCACACAGCCAGTATAAGTTGAAACTGTGTTACTGGTGGCCAGCTCAACGTATGCCTGGAGAAAACGTGCCCCTTTATTCATGAATCAGCAAACTTTCCAGACAGTCTGTGAAGTAAATTGTTCTAATGCAAAGAAGCTATGCCTTGTCTGGTCTGTAGCAACAGATACACAATATAACTGTAGTTACTGGAAAGACTAAGACTAAAGTACCTATAACCCTGTTTATTGGATACTGAAGCATACAGATAACAGGAATCAATCCAAAATATGTAACAAATTCAATTAAGGAATTTATAGCAACAGTCAGAGCAATTAACTATTGAAATGCAGCAAGGATTTTTTCTTAAGAATTTAAATTGGTGCAGGTACTTTAAATGTTAAAGGTGCCAATAGCAGTGCAATGTTAACAAGACTTGTATTTGACTTTCATTGTGTCAGTAAGTTGAATGATAAGACTATTTGCTCAGTGGAGCAATCCCAATGGCACAAGAGGGTGGTAAGAAGAAAAGATACTTTAAGGCAATGGAAGGAAAAGGCTTGACAATGTCTCTAGTATTGGATGTGGCTACATGTTAACCAACTGTATGATCACAGCACCATGACAAAATGTTTTTATTCTTTAAAAGGTGGTAGGAGGCCCTCCTGCTGGGAACACACTATATGGGAGAGCTCCTGCCCCAAAGGGTTTGAAGTTAAGCATATGGAAGGCCTGTCCTAGTATCATTTTCAGTTTCTTGAGGAGTGAGGCAACATAGAAAGGAGTTACCAAATTTTGGTTCAGCCAGGAGTTGACTACAGGGCAGCCAAATGCCCAAATAGGTGTTCTCTTCAAAAGTTTGGGCCAAAGCAGGTGACCGTAGATCGTGCAGAAATGTGCAGCAGAGGCCAGGATCGAGTGAAACCTCTGGGTTCCAGTCTAGCACACTAAATGCAATGTTGAAGTAATTTAGCCATTCTTGTGTGTTTTATCTTTGCTCCCTAGAGTTAAATTATTTTCCCCTGTGCTTTTGTCTTCCGAGATATTTGTATCATATTATATCCCCTTCATATTGTTTTCCCATTTACAGTAAATAAATGTAAATCTGACAGATTCATCTCATAGATCACATTTTAATATCTCATCATTTTGAGGTGGACCTTTCCACTATAAAACATTACTGTAAGTTCCCTCTCACAGACACAATTCTCCAGGATATATGCATAAAAAGAGACGGTGGATGTTTCTCATTTTGGATCACTGTCATTATTATGACAATTATATTTAGAGTATTAAAATGTGTCTCTCTCTTTACTGCCAGTTTCTAAATGCACAATTCATTTTTCTCCAGTAGACATCACTGTGGAGACCATCGCTTCCTTTATCCCACACCCAGGGGCACCTTTTTACACCACACTGTTTTGCAGCCTTAGGCTCTGTTCCCATCAGCTATCAACTAGCCCCAGCTGGGAATGCATAGACTTGGCCACAGCACTCACACATTAAATCAATAAACCTTTTTTTATCGGGTCTTTCATTGCCCTGCTCACGATGAATGAAAGAACAAGCAGCCAGGCCTATTTGTCTGACATTTAAAAATCCTTGCAAAAAGGATATTGGTCTCTGAGAGGCTCTCGGGTGCAGTGAAGTCATACACAGTGGATCAGCAGCTTCCACTGCCCCCACTGACCATCTCACCCAGCTGAAAGATGCTGTCCATCCTCAAGCTGAGCTAACTTGATCTGGTCCTCAACCAGCACCTGTGCTAAGGTTGTTTTCAGCTTCTGTTATGATGAACTGAAATGAAAATGCCCAGTGGTGGGCTTGAAGTTGGTGGTTCTTCCTCCCACAGAGAGTGCTGAGGCTGCTGGGCGCTCGGGTGCTGGATCTCGCTGCTTCCCGCAGTTGCCCAGTTTCCCTCCAGGGCAAGCAGAGACCCGACAATGTCACAAGCTAGAGCCAGTTTCACCTAGTAGGGGCTGACATACCAACACTACCTTTTAAAGATGCTGTTTCAAATATGTGGGAAGCAAATAGAAAACCACTGTCAAAGCTTCCCTCACCTGAAGTCATCCCGTAATAACCACAGGAGACCTCAGCTGCATCTAGTTATTTGACATTAAGCATGCTCTCTTCACAGACTCACAGAATCTTAGGGGTTGGAAGTGACCTTGAAAGGTGATCTAGTCCAACCCCTGCCAGAGCAGGATCACCTAGAGTACATCACACAGGAACTCGTCCAGGTGGGTTTTGAATGTCTCCAGTGAAGGAGACTCCACAACCTCTCTGGGCAGCCTGTTCCAGTGCTCTCTCACTCTCACAGTAAAGAAGTTTTTCCTCACGTTTACATGGAACCTCCTATGCTCCAGTTTGCACCCGTTGCCCCTTGTCCTATCACTGGACGTCACTGAAAAGAGCCTGGCTCTGTCCTCCTAACACTCGCCCTTACAGTATTTATAAATAATGATGAGGTCGCCCCTCAGTCTCCTCTTCTCCAAGCTAAAGAGACCCAGCTCCCTCAGCCTTTCCTCATAAGGGAGATGTTCCATTCCTTTAATCATCTTTGTGGCTCTGCGCTGGACTCTTTCCAGTAGTTCCCTGTCCTTCTTGAATTGAGGGGCCCAGAACTGGACACAATATTCCAGATGCAGCCTCACCAATGCAGAATAGAGGGGGAGGAGAACCTCTCTTGACCTACTAACCACACCCTTTCTAATACACCCCAGGATGCCATTGGCCTTATTGGCCACAAGGGCACATTGCTGGCTCATGGTCATCCTCCTGTCCACCAGGACCCCCAGGTCCCTTTCCCCTGTGCTGCTCTCCAACAGGTCAGCCCTCAACCTTTACTAGTACATGGGGTTGTTCTTTCCCAGATGCAAGACTCTACACTTGCCCTTGTTGTACTTCATGAAGTTCCTCCCCGCTCAACTCTCCAGCCTGTCTAGGTCTCACTGAATGGCAACACAGCCTTCTGGTGTGTCAGCCACTCCTCCCAGTTTTGTGTCATCAGCGAACTTGCTGAGGGTACACTCTGTTCCCTCATCCAGGTCGTTGATGAAAATATTGAACAGTACTGGTCCTAGTACCAACCCCTGAGGGACTCCACTAGTCACAGACCTCCAACTAGATTCTGTCCCATTGACCACAACTCTCTGACTTCTTCCTTTCAATCAGTTCACAATCCACCTCACTACCCGACCATCTAGACGACAGTTCCTCAGTTTAGCTATGAGGATGCTGTGGGAGATGGTGTCAAATGCTTTACTGAAATCAAGATAAACCACATCTACCTCTCTACCATCATCTATCCACCTAGTTACTTCCTCATAGAAGGCTATAAGTTTGGTCAAACATGACTTCCCCTTGGTAAAACCATGTTGACTGCTCCTAATGACCCTCTCATCCTTGATATGCCTAGAGATAGTGTCAAGAATAAGTTGTTCCATCACCTTTCCAGGGATGGAGGTAAGGCTGACTGGTCTATAGTTACCCGGGTCCTCCTTCTTGCCCTTTTTGTAGACTGAAGTGACATTTGCTATCCTTCAGTCCTCAGGCACCTTTTCTGTTCCCCACGACTTACCAAAGATGGCAGAGAGTGGCCTAGCAATAACCTCTCCCAGCTCCCTCAGCACTACGAAGGCAAACTCCTCCTTTATCCTGACTTCCTCTAGGTCTTCAGTGATCTGGGGCTCCTGAGACGAGTTTGCAGCAGTGTAGACAGAGACAAAGAAGGCATTCAGTACCTCTGCCTTCTCTATGTCCTCTGTCACCAGGGCACCCACCTCATTCAGCAGTGGGCCTGCATTGCCTCTAGCATTAGTTTTATCTGCAATGTATTTGAAGAAGCCCTTTCTATTGTCTTTGACCTCATTTGCAAGGTTTAATTCCAAGAGGGCCTTAGCTTTCCTAATTGCCTCCCTACATCCTCTGACAACAGTCCTATATTCCTCCCAAGTGGCCAGCCCCTCCTTCCATTATCCATAGATTCTCTTTTTCCACTTGAGTTTGCCCAGCAGTTCCTTGTTTAACCATGCTGGTCTCCTGGCTCCCTTTCTTGATTTCCTACCCATTGGGATGCTCAGATCTTGAGCTTGGAAGAAGTGGTCCTTGAATGTTGACCAACTATAATGAGCCCCTTTACCATCTAGTATCCTGTCCCATGGGATTTCCCCTAACAATTGCTTGAAGAGGCCAAAGTTGGCCCTGCTGAAGTCCAGGGTTGTGATCCTGCAAGGTATTCTGTTCCTTCTGCACAAGATCCCGAACTCCACCATCTCATGGTCACTGCAGCCAAGGCTGCCATCAACTGTCACCACTTCAACCAGACCCTCCTTAATAGAGAGTACAAGATCCAGCAGCGCTCCTCTCCTAGTTGGTTTGCCCACCATTTGCATCAAGAAGTTATCATCAATGCACTGGAGGAACCTCCTAGACTGAGAGTGGTTGGCTGTGTAGGCCTTCCAGCAAATATCAGGGTAGTTAAAATCCCCCATGAGGACCAAGGCCTGTAATTGTGAGGCTGCTTTCAGCTGCCTGTAGAAAACCTCATCAATGCCTTCGTCCTGATCAGGAGGTCTGTAATAGACCCCCACCACTGTATCATCCATGCCAGCCTGCCCCTTAATTCATACCCACAGACTTTCCACTCTTGTCCACCCTCTTTTAACCAAGTACATACATGGGCATTCTGTCAGTTTAAAAGTAGTCAGATGTGTAAACATGTGATCCACTGGCACTCTTGATTGACGCAATCACTACAAATCGAGCTTTTAAAATACCAAGGTAGTATGGGGGTAAGGCACCACAAAAAGTAATTTCTAACAGGCCGGACCATGTTTATTTTGTACATAAACTGTTTCCTAGCTGTTTACAGCCACCAGAGGAGTTACCCCTACAAATGTTTTGCAGACGCTCTTTGCCCTGCTCCTCTGAAGCAGACTTTCCCAACACAGCAGCTCTCAGCTCCCTGTTCCCCTCCCACCTCCATGATCAGTTTTTCCTCATTTATAGATGGTCTCAGCAAGTCCACAACCCTTTTCCAATTTATTAGATTCTTTAACTGTTTTTGCATGTTGTCACAGAATTCTGTGACTTTGTGATACTGGGCCAGTTTCCAAAAGGCACAGTTCCAGGGGAGGGTTGTTGGTGCTCTGCACCCCTCACTATTTGGGTCCAAGCCGCTCGACCGCTATAATCCTGTTTCTACAAAGTACAACATTCCCATTTCTGACTTAAATGAGCATTCCTTTGCTGGGCCCATATGGTTTAATACCTTCTCTCCTCACACAGCAGCTTTAGGGGCATGCCATAAATGAAAAGCAGATACAACATACCAAAATAGAAGGAGTTCTTTTGTAAAATAAATAGAGGACTCCATAAAAAAGGACTGAAACACTGAATTCAATATATATGCAGCAATATTAGCTCCATGCTAAAGGTCCTTCCAGAATTAGGGTCATTTTTGCAAGGATTTGGCAGGATGTTTTACTTAAAAACGCTCTTTGTATCCTCAGTTACAAACATTTAGTAGTTCCTGTCAGCTACATGTTTAGCACTTCTTTTAGGACTGAAAAAGGGGAACTCCTGGCATGCAGGCCAGGCAGAGCCTGCCTGCATCTCATACTGCTTGCAGCTGCTAAATGGTGGAGAGAAGGTACAAAAAAGATTAGCCATAATTATTTTATACACTGCTGGATATTGTGAAAAAGCAACCTACCTAAGATGTTTCAAAGTTCTAGATGACCCTTAGCCTGGAAGTATTACTTCAAGCATGATGAGTAGCTGAGCATGTCTGAGAAATAACAACCTGAAAACGTGCAGAGATGATACTGCATTAGATTTTTGTAAAAGGTTCCCTATGGCACAGAGACTAAACTTCCATGCAAAGCATGGCTCCTGTAAGGGTCTTTAAGAACTGCTCAATAATAACTCCTGCTTCTGCTATATATTCATTTACAAGGCTTTTAAAGAAAGCTTGTAGTTTATTATTCCCAGGCACGCTATTTATGTAAACAGTGGGCAGATACAGCCAGTACTGTATGCATCTTTTTAAAAGCTTTTAAAAATACATGATGAACCAGATGGAAAAAAGGTCAAGTGAACAGTTATAACAGGACTATATAAAATATGTTGCATTGAACATCACAATTATCTTCCTGGTACTTAAAACCATACTTTCTTTATTTTGTGTTGTTCCTTTGCTATATTTTAGAAACAAATTTGCTTTATGTTCTTCTAGATAACACATTGCAGATGTGCTAGAAGTAGAGTGGAAACAGTGGAAAGGCTGGTGATCTGTCTGCTCACATCACACAGTTACCTAGTAGTTGTCATCTCCTAGTAAGACAGAGGTG
The DNA here is from genome assembly GCA_020745705.1 of Hemiprocne comata. Classification (NCBI taxonomy): domain Eukaryota; kingdom Metazoa; phylum Chordata; class Aves; order Apodiformes; family Apodidae; genus Hemiprocne; species Hemiprocne comata. Next base: position 76,617,173 of record CM036586.1, read on the forward strand.
CATTACAGTGATGCCACATACTTGACCTGCTCAACATTAAGTGACACCAACAAAAGGAACACAAGTGCTTTGCAACCAGAAAGGGAAATTTCAGAAGCCAAGGGTGAAAGAGAGTTTCATTTCTCTTCATTTCTGGCTTTATTGTTGAAACCAGTGAGGAGTCCCAGCCATTCACTCTTACTATCCCCTTAAAACACTTAATGACAACTCAGCAAATATTGAGTAAAGAAATCTCTGAATTCAACTACTGCTTATTTTTTAGTTTTTGTTTTCTCTTGTGACTAGGTAACAACACTAAGTCATGACCATCCTGCCAGTTTTTCAATAAAAATCCTAGTATTTCTAAGGTAACCAACATTCCCCCCTACCCCTCAAATTCCTGGCGAAAAATATTAATAACTGTAATCGAAAGATTTTAACTGTCTTAATTGTCATATGAACTCATGGTCTGGATATCACAATTTTTGATAATTTTTGTACGTATCAAAGTTGAGCTCATGGTACCAATTATGGACAGAAAACTTGCCCTGCACCAGGAAAACAGAGGGTTAAAAAAGGAAGTGGTTGCCTCAAAGCTGTTACAAGCTCGTGGCTGCATTGTTTAACCTTCTTTATGGCAGTGTGCATTTGGTCCTAGTCTAACTGGGGACTAGTTATTACATTTAAACAGATGGTTCAACCAATGGGTAGGAACAGTAGAAAAATTGCACAGAAGTTATATGAACATGTTTCTGAAAAGTTTGTCGTATAATCTACCTTGCCATAAGTCTGTCATCATCATCAACATCAGGTGGATTATTTTGTTTTATCGTATCTGTGTTTCTTCATATAGGAACTGTGACATCTAATTTTCATCATCTCAGCCTAGGAACTATTCCACTACATAAGCAGGTAAAGTTGTATTTAATGTAACTTACTACCACGTTGTTCTATATGTCTTATAACAAATTTTGATTTTGAAATTACAAATATTAATGTCACAAAGAAAGAAAACCTCTATGAAATTTATCATACAAGCCTGAAATATTCAATATCCATCAGTTTTCCATAAGAACACTTCTGGAACTAGCAAAACCAGACAATATTATTCAACTGAGTCCTGACCAACCTTCCAAATATTACCAAAATTTATTCAGTGTGGCTTTTGCCCCACTTTAAAAATGTATTCAAATGTTATTATGCACCTTTACAACAGGATTACAAATACTTCAGCAGATACTGAATAAATGAAGTGCCAAGGAAGTGTTTCAGGTTAAACACTTCCATAAGCAGCTAAGGAAGCATGGCCCCAAATCTTATTTCATAACTGACTTGGCCATTGAAGGGATGGAGTCCTAACAAAAATCAGTGGGACCCAGATTCCTAACTGTGTCAAAATATGTAGCAGTTACTTCTGAGAAAGATGACAGAGGAAAGTTATTGTATACATTTTTTAAGAAGTTAGAAGCCCAAAGAATAGTTTACTGCAGGCTCTCTTCATTCAGAGAAACTACAGTAACACCAGCAAAAGCAAGTAACTTGGAACAATTCCAGGTTTTATCTCCTGATCTGACAATGGATAACATGGCTTGTCCATCCTTCTCATGTGTGATGGCTGCTAAGTGCTGCGTCCAGCTTCCAGCTGTGCTAACCTCACCTGCTCACTGACATAGAATTTCATAAGGGGGACAAATATTCTTTCTGTAAAGACCAACTAGCCTTATTTTATTCTTTTTTTTTCCCCAGTTTGAATGGTTAACAGGGACCACAGCTAGGGACACATGAACTTTCTTAGCTCAAACAGATCTTCTGAATTTTTGTCAGGTCTGTAAATAAACTTAAACTTTTGCTAAGTGCTTAACCTTTCTTTTCATTTGTGTCCTTTTTTCTTTTCTATTCTTTCACAGTGGCAAAGGCTGTAGGTCTGCATGGGAAAGACAAAAAGAAGCTGGAAGCTGCGTGACACACACAGCTTGGACAGACGAGTTCTGACAAATCTTGCTGCTAGTCATTCAACGTAACAGTAGTCCCAGCTGCTTGCTTAGCCCTCTTGGTGGAGGCTGCTGCAAGATAAACTCAGCAGAATTAAACCAGTTGCTCCTGTTAAGGCCATATAGTGAGTATATACTCACGGGCTTAAGACAAAATATTGCAATCTGCCAAGAAACTGCAGAGTGGATGAAGGTGTACGTTCCCTCACAGGCTGTGTTAGAGGCCTGGTATCCTCTGGCAGTGAGACTGAAGAGAAAGGTGGATAACACTTAAACCTCAACTGTGAGATTTGCCAGGGCTCATCAGTCAAAACCAGCATTTTTGTCTTTTTTCTGCACTGAACTGAAGGCCGGAAAAGGGGATTGCTAGTTTTATGCCAACAAATCCCATTCTTGTCTAACACAGATGGACTAAATGGTCTTTAAGGCTTTATGATCCAGAATTACCATCCCTTAGCTATGGAATATGTGTCTTGATAATAATGCCACAAATTTTGTAAGCCTACATCTAGCTGGGCCTCCAACCAGAATGAGAATTATAACCTCGTCTGAAAAAAGGATTATGACTACATGCCTCCAGCATCACAGATAACTTGTTCCCTGAGGACTCACAAGACAAGGCTCATAGATGCTTAATTCCATAAAAGGAGTAAGTCATAGTGACACAGGTGACAAAAGGAAGAATTACAGCAGTTTTTCAGCTGCATGTAGAAAATACTTGAAAACAGCTTCTTTCCAATTACCAAAAAAGGATCCACATAACAATGCTAGACTGCTAAGTCTTCATTATTTTCATCTGCCTCACATTGCCCTACTCACCGCTGCAGACACTGACCAGCTCATACAACAACTCGTGGAGGCTCATTAGCTCATTCCTAGGTGATGCACACCTGAACTATTTTTTGAAAAAGAGAAGTTAAGCCCTTTCTGTAACTATGTTACCAGAAGATGGTTACCTATAAATCTCTGAAAAGCCATGAAAACATTCTTTGGGGACAAAATAATTGCTGATGATTCAGTCAGAAAATTGATAGTAAAGGTTAACTGTCTAGAAAATAATATTTATCTAATAGACATGCCGTATGAGGAAACTAAAGTCAGAATTGAATCAGGCAACTTTCTAAAAAGGTCAATCTAAACCAAAAACATGTCTATTAAATTTGTCAGAAATAAAAGAACACAAACATCCCTTTTTTTGACAGGTAAGACAAAAGACACTGATGTATGGGAGTCAAACTCCAATAAGGAATTTAGGATCTTAATGAATGAATTCACAACCATTTAGAAGCAGCTGTGCACAAATTCCAGCTACAGGTTAAGACCCTTTGACCACTACATAACAAGGAAAAAAAAAAAAAAAAGACAATTCTTCTATTCAGATCAAAAAAACTAATGTGACCAATGCAGGTCCAGAGTAATTTGTAAAATCTACGTATAGCTTTTATATTTCTGAGAAACTATCAGGTAACAGTCAAGAGTTGACAAGCCACCAACTTTTGCAATTCCCTAAGTGAGATGAGTTGATAAAGGAGAGATTGGAAAGCACTGTCAGTGAAGAGATGCACTGGGAGTACTGGAGAGGCAGAGGGTAGACAGAACTGTTTCAGAGCTGAGAGGAGACCAAATAGCTTTTCAGTGAGGTGACCCGAGAAAGTCAACTGGGCTGAGAGGGACTAAGCAGTTTAGAGGCCAGACAGGCTGCGGATTGCTCTTGACTACTTGAACCCACTCCAAAGAAGGTTTCAGAAGATGGAGGAAATTGAAACAGCAATATACAAAGAAAACTGCTCAGAGATCAAGGCACTTTGTACACTGTGGAGAAAGCAGCAATAGTACCCTGGGTGAAACGCCTGCATGCTCAAGGCCATTTGCTTCCATTTGGAGTTAGCCTTTGTGCAACCTTTGTGTTTGTTTTACAGAAGCTGTACAATACTGCTGATCGCTGCCTCCCATTCCCTACATCTTTTCTAGGAATATTGCTACCTCCTAGTTAAAACAGAGAGGTGGGAAATCAGAACTACACTTCATGTTAAAGATACAAGCATATATTACACATATACAGAGTGGTTTAGTTTTGTTTTCTATTGGTTTCCTAATAATGTAAAATACTCAATTTACTTTTTTATCTCTGAACATTCATGTTCCTAGGAGTCCTGTAACATGTGTATGATCTCTTTCCTGCATGGAAATAGTTACCTTAGAATCTACCACCACCCCTATAAAATTAGGATTGCAGGCCTTTGCTGGCAGCAAAAGAGATCCCATTGGATTTGGACCTCTCAAAGAGGGCCGATAATTCTCAAAAAACAGCCACCAGCACTGTACCTATGTTTGTTCCATATTTAAGATTAAACCCTAAATTAAACCATGAAGTGTTTTTTAAAAAGTAATGTTATACTAATATAACCATCTTTAACCTCTTCTAATTCAAAATAAATAAATACAAGGCTGAAAAAAAATGTGTATTTTATTAACTGAGATAAGTGATGGTTGTCTTAAAGTCTCAGACTGCATCCCTTCATCCTGGTGTTGGATGGATGTAAAGCAAGGAAAATGCATCCATAAGTTTAGGATTACCACAGAGGAATCCAAGAATTAATCCTATAGAGATATAAATCAGCAACAGCAGGTCAGGATCACTCCTCAGCACTTAAGATAAAATACTTTCTTCAGAACTGTGCTGAATAGAGGTGGATTGGAAGAGAAAACCGGACTCATTAGCCTGCAACATGGCTTCAGTAATCAATATCTACCTGGCTTTAAGTGGCTGTGGAGTTTGTCAGGATATCGCATTCCCACCAAAAGTGTTAAAACCCCATTTTTCTTCTTCAATTGCTTGTGAGTTCCTCCACCTTGGTCGAAATCCTGCCCTCCTGGCCTTTCTTCAGACACCAGTGAACACACAGAAAGCAAGGTTTGGACTTCCCTTTGTGTATTTAAAACATACATTTTCTGAAAAGACTACCAAAACCCTACCTAAATGGCTTCAATACATCACTTTTTCAATAAATACAGCTATGTTCACCATATTTGAGTATGGACATGTGTCATGAATATCTCAGATCACTACAATCAAGCATGGCTATTCTGAGTGCAAGACAATTCCAGACACCAATGGCATTGTAGGCAGGCACTGAATCCCTTCCCTGTCCTTCCCTACACGTACTTCTGAATTTTGACTAGTACTTCTTCCTGCCCAGCATACAAATGAAGAACAACAGCCAATGCTGAAGAATGGTGTTAGCCATAGCTAGAAGGTGGCAGACAGAAGGTAAGGTGTGGTGGCTGGGAGACTGAAAAAGATGTTGCCCTATGAAGTTGTAGACTGCAGGAAGATGGATGAGGTGAAAGATTAGGGTTAATTAGCACCTAACAAAACTTAGCATTGATCTCCACTATTAAACTTTCAAAATCAAGTCAATTTTCTGGAATCAAAGATATGGGCTTCTTGTTTGAATCCTAGAAAAAAAATCTTAATTTCATAATGTAGTCCCTTATGTTTACATGTTTAAACATTGCTACTGATAACCATTAAAATATTTATTACAGTTATTGACTTTAAATGCCTATATACACTCCCAATTATCATAACAAAAATGAAATAATAGGAAATCTGTGTCTTTAGTTGCAAGGCATAACCTCTACTAAACACAGTGAAAACTTTCAATACTGAAGTAATACTTGCCACTTAATAAAAGCGAAATTTGGAAAGTACTAATTTATGGTTTCTGTAAGCAGGGAATCCTACAGAGTGAGAAAATGTGAAGTGGCTGAAATGAGGAAAAAGAGAATGGCTTCAAGTCAAGTATAGCAGCAGTTTCATTAAGGCACTAAAAATTAATGGAGATTATTAATTCAGATCATTTACACCTTCTCCCTCTCTTCTGCCCCCCTCCTACCACCTGCATCCCCACCACACTCCCACATACACACTAATATTTTGTGTAGAATTAAAAAATCCTTCTTCACCCCTGGACAAAAAGGAAAAGTAATTTTCCTGCTATTCTTTATCATTTTGCTGTTACCACTTTACAGTAATGTGCTGTGATGCTCCGAGCACAGCCAATGGATGGAGCTTTCCAGTTTTCCTAGTAAAATTAAAAACTGTGAGAAGAAAGTAGAGGCAATTTGGCAACGGATTGGCATCCTGCACTATTTCTGGGCTTCCTGTGTTTGGGCCCAAGGTTTTATTTCTGTCCTGTCTCTATTTCTAGCTCTAATGGTGCTTTGCACCTGCAACTATGTGCTCCCTCCTGTCTCCCCCACGGGCCAGCTGGTGTAGGACAGAGTGCAGCCACTTTCCAGGTGTTTGCCATGCCAGAGCCCATCACTGTCCTCCTTTGGGTCAAGTTCTAACATGACTTGAAAGGCCGCAGTACACTAGCAATGTGCTCCACACCTCCTGTATCCTCAGCCTCACAGCAGCTGCAAGAAGGTTATTAGATGCTTGGAGACACATACTGAAATACTTTGTTTCTTTGAACAAAGAGTGTGCTGGAGACTGTCTTACAGTTCAGGATCAGAGATCCTCTGTATACAGGGAGAAGCCAGCAGATGAATCACACTGATGGAAAAGAGAGGACATAAATTCAGGAACAATCCACCCCCATATAAGTTTTTCTGGTAGAAGCATGAGGGTCAGGCATTTTGTAATGACACACAAGTAACTCCAAAATTTTTCAAGACTGTGTGGGGACCTTCTGTCTATGCTAGCCAAAATGACTGATGCTAAGCTCAGGAAGAGGCCTTACTTCAGATCTATTTTAGATCAGACAGTGTTTTCAAGCCCACACCACTCAGCCACTCTACCACAAATGCTGTCCTTCACTGACAGGGCTGCCTACGCTTTGTCTAGTAAATACCCTCTGTGTTTCATTGGAACGACCAAACAGCTCAAAATTGTACTACTTTTTTTTTTTTTTTAAAAAGTGCTAATAAGTAGCTTTCCTGCTTTTGGAGCATATGCCTGGGTGCAGAAGCCACCTGTGCCACTTGCATTGTCCCTTGCAGCAGGCCCACTTGAGGGAATCAAAACCATAATTAAACTCACTCCCTTCATCTCAGCCCACGCAAAAGTGAGTGGCTAGCTCTTAGGAAAAGAAAATTAACTTTTGTTAAGGAACTTTTGTTAAGGAACAATTCCCAAAGGGCCCAGCATTAAGTGCCTGGTGCTGTCTGTGTGAGCCTGTGGGCCTGTTTCCAAAGAAACAAGGAAGCATCCATGGCTGCTGTCATGCTGCTTAAGCACTTCATGCCAAGCACATTCTTCAATACATTTAAATCCTATTGCTTATACCTACCCTTAGCAGGCATCCAACTCGACATATATATACGATATACTCTGAGGCAGCAAAGATACATCCAAAAGTTGAGTGAATCCAGACCTTGCTGTTGTGTGCCTTTTCATTTCACTGATACTTGGTAGTATAGAAAACCAGTGCAAATAAAGTGTGCTGCATCTCCCACAAGGGTCACTTTCTTTATGCTACAGGGATTATGTCGGGTAGTATTTCTTGAGGCTGTGACTGTGCTGTTTAATTATGTTGGTATTTTCAAGACTTTCAACAAGTAGCCCTACCTGGTCAGTGCTGGCACGGGAGTCACCAGTTTCAGTGGGAGCACAGATGGGCTTATGGGGAGTTAAAAAAATCTCACCATGTTTATATTTCTGTTCTCTTCTGACAACTTCCTTATGCAATAAAAATACTTAAAATTTGGTGCAGCACACATTTTTCACTTTAGGTATTTTTAAACAGAGCCTACCACAATGAGAAACTGTGAGAAAGCCCCACCAGAGCCTTTATTAATCATGGAAGGATCAACTCTGTGCAGACTTCAGACATTAAGTATTAAAAGATTGACACACATACGAGCATGAGAGAGTAAAGAAGTATTCATGCGTCTTTTCCAATGGCAATAAACATACCAAGTCAGTCACTGATCCAAAGCCTACACACTATTTCTGTGAAAGATGTTGCATATATTAGCACCTTCTGTTTAGGCTTTAGTTTTTGATAACACCTCATTGCAGATTTTATGTCTTGATCATATATATATATATAAATTTCAGATTGATCAAGTAGAAGAAGCTATAGGAAGTCTTACAATAAAGAGGACTGTAACTATTTCTGCCATTTCTATCCCAGTTAGCACCCAGGTGGCTGTTTTTGATCCTTTGGCCCATATTTATGTACTCATACCTGCCAAAGCAGTACAAGTAGATCTGCAAAAAAGTCCGTGTGGTGAAGGCAGTGAGTTGGGGGCAACTGAAATCAATGGAAGCTTTTTTTATTTGTCCAGAATTGGAGTCAAATTTCATTGCAAATTTACTTGCTCAGTAAGCTTGGGGTGAAAATGGATACAGCTTAACTTTATGCAGTTGTTTTACTTCTATTTTTGGGTCAACTCATAAAGCCATTTCTGACGTCAGAGCAGGATAGAATCCCAGAGATAAACTGGAAATATAATGTGTAATGTGCTCTGATTAGGTTTTGGGTTTTTTTCAGTCAAATTGGTGTAATTTTATTTCACATATAATGAGCAGGCATGTAAAAACACTACCATATTTTTCCAAGCAAATTACTATCTCAGGCTAATACTAGACACTTATATTATTTGAATCAAATATTCGATATTGATGAGAGGTGATTATTTTTCATTTCATATTATCCTTTTTAATAAAAAAATTAACTCCTTTAACACAGCAGATGGGGTAAGAAATCTTCTATAAGAAATGTTTTTCAACAGAAAGTGTATCCAATCAAAGCCAGGGTTTTTCAGAAAGGATCAGATGTGAACAAAAACATATGGAAATTACTTTCCCCCCCCCCCAAGTGTTGGAATGCCTCATTTTAACTTTTTTAAGTTACACTTTTAAAATTGTTTCAAAATTGTAGCACCTGTGACCGATACATGGATTACAAAAGAGAAAATAATTTGTGTACTTTTTAAAGGACTTACATGTGAAAATAAATCTTCAGATAACCGTAACAAAATCAGAGCATAAGCAGGTGACTTTTGAGATTTGAGAGAAAAGGCTGCTGGGAATCAAAGAGATGGGAATGTGGCACAAATTTCCCCTCACGCTACCTGTGCACAAACAGCCACCGTGACTGCAGAATCACAGCAGGGAAGGTTGTCCACTTATACACATTAACACATATTTTTGTGAAAATACACTACCTGATACAAAAGATATACTGCTCAAAAGACCAAAGTCAAAACCTTTTAATAGATCTAGTTCCATGAGTTTTTAAAGCTCTTTTTTACAGTTTTCTTTCCTTTTAAAGACAGAATGTCTTTAACAATTCAATCTTGCTACGTTTCATTCGTCACCATTTGCCTGTGAAAATTCTCAGGAAGTCCATAGTTTGAATAAAGACTGCCTACTCATTCTGTTCCTGCTATCTCAAGAAAGAAGAAAAAAGGTAGGAGGAAAAGAGGGGGTGCAAAAGACAACCCCTTTCTACATGTCCCACCAGTGTCTTCATTTGGAAATACCCAGGAGATCAGAAGTTTGGCCTCACCAAGAACAAAATAAAAAACTGCTATGACAGTGACCTTTGTGTGTGCTGGAACTTCTGTGTCACCAACATAAACACTCCATAGCACAGCATCTAATGTCTCCTATTTTCGCATTGTATTTCCATGCTGAAGCATACCGTGCCTTTGGAAACTAGGCTGGAGGGTGGCCACCACTGAGCACAAAACATGTTAAATAACAGGAGGTGGAGGTGAATGCCAACCCTTCCTCTCCTCTCCTGACAGGGAGCAGAAGGAAACCCAACTCTGAATGCTAAATTACTATGCAGTACAATTAGGACTTCGAGATTTTAATTCCAGTTTGCACAATTAACTCCTTAGCAGGCATAGGGAGTGATTTGAGTGTATAAATAGAGATGCTCTGTGTCATTTTAGCTGCCCCAGGGTATCTGAGAAGTCTGTACAAGTCTGGCAGATACCAGGCAGGAGCTATGGGAGATGTGAGTCTTTCCAGAGCCACAGCTAGAGGTCAGGCAGCTAGCCTAGCACATCTAAAATAGCATTAGGTATCTGTGGTTGGGCATCTAACTCCATCCTCTGTTTTCTTTATTTAGAAAAGTGAAGTGATTAATCCATTGAAATAAATTGATCTTTCTACGTAGTCTAGCACTTTTCTGCTACCTGATGCTGCCTACAAAAAGTTTTCATCCAGACTTCCCATTGCACTTTAAGGAATTGCTGCACAGATGGGGTACTGGGACAAAGGAAGACACTGCAGGTTTTTGGGCATTGCACAATGTGACAGTAACAGTAATACAACATCTGTAGTTATTCATTACAACATAATTTTAGCATTTACTATATTATAATTCAATGAATTCAGTATTTTCCATAACCTCCAGGTATCCCCCTAAAAGAAACATTATGTCTGCTTTCAGTCCTTTGGACATACATGCCAGTACCTTCTCATAGTATTGACGCTGGCATCACCAGCTCTGCAATACCTGACATTCCTTACCTTCACATGTTCCCTAGAATGAATGAGACTCACCATCTTCTGATGAGACTGTGGGAGCTGATATTCCCAAAATATAAAATTACACTATCAGATAGTCACTAGTACTTAATACTGCTCTTGGAAGACTATTTCTGTGAAAGCTAGTGGGAATACAATAGCAACATGGGAAAGCCAACACAAAAAAGTGTCTCTGCAGGGAATACAAAATGTAATCAGGGACAAACTCAGACAGGTAGAAACATTAAATACTTCTAGGTCTGCTTTTATAAGACTTCAAAAATCTACAGAGCTGGACTAGGGACAGAAGCCAAGACAAAGAACATCTTACCCTACTAGATGTGCAACAAAACCACTTACTGAGAACGGCCCAGTCATTTTGTCAAGGATCTGTATCTTTGGACAAACTGGACATTCCAGCAATATTAAAAAATATGCTCAAGTATCTTATAGCAGCACAGAAATGGGGGCAACATTGTTTCTGGCAATGCCTTAAGAAAGGATGTGGCTAGCAGCATATATGGAGAAGATAAAAAGAATCAGTATGTGTTTCTCCTTCCTTGAAATATTATAATTGTTTCGCCAACACCAGAAAAACATATTTTAGAGATCATTGGAAGAAGTAAAAAAAGTGGTTAAATTTCACCTAGCAAGATTTTATCATTTCTATTCAGCTTTTCACCTACCATTACTGATCCAGACTAATCTGCAGACAACCAGTAGTGTAAAAAGATGCAACCGTAGAAACCTCAAATCTTCCACAGGGAGGAGGAAGACATGGAGTTCACTGTGTTAATGTATTGAGGAAGATAACTGAGTATGTTTAACTAACTCTTTATGAACTGTCAAGATTTTATGTTCTGGATCAATATTTTTGTAAGAAATTTAGTGTTTATTTTATTGATTTTTAGTTAGAGAGCAATTAAACAGCCAAAACAGATCCCCCAACTGTGGTAAGGTGACAGGGGTCACTAGCCCATTTCACCTTTGTAAAAAGTTTGTCTTATTTTGGTAGGTTCATAGATTCACAGAATCATTTGGGTTGGAAGGGACCTTTAAACATCATCTAGTTCCAACTTTGCTGCCATGTGCAGAATTCTGAAGCTTTGCTGAGACCCAATGTGATACTACATCTGTATATGGAGGGGGTGGGAATGGTTGCATGGAAGCAGAGTTAGTAAGCTTAATTTTAGGCTGAACAACCTGAAGAAGAATCCCATTGAGCACAGAGGGGAGAAAAATGAAAAAAGTTTTGGGCTGCTTTTTATTATCTCATCATTTTTCTTGGTTACTACAACAGAGCCCAAAGAAAGCAGACTTGAACAAAGCACACAGGTTGCACCTAAAGTGGAAAGATGTATCAGGAGGGCTCAGAGAGTAACCAGGGCAGCAGTGGGTCTTGCTGCAGCTTCCAGCATTGCTGCCAGCACTGAGCTCAGCTACAGAACTAGCAAGGGTCTATTGATTTTTAATGCAGTCCCTTCACAGGCTTGTCTGTAGTCATAAATATGACTAGCAGTTTTCTCTAAAATGGACTGCCCTGTCCAAAATGTGACCTTCAGGGTCAGTGTAAGATTTCCAGGACCTCATTTGTGTAGGTGGAGAAGGGAGACTCAACGTTTTCAATGGGGTGTGTACTTCTTGGCATACAGGGTCAAGCTTAGCCTTCCCAATCACTCAGTCACTTGCATTGAAAATAAGAGGTGAGGGGAGGTCCATCTATCCCAGTTATTACAAAGTTGTGTCTTATTGACCAGCAATTGATTGACTAGGTCACCTGACAGCCCCAGCTAGCATCAGGAGCTATAGTAAAATCAGCTTTAGGCTCCAGGCACCCAGCTTGAAGCACTGAGAGACCTGTCTGCAGGACTAGGGGGTAACTGGTACCTGATTCCTCTCTGTCCCTGCCATTAATGAATAGAGTTTCCATTATCTTAACCTGAAGGAACCCTCCTCTTATGTTTGGATGGATGGGACTGTGCCACTGAGGAGTTTGGGCATGCCTAACACCACCTTCATTACTTTAAATGGGTCCTGCACTTCTGAATTTTCTTATAACCTTTTAACATCATGGGATGGAGCACCACGGATTCCCCTCACCTCCCTCCCAGGGTTTGGGGCCTAACTTTGGTAGTTATATGGGGAAACTAAAAAAGCAAGGGACTTTCCTTCAAGTCTAACAGATTCACATAGCTTGCAAATATGAATACTAGAAATCAGGAAAAAAATGGACCTCACTTCAGGACCCATGTCTGTAAAGTCAAGCAACCCCTCCAATTTCTTTTGCAAGGTAAAAAGGACCAGACACAAATAATTAACAGCCTTTGAGCCCATTAACATTAGAGCAGCAGGACTACTGCTGCTATCAGCAGACTATCAACTGGGGGGAAAGTAGCACACAGTTGCCTGTTCCCTCAAGCATATGTGTAAGATGGAGTCGATTGATTTGTTGAGGTTTTGTAGAAATTCAGTCTAAATGGAACAGAATTAGATGTTTCCATTCTGCTGAGTAGTAACAAAAAACAACATACTGTGTGCTCCAGTGCATGTCAGAAACCTGCTGATTATTAAGTCTAGTAGTGGATCAGTTAAAATCCGATATATGAAAACTGAACTACCCAAGCACAGCTGAATCCTACCAGAATTTAAGATCAGCTTTGATATCTCTTTATTCTTATTTTTTTGCACATTTCTGCAAATCCAGAAAGTCTCTGTTAACATTTTTAAACCATTGATATAACTAAGTTTCTGGTTGATTTTTAATTTTGGAGGAAAGGAGATGCATTAAATTCCTGTCATACTTACATATATAAAGATACAGAACTCGGAACATCTCAGGTTTTCTACAGTGTGAGAATCAAATACATCTGACAAAGAGATCACCATATTCTCACAGTGAAACCTTGCATTACTTTAAGTCTCTGCAATTATGAGTTCCTTGATAGATCAGACAATTTGGGAAAATTTAGCTTATTGTCATAAACCTCTGGAACCCTGAAATACTCTTTAGTATTTTGGCTGACATTTGCTTTTTTATAAAGAAAGAAATCTACCATCTGCTTTCCAGTTTAAAAGCTTGGATTATAATACCCTTTTCTCAAACAAACAAAAAAATCAATCATCCTTAGCTTTCTGCAGTCTTGGTCTAGCAGAATTGAAATATTTGTTGTTCCTACTTATATATCAACTCAACACTTGACTTGGCCTAGGATATTAGACAGCAACATATGAAGAAGTCTGAAATTTTATAATGTTCTATTCCCTAAAAACTGGCTTTTTGTCTTTATCTGAAGAGATAAGTTAGTACAAAGTGTTTCACTTTCTTTAAGATACATTTATATTTTACTGCTTGTAAGCATAGCTCATGGTTTGCCTCTAAAGTAGAGGAAATTTTGCTTTCCAGGTAATTTCATTTCTAATACTGACTATAAAAGGGACATTGCAAAGGTTGTGCTGGAAAAAAAAAGCGTTCTGTTAAAAGCCAATGTCATTTGCAAAAGTTTAAGTGCTGCAGGTGAAAGGTAAAGAAAATAGGACTTAAAAGACAGGCTAGCTTGTGTAAAGCATTATTAAAGAAATTATCTGTACAGCAACTCTACTGAAATGGGTACAGAGAAGCTGCAGAGGTCACCAATTTCATCATGAACTATTTCAGAGACAACTCTCTGAAACAAAGCTCACACGTGAGTTTAGGGCCACGTTTTTCCTAAGGAAGGAAGGAAACCAGTATGGTGGCAGCTGAAGTTCAAGCTCATCTTTTGAGTAAGTGCTTGTGAGGATGCACTTAATCTCCCAGAAGCGTGGCTCCTGTTTAACCACATATAGACAAACCAGCTGAAGCCTGAGCATCCCGATGAGATACCACACAACCACCACTGGAAACTGCACCTGGAGGCAACATGAGAGTTTAGGTTTCCTTTGAAGCAAATCCTCTCAGCAAGTCCTTTGAGTGCCTACTCTGCTGAAACTACCATTAGGTGCAGTGCTGTTTGTATGGCACCTTAGTGTGCTTCTGCTAAGAAACAGGCTGAACCAGGAGCTCTCTCATCTGTTTTGCAGACAGGGGAAGGAAGATAACAATGAGTTGTGGTCAGTACTTTAAAAAAACATATATAAAGACCATGAACTGTGAACCAGCTAGATGAGGAAATGCAGTAGGGAGGAACTACTCCTTCCAAATTACTAATTGCTTTAAATGTCGTCTCCCCACACAAATCCTCTCAGGTCAGTTTTATTAAAAATCAAATGCAATTTTAGGCCTTAGGAACAAAACTTTTCTTCAGGAAAGACATAATTCTCTAGTGCAAGCTTAAAGGTGATGTAAGATCAACTCATAATAAATTTTAACTAATATTTGCCAGTGCACTTAGGAGAACTATCAACAGTTCAGAACGTAAAGTGATGGGATGTATTCCCTGATGCAGTCCAGCTGCTTTGGCTTTCTCTGGAAATACTCAGAGGCTATAAAATCTGCCTTAGCCTGGCTGGTGTCAGTTTACAGCTCTGCAGCATCACCAAGGCTGCACAAAACCACAAGAATATACTGGTAAATTCAGCCCAGTATATTGGCTTTAAAGCTTAATAAATGGAAGGTAGAAATGAAAAAGCTGCCAGGCTGATACACAGATTTAAAGAAGAGGATACAATTGTGCCTTGTTTCAATGTCAACTGGTTAAGCCATAGAGATATCAGAGAGAAGTTTAATACACACCATCATAACAGTGATTTAAAAGTACTGGGAAAATATGGGAACCATATGCACGGCCATAACCAAAGCAAGGTGCAGGAGATGCTTTTTCTTCCTACTTCTCTCCAATCTTGTCAGAAAGCCTAGCTTGAGGAAAAATTTGCCTTGCACCTTATTGGCACTTGTTTCAAAATCAGCCCACAGACATCACATAAGCCGGACAACTTCACAAGTCTTTACTCACCTTTCAAAGATCCTTTTACAAACATTACATTTAATACCTCTGTAATAGATTACTGGTACATATATGCTATCTCTGAGGCCACCTTAACTCAGGACCAGAAATCATTAAAGCTTCAAATTTGAAACCTGTGCACTAAGCTATGCATCACTCATCAAGGGTATCAGAGATTACTTCCCCCTCCTTTATTTTTATAGCTTGCTAATAAATTTCAAGAGTAAAAGAGCGGATGTTTGAGAATCCTAGCTCTAAAAAGCTACATAAAAACCCCAAAACTGTACCTGCGGCTACAGAAAACATTGGTATCCTTCTAACACTAAATTACTGAGGAAAATTCCCTTCATTTTTACCACGGATCACACACAACAAAAAGAATTTAGACTGAGTTACACTGCTCAAAGGGAGGGATGCTGGCTAGTGCCCAACAGCAGGTTAAGAGAGGGCCAGGCTCCACACCACCTGCTTCTGCTCCAGAAGGAGGCAGGCTTCCATTGCTGGATTGGGGTCATCCAGAGAAAAAGTCGTGACTTGATTCTACATAGTGAAAACAAGAGAGGTTGATTTTGTGTCCCAAGACACGTGGACATTGGCTACTACAGTTTGTCACTGAAGTCAAGGTCTATTTACTCAGCAGTGAGTCTCCATGGCAGCAAGGTCAATAAGCAAGGCAAGCAAACATCACCACCACCACCACTGAAGGTCTGGGAGGGACATTTAGTAAAGGGCCCTTTACTATACCTTTCTCTTCTCAGGGCAAGATCAACTCTCTTCTGTAATTTCTGACAGAAATTTGTTAAGCTGAATTCAAAGGCTCACCATAGTGGAGATTACAGCCCATCTTCCAACATATCACTGTCTTGACTATTGATTCTTCCTTGCTGTAATGCAAGCCTGTTAATTTGCAGCTGTGCAGTGCCAGTGATATTACATTCCATATGTATGAAGAAAATCTGATCACTGTAATTCTTTCCTACTAGCAGATAAATGTTAAATTCTATAAAGTGTCCCATGGACAATAGCAAATTCCTGACAAGACTGATGAAGTGAGAAAGGAGATTGGGTGAATGCCTTTGCCAGTGAAGCATAAGCAACCAACCATTTAATATTTTCTAAACCTGCTGCTGCTAATTTTATCTGGCTTAAGCTGTAGGTTTGTATAAACTGTTAGTGGTAAATATTGATGAACTGCAGCTCTTTACAAATCTCTCTACCATTCAAAAGTTTTTGGCATGGGAATTAAAATGTGTTTGATTGCTTACGCAAAAGTTCAGCATTTAATAAAAGAAGGCATGAAAGACAGGGCAGTCGACAGTTGCTTGAGGGTTCTCACCTCAAGTTTTGATGTTGAAAGATGCTTAGTCCCCCCCAAAGTCTTTGCTTCAGTAAAGGCCCAATAAAGAGCCTTTGCTGATTCCTCTGCCTACCCTAAAATATCCTGGCTTTCTACAGGTCTAGAGGGAGGAGGGGGTTTTTTTACAAACATGAGCTTATGTCAGACAATATTTGAGCTAGCACAGGTTTGTAGGATTAGGCAGATGGAAAGATTTACCTTTGCAGGCAACAAGGAATATAGCTTGTTCCTTTTAATTGGCCAAGTATGCAATAAATAGCAGCATGGATTTGTGAACAGCAAGTCTTGTGACAACACTGCTTTTATATGGAAAAGACCTGAGGATGGGTTTTAATGCACAACTTTAAATGTCAGCCTTCTGTTTTC
Organism: Hemiprocne comata; assembly: GCA_020745705.1. Classification (NCBI taxonomy): domain Eukaryota; kingdom Metazoa; phylum Chordata; class Aves; order Apodiformes; family Apodidae; genus Hemiprocne; species Hemiprocne comata. The sequence goes on from CM036586.1 coordinate 76,634,285, forward strand.
TATCCAGTACTGTTTTACCCATATCAGTAACATGCTGCCCGCTTTAATAACGTTGATATGCATGAAGGAAGAAGGTGTTTCTAAGAAACACTTACTCAAATCTAAATTTCCAAAAGTCTTTCACTGAGGATTTTCAGTGATCCAAGGTGGAATCTGTGCTGAAACCAAGAGTAAGAGAGAACTAGTCCTCCTAGCTCAAGAACATAACATCCAAAGACAGTTGTGTTTCCATTTATGTGTAGAACAGAAAAAACTTCCTGCTTTCTGTTGTTTTTAGGGGGTTTTTGAGCTAGCTCTCTGAATAATCTGTTTTGGCTACAAGAATATACATACTTGTATCTCCTGGGGAAAAGCAGCTGAAGAATTACCTTTTATTTTGACTTAGGAGTTTTTGGTACCATACATGGGATCAATCTAAGACTTCTGCAGCTCTTGACTGACTGCCCACAGCTGAAAACATGCTTGCTAAACTAGAAAAACCAGGGTGATGTTCTCCTCTAAGAGGGGAAGCCCAGCCTCAGGAAGAAGCTCAAATCAACTGAGCTGTCAGGCAGATTTCAGTATAATTTCAAAATTTGTTTCATAAACTACTTCTAGGTTTCATTGCTGGACATTTCAAGAAGTCTTAATAAAATTTACTTCCATATCTTCAGCTTATCACATCTAGGTCGCTGCTCTCATATTGATTGTAATTTGTAACTCCTTCAGTTATTGTTCCTGTTATTTCAAGAGTGTCTGAAAGCCAGTTTGCCACTCCAGAATGTTTTTCTATAAATTTTCATGGAAGACTCCAAACATATAAAGGTTATTTTACTTTTCCTTGAATCCAGCAGACACCACAAAGCTTCAAATGCCAAAACCTATCACATATTTACTTTTTTTGACTCTTAATAGCTAATTACCATTTCACTGATCCTCCATCCTTTTTGACAGGTTCTAGACTTCATCTGTCTGGCAGATCTCACAGGATTGTTGCAGATCAAAGGACACATGGTCCAGCCATACTTGTACCTTTAGCTCTTAAGTGTTCTGATTTTTTAAAAGGTTTGCAGATTTTATCAAAAGCTTTTTAATGAAGCCACAAAGAAACTTGCACTTGGTACTCCCCACCACTTGAAAAAGAGTATTTTTATTGTTGTTACCTTCCAGGATAACTTTACAAAGCAGTGCATAATAAGCCAGTCCTCTGCCTTCTATCCATTTTTAACTGGCTTGTTCTTAATCATCATGAACCCATGCAAAGCAGGATCTACTAAGCATTGAGACTGGACCCAGACAGCATAAGTTGTCAACATAAGGAAGTCACTCTGGCCCTCTTTAGAAGCTTAATACTCAGAAGTCTGGTTAATTTCAGGGCAATATCAAAAGCCTTTTTTTCAAAGCAGAGATTTTCTTCCTTTTCACAGAACAGGTGTATTCAACATACAATGGAGGAAAGCAGTGGTAGAGCAAATCTTCAGCTGCCAAGACACTTCAAGCCCTGATATTTACCCCATCTCTCTGTGGGCAAATGCCTGACAGGTTTCTCTTCAGTAGCTATAATTCCTGTAGCAACAGTAGCTTCACCCTTCTCTCATCATTAACCACATCTCTCTAGGATTTGACTTTGCCTTCTATTCATCTTTCATGTTCTCCTCAGACAAATGAGGCTTTGCAAGTTGATAACTTATTCCACCCTTACATTAGGTCTTTTTCAGCTTTTGAACATTGTATCAATGGAGAGTCTGCTTTATTGAAGTACAGTTCTAGTTCCTTGTTCTCACCAACTGTCATATCAAGTCAGACCAGCAGTCCCTTCTCATCACCAACAAGGATCAACACTGATGCTTTCCAAAGGAGATAATCAAAGAGCAATTATTCTGGAACATACTACTTCAAGGTGGAGTTTCACCTTTACCCTCCTGCAATTCATGGCCAAGCTGAGTTCTGACAGAATGGATAATGCTCCATGGAGAGCTCTTTAAATTGTAAAGGTATTTTTCTCATGAAAGAGAGTTCATTCTATTTCTGCTATTTGTTTCCGTGATAATCTGCTTTTAGGACCCTTCATAATTATGTCAGGTAGGGTATTGTTGACCTTGTTTATATTTGTTGTATTATGCTAGATTCACGTTCTAATACCGGCCATAAGTGTTCATGTACATAATTAAACTACTATGCAAACATGCTCTTTTCCTATAAAATGGTGTTCTTTTAATAGCAATATCTGAAAAGTGATCGCTATTCAGTTATTTAATCCCTAACCTTAGGTTTCAATTCACAGAAATAATACATGACCATTTGCTAATTTGTTTTCAAGTACTCATGCATTTATTCAGTAGGGTAAATATTTCAAAGACCTTAAACCCAAAATCAATTTCCTGTGGGCTTACATTTGCACTCAAGCAAAGCCTCACCGATTTGTACTCATCCCTCTCGGAAGACATTTCTACATTGCATTTCATCAGCACTGTCAGAGGTAGTTTTTGGTTTGGTTTTTTGGGTTGGGGTTGTTGTGGTGTTTTTTCTATTAGCCCCCTAAGTTTGCATCTAACTTGGACATGTAGAAATGAAGCAGTGTTATCTTTCACTGACATAGAAACATAATGAACAAGTGCAAGTTTCAAACTCTATGAGCCAGGATAAAATACAAATGGGTTCGTGCTCACTCTCCTGCAGCTGAGTTATTGCTGCTAACATTAACAAAGTTATGGATTTCTTCTGTTGAGAAATCAAAAGCTGCAGATAAAGCTTAGAGTCCATATAGGAAAGAGGTTTTTCTTTTATACCTAATATTCTGTGCTATTAGGAATACAGCACAAGACCAGCTGTCTTGTACACTCAGTATTCTTTGGAACTGGGCAAAGTTGCTCAGACTGATTTTAATGGTTTGTTTCCAGTCAATTTACATAACTGGGCTAGTATAACATCCATAGCCAGCACCCACTGGGGTGGTCTGGTTCTAAATCCCCATAAAGAAGTTAGTTTTGAGGAAGGCAAAGTTTTTGCAAACCATAGACATACCTTGGACAGAAAGCAAAACATGTCAAAATTGTGGGTGACTAGGAATCATAAAAAACCTATTCAAGATGCAATAATTAGAGCAATCAATGCATTTTGATTAACTGATTACCACCTTTCAACTGCCAGTGGCAGAAATAACCTCCTTCTATAAAATCACAAACTCATTCAGATTAAATTGGGAGCAGATGGAAAGCTGTTTTTTATTGATGTTTCAGTTCCTGAATACCATTCAAAAGCATGTGGTACTGCTACATTGTAGTGTAATTAGAATAAAGCAACAAAATCACTCTTTTTCACTCCATAAATAGAGAGATTATCATCCAAAAGGTCAGTCTTGCCTTCAACAAATATTGACGACAAGGAGTGCATAGCTTTCTAAATGTCCTTTTGCAACGTTCTCAGCACATGCAGTTGAGATTGGGTACAATTTCATTCAGAAATAACTCTTAATATGAAGAGAGTCACTAGGATTTCTGCATGGAGAGATCAAATAGAATCAGATGGATGAAGCTCATGCATTTCCAACTAGTTTCAGCAGGCTTCTACCTATCTTTTACAATAGAATTTGGACCACACATTTTGAAAGAAGGTAGGGCAGATACCATGTACTTATGTTTATGTTTCTCTGAGTAGGTTCTTCAGCCTTTAAGAAGTCGAATTTTGACTTTGTACATGATTTATTTTGTTGACCTATCCCTTTCCCGTTGAAATAGCAACAAACACCCTTTTGTTTTTGAAAATATGTTAAATATGGTTCTAGCATCTATTATTTTTGAATGTCCTGTTTTCCACACATACAGAGGAAGAAATGAACTCTTCTTCTAACGCTGTTTATATTACTTGGAAGACAATTATTTGTCTACATTCAGATACAGTTCCCCCAAAGAAATCACAGTATGCTGAATTTAACAGAATTACCCGCAAAATAGTTCCACAAACTTCAACATCAAGCTGAGTTTCAAGTGGCATGAAGAACATATGTGGATTTTGACCTGAAGCTCATATGTTTTAATGGGCTCCCATTTAAAGTCACTTATATGTTTTGCTTTAGATCTAGTTTTAGTCCAGCTTTGGAAAGGATGCATGTAGGTTCAGGCATATTTCTACCTGGATAGTTCTGCTACAGAAGTCACACCAAGGAGCATCCTGAACACTGCTGCCACATTCACTCACGTGTGTATAACAGCACTATTAAAACAGTGACTATGTATGTAATTTTGAATCCAAATAAATCTGGAGAAGCATTTTGCACAAAGCGGGCAGACACTTTCTGCAAAGGCTTGAAGTTCAAAAACACAGTTTACGATCACAGGATTGTTACAGAGCCAGGCTGTGTAAAAAGTCTGTGTAGCAGCAGGATAATCTCCAAGTCCATGCAGAGTCATTTGGACTTAGCACAGAGACTGGGTCTAAGTGGGGAACATAAAGACATTAAGATCTGAAAGAAAAAAAAACACAGCATTGAAGAATTGAGATGAGGTGTAACCTTGAAAACATTGCAGTGCAAAACAGTTTAATTATTTGTTTTAAAAACATAAGTAACTGATAGTACAAGTCTACATTCAAAATATTCTTTCCATTCATCCTGTTCCTTAGGACAAATCATTTAAAAATACATTCCATTGAAAAAACTTTATGAACTCCAAACCTGTTTTTTTACTGTTTAATCCAAGAGGGTTGTTACTAGTTCCTGCATTTTGAGAGTGCTTTCTGAGCCCTTTCATGACATTTTGCTTTAGGATGCTTTCTATAACAGAGATAATGCCATGTCTCAAAAGGTATATATTTAAATCAGGGGATTGTTCCTCTTACTAACTCTATCATAACATTGATTAAATATATCATTTTGTTTAAGCAGCAATTCAAATAATTTTCTAAGTTGCCTTGAATCTGTAATGTTGCATTTAAAAAAATAAATATTCCTGTAGTATATACTGTATAAGAAATAGGCACATTAATCAAACGATGACAAAACATTTTTAGCATTATTGTTCAGCACAGTACAATACCAAATTGATATGAAAGATTCACATTTATCTTCCTCTGGTATCCTGGCATCAGTACAGGACTGGAATATGTTTCCCCAAATACTGCCTTTTTACTTACTCTTACAGGCTTCGCTGCCTGTGAGGCAAGAAACCCTGGCTTCAGGTCACTTTGATCTTGTTTGGAAAAAGAGAGAGAACACATTCCTGCACACAGACTAAGTTTCTCTTTGTTGTCTGGGTCTCAAGTATCCATTAGGTGTTTATGTGTGGAGGAGCAGAGCAGTTCCCCTCTAGAGAGAGTGGAGGGACAGCCAAGAGAGCTGGGACACAGGCAGGGCTGCATGGCAGGACAGGCTGCAAGACCAGAGACCCTCAAGGAAACCATGACACCAATTTTGCCATTTTCTCCAGCATTTTTAGAAAGGGCTGCAGAATTAAAGCTTACATTTGCTCAATGTCAGGAGATGCTGTTTTGCTGATCTTGTCACTGGGTGTTCAGAATAGCAAAGGACCCAACTTGACATTTGTTTTACATGCAGGAACTTTCTGGAGACTTTAGTAGGCTGTAATGAATATTCAGCAGATCCAAAGGACCTCTCTGGTCCTTACATCCTGGTCTATTAAAGGAGCCTTTCCCAGCTAGCACAACAAACATGGAACTGAAACTACCATGGAGATCTTATATATCTCCTAGCAGACAAGGATAAGTTTGCCTAATTACAGGGAATCCAAATTTACTGTGAATAGCAGTCTCTAAGGGAAAGTTTGTGTCACAAATAAGATGCACAGTTTGAAAAAAGAGAGATCAGCTCCATTCTTACAATACTTCCCCTCTCCTCTGCAGGCTGCAAAAGTGAGCTGCTCCAGCAGAGGCTGGCCTCACCTGAACCTGCAGATACCTACACCTGCTGGGAGATTTTGTCTCAGCAGACCCTACTGCCAGGCATCCCACAGGACATGGTGCCTCATCCTTGTGATGTCTGCATGGAACAAACAGGGAAATACACACTCTGCTGTTAGCTCTTTGGTACCTCAGAGAGGCAGGGGATGCAATCACTTCAGGTAGATTTATGTATGAAAGAAGTGTCTACTCCATGTATTAGTAGACAGTTGGCACTCTGTAGCCACCAAGTCAGGACTGCAAATGAGAGCTCTTTTGAAATGGGCTGTCATCTCTCTCATTACTTTCTGGAAAGGGCCACTCTGAAATTAATTACGAGTCTGGCCAAGACTGTAACAAGAAGCATTTTTAGGAATTTTACAGGCTGCAAGCATGAAATACAGGTAGGAATGAAGAAACTGTGGAAGTGTGGGATCACTGTATGGCCAGTGCTCAGGATGCACAGTTAAACTACAGGATCCATGCAACTGATTAGCTTTGTTAATTTGCAAGTACCACCCTTCATACTATAGAATACACTCATAAAGGCACTTCAACTACAGTTCTGTTCTCAGATATGGTTTGTGGCCCTTGAGAATGAAAGAAACAAGTTCCTGCAGTAAGTAAGAAGAATTCTGGCCCTTGTCTCCATGAACTACATTTGTTCATTCTGCAAAAGCTCACTAACAGTCAGCACTGAAATGTCAATAACAAATGCTAGAGAATTCTTTCCCACATTGATAAGCACTAACTCACTTCAACAAGTAATCATTTGAAACCAAAGAGGTCTCTCTCACTTGTATTTTAGATTGGGCAATCTGAAATTTTCTTCACTAGGGGTCAGAATAATTTGTTTTATATAGAAGCCCGAGAAGAGACAGACTTGTTCACTAACTATACGTTTTATTTTTTAATTTCTAAACCAATCTGCTTTTTGCAAAGCCATTTACAATTTACTATTAATTTATATACACAAAAAGCTATTAATGAAAGCAATGTAATTTCTCCTTCTCCAGTGCCCTAGCTGAGTGCTTGTTAGTGTTTTGAATAAAGTGAACATCAGGGTGATTTAGGAGTACAGAGAATATATATATTATTTTTACTCAACTAACAGTAAACTGAATTTCCACCCAATGATTTTAAATTAAAATGACAACAGTTGTACAGAATTTTTTCTACACATAACTTAAATGAATATTGCATTTTATCAGATGTGTTAGTACAGTTAAAACCTCCATGAACAGAGGCAAATAGTGAAGACTGAGTATGTCTTTACTCAAGTGGTCTCATTTTATAAATTCTAAAAACATTTTGCAGAAAAATGATAAACATAGTTTCAGCTAAGGTAATTTCACCAGAAAAGTAGGATTTCCTCTTTCAGTTACAAGACTCCAGAGATGTTTAATGAATAGTTTAAAAAAAAACCACCCTGCATAACTATCTTGTTTTTCCCCACAGTTTTAAATAAAAAGGACACTTTTACACATGACATAAGGCAGGAAGAGCAGGAATGTGAAAACACACCTAACATTAATGCAAGTTCTTTCTGAAGAAAGGAAATTAATCTCCCTATGTCTGTATTGATGGAGCAGGAAGAGTTAAAATCCAAGCTTCAGACAAATACATAGGAAAGCCAACTTCATTGCTTACACTTGGCTTACACCAGCATAACTGAGATCACCAATCTCATTCTCTATTGAAAGCGTAGACGAAAGATTGACTCCCAAGTTGTGCTCTATTTTCTCATTTTTGCAAATGCTACTACTTACATAGAAAAAATGCTTTCAGGGAGGTGGGACAAATCATTATTTACAAGCTAGAGCCATTTTGCTGAGAATTTAGTGTAGAAGGGGAAGATTTCCTTCTAAGTAGCAGTGGAATAGGTCCATCTCCAAGATTTGAGAAAATAAGGTGCTGCTGGGGAGTGTGCACACAGATGTTCAAAACACAAATAGAACAAGGGGAGACCAACTGACATCATCTACCTGAACTTGTGCAAAGGGTTTGACACTGTCCTGCATGACATCTTGGTCTCTAAATTAGAAAGATATGGATATGATGAATGGACCACTTGGTGGATATGGAATTGGCTGCATGGTCACACTCAAAGAGTAGTGGTCAACAGCTTGATGTCCAAATGGAGACCAGTGAGGAGTGGCATTCCTCAAGGGTCAGTACTGGGACTGGTGCTGTTGAACATTTTTGTCAGACATGGACAGTAGAACTGAGTGCACCCTCAGTAAGTTTGCTGACACCACCAAGCTGTGTGGTGTGGTCAACACACTGGAGGGAAGGAAGGCCATCCAGGGGAATCTTGACAGGCTAGAGAGGTGCGCCCAGGCCAACCTCATGGACTTCAATAAAGCCAAGGTCCTGCACCTGGGTTGGGGCAATCCCAAGAACAGATACAGGTTGGGTGGAGAATGGGTTGAAAATAACCCTGAGGAGAAAGATTTAGAGGTGATGGTGGATGAAAAGCTCCAAATCAGATGGCAATGTGCACTTGCAGCCCAGAAAACCAGCCACATCCTGGGCTGCATCAAAAGAAGCATTGCCAGCAGGTCAAGGAAGGTGATTCTCCCCCTTTACTCTGCTCTCATGAGACCCCACCTGTAGTACTGTGTCCAGTTTTGGAGCCCCCAACACAGGAATGACATGAAGCTGTTGGAGTGAGTCCAGAGGGCCACATAAATGATCAGAGGGCTGGAGCACCTCTCCTATGAAGACAGATGGGGTTGTTCAGCCTGGAGAATGTTCTGACAAGACCTTATAGCAGCCTTCCAGTACCTGAAGGGACCTTCAGGAAAGCCAGGGATGGACTTTTTACAAGGGCATGGAGTGACAGGACAAGGAGTAACGGCTTTAAACTGAAAGAGGGGAGATTTTGACTAGACAATAGGAAGAAATTATTTAGTGCAAGGTTGGTGAGACAATTGGCACAGGTTGCCCAGAGAGGCTGTGGATGCCCCCTCCCTGGAAGTGTTCAATGCCAGGTTGGATGGGGTTTTGAGCAACCTGGTCTAGTGGGAGGTGTGTCTCTGCCCATGCAAGGGAATTGGAAGTAGATGATCTTTAAGGTCCCTTTCAACCCAAACTGTTCTATGATTTTATGAAACATATCCTTTGATTTCCTCCTACAAGAGACCTGAATATACCTGTAAACTGTTTTCTTTACCTCTTTCTTACTGAAAAAAAAATTCTCATGGATGCCAGCAAGGTGGGATACCAAAATAACTCTAAATTGCCATCTTCTGTCTTTTTTCCTAGAGTTTTAAATAATGCTACATGTCTAGTTAGAGACCTACAGACTAACTTCCCTTAATAGCAGACTAAATTTTGGATATGTGTATGCTGATACAAATGCCCATATTACCTTTAAATGAAAGATAAGATGATCCCATTGACCCTCATCACCTGTTTCATACTAGTTCATTGGAAAGACTGTTCACATAATACAGAGACATTTATTTTGGAATTGGCTCATAATCTTAAAGCTGAAATACCTTCCATGCAGATGAATTAAAAAAATGTTTTGTTTTGGCTCTTTTACCTATAGTTTTCATAGGTGAATAAGGTGTTTGCATTCCCTGGGAGAGACTCTTAGCATCCTCCATTAACTGTCTGAACTGATTGTATTTGATTCACATTTTTCAGCCTTTCTGGAAAGCCTTAACAGCTAGGGACCTACATAAACCAAAAATGTAAGGACAATGACCATGGGAAACAAAGTAGCCTCAATTTGATGTACGAGCACATAACATCTATTTCTGAGACTTGCTGATAAATTGAGGTTACAACAGTGAGTTGTCACTGAGATTATTAGGTAGTTCTCCTTAAAGTTACAAAGATTGCTTAAAACTGGGACATCTTTCACTACAGCATTTGTACAGCACTTTAGAAAAACACTGTACAAAAATAGTACTGCTTTAAACCTAAAAAGTGAAACACAGACGGCTGTTCCAAACAAAGAAAAACCACGAAAGCAACACTGTGCACTATTAAATGCTCTTAAAGACTGAATATTAGGATGGAAACAGACAAGCCACATAGAAAATAACAAGCCACATATTACTAATTTCACAGAACCATTCTGATTGGAAGTTACATTAAAAATACCAGTCTTCTACTGTTGCAAGTGAGACTGTTTCCAGTAATTAGCATAGTGTTTCTCAGGATGTGTTACAGTGCTTTTCTGTGCTTTCTGTTGGCTCTGAAGACAGTAAAGCATCCATCTCAGGTATTAAAAGGTAGACAGCTGTCTAAAATGGCTCATCCACCTGAGAGTTATTTGAAGTACAATGGGGAGATGGTGCACCAGAGACATCCAAGGACAGACCCATAAGAAAAACAGGCTGGGAGCAAACAATATACAAGAGGTACTAGGTCCACCTTCACCTACATTTAACTTGTGACATAAATGAGCTACTGGACAGTGGAGAAAAGTCCTTCACTGACTCCTGAGATTAGATCACAAAATACCATCCAAAGGTGGAGAATAGGTCTCTGCAGGACAATGCCTCCCAGTCCCCAGCCAAAATGCACCCAAGAAGCACATAAACCAGCACATTCTGACTATAGGTCATAGTAAGTCCCACTGTCTGAACCACATTATTTTAGAGTATCTTGTAGCACTTTTTACTGCTGTCTTTTAGGAATCATTTAGTTTATGAATAACCAAACCATTAATTCTGTTTCATTGTTATCTGCCATTGCCCATAATATTTTATTGCAAACTCCAGTCAAGCTTGTTTTCTGGTAGGTGGCCATAAATTGTCTCGTGATGATTCATAATGGCTATCATAAAGGTGACACATTAAGCCACCTCTAAAGTACTGATGACACTATCCAAACATTTAATAAAGCTAAGTAGTCTAGTAGAACCTAGTCAATTCCCATTAACTTCTTTCCTCTTACTCTGTTCTCTACAGCATACATGTTTAGAATATCTGCCCATAGATGATATACATGTGGCCCTGAGTAGGGAACACAATCTTTGCAAAATACAGAGCCCCTTTCTCATTTGGAGACCTACAGCATCACTGCTGAAAAATGAGAGAAGCAACATTCCCTTGAGCAGGGAAAGGCAGCTGCTGGAGGACACTCACCTAAGCCAAGCACAGTTTCTTCTCCCAGAACTACCTCCTCAAGCTCAGTACAGAGCACCACAGCTGAGAGGACTCAAAACATTTACAAGGGTGCCATTTGGTATCAGCCTGAGCCTTCACACTGGCAGCTACCTTGGCCTTCAGCTTTCCTACAGAACCAGCTATACCTGGATCCAAGGGCTGCAGAACTGTGCTAATATTTCAACCCAACACAGTCTCAGAGGCACAAAGTTTCTGTGGGCCAAATAAGCCTCTACACAGAAGTGTTCCAAAAAATCACAAAAGCACCTACAGTAGGTAGGAGCAAAAAAACATCTCTTGGTTTGTCTAGAGCAACAAACCCTGTTAGAGCTGTTCTGTATGGGAAACAATTCAGTTTGGGGCTCTACACTCAGTCTCTGACTGAGCAATTTCATAATCTGTACCAGATCAAACCAGAAAACCATTAGCAAGCAGGATGCTTTTCATCCTTACTCTCCCCAACATCAAAAGGGGGAATATTAAACTAGATGAAATTAATCTGATTGGGTTCAGCCATTCCTATATCTTAGTATCTTGCATACTTTGAGAAAAGTATTTAAGAACTTGCAGAATGGTGGTTGGCATTTGTAAACAAATGACTCACAAGAGCTGGGTTCATGGTTATGGTTCACTGATTAGGGTGACCTTTTTTTGTGAAGAGTAAAAGCAAGTCAGCCATCATTTAGGCATTATCCTGAATTATTTATAGTATGAAACCACTGGCAATCTACTGCTACATTTGCATACCTCCACTCCTTATATGCCTCTGTTCCTGCCCTTGAGCAGACAGATCTCCTGAAGGCAACTTACCTTTGCAAAATACTAGAGCCCTTGCTCTACTTCCCCTGCCTACTGCTGTTTGCTTACAGCCTGCCAAATATAATTCACATTTTGCAGTGCTGAAATATTTTCTTTCTTCCTGGGCCTTGACTAGAATAGTGTTTTCATGCAGTGTTCCATTTAGACTGACACCTGTGAGTATTTTTAAGAGCAGAGGAAATGGCAGCAGTTTAGAAAAGCCCTAAAAATACTGAAGAATGCACCACTCCACCTGGCACTCCCTTATTTCTGACTGCCTACTCATTTCAGGACCAGAATCTGTATTTACAACTCTCCTGCACAGGAGTGCTCTAACTCATGCCCTCTTCTCAGAGCTGTTTCACTTATGTAGCAAATGCCTGTAAGTACCATCCAGAAAGCACTAGGGTAACTTCCTAGACAAACAATTAAGGCATTTACTTGTGGATGAATGACCTAAGTTTCAGGCCCTGCCTTAGTCAATATTTCGTCATACAAAATTGACTGTGTAGTCTGTTTTTGGAGGCTTTCAAGATCTGATTGGATCAAGACCCAAATAGTTCTAACAATCAGAGCTGACCTTATTTTGAGCAGGAGTTTGGACTAGAGACCTCCGGAGGTCCCTTTCACCCTTCATTATTTTGTGACTATCAAATTACAAGATAAACAAAAGATTTAACTTTAAAAACAAGACTTACTGGTTATTAGGGCACTCCATCCAATAGTAGAAGTTCTTTAAGTAGAAGGAGTCTCAATACACCTTAGCAAAACACAAGCTGTAGGCTATGAGACATATGGATGAACACACTGTCTCCAGCATTTTCGTGACTATCACCTTGGACATTTCACTGATATTTTGGGAAGTACAGTTAAAAGCTTGTAGCACATTTCAGAGTGACCAAAAAAACCCCACTTTCATTATTTGCTAAAATCTTCTGCCCTGTTCTATCTCACTGAAGCTTTATCAGTCCCATCACCTCTACCAAGGATGTTGAAGGACCACTTCCCTCTATCAGGAACTCCTGGGATGTACAAACATTTTCCATTTATTCTCTACTCCAAGTTGGAAAACAGTACCAGGGAGGAGGTATCACTAGTGTCCTTGAACCCCTGGACCTCTCTGTACTTGAGGGTCATATTGTACTCCTAGTTCCTTTAGCATAGGAAGTCTCTAGCTGAGCAAGTATTTAACTTAAATACACTAGGTGCTTATTTCTGATCTCTGCAGGGAAAAATCCTGTATTTCCCAGTGTAGGATGTTTATGCTTATACTATTTTAGAAGAGCTTATTTAAGGAAAGCAGCAAGAGCTTGGGGAAGACATTTAATATATGACTGCTTTTCAAATTAAATATTGTGAATATTCTTAATTAAATGCCTTTTTCAGCTACATAGCCATGTGGGATAGCAAAAGCAGTACCGATTCTTAAAGAGCTACTACTTTATACAATGTGGGAAAGAATAAAAGAGAAATACTTTTGCAGTGAGTGAAGTTATTTTACAAATGAAACATGACTCCTTACCAAGCTTTTCCTACTTCTACTTTATATTGGATGCAAGTTAACAGAAGTCTTGGGAATGAACTACTCATCATTATTAACAACTTAAATGGGAGTTTAAAGGACTTATCTGCAATGAATTATTCAAGAGCTTCATGAATTAACTACTGAACTTTCCATGTTTTTACCATAATTGTTCCACACTGGACATCATAGTCAAGTAAAACAAGTTAAATATTACTAGTAAAAAGAGTTACCTAATATGGCAATTGTTTTTGTTGATAATATGAAGGGCCAGCTTTCTGAAAGCATGGTGTTAGGCCAGATAAATAAGGGGTAGAGAACTTAAATGGACAGAGTTACTCCATGCAGATGTACTAAAGCAATGGTGGAAAAGACCTGTTGTTGCACTGGAAGCCAGAAGAAAAAAAAAAAACTTAAATGCCGAGATGCTTCCTCCCAGCTAAAAAACATTCAACTTGTTTTCAAAATCAAGTTGGAAGCAGCTATCAGAGACAGTAAAATAGGAAGAAACTTTTGTTCTATGATGTTTTTAGAAAACACTGTAAATAATCATAGATGTATTGGAATATGTTTATTAACTTTAACAAGTCAAATTAAAATGTTCCTAAATCTACTGTTCCACAATCCACATGTAAAGACTTCTGTGTGAGTTTAGAGTGAAAACTCAGGCCCAAGTAGAAGGCAACTATGATGTTATTCCAATTGGTACCCTCCTTATGCACAGTACTTTTTCCCTTGTGTATATACTCAGATGCCACCACTAAAAGAGTAAAAGGAAAAACAAAATAAAATCTACTTTATTTACTCATGTAGCAGACCTTCACATCTCTATCAACATGCTGGCCATCATTTAAATGTTTTAATTCATCTTTTTCCTCCAGGTTAATACAGAAGGGATTTACAATACTTACATATAGCAATCACACATTGAAGCAATGACCTAATAGAAAATGAGATTTAAGTATAACAAAGAACTGGCAAACTCATAGGTTAAGACTCCTTAGATAACTTTTCAGGCAAGCTATTGATAATACAAAATGCCTAAGGATACAAATACTGCAGTTTGCAATGTAAACCTCTCATGCAACATAACTGTTTGAACAAACTGTGTGGAATATATTCAATTTGTGTTTGCCAAAGCATTTTAGGAGCAGTGATTCACAATTCTAACTCTTCCTGCCATTAAATGCAACATATTCCATTCCTTAAGCTTCAGGTACTAGCAAGGCAAGTAATTCAGCCACTTTATCAAGACAATAATTCACAGAAAGGGAGGAAGAGCTGTTTCAGGCAAATATGCAAAGTATTGTGTACTTCATGCAGGATAGAAGGTACTTGTGGAAATATATGATGCAAGTTGAATTCTGTGCTAAGCATTATGAAACACACTTGTTCTTATTATCCTTGCATGTCCCAACATAACACAAAAAGGAACAACTTCCTGGGGTTGGGGCACTATGCCACAGACACTGCAATACAGGCTTTAGGCTATTAAAAAAGGTCATTTTTTACAGCTTAAGGTTTTATTTTGAAAAATATGGATTTAACTAAAAATGAGTTTGATAAGTTTCAGTGGAGATATGTAAAGTATGAACTTGTAAATAAGTAGGGTGCTGTGCAATATTTAATGAACTGGTGAAAAACTTGGCATTAATGATTGGGGAAAGGGGATTTTTTTCACAGCATCAATTCACTTTCATGAACTTTGGAGTTGGACAGCTTTGAAATGAAATACTCCAACTGCTTTGATTTGTAACATATAGACTAAAATGGCTTTCATTATAAAGGTGGTTGCTGTATAACAGCCAAGTAGCAATGGAGAAGAGATGAAAGATGATTCCTTTAAAAAAATTGGATTGAAAAAGTTACCTTTCAGCAAACTAAGGCCATTGTTCTAGATTGTCCATCAACATTTTAACAGCTTTGATCCATATTCTGCAAGATGAGAACATGTAATTTAGAGAAACAGCCAGAAGCACTAAACTTAGTTTCTAAAGAATGGTCCTGCTTAAGTGAGCCAGACTATACTATTGAAGTAATTTATATGGAACAGCATGCAACACCAGGATCAAAATTATCTGTTACAATATGCATACATAAAGGAGGACATTTTTCAGTGATAAGTATCTTATTCAATACACAAATCAAGTTACTGTATGGGGCTTATAACAGATGCACAACTCCTGATAATATCCATAAAAGCCTGATTTGTTTGATGAAAGAGTAACTCTGACACAGCTAAAAGGTAAATAGCAAAAAGCTAAGTGCCATGCTTGTACCACATGCCTTTAGATACAGCCTGTGTAGTGTCACTTATCTGTTACGTAACATAAAAATAATTCACTTCCTATATTTATGGCTAAGATTCTTCCTTCCCTAAATTGGTTATGTGACATTTAAACCCACATGGGTTTATGACTTAATCTAAGTAGTCTTGAAATAAAAGCAGAATCAGAAAGGCTCTAAACAAGCAACACTACAGTAAAATGAGAAGCAATTTGAATAACAAATTACTTTAGAACTGTTGCTCAGACCACCTTTTAAGATCTACAGGAAACTGAAAATCTAAATATCTTGTAAGCTTTAAGAAACCTTAGAAGACCTGGCACTAGTTCTAGAAAGATACACAGTTCTCCATTCAACAATAAGGCATTTTTACATTAGCATTAAAACAAAAGATATCTTAGCAGCAGCTGCCTAATAATCCACATTAGTGTTTGGATTTCTGAACTTGCTTGAAGTATTTTAGAAGTATCACATCCTAACAGCTAAGCTGTTTCTGTATTTTGTATGTTTCAGGATTTTTTTGGATTTTTTGTTTTAGGTTTAGTGTTGTGATTGTTGGGTTGTTTTTTTCACAGCTTCTCTGTAGACAAAAAAAATGCTTATCCCCCCATCACTCCAGAGGGGAGCAGTAAAATTAATAATCATATAACACCTTCCCCTGACCTGTGAGAAGATTTAAGGCTGTTCCTGAGTATTAGGCCTAGTAACTAAACAAAAGCACAGAGGAGTTAAGTTGGAAGATAAATATTCTCTTAGAGATACTCCAGCAATTTCATATAGCTGAGGCTGCCATTTTATTTAATGAAGACCATTTCTCAAGCAAGGGGAAGGAAAAAAGTTTCACAGGAACTAACTTTCTCCCCACCCCTGGTTGATTCATTCACATCCAGAAAGGAGGAATCATCAGGAGCAGAAGCTGTCAGTGCTGGCAACCCAGGAAATTCCTCACAGGAGCAGCAAGAGGGATGAGGGTGGCAAGCAGTTTGAATTAAGTGCCTAGATTTGACATTTGTTTTTATTACTGTCACTTGGTCTCTGATAAAAGGCAGCAACACACTGGAAGTGACACTACCAGCACCACCAGAATGCTGCTATTTTTCTTCTTAGTGATTGCAATATGGGACAACATCAAGAAAGAATTTAAGATTTTTACTTCGATTTCCATTGAAAGCATTCAGAAGTGTACATCATGCTATCTGGGAAAGGAGAAACTGGTAAACGTACAACATGGGACACTTCCAAGCAGAAAGGGAAGCAAGGCTGGAGTGTATAAAGGTCACAAGCTTCAGACACCTTCATTTGCAGTCAGTGCTTTCACAAAACCTCTCAAAGAGAAACACAATGGCACAGCTTTCTTAAAAGGGAAAGGGTTTCTCCATGCAGTTCTATTCAGTTACTTCAACATTGCACTTGTTTTTAATAGAAACTAAGTTTACAAGGCCAGCTATAGATATGTTGGACATTTTAAGGAAATCTTAGTGATTCACTTAATTTTATTATCTTGTCTCCAACTTTAAGACAATCTTTCACTTTCAGAATAAACTTTTAGTATAGTCACATTGTCCAGGATAAAAATAAGTATGGTGAGCTTAATAAAAATCACAATTAGAATTGCTCTGCAATTAGTAAATTTATCACTGACATCCCCACCTTCTGCCTCAAAGCATCAAAAATGCCAGTAGAGCTGAGACTAATCACCATGAGATTTGACAACCATGGACCAAGTGCTGTGTGGAAATCTTTTCTGACAAACTCCAGCTGTGCAACTTTCTTTCCAGTAAGAGGTAATACCTGGATTTCTGAAAAAATTACTTGCCTGGACTACGGTTTATGAAGGCCCATTAACAGTGTTATAGCACAATAGAAAGTATCTAAAAACATGCTGTAAAAACTTTCATTTCATGTCATTCTTCTGGGCTTTGCTAGTATAAATCAGGCCCCATACATAGGACTGAGGTCCACTAAATGTCAAGTGGAGCAAAGATTGCTTTTCTTCTTCTAAGCAGTGGGATAACTATTCCACACTTTCCCCTGTACACATTTCATCATTACTAGCACTAACAGCAACTTTCAACGTTTTTTATTAGTGCACCTCTTAAGACACAAAGCCACCACTTAACTTGTGTGCTGCAAATAGCAAAGTACTGTACATATAATAGTTTACATGGTATATCTTCAAGTAACCCTTACCAAGTTCTCCTGAGGCTTTGATTTACATTTGCAAGTGGTCAGTTAGTGTCAAATTTCAGATTACAAAGTTGTTTGGAATTTAAATGAGCTCAGGTTGTCTGAAATTCCTTACTTGTAACTAGCAGGTTCCCTACCTTGCTGAACACACCTAGAAACAGTTTGTTATAATGGTTATGGGTTCATTAGGAGAACAGCTGCTGTTTTGCTTAAAGCTAACCCAAATGGCTTTGATGATGACTTCCAAGGAAAGCAGAGCTTAAGACAGCAACACAGGGTTTGTAAACAACACGGAAAGAACAGGTTTTATCAGACTAATGACCACTTAGTCAAAGCTACTGACCATAGATTCATATGTACCTAATATTTCAAGTTGGTGGATGAGCTCTGTGGTAATACACTGGATGAAATGGTGAAGTTTTATTCCCATGACTCCATCATACATGCTGAGAAGAGCTGTATTGTGGCTTCACATCATGAATTCCTATTTCAGATAATCATTTTACTTCACTGTTTGCAACTCACAGCAAAGTTAAGGTTGAAGTATAACACTGCAGATCAGCTAAATAGGTTATCTTGAAACATACAGAAAGCTACCCTGGAAACGAGGCATGTTTATTCCCAACCTGCTATTTTTTTGAGCCCCACTGTGGAGTAACTAAGTTAGATCAGTGGTATTATGCTGTCCTAACCAATTTAACCAGCCTTTTCATCTTCAGCATCAGGAACATCAAAAATACCTTTTCATAGACTAGAATTACCACAGTTGGGCACTTTTGTTGCTGTAAAAGCTATTACATTTATCTACATTTCCACAGCTAAAACCTAGACTTTAGAGAACCTGTAAATGTTAGTGTAGATTCAAAGCACTTTACAGATCGATCCTTTTCAGTATCATTTCAAGAGTGGAAAGAATTACCTTTATTTAATGGGAAACAAGCTGCAGCACAAAGACATGGTGACTCATCTGCCAGTTAAGTACCTTGATACCATGGGGATGATACAAGAGCAGGGAACAAAGTGTCCAGAGCAGATCCCATCATCTGCAGCTAGTTTCCAGTACATTAATCTTATCTCCTTTCTATATTTAATCTTTAATATATTTGTTCTGTTAACCATTTTCCATGCCTATGCTACACTGCTATTCAGTCGATTCCCATGTGTGCCTTTTACTTGCTTCCCTCCCTTATATATGACACTCAGTTCCCCTGCTATCCGTTTGTCTTACACTGGTGGTATCTGAAAGCTGCAGGCATTTTCAGCTCCCTGTATTCCACACCCACCCCCACCCCACCCCCCCCCCAAGCTTCTTTTCTCAATGGATCCAGACAGCCAGGCTCCTTTTCATTTCAAGTGGATCTCAGAAAATCACTGGAAGACTGCTAAATACCAAACATGGGCTCTGCAATTTCTTTGCTCTTGAAGGATGTCTACTTTCCACTAAGCCCATAAGGGCATAAATCTGAAGCAGAGCTCTGTTCTTCAACAACTTGTATTGATCTCCCAAAGCTTTCACATATATTACAAAAAGTATTTTGAAGATTGCTAAAGTCAAGAAGCCAATATTTTCTAAGTACTCCTACTAAACTTACTGTTCATTTCACATATTTTTCCTTAGCCACTAAAATTACATGCATAGCTCAAATTCTGTACTCAAATACCTAAATGATGGCCTCTGTTTAATGGTACAGAGTGATACTGAATACCATCAAAATCAATGAGACCTTCATATGCAAATATGATGAAAAACAAACATTAATATTTATTTCTGTTTCCAAGAAAGTATTTGAATCTAAATTTAGGCTCTCAGGGAGATGGGATGAAGACAAGAGCCAGCTTGGAGAACATACACTGAGTCTCCTGTGTTTCATAGCACCTCAACAAGAGCAATCTCGTTGAGCAATTCTAATTGCCACCTATTCTACTTCAATCTAGTTGAAATGGCTACATTTAGGTTAAGGACAGTTTGGAGGCAACTCAAGCAGGTTCCCCTGCCTTTCAGTTAATGAACAGAAAAAGCCCTTTTCTTCTGATGGTTCATCAGATCTGAAGCTCCACATATGTAGTTTTTACATGAAATGCATATTAAATTACATGGAACTTCCTTCTACCACCCAGTTTCATATCTACTTAACTTCTATAAAAGCACCCTGACACCCTGAGAATGTGGGGGTAAATATACTCAAAATGTTAGTTCCTCCTCCTCAGATGCCTTAGTTCCTTTCCTGCAAGTACTGTGGTATCAGTAAGATCACAATAAACCTGTGTTTAGACTTGCTGGCTCCTTGTACCCTTTTTGAAGGGCTCTTCCTCTGGATATTAAGTTATTTAAAACTCTGCCAAACATTTTTCACTGAGGATAAGATGACCCTAAGGTTTAACTAGCTGAGATCTTACTGTAGCACATGGTTTTATCTGACAAGTATTATCTAAACCAACTTGTTTTCCTTTGATAGAAGTCTGCAACTCTTGCAGCACACGTTTAGTCCTGTATGACTTCAAGAAAACAGTAGGTGTATGAAATGTTTATTAACATTCTGTGCATGCTGGGTTTGTACACGTTTTTCCTAAGCATATGGTTCAACATTGTCTGGAATGAGCCTATGTGGATCTTTGCTGTGTCCTTGCTTGTAAGACAGCTCCTAAGATCTAAATCCAGACAAAGCAACAACTGAAACCCTAGACTGAGAAGACTAGTCCCCTGTGCTATGGTGATACCACAACAAGTTATCAAAGCAACAGAAATTCAGAACAGCTTGTGATCCAGATGACTGAGAAAGACACATACAATCAGAAATACATTATAACTGCAGAACTATTAACTTGCTCTAAAGCTTTTATTTAAACTGAAAATGGTGGCAACATACAGCATGATAAAAAAAAATCACTGTGGAACAACTATAAATTAATTCCAGAAGCATTTATTGTATCACTATGAAAATGTCACACCTCTAATTCTACAGTATTTCCCTGCAGCTTTACATTTCATTACATTGCAGTGAAGAAATCCCCTCCTGCAGTAACTGCAATGGTTATTAGTCTGTTATTTGGGCAGATACTAATATAATGGTAGCATGGTTCTTAAATCAGGCTTCTGAAACAATGAACAATACATAGCAATAACTCTCACATCCTCTCTCAGCAGAGTATCAGGTAGTTATATAAAAATTAATGGAGGCAAATGACAGCAAAATCACTCATGTATCTTAGTTACATACACAATTATGATTTTAGACTTCTATAACCATGAGTGCATTGTTACAGAACAGGGACAACACTCTTACCTTAGAAAACATTACAACCAGTGGCCATCGGATTTCAAAGCCAGGTGCATGCTCCAATCTCTCTCCTATGGTTAGCAAGATTTGTCCTCTTACCCTAAAGCACCTATCCCAGTCTGATCCCCTGTTAAAGGGAGTCCTTATACAGATGGCAGACAAACTGCTCATTGGCAAGGCCTGCAATAACATGTCCTGTTTCCAGTCCTAGAGCTAACTGGAAAACACTAGTCATTCTTCTATTCACAACCTCAATTTTTCACATGAATTCTTTGATCAACACTCTAACCTGCTTGCCTGCACTCTGCACATTTTTAGTCAGTTTTGGCTTCAACGTTTAAGTGTTTGAATGCACTACCTACAAAAGGCAAGTATGCAATTATCACTCAATAAAAAGCAGACCATTATTAAGCACAAGAAAGGATTCAATCCCAATAGCACCCTGATACAAGAATATTTTTTTCTGCAAGGCTAGAGTGGCACAAGACAATTTTCTTTCAGGATAAATTATCAGATTATTTCATCCCCATGCAAAAAAGAAAGCAATGCCCACATAGAAAGGGAAAGTATTTCCTAAATCACCATAATTTTTTCATACCATAGAATCATAGAGTGTCTTGGGTTGGAAGGAACCTCTAAAGGTCATCTAGTCCAACGCCCCCCCTACAATAACCAGGGACATCTCACACTAGACCAGATTGCTCAGAGCCCCATCAGGCCTGACCTTGAATGTCTCCAGGGATGGGGCCCTCACCACCTTTCTAGACAACCTGTTCCAGTGATCCACCACCTTCATATTAAGTAACTTTTTCCTAATGTCCAACCTACATCTACCCCTCTCTAGCTTAAAACCATTACCCCTTGTCCTGTTGTTACATGCTCTTGTGAACAGGTCTTCCCCAGCCTTCTTATAGGCTCCTTGTAGCTAACTTATGTCATCAAACAAGCATTTATTGCAGCATTTAATAGATTACTTGCTGACCTGCTTTCTTGGACTCCCCAGTAAGACAGAAGGAACTTGTCCTTTTCCTTTGCTGCCACACTGGCCCTAGCCAGGCCCATCTGCAACTGACTCAGAGGACAAGCAGGAGGAAACAGCACCCTCAAAACTGGCACAACTGAATCTGCTCAGTTGATATAGCAGAAAGCCATGGAGAAGGGGATTTGGTTTTGCTGGCATTAGTAATATTTCAACATGCTTTAAGTTGTTTGGAGGATGTTACCTACTGAGGGCAAGTACTATATACACAGACACAAAGTAAGGCCTTTCCAAGAGGAGGGAGAGCCCCACAGTTGATATGTTGAACTGTGTCTGCAACTCAGAAGTTGTTGAATTTTACTTTACTGACTGGATTCAACATCATTCTTGCACACCTCAGATGTTTAGGACAACTTAAAGTTTCAGTTCCTCAGATTTACCACTGTACTCTCCTTTACTCCTACTCCACCTTCTGAGGAAATTACCTCCTACCACTACCATACTTTAAACCTGGGCTGATGCCCTGCTGTAATACACTAAAAGGAGGAATACACAGGTTCACAGGAGGCAGTATGGGATGCAGATTTCATTTAGCTGATTCTTTACAGCCTCACAGGTGCCACATGACTAACACACTCCACATTTTGAACTGGCTGGAGTCCAAGGGCTGAAGACACTTTCACAATAGCCATGCCTTAACTTTATACTCAGTAAAGTACAGAAAGCATAATTAATCCATACTGTGAGATGGCTTGCTAATATAGCTGTCAGAATTACTTCTCTCACTCATATTTAGAGCCAGTTAGTTCAGAACTGGGTTAGAGAAATCTACTTGCAATTGATTCTGGTCATCACCAACTCAAGCAGAATTTCAGCAGACAATTTTGGACCCTAGGCACAGAAATAATCCTGGATGTCCTAAGTACTTCAATAAAATCGTACCCTTTCACAAGGAAATTGGGATAGAAAATGCTTTTGCCTTAAATATCCTTTATGCAAATAAGGCAAAGAATCCAGTTACAGTAATTAATATTTGGGTATGTCCATAATACCATAGGATGAGCAAGCTCCCAAAGCCTTAAGTGAACCTTTTCTATCAGCCAAGACAGAAATGTTTCTTATAATAATTGTGTCCATTTACAGAGTTCATGCAGAATATTAGTGCCATCTGCAAAGACAACTCCCTTCAAAAACTGGGAAAGCACTGATCTGATTTCAATGAAACAAATATGGTGACATGGCAGAGGGCCATTTCCTTGCCCACAGCTTGTCCATTTCTCCTTTCAGCAAGCTGAGGGGGAACAGGAAGTCAGCTTCCAGGCTGACACCATGGTACTGGTCTGTGAAAACCAAGTATAAATCACACCTGTCTATGCATTCATTTTATCAACCTAAATACTGGTCTTGTGGGAGTTAAAGCTCTTTAGGAGCTCACATTTGGTATGCTGAATGTTCTTTTATAAACTAACTTTCCAGCAGTTTTTTTTCAGCTCACAAATTTCTCACCTCCCGTATCATAATTTCTGTTGCTTTCGGGAGAGTACATCTTCAATAAATTAGCAGTAGCTCCTTAAATATACATAGTATCATGTGGATTAGAAATACATTAGAGCAGAAATCTTAGGGGAATGGCACTTGTCTTTTCAGAAAAAATTCTGTCATTTGAGACCATGCAGATGCCTCCTTGACAGAAGAATCCAGATTAATTTGCTAGTTGGATTAAAAAAATTTAATCTCTAACTTAATACTAGCAACTTTTTTGTATATCTCTTACAAGTTTTATTTTTTAGCATGTATTAAAGCTTTTAAGAAAAGCCACTAGAACTTAATCTATTGTTTCAATGCAAATTCCAAAATTCTGTCAAAAGGCTTCTCTTTGGCAACAAGCATTAGTTAGGGTATTAGACATTAAGGATTGCTGACGAACTGAACGGGAAAACATGTTGCCAATATTTAGGAATGAGTAATAGTAGTACTTTATGACCAAAGGAATTATAAGGAATTTTTAATACCTACAAGGAGGACTATTAACAATATTACCTGTTAGCAAGTCAGTTGTCACCACTGATGTGTCTGAGAAACAAGTATTGGTTTCAGAGTAGCTGTCTACTTATTCCAAGCTCCACACACATCCAGATGAAGTTCTGAATGAGTTTCATCCAAGAGCAGATTCCCTTGGATGCCAGTTCCATAACACAAACCAAGAAGTCTCTCCAACCTCGCCCTGCCAAAAGTGAAATATCAGATGTCCTCTAAAGCCACCTGTCTCCAAGTCACCTAAAGCACCACTCCAACTCAAAACCAGATTAAGTCTTAAATGCAGGTTGTACTGCTAGAAAACATAGGGTTATCTGCCATCACAGTATCAGTTCATAGGGTTTCTCTTTTCCTAACCATGGGCTCCCTGACTGTTTTGTTCTTAGGTTGTCTGAAAAGGTTAATATTTAGAACAAGATCCCTTTCCAAACAGGAATTACAGGAGAACTTTATGAAGGTTTTAAAATTCAGAATTGCTGCCTGTCAGTTTTTCTTCATGCAGTTCTGAACCCAGTTGTGAATTTGTGGAGGTGGATGTGTGGGGGAGTTGCAGACTTCTTTCCACTTGATAATAAAAGATAGGCAGCAGAAAAGGGTATCAGGTTTGTAACATTTAGGTAGATAGAAAAGGCAACTCTGAGATGCATATCACCATGGAGCACAGCAAGCAGAAGATGATGTCTAAGGGAGAGCCTGTATATCACAATGACATCACAAGAGCAAGAGCTGAATAAGACTACATGCAATTTTAAACACCAGTGTTGATGAGTATGAGATGTACTCTTAAAGCAAGAAATGGGTCAGAGCTCATCAGCTCAGATATTTTTATGATCCATCCAATCAGGAATTCTGAGAAAAGAAGAGCTCCTTCTGAGCATACAAAACAAAGGAGCACTTAAAGCTTACAGGCTGAGAGAGTTGGGGCTGTTCAGCCTGGAGAAGAAAAGGCTCTGGGGAGACCTTATAGCAGCCTTCCAGTACCTGAATGGGCCTACAGGAAAGCTGGGGAGGGGCTTTTCATCAGAGAAGACAGCAATAGGACAAAGGTTACTGCTTTTAAACTGAAAGAGGGGAGATTTAGGCTAGATATTAGGAAGAAATTCTTTATTATAAGGATGGTGAGGTACTGGAATAGGTTGCCCAGGGAGGTTGTTGATGCCCCATCCCTGGAGATTTTTAGGGCAAGGTTGGATGAGGTTTTCTGCAACCTGGTCTAGCAGTAGGGGTCCCTGCTCATAGCAGGGGGGTTGGAACTAGATGAACTTTAAGGTCCCTTCCAACCTTAACAATTCTATGATTCTATGAAGTAAGCTTCATAAAAGGGAGCACATAATCGAATATGTAAGAGGCAGTTAAGATGTCTGCTTTTAAAAGCCCAAACAGGTAGTTCTGGAGCACAGATTTATATCCTACATTCACACTGTAATTCCTAGTCACTCCAGGATTTTCAGGGTGACTAGACCCAGTGCTTCATTGCATCAGGAGGTCTTATCTGAGCTTTTGACTACAGAAGCTCTCCTGTATTTAATTTAGAAGATCAAGTTTTCCTGAGATTCAGCATTAGGTGGATATATTACATACTAATACACAGTATACATATGGTGCAGGTTTTTTTGTTAAAGAAAGTTAGACACTTAACTACCTTACCAACGGACACTGTGCATTCTTTATTGCCCAACATCTTGAAGGCTAGAATGTATTTTTACAGCACTCTATAGCTCTGAGGGCAAGAGGGGAGGGCAAAGGTCCCAGGTACTGGTCTCCTTGAACACCAGCAGAATTTTGGCTTCTAAAACCAGGAGATGCTCTTTGGGTAGCAAGGCTGGCTGCAGAGAGATGAGATGTGCTTAATCAAGTGGGATACGAGCACCTTCAATAGGCTTGCTACCTTAGAGAGGAAAGTTTTAAACTAGGTTTACTGGTGAATAAACAACAGAACACAGAAGGAAAAAGAAATTGAGGAAATGGGGGTGGTGCTCACCCAACAGCACAAGATAGGCTCTTGCATTTCCTGCAAAAGTGGTGCAACCAGAGAGCCACTTGAAGTGCCTGTACATGACTGTGAAGCACATGAAACAGGACAAGTCAGATCTGCAAGAGCCTGTACAGCTAAGGTGCAACTGCAATGACATGAAAGATGGGATAGCTCACAGAGACCCATAATGGGTGGATACAGGCTCTTTAGGAAGAATAAGACAGGAAGACTAGGGGTTGTGCTCACCATAAATGCTCAATGCATAGAGATTTGCTACAGACCTTCTACTCATGACTAAAAGAACTTGCTCAGAATGTTTCAAGAGGCCAATGCTGCCTGTTCAAGAGGAAACCAGTGCTCTGGCTTCCTGAGCAGGAGGCTGCAGATGCAGGAAGGAATGCATTTCTTTAAATTGTTCCCTTCACACAGAGAATTTGTGTCAATATCTGCTAAGTTCAAATATTGTTTCAGTGTTCCCAAGCTTGAAGTGTCCTAACAGTAGATTAAGTTAAGGCCATCGCCTTACCTATGGCAAGTACTCTATTCTTCCAACTCTTAATTTCTTTCCTCATAACTGTAGAGCCTAGACACAGGAATTCCCATAATCATCTCACTTTGTAGAGTCTTTCATTTTTACATGCTGCCATGCATAGAAACCCTTTCCGCTGTCATTTTCAAACCATTAAACTGCCACTACAGTGACTCAAAGTATTGCTTTAAAATCCTGTTAAAGGATTATGAAAAAGCCTTTTGACAATGCTATAAGGACAATATATTCGGCTGCAATAAGAATGTATTTACACATGCAGGGAAAAGGGAGGGGAGGCAAAGCAGGGGGAAGATTTTATGCAGTTGCCTGATGCTAAGCAGGAAGAAAAACTGCCGTTCTCAAAGCCTAAGCAAAGCATCAGCATAAATGAACACACGCAAATGAAACTGCTTCCAACTGGATGTGGAGGGTCCCTAATAATCTCACAGTGGGTGGTACCATTAGTTTCAGTCTCTTCCCACCTGCAAGCCACATCACAGAACTGGTAGTCTCATTTTATGCCAACACTGCTATAATTGTTAAAGGGCAAGATTGAAAATGATGATAAAACTGATAAAAACATGTGTAGCCTCTTTTCAGCCTAACCACTCTGCAGCTTGTATGTAGCCAAAGCATTTGAAGTAAATTACATGAACAAATGGAAGGAAAGAAAAGGCTATTGAGAAACACTTACATTGGGAACAGAATTAAAAACTCACTCCTTAGTGCAGATCTCAAATATCTACATAGCTCAAATCTAGTGAATTAGACTTTGCTTGGCAAATGGATACTTCTAAAACACCAATTACCTTCCTCATCAGTAATACATTTTTAGGTCTAAGTTAGTGGAAACTGTACCTCTGGGTATTATTTTTAAAAGTCACAGCAAGGGCATACCTCATCATCAAGTTCTTCCTCTAATATTTTTAACTGTGAGGAATCAAATAAGAGCAATACTGAAGAAATATTGTTGTGGATTATACCTGCAAGCCAAGGTTTTCCCTGAACAAGGAAAAACATCCTAGATCTATATGCATCCTCCTGCATGTATTCAGCTTCTTGTAACCTACATATACCATGGAAAATCTTTTCCCTTTCTATAAAAGGACTGAGCCAAACACTACTTTTAGCTAACTCTGTGTGATAGGTATTCAGGCTGCTGGTTCATAGGGCAGTAAAAATCTTCAGCACCCGTTCCTGGACCTGAAGTGCCAGGAACAGCTAAAGCAAACCAATAGAAACTCAGTTTGCCAAGGCCAATTTGATAAATTTTTGAAGGGCTGTGTCCCCCAAAACTTTTTGCTGTGCTCAGTGTTGCCTGCTTATTTGTAGCCAGAATATGGCTGGCATAAAAATGTGGATTCAGTTAACATTCAGATTACTATAACACCCTTTGATCTAGACCAAACACATACTTCTACATCATGTAGAGAACCCAGATTTGGTACCAGTGAAAATGTATTGTTATGCCCAGCTATTTTCAAGTGCAAACCTGTCTTAGTTCATAAGGGATACTTTTCCTAAGTATTGCTTCTGTTTGTAAACATGTAGAATAGCTACAATCTCTGATTGTCAGCTACAGACAAGCCACTAAAAAGCATGCTCATAAAATTCAGAAGTCCCATCACATTGCACACATGTATATACAAGTCAAAAATACCCCATTACTTTAAGGTTCCTCTTTTATTTTGTTTTTCAGTGAATTAACTTGCATTCCTGCCCAGAAATGGGTTAACTAGCCATGAAATCCCTTCCTTTGCTAACCAAGTTTCAAAACCATACTCAGTCTGAAAGTGCTGAAGGGACCATTAAATCCACCCTTCCATATCCAAAAGCTCTAGGCATTTTAAACAGACTTGAGAATACCTGTCAAGAGTAATGTAGGGCTTTATCTGCCCTGGAAACAAATTGTATAAACTTGCAGGAAATATATACCTTAAATGATAGCTGGTAATAATGGTCTGAAAAAGGACTTGGGCAATCAAGGTTTATTTTCTAGTTCTTTACAGGGTCTCAGACAGACTTTGAGCAAATAGTTTGTCAGTTTTTATAGGAAGGCATATGAAATCCACCCTTCACCTGCCCTCTTGGTCTTGTCCATGAGACCTTCCAGGACTATTTTTTGGTGCTGTCATAATAAAAGCAAATAGCAAAGTGTGGGAGGCCTGGCCTTTCTGTGCTAAAGCAAACATTGCAACAGGATATGAACCTTCCATTCATTTAAAGGGGATACTTTCAAGTTTGTTTTTGGCTTTGTATACTCAGAAGAGTGGCAGGCTCTATGTGGAGACTTAAGATGAGTACATGAAAAATGTAAGATGGAAACATTTTTGCATTGAGTAGAACCATGCACAAAATGAAAATTCAGACCAAAACAACCTTTCAACTATAACTTCAGATTTTTCGTTTATGGCATGAAGTGGGAAATGAAAAAACACCACAATTTTGTCTCCATGAAGTATCATTTGTGATGCTTTTGAAAGTTAAAGCTATAAAACTGGAAGTCTCACTTTGTATACGTAAGCAACCACCATCTCTTCTAAGACTCACTTTCAAATTAAATACACTCTCCCAGCTGTCATTTCTAGCTATTTAATCAGAAAGAGGTTTCTTAGGAACACAAAGCAGAAGGTTATTAAGTTAAATCAGAATCTATATTTACAAGCATCCCCTTAAGCAAGCAGATTTTCTGTAGCATATATTCCTAAGGGTTGTTCAATCATGGTATCTGAATAAATGAGACTGCTAAAGAATGACGTGCACAGTAATAATCCCAGTTCTAGACACCCTGCTCCATCTTTAGCAACACAAATCTTACAGGTTGATCAGCAGTAAAACTGAAGTGCCCAGGAGCAGCTGAGCTAGTGCTTTCCAATTTCTTTCCTCTTATCCCTTTCCATCCAGTTCTAGCTACAACACAAAACGCATTTTTAAACACAGCTTGAGGCACTGGAGGTGACAGCTCCTTCCTGCATCTGTCAGCCTTGTAGTTAGGACACTCACTCCAGACAACCTCACCACCTCCCCAGGAGAAAGAAAGGGAAGCAAAGCGTGTTGCCTCTGGAAGAAGAGAGGAAGGTTTCTCTGCTCAATGAGGCATTTCCACTACAGAAACTGCAGAAGCATTAACAGGAGCAGGACCCATGACCTGCAGGTCCAAATACTAATCCCCATCATTATTCATTTGCCATCTCTCAGTAAATTGATTTAAAAATGCACCTGCATTCCAAATTGAACTAAACCACAACACTGAAGATTCAAAAACAATTTGAAGACTCCAAAGCAATTGGCTGCAGCAAAAGAATATCTTAGAGATAAATCAGATATTAAAATTAAATTCCTAATTTATACAAGTCTTGCCAAAAGGAGAACAGAACTCCATGGTGTCAGTTCTGCTACTTCCCACCAAAGCTAACCTCCACCTCATGAATCATCCTCACAGTATTCTGTTATACTGGATAAAATAAGAGGAAGATGTTGTTTCAAACTAGATACTTGCAGTAATTTATTTTCCAGATTCTGTTATATTCTACATATACTACTGAATATATAAGTAGAAATTATAAAGAAATGTCCATTTTGAGAAAAATATCATTAAAATTCTCCTAAATATGAAGATCCCATTTAAAAAGACAGGTAACATGCTCAACTGAATGGTATGAAATTCTTAACTATGAGGGGCAGATGAGCAAATTGCACTACTCATGATCGGCAGGCTAAGGCAGTCTGTCCACATGACATCAACTGGAGAGCAAGATGTAGATGTAGTAATGCAGGAAGAGTCTACACACAGATCTAGTTCCCATGTTAATGGTGAAGCAGTGAATATAACCCTATCTTGTCATGGGGAGGCACATATCACACTGGCTACTGTTGGGGAACTGAGGGAAAAGGGAGTGCTAAGATACCTTTCCTGGCAACCCACCCTTCTTCCCACCTGAACTGCCAGCTGCCTCCATGCCAGACATTGTTCTAGGGGTCTCAGATTTCTTCTTTTTGTTGCTTCAGGGTTTTACGTAAATCAAGACATTAAAAACTTCTGTTTTCATGACATTAAAAAGCACAGGGCATTGGGTTACTCTTCTGATAATTGCTTTCAGAAGAGAGGGTCTGTTATCAAATTGGCAGACAGAGATTTAATTCCCAAAGTCCATTCAGCATTTACGATCAGTTTTGTGATACACAGCCTAGGTATGATTTCAGAGCCTGAATCCCCAGTTTGCCTGCTGTACCCAATAGCTGGAGGACAGATGCAAGGGAAGATGTTTAACTAGCAGCTGGGTTTGATAGCCCCACAATTCCTCACTCATGTGGGACTGCACATTCCTGCAGCTAAGACCTGTGCTGGCAGCACAGTGGCATGAAGATGTCTGCCCTGCTGAGGAGCTAGCCTGCTGTTAGGCCCTTAAGAAACATGCCACATTTGGCTGAACCAAAAGTCACTTTTTGTAGCAAACATGGAAGTCAAGAGCTCAGTGGTTGTAGTGTTCCCATAATGCAAGATCTTTAGTATAATCTTTGTTTACACTCACCAGCAGCCCAGTTAACATATCTATGAAGCTATACATCTAAAGTACAGGCCACAGCCCTGTTATCTTCTGGGTTACAATACCCCAGGCTTCTCACATGCTCCAATACTGTACCAGTGAAGAACCAGGAAAATACAGACCTGTTACACTAACAGTACCTGGAAAAGTAATGGATAAAAATCATACTGGGTGCTACTAGAAAGTAGTTAAAGGATGATGCAACCATTAGGCACAGACAACAGGGGTTCACAAAGGGGGGGTTCTAACTGATTTCATATGCTTCTACGATAAGGTCACCCACCTTGTGGATGAAGAGAAGGCAGTTAACTGGATTTTAGCATTCTGGATTTTAGCAAGGCTTTTGTTAACTTTCCCTCACATCATCCTTCTAGGCAAGCTGTCAGAGGTGTGCAGTTACATGGTATGCTAGCTAAAGAACTGGTAGGACTCAAGTGTTGTAGTGAATGGTGCTACATCTGTCTGGCAACCAGTCACTAGCAGTGCTCCTCTGGGCTCAATTCTAGAGACAATTCTGTTCAATACAGGAATGGGGTAGAAGGCCTTACAGTAAAGCCCACATAGCCCCTGGGCTAGGAACTAGCACTCAGTGCATGTTTTCTTTGTTTCAGTAAATATTCAGAGAATTCTTACATGTCAAGACTTCCTCAGTGAAGACCAACAGATTATCTACCACAACCTGCATTACAGCCCAGTGGATGCCACTGCTCAATCATCTGCTTCCAGTCAGGTAGAGACTAGAGCTGAACTTAACCCTTACCCCAACTCAGGGATGTCCTGACTATGGGAGAACTGTTTTACTTCCTTTTATTAAGGACACTTGCTTATGAATTTCTAAAGGGTGGTTGTCAGAAAGATGAGGTCAGACTTCTCAGTAGTGTCCAGTGACAGAACAAAGGACAATGGTCACAAACTGGTACACAGAAGATTAAACTTAAAATACTACTTTACTCTGAGGGTAACAGAGCACTAGAACAAGGTACCCAGGGAGGTTGTGGAGTCTCCATCCCTGGAGACATAAAAAACCCACCTAGACATGTTCCTGTGTAATCTGCTCTAGGGGATCCTGCTCTGGCCAGGGGATTAGACTGGATGATCTCCAGAGGTGCCTTCCAACCCCTACCATTCTGAGATTCTGTGGCACTGAAATGGGAAACAAAATACTCCCCTCATGCCCAAGCACCAAAGGTTGAACACTAGGTTCAAGCCAAGAAGCATTTTTCAGCTTTTCACTTCCATAAGAATACAAGGGTACTTTCAAAGAAGCTCAACCCCACCACCAGTTTTATCTGAAGTATTACTTCTCCTTATATTTTGAGCTGGTGTCACTGAGAACTCACATCAAATATCCTGACTTGCACATTAGGATAAGGTGTTTAGGTAAGACATGGAAGCAAACACTTAAGTTTTCTTGAATTGACTGCCTCCAAGTTTTTACATTTACTATCTCTGTGATTGGCATGTGTACAAGTTTCAGGCATAAATGAGTGAAGAAACAAAATTAACCTCAGCATGGCAGAAAAATATATAAAATTTGTTCTTTATTACCATTCCTAATATGTCCTTCAGTAGTTCCTAATATGTACAGATATGAAGAGTTCATTTCTGCCATCAGCGTGTTATCTGTGTTGTCTTTATAGCTCTAACATTCATGATTAAGCAGTGAAATCCCAGTATGTTATTCTTACTGGGCTATATTCTACACTTCTACCCAATGGAAGAGATTTGCTTGCCTATGTGCTGGTTTTAGCTTTTGACCAGCATCAATGACTATATTCTCACAGTATTCTTGCCTGTATCAAGACTGATGGTACCTCTAATAAGCAGGCCTAAGGTAAAGTAGAAATTTAGTCAAGGATTTGAGAAAAATCCAGATTACACAAGTAGTATGCACTGCAATTGTCACCATTTCCTGTCAATGCTCAGGACTGGCAAATATTATTTCTATTCCTCTATTCCTGTGTCCACAAGACAATGTGCCATCTACATTTACTGTATTCCTACTAATGGTATCTATCCAGCTAAAATATACTGCTTTATAAAGGTTGCTTCAGGAGCTGGTAACAAGGATAAAACAATATTTAACTAGTTGGCACACATTATCTGTTAAGAAAGGTTGAAAAAGGTTTGACCATACTTGCTGTACAGCTCTGCCTGCACTTCCTGGCTTATAGGAGGAGTTAAAGATTAAGCAACAAAATGTGGCAACACTGCCCATATTTAGAGGTGATAGCAGGCTTTAAGGATGAACCAACTGAAGTTAACATTCAGTTTAAGATAACTCTTGGGAGAGCCAAAAGTTACTGTTGGGTTTTTTTATATTTTAAATAGCAAGATGACATTGAGGATTTATTTTCCAAGAGCTCAGAACATACACTAACCTTCAAACAGATTTCCTGAATAGCAGAGCTGGCAAAGGACTTATAAAAACCTTTCCCCCAAAAGAATATATATTGCTATCCAAGTGTAGTTCAAAAATGAAAACTGACAAGAAAGGGAAAAACTGACTTAGCTCAAGTGAAAGGTGAACAGCTGTTTCCTAAATACAGGCTTATGCCTACTCCAGAGGTTGAGAATTAAGTGTAAGGTTTACTGTGTTCACTGTCATCCATTATTTGCTTTGCTTCTGTTATAATGCTCCTTTTTTAACATGTATGTAATGTTGTGATAAACATTCAGCAAGTATAGTTTTTTCTTTCTTGACTTCTTTCTAGCTGTTCTTTCAACTTATTTTGCCACAATATTTGGAACAGGAACCTATCACTCCTTTCCCTATCATTGATATGCCTTTCCCCCTAATTTTGTCCTTCAGTTATTTTGGGATCTTGTAACAGCTTTTCTTGGGTGCTACAAAGCTCAAAGCTTTCAAATTTATTCCTCAGGAGTTAGAGGGGAAACCATTGCACCCTTTTCCACATCAGACATGGCTCTTTTCACACTTTTTCAGACTAATTGACAAGCCAACATCTCAAGGGAATAAGGACAATAGCAGCTGTACAAGATCCACCTGGATGTGTACCAGACTTTTGTTAGAACTGTCTCTCACAGTATCCTTCTGAACAATCTGTCCAGCATCCAGCTGGACAAGCACATAATACATTGGGTGAGAAATTGGCTGATGGGTCGAGCTCAAAGAGTCATAGTAAATGGGGTCACATCAGGCTGGCGACCGGTCACTAGCGGGGTTCCACATGGATCAATCTTAGGGCCAGTACTCTTGAATATATTCATAAGTTACTTAGATGCAGGACTTGAAGGCCTACTTACTAAGTTCACAGACAACACTAAATTGGGAGGAGCGGTTGACACTCTCGAGGGCAGAGAGGCCCTGCAGAGGGATCTGAACAAATTAGAGAGCTGGGCAATTGCCAATTGCATGAAGTTTAACAAGGAGAAGTGCCAGATTTTGCACCTGGGACACGGCAACCCTGGATATACAGACAGTCTGGGGAGTGAGAGGCTGGAGAGCAGCCCTGTGGAGAGGGACCTGGGGGTTCTGGTCAATGGCAAGTTGAACGTGAGCCAGCAGTGTGCCCTGGCAGCCAGGAGGGCCAGCCGAGTCCTGGGCTGCATCAAGCACGGCATAGCCAGCCAGTCGAGGGAGGTGATTGTTCCACTTTACTCTGCACTGGTGCAGCCCCATCTTGAGTACTGTGTGCAGTTCTGGGTGCCACAGTACAAAAAGGATATGAAGCTGCTGGAGAGTGTCCAGAGGAGGGCCACGAGGTTGGTGAAGGGCTTGGAGGGGATGCTGTATGAGGAGCAGCTGAAGGCACTTGGTCTGTTCAGCCTGGAGAAGAGGAGAATGAGGGGAGACCTCATTGCAGCTTACTGCTTCCTCACTAGGGAAGGTGGAGGAGCAGGCACTGACCTCTTCTCTCTGGTGATCAGCAATAGGACCTGAGGGAATGGTATGAAGATGTGCAGGGGGAGGTTTAGGTTGGACATTAGGAGGGGATTCTTCACCCAGAGGGTGGTAGAGCACTGAGATAGGCTCCCCGGGGAAGTAGTAATGGCACAAACCCTGACAATATTCAAGAAACGTTTGGACAATGCCCTCAGGGACATGGTATGAACCTTGGGGTTGTCAGGTTCTGGGGTGGGAGTTGGACTTGGGGATCCAGGCTGTCCGAGGAGGTGTTTGAGCCACCATCCCTGAATACATCTAAAAAGACAGATGTGGTGCCAGGGGACAGGGTTTGGTGGTGGATGTGGCAGAGCTAGGGCAGTGGTTGGACTTGATCTTGAAGGTCTTTTCCAACCAGAATGATGATAACAATTATTCCTATTGGGAAAGCCATTTCAAATCTATGCTGTCATTTGCTTGCTCTATCAGAATTGGAATCCACTAATTCTCAGGGTACAGAACAACTTTCCCTTTAGTGATAAATAATTTTAAGACCTCTTCTAAACTAAGCAGAAGTTTGGGAAGAATGTCCTTCCCATTTTTTATCTTCAAAATGGCAACAGCAATTCTTACACATTCTCATGTAATTTCCTGAAAAGCTCTGTGTAAGTCACTGGAAAATCCACAGCACACTTTTCCCTTTACATCACTGAACTCATTATTTCTCCTGATTTAAACAGACCCAAACCCTGCAATTGCTGTCTGCCAAATCCATTGACTATCCTGGTCTAAAAGGCTGAAAATCCTTCTAAATAAATTAAATCCTAAATCTTCCTTCATAATGGAAACACCTCAGGCTTACTGAACTTTCATAGGCTTCAGTTGCTGTACAGTAGGTGGCACAGATACCTTAGAACATCATTTAATCACCATAAAGCTAACTTCTCACAAATGAAAAAGGTTTAGGCTTGAAATTTAACTTCTATCTATCCAGATAGGAGATTCTTAGTTCAATATCTAAAGGAGCTGAAATCCCTCTAAGCCAAAATTTTGTAGCAATGTAGGCCAAAAGCTTCAGCCAGCCTTGCCTTTTCTTCTATACAAAAAAGTAATAGTGAAATCTCCACCTGACTTTGAGAAATGCCAAAAGTGTAACTCTACATTTAATTTGTTCTTCTGCAGCTGCATGTCCAAGTTTCTGGCCTGAGGACAACTCAATAGGGGAAGATACTTACTTAGAGACTTAAACTCACATACTGAATCACAGATAAAGCTTCCAAATAGAATTTCCTCACCACTGATCCACAAAGCCTACAAACAGCTCTTTTGTACCATCTTGACAGTTGCCTTATCTGCTTCACAGATAATTTTCTCCTCATCTGTTATACATATCATTTAGCCAACATTTCCTTTCTGTTAGACCCCCGTGGCAATAGATATCATGCATTTACTATCAAACTAAGCATAATGTTAATATCTTAATTATTTAGTTGAGTCAGAAAAAAGCTCTCATTTAAGGGACTGGTGGGCAAGTGCATTTTATTTTTTCAACACCAATATCCACAGGGTATAAAGCAGTACAGACATCCTCTGCTTCCCACTGCTGACAATAATTACAGTTAGTCAATCTTACTTTCACTTAAAGTTCAGAGTTTGAGTACTTGTCTGGAAGGGGCCTCGAATTGTAAAGATTCAAGGGACTACTTTTCCCTGCAGGACAATGAAGTAATGGGGTCTTCCCAGCTTTCAAGCTTCTTTACTAGCTCAGGGAACTAATCGGTAAAATAAGCATAAAGCAGACCTCGAACTAGACCATTTAGCACTGTGGTAGGCCAGGCATTCTTTGTTCCCACAGGTTTTCTTGTCAGGAAAGGCGACAATCAGGAGATAATTGCAGTATGATGGTATGGTATTCGTACACGGCAGCAATCCTTTCGACTAGGGCTGCCAAATGCAGAAAGACAAGAGACTTCCAGGTTTCCCTCCCCTGCAAGACCCTTTGTTCCTTGTGCCATTCTTAGAGCTTTTCCTTGGAGCATGGGGAGGGGCAGTTAAGCAGATAACTACAACACAAGCCAAACAAATTACTGCTTTTCCTTCTCCTAGTGCTGCTGAGCTTTGAGACTTTTAGCCGATGCATTCAGAGATAGACATACCCACCCTTTTTCCCATTTTTACCTTGTTAGGTAAGCTTCAGAGGAAAACAAATCTGATTTTCCAAGTTTCTCTTTTGTCTGAGGTAGGAGTAGGAACTGCATTCCTTTCAGGGTAATTCAGAGCCTAGAAGAGCAAAGCAAGCAGCCCATCAATAAGATCAGCAGTAAAACCAAATGCAGGCTAATTAAAGCAATACAGATATGCAATCAATAGATACCAAAAAGGTTGCATCACAAGATCTGTTTACCTAAAGACTTAATGAAGCCATATATGTCTACAAATCCTCCTTCTGTAACCCTAGAGAAGGAAATGAGATAGGCTGGCCTGAAGCACAGCACTGATAAGAAGCAAAATGCAAATGCCCTCAGTTACTTCCATTACTGGAACCTTGTTAAGAGTGCAAGGTGCTTCAATTATTTTTTGTAAAAAAAGGCCATGCATGCAGGGGATTTGCTTATAGCCAATTTATCTGAGTCAGAGTGAGCCACTAGACATCTACTTTTTCTGTAGGAGAAAGGGAAACTATCTGAAGTAAAACCTCCAGGTTTTGTGTGGTTTTATTTCTGACCCAAAAGGCAGTCACTTCTTAATAAGCCTCTAGCATGATGTAACAAGTGCTAAGATGCTACCAAGAGCCACCAAGCTGGTGAAAGGTCTGGAGAATAAGTCCTATGAGGAGAGGCTGAGGGAACTGGGATTTAGTCTGAAGAGGAGGCTGAGGGGAGGCCTCAGTGCCTTCTACAACTACCTGATGGGAGGTTGTAGGGAGGTGGGAGTTGGTGTCTTCTCTCAGTGAATGATGACAGGACAAGAGGAAATGGCCTGAAGTTGCACTAGGGGAGGTTTAGACTGGATATTAGAAATACTTTCTTCACCAAAAGAGCAGTTGGACAGTGGAACAGGCTGCCCAAGGAGGTGGTGGAGTCACCATCCCTGGAAGTGTTTAGAAGAAATATAGATATAGTGCTTAGGGACAAGATTTACCACTGAACAGGTAGATTAGTTTATGGTTGGATTTTGTTATCTTCAAGGTCCTTTCCAACCAGGATGATTCTATTCAATGCCATACAACTTGTGTTGATAAATGCATGTGAGAAAAAGAACTTATTTTTGGTTAAGAGCTCACGTGTGACAAAGACAAGCAACAAAAGTAAGGTGTATAAGTGATGTCTATCCCTTGTGATCTTATCACAGCATATACATGCACAAAGCTGAAAGAAGCCTCCACCTATGATAGTTCAGGCCTACATGAGTCTATAGAAGACAGCCAACAAGCCTTTATGCATAGAAATACCTAACTCAGCATTAGGGAACTCTTGCCTATAGGTTCAGTTTTGTAAATATCTCTGCAGGGAAGCAATCTTACTTGATTTCAAGGTACTTCTGAAGGCAGGACAGATACATACACAAGGTTTTTCAGGATGAGTGCACAGGTGTGTGCACATAGTCTGTATTTATCTTAATACAGCTAAGGACACTACTCCTTCTCAATAGGCTGTTTCCATTTTTGCTTTAGAGGATTCCCAGGAAGCACATGAAAACTGAGCACAATATTCAAGCATCATAGCAGAGAGACATATGGAGAGAAGGAGTGTTACTTTAGAAGCTGCTTTTTTAATCAAATATGGCAGTTGCTTTAAAGCAGTTCACAGGTTTTAAGTACTGCAAATAGTCTTGAGATGCAACTCTAAAAGGAGCATGAGGAAGTAATTAAGGTTCAGGAAAAACTGTTTGATCCTTCACCCCATATCTCCTGTTTATTTCCATGATGTGAATACTAAAACATGTACAGTATTGCTAATAATTAAAAGTGCAACACATTTATAGTTCTTCTGTATCCAAAGTCAGAGTTCCCAGGATTAGGTTTGAATTAGACAAAAGAAAAATTAACCATTTATACAATCAATGAAAGTACAGGTGTGTAGTCAAATTTTAGAAACAGAGCAGAGTTCTGCAGAAAAAATCTTCACATGACAGATGCCAGCCATAAACACGTAATGCACTTCTGCAAGGCACTTTATTGAGCACAGTACAGGGATATAAATAAAATGGGGACTAAGGGTAAGCAGATACAAAACTGCTAGTACAGCCAAATTAAGGCCATGGACACTACTTTTGGCTACAAAGCACCCAAAGACTTGGTAGCAATAAATATATGCTGTTTCTACATGTACTAGTGAGTGGAGATGAAGGCTCCATGTTGCCATTGCAGTAAACAAAGCCACTCTACTGTATGCTGCTGCATGCTACTGTAAAACACCAAGATGTCAGAAGTAGCAGGAGACTAAACAGCTTTGCAGGGCACACACGATAAGAGCAAAAGCAGAAAATGTATTAAAATACATTCTATCCTAAAACAGTCCAGTGAGAATAGTCCAAAAGGAATAGTGGTTGATAGCAAGACGTGCTCTGCTCAGAAAGAAACAGCAAGTTACCCATTTATTTGCTGCAATGAAAAAGGACATCCCAAAGCTTGAAACAAAGAGCCCATTACTAAATATTCAAAGTGAGCAGAGAATTACTATGTTTAGCCAGCTAGCAGAAATAAGTGAAAATTTTCAACGGTAATTAAATACTGAAGTACAGATGACCATGTTATCAGGGTATTGGTGCTTTCAGAGATGCTTTTAACAAGGTAGCACTTGCAGGAACATTATGGCACACCTTAGCTGACTGAGAAGATATGGCCATCCTCTGCTCCAGTAACATGCAGCCAAAGAGGAAGTGCACTCATGCCTCAACTTTGGCCTGGGCACAGTTGCAGTATTTCTTTAAATGCTCCAAACCATGTTATTAAAGAGGCAGATTATCTGTGCCACCATCTGGCTTTCATTCCTACTTTGAGTCAATTACCTTCAGAGAACTATTGATGGTAAAATGTGCAACCACTGCTCCTCACATCATACAAGGCTGCCTTTCTGACCAAGACAGACACAGATGTCTCCTCCCTGGGAGGCTTTTCCTTATGCATCATCAACATCCATTCCTGTTTCCCTCAGAACATGTTAATCTGACTGTAGCAGCACAAACAAATTCAGACACCTCATTACAATCCATCAGGGAGCAAAAACGACAACCCTATCTGTCAAGAATTATAGGGTTCGGTTTAGAAAATAAAATAGTGTGATCTTTGCAAAGGGCTCTCAGGTGGGGACTCCTTCACCATTGTCCTTCCCATTTGACACAGTACTTTGCTTCCACTGCTTTGGAGAGACCTCATCTTCTCATGAATAGCTGCTGTAGTGTCAGAAGTTCCCATCCTATGCAGAAACTGAAATAACAAACTTAACTTGCAGGTCAGTTGGAAACTACAGCAGTTCAGTAGCTATGCCTACAGAGGGGGCAGGTATTCTTTTTTTTCAAGGATGGCAGAACAGGAAATCATATTGAAAAGGTATGCCTGCTATTATATTAATATAATAGCAAGAGTAAGGAGAAACAGGATTAGGCAGAAGTTCCCTTTTGTCCCCTTAAAGTAAATTCTGTGAATGTCACCATACAATCATGAAGCATTACTATTCAAATACATGAGATCCATAATAAACAGAATACTATAAACATCAAAAAAACTGCACAGGAATTAAATACTATTTATAAGTCACTTTGAATCTTTTATCTTAAAATTGACGAAATGGAGAAAATCCAGTTATTGGCAAGAGCTGGTAATTATTCCACATGAGATGGAGATCCAAGCCCCAGATGGTTCTCTAGATTCATGTGAAACTGAAGGCTGTTTTTAATTCAAGAAAGAGCTTTCAGTGGCAATGCTTACAGAAGTTATTCCCACTCCATGCACCTTATTGTCATGCCCCTTGGCACAACACAGCACCTGCCTTAGCTTGAGCAGTCACATTGTAAACAGGTTCAAGGAGCTAATCCAGAAAAACAGAAAAATGTCAAAACATTATTGCTGATATCAACTTTGACAAGTGCAATCACTGAACATCCTCCAGTTTTGGAGAAACCAGGCTGTTAACTGTGATAGTGAAGTCTATCAACACAATGAGACAACTCAAAATCCCAATATTTAACAAGAGATAGTCCTTGAATACACTCTTCCACTTGAAGTAAGGGTAGAAGTTAAATTCCAGCTTGATCCAGACCAGTGGGAAATATCACCTGACTTCAGAGCCAAGAGTTCATCCTCACATTTACAGGAACCATTTGTAATACATCAGAAGTAGATCTATATGGATTCCCTTTTCAAGCTTTGAGGGAAAATCAGAAGCATCCAGAATCCCAGAGGGAGATAAAACAAAATTCTGAAAGTTATTTCAACAACATTCCAAAATAATTCCATTAATGAATCATAGAAGTTTCCTAAGTGCATTGATTTAGGTTTAGGTTCCTGCTTTCCAGAAAGGCTATTTGGACACAATTGTCACAATCACACACAGTTTCAATTTAGGCAGAACAGGCATAGTCTGCAAGAAAATACTTTGAACTCTAAGAATAAAGTAACTTCAGAAAATACTCTGATAGCTTATTAAAAACATCCTTGTCACTTCCCATTATAAAGCTTCCTTGGAGCCTTAACTAATTTTCAACTACAGTAGCTTGGATGAACAACTTTCAAATCACATATTCTTCTATGAAAAATTAACATTCAGTTTCTGGGGTTTCTCCAGTTCAAATATGCATTGTAAAGCTGTTGATTAAACAGTATTTTGAAAGGTTATGACATGCTGTGTACTACCAGCTGGAAAAAATGGACCTAAACATTATGATCATTTTCCATCTAGCCAAGATTCAAATTAACATTCCTGCTTTACATTTTCCTTTAATTCATATTCCCCAGTGGCAAGTGCTTTAATATGAAGTCAACCAAAGTTGACTTCACTGACATTTAAGTCACTGAAATACAGGCTTACTAAAACAGCAGATAAAGAAAACCGACAAACAGAAACCTTGAAGCAAAAAAACACCAAATGAGCTAGTTCACTGCTTTCAGAAAAGCCACCAGGGTGCCCAAAGCTATGCCCCTGACTCCAGGGAGGTGTTTCAGAGCATCCAGATTTAAACCCAAAGATCCCCCCTGTGCATCCTGAGCCACTCATTACATTGTATGTTCATAGGAGACACAATTGGTTCCTCTATTCAAGTTTTAAAGAGGTTTCTGAAATGCCTCAGCAACCAAAGGTTCATTTGCCTCCAAAAACATAGCAATAGCCACCTACCTATTGGCACCACTGCCAGGGAGACGTGGTACATGTTTCAAATGCTTCTCATCCTAAAAAGCTTAATTCCCCAGCCTCTCACCCTTTCTTTCTCAGAGGAAAGGGTGTTTACACATTTTCTTTCCTCCACCCCAGCCTACAATGTCAAGCAAGTGTGACACTGCAGAACCACTTGAACAAGAACAGCTGTCCCAAGCCACTGCTTGCCAGCATATGTGATGATGAAGAGGTCTTCTCAGAGAAGCAGGTGTAACTTCGCTCAGGCAGAGGTTACAACTGCATCTGAGTTCACAGCTTCCATGAGCACCATATTCACCTACCTACTGTTTTAAAAGTGCATGTCTCACCCTCCCTCTCTGAATTCAAGGACTGACACCGATTGAGTGTCTAGAAGTAAGGCACAGAAAAGAAAATGCCAATAGCAGAGCACAGTGCTTTTATATTTCCCTAGAACAACCAAGTGCTTATCCTCAGAGGATAAGGTAACTATTTTTCAGAATTTTTTTGTTTACTATAT
Source organism: Hemiprocne comata (assembly GCA_020745705.1). Lineage (NCBI taxonomy): Eukaryota > Metazoa > Chordata > Aves > Apodiformes > Apodidae > Hemiprocne > Hemiprocne comata. The sequence continues at coordinate 76,677,118 of CM036586.1, forward strand.
CAATTAAATCAATATTCAGGGTGCTTCCTACTGCCCTTAGTTTTTTTGAAGACTTTGGTGCTGTGGGTCTCTTTATTCACCATGAACTGTTATAAGTTATTCACTTATGAATAAGTTATTCACCATGAACTGTTATTCACTATTCCTGTTATAAGGAACTCACACTTCACAAAACCCAAAGCCACACAGCAGGTACAGCTGAGAAGACATTGTACAAGCAGTTGCCAATTCATTGCATTGAAAAAGTTCTCTGGAAGGCCAAAGAACCAGCTAGATGCTTAGCAAAACTGAAGCTAAACTGCATATCCTAACATAATAGTAAACTACTATGTGGAAGGTAAAGAACTGAAATTTAAAGGCAGCAGATCAAAATGACAGTTTGCCAGGCATTCCCACTATGTTTGCTTTTATGGAAGCCAAACTGCATGCAGTAGAATATACCCAAGATGCTTGATACACCATTCACATGTACACAGCTGCTGCAAATCAAGGACACTAAATATAACAAGGGGAGGAGAAAGTAATAGGAGCCAGAAAAGCCAACACTGTTGGTAAGGTTTCCATCCAAATGTTTATTTACATTGTTAGACAGTGACCAGACTTCTGCAACTGACATCTTCTTGCCTGTAATTATTCTCCTTGTGTAAGTGCAGTGTGTATTGTTTCAGCTCAGAAATCCGCTCAACAAGTACTTTCCCAGATGAAAAGCATCTTACTAGGCTGCTTACAGTGTCTAAGGATATGGTAGGTTTACTAAATGTATCAACTGAAGAGGGTATGAAGTAGCATACTCATCCCAGGTATCCTTGGTAGTTCAAATAGAAAAACTGAGGGGATAGACTCTGATGCTCCTCTCAACCTACTTCCTATAATTCTGAAAGGGACAGCTTCTAATTTTAGTACTGTTTACAACCTGAAGATGGAGGGCATGCCCAAAACCAACCCTGACATCTACCCCAGAAGTTCTCAACTATAACCCTTTCATGCCATAAGCTTTCATCCCTCCATTCAGCTGATATGTTAGCAATACATGGCCAATCTTCAGCCAAGGAATTGCTCCAGAAAATAACAACAAGACTAAAAGAAGGTGCAAAGTCCTATTGCATATCACTGAGGCAACACTTGTCTCCCTTAGTATTTATTTCCCAGCTAGGTTAAGCAGCTTCCCCCTTTGCTATGGAGCAAGGATGCCATGAAGCCTGAACAACTACCTGGTACAGGTACTTCTACTAGGAAGCAGCATGGAAGAACTGGGTGCTATAACGCATGGATACTCTGAGCAGTTGTCTTCATTTCCCACTAAACTGTAGCGGGTTCAATGAACCAGAAAATTGGGCAAAATATCGATTAGTGTGTCACCTGAATACTTAGATTTTCAGGGAATAACAGGTGGGGGGTTGCATATCAAAAGGAGAAGTTGTAGGTGGATTCATACTTGGCCATAATTTTGAGACATTCAGAACCTAGGAATTTCCTTCAGGCTGATATTCTTTTGAATTGGATACTATGAAGAAGCACTCAGGTAGAAGAAAGCTCCAGAACAAGAGTTAAATACATAAATGTAATGTGTTGGTTTTGTGCCCAGTTATTTGTGATGCAGAAGGTACTGCTTCTTCCAGGGGATCCCCAAGACTCTGAGCATAGTGAATGGCTGGTACTTAATAGGTGAGTGGCCATCCAGAATTTCTTCCTCTCATTGAATTATCAGGCCAGGATTTATCACCCAGGATTTGGGCGACTGATTTCCTGACAAGCTCTTCCAAGGACTTGTCAGATATTAATTTATCTTCACAAAACCCCTGCAAAAGTAATTTTAACTACAGGCTTCATATGGAGAACTAAGGAACATATAAATCAGTCCAGCCCTAGATAGACAGTGATTTTCAGTGCCAATCACCTCAAAAAATAGAGTGTGCATGAGCTCCTACAAGAAGTCAAATTCTGACCCTATCTGACTTCACATTCTATCCATCTTCCCAGTTATCCTCCTGCACCTCTTCTCCCTTCTTCCATAAAGACATTTTCCCTTCTGCTTCCACATCTTCATGATTTTTCTTTCTTGCCTAGTCAGTTTTCACCTTCCAGGATCTATTCAGCAATCCCTGACCTTTCCACATTGCCTCTCTCAGACTGTTCTGGACTCCTTCCTACCTGCAAGTCCTTCATTGTAGCACAAACATTCAGCAAGACCCAGCACCCTGTTCCCTAGCTTTGATCTTGTGCCTGTCTCTTCCCATAGCAATCTTGGTTCTTGCTGGGTCTCCAGTGTGTTTACTGCCTCAAAACACAGCTTCCATCTCATGTGCCAGCTGGGCTCCTCAGCACTGAGCTCATGCCTTTCTTTCCTACACTGACAGCCAAGGTTCAGGGGTGAAGAAAGTAACTCAGGTACAGACATGACACGTTTTAGTCAAGATCCAGGCTCTCACCTAGATTTGCAAGCTGTGCTGCTTCCTGAAGTAAGCCACATAAAAATATTGCAAGAGAAATTTGCATTTCTAATTAAGAGGTTGTCTAAAAGGTAATCTACTCCACATATCCTCATCTTCATATTACAGTCATAAACATAGCTGCACTGATACAGAGACTGAGAAATTACAACAAACACCATGACACACACATCTGTCTTTGTTATCACATGAAGCTCCACAAAGACCAGCCACTTTCAGTTATCAAGCAACTATTGAAGCATTAAAGTCACAGAACATCTGTAGAACTTCACATTGATAACACACAGCTCAAAACTAGCAGTCACATGCTTAGACTTACCTCTGCAGGCAGCAGAACACCAAACTAGTGAGCCAAGGGCAGTCCCAGCACAGGCAGGGCCCTCACCAAGACTGCAGACAGAGCTTGGTGCTCATAACTGAGTCTGCTAACAGCCCCGGACTATTACACACCTACAACAAAGCCCAGACTAAAACAGAGGGCTTGGGGCGGTGCTTAAATAGAGTTTCTGGGCTCACAAGGGTAGGTGGAAGTCCCAGGTGAAGCTGGTCAGGGCTATTAAGGTCATTAAGGCTTGTTAAAGCTCACAGGGTCCTGACTCCAAAATGCACTGAAACATTTTAGCTCTCCAGGTAAGAGTTTGGGGCAGTTCTGCAGACTTCCCTAGGTGGCCCCTGTGGCGTACAGGGAGGCTGTCAGCCCTGTCTGCGTGCCTCTGTGCACTGGTTCCTGTGCTGGGTGGAATATGTCCTATTGCAGTGTCTTCATCACCCACAGGCAGTTCCTGTTGCAGTGTTTACTGCAATGTACACATATAAAATACTTGCACATAGTCAGGAGAAAAGATGTAGAAGTGGCTGTGTGGGACTGAATTTGGTTCCCACTTGAGGCAGTTAGGACATGTTTTGTACCTATTTTAAGAAGAGGGATAGCCATGGGCCATGTATGTGCTGGGGTGGTCGCAGAGGACAGTGGGACAGCTGGGTGTAAGTACTCTGCCATTCAGGGGTCTCACCAAGCCCAGCTGAAGACCTGCTGTGGGGACCCCTGCACCTGAGACTCCTGTCGCTGCCTGAGGAGTGACCCAGCATCCTGCTCAAGAGGTTTGATTCCCCATATGAGAGCTGCTCTACTCAAAAGGTTACAGGTAGATTGTTGGGGGGTTTTTAAGAATAAACTAGCTCTCTGCCCATGAGTGTCAGTGCACCATCTCTCTCATCTCTGTCAGCTGGACACTCGACTGCCTTCGCTCAGTCAGCTGTCTGGTAACAGAGGAGAAGAAGTGCAGATGATACCCATGTTTATCTGGTACTTACAAATGATCAGGACTTGCCCAAGTGATACTGAACAGTAACTGTAACCACAAAAGAGAGATTCTTGCAAGGCAGCTTTGCAGAAGTATAACACAGATTTTTGTGCATGGTGACCATACCTCAGGAGCACTTAGCAGATGCCAAGGTCCCTGTTTTGTGTTTGACATCTCCTTGGTTTGGACTTGCCTGTTTGGATACCTGCCGCTGGTCCCTTGCAGTCAGTCTCTGAAGACAGTGCCTGCAGACCTCACCCAGGTCTTGAACACACTTGCAGGAGCCAGAAACTTTCGTTTTTTAAAAGTGCAGCTCCTAAAAATAATGAAGCCCTTTACCAAACATGCACAAAGTACAGTTGCTTAAGGATTTATTATTTGGCCAACTAGGACAGTGTTCGCACAAATAAAAAAGTCACATCCATATAATTACTTGTAGCCATCTGTCACAGAAAAATTGTATAAGCTTAGTCCAAAATCTAGAAGGCCTGAAAGGAATAACTCAATTCCTTGACTGAAACAACTCTCATCTCGTAAAGAGATCGATAGATATCAACAATGCTGGTCAACAGGGGAGGTCCCAGATGACTGAAGGGTGGCTAATGTAACACCCATCTACAAGAAGGGCTGGAAGGAGGATCCAGGGAACTACAGGCCTGTCAGCCTGACCTCAGTTCTGGGAAAGATCACGGAGAGGCTCATCTTGAGTGACCTCACACAGCAAGTGCAGGGCAGCCAGGGGATCAGGGCCAGCCAGCATGGGTTTATGAAAGAGAGGTCTTGCTTGACCAACTTGATCTCTTTCTATGACCATGTGACCCACCTTTTGGATGAGGGGAAGACTGGATGTTGTCTACCTAGACCTTGGTAAGGCCTTTGACACCATCTCCCACAGCATTCTCCTGGAGAAGCTGGCAAATCATGGCATAGACAAGTGTACTCTTCACTGGGTAAAAAACTGGCGGGATGGCCAGGCCCAGAGTGTGATCAATCGGGTCAAATCTAGTTGGTGGCCTGTCACCAGTGGTGTCTCTCAGAGCTCAGTTTTGGGGCCAGTCTTGTTCAGTATCTTTATCAATGATCTGGATGAGGGCATTGAGTGCACCCTCAGTAAGTTTGCAGATGACACCAAATTAGGTGGGAGTGTTGATCTGCTTGAGGGTAGGAAGGCACTGCAGAGGGATCCTGACAGGCTGGATCAATGGGCTGAGGCCAGCTGTATGAGATTCAACAAGGCCAAGTATTGGGTCCTCCACTTCGGTCACAACAAGCCCAGGCAACTTTACAGACTTTGGGAAGAGTGGCTGGAGAGCTGCCCAGCAGAAAAGGACCTGGGGTTGTTGGTTGACAGCTGAATGAACATGAGCCAGCAGTGTGCCCAGGTGGCCAAGAAGGCCAACAGCATCCTGGCCTGCATCAGGAATAGTGTGGCCATCAGGAGTAGGGAAGTGATCGTGCCCCTGTACCCAGCACTGGTGAGGCTGCACCTCGAGTGCTGTGTTCAGTTCTGGGCCCCTCACTATAAGAAGGACAATGAGGTGCTGGAGCGTGTCCAGAGGAGAGCAACCAAGCTGGTGAAGGGTCTAGAGAACAAGTCATATGAGGAGCAGCTGAGGGAACCAGGGATGTTCAGTTTGGAGAAGAGGAGGCTGAGGGGAGACCTCATTGCCCTCTACAACTACCTGAAAGGAGGTTGTAGGGAGGTGGGTGTTGGCCTCTTCTCTCAAGTGAATAATGGCAGGACCAGAGGAAATGGCCTGAAGTTGTGGCAGGGGAGGTTTAGATTGGATATTAGGAAGAATTTCTACACTAAAAGAGTGGTCAGGCACTGGAACAACCTGCCAGGGAGGTATCTGAGTCACCATCCCAGGAGGTATTCAAGAAATGTGTAGATGTGGCACTTCAGGGCATGCTCTAGTGGCCAAGGTAGGGCTTTTTTTGTGGGTGTTTTTTGGTGGAGTGTGTGTGGTTGGTTGCGTTTGTTTAGGGTTTTTTTGTCTTGATGGTTGGACTTGGTGATCTCTGAGGTCCTTTCCAACTATGACAATTCTGTGATTCTGTGAATAGCTTTGGTTGAAATGATCTGAGACCCGATCCTTTCCTTCCCTTACACACAAATTCAGTCCAGGCTGACAATTTTGGCACAAATAGTCAAAATGTTCCAAGTTTTTAACCAACTGGAAACAATATGCTAATAAGAGTGTCACCTTAATATTAGACTGGTAGCCCCACCTGTATCAAAAACATTTTACATGTGCTCTGATATCAGAATGAGCTCTCCCACACAGTGGTTTCTTCTGTTTCAGCTTCTTTTTAGAAATATACAAAATATGCACCTTTCTATATTCTCTGTAAGCACACTGCAGATATGCAATTTCAGAAGAGGAAAAGAGACTGAGCTACTACATTATTTTCCCTTGACTTCTCATTTTGTACCTTTCTTGTACCCTTCTGTGTCCCTTCTGGACAGCTTCATTTGCACTGAAATTAAATGTGCACTGGGTTCACGAAAAGACCACTCTCTGGTTCTGCTGCAATCAGTTTCATTTCCACATTCTGACATGGAAGAATGAAATAGTTGGGGGACTTTGTGGTTTTTTTATACCACTAATAGAGGGAGATGCAATTACTCTTTTCCCTAGAATCCCATAGTTTTGGGTATATAACCTGATTACTGCCTATCAATCACTGTGTAATTGTCTCTTTTGACACTATCAGCACAGTTATGATTACAATGTCTGAAAACCTCAGGTATTTTAAATATAAGCACAAACGTTTATCTTATTTAATCTGTAGCTTTTCCTGGTGCATAAAGTCAGGAGTAGCTACTTGTTTCCTCACGTGTTGTCTCCTGCTGCATGAATAGATAAATTATTCTTAATTTTTCTGATATGTTTACTTCATGTTCAGCTGTAAGGCTGTTCTTTATGGGGTCTAGAATCCCTGAAATCAATACTGTTGCTTGGGACCCACACAGGCAGATAGTTCTGCCCTTTGATTTGAAAAAGCTGAATCAAGCCATTCAGTCAAGGGAACAAAAATCTGGTTTCATTCTTGAAAAGAGCAAAGAAAAGAAGTGAAAGAGAAACCTAAAGAGGTTGGTGTTTCCATTCACCATGAAATCTGAGATCTAGGTTTTTTTAAAGGAGCAAGCACCAGGATTTGAAGGTCCTAATTTTATGTTTTCACAGAAGCTGACAAACCAAATGAAAGGAAACACTTCATTTCATAGCTGAACTCCCAACAGGAGACACTACATCTACCATGCATTAACTGCCTGCTAATGAAGCATAAAACAGTATTTGTGTCACCACTACTTAAGATACACCTGTGATAAAAGCCTCTGCTTCAGATCACTGCTATTACGACTTTTGTAATTTGTAAAGCAGTTTGACCAAAATTAGTTTTTCATCTCACCCAAATAATTTTCCAAAGATGTGTGACTGCCCTTATAAATAATGTTAACAGCAATAAAGAAATTAAGCTGGAAAGACAACATGACTCCAGTACAGACCTACCCCGCTGACAGATTATAAATCACTAAAAAAAGGTAAAGCACAGTACACCAACATTGGCTTGGTTTTCTTTTAAATGTAATTAAAAATACTCAGGAAAGTGATACTTCATGTCTGTTATTCTGCTCATCACTTCATTCTCTCAGTGCATGGTACACAGTCATCAGCTGGAGTATGACTGATTTTTAACACTGCAAAGCATAAACATGTCATCAAACCTTCTGCCATAGATTAATGGTTTCATGGCAGCCTCTGAGCCTGTGGCTGCATTCATTTGTGGGAGAAATTCCTCCTGCAGTTGTTAGGAAATGTTGAAGACCTGAGGATCTAGAGCTGCTGTGTTTCCTTCTTCCATTCATTCTGTTCTCATTCGGGGTATCTAGAGAGCCTCATGAAGACAGAAGAAACAGAAAAAAGCAGCTACAATATTTCTCCAGCCTACTCAGCAGTAGCACATCAGGTCCCCCAAACCTTACAAAGGAAGGGAAGGTTAGATCTCTGACAAAGGCATACAGCACAGGTGCAGGGCTAAGCTGGCAGCAGGGCAGAGTCTCAGACCCACACCCCACTCACAGGGTGTCCATTGCCTGGCTCCTGCAGACCATCAGCAAACCTGTCGTGATAAATCGGGCACCGTGCTACAAACCATCAACAGCAAAGTACCTTGAGGTTCTCTGTCTGCACGGACACTGAAGCAGCATTAAACACAGGTGATAGTTTCCTTCCCAGAAGCAGGGGGAAGATATTTTCAGAACATGAGACAGGTTTATTATGCCATTCTCTTAAATAATTTGGAAATACTTTTGTCATTTTTGTAAGTTATTAATGTCTTGGGAGTGTAACCCAGTTAAAAATGGAAGGGTGGCTCAGGCTCATGGGCTGCCGATATTTTAAAAGTACTGACATTGCTCAGGGAATAAAAATGACAAACACATCTTCCTGAGGTACAGAACAGCTCTTATTTCCTGATGTTCCCCGAAAAAAATAATCATATCATAAAACATGCAGCCCTTCCTCCTTAAAAGTAATCTCTGGGACTATTTATTATCAGAAGAGATTTTAGAGACACCTACCACATTTCCTAGAGTCCTGGGATACTTGACTGACAGACCCTTAAGAAATGCCACAGGGAGAAAAAAAAATACCCCACGTACATTCTTCCCAACAGGGTTAGGGGGCTACATGGCAAATCCCAAGCATGCAATTGTATGCCTGGTCCTCATTCAGGCTCCTAAGGTTTACGGCACGATAAGTAATAAATATTGACTTTACTGTTTCTGACCTCCATTGCCAATTGCTTTTTTGGAAAGTGTACTGAGCAAGGAAATGACAAATCTCGGTGAATTTGTTTGGTTTCTGTCTTCTGCACGCATATGAGCATTAAAAAAAGACCTCCCAAACTTGAAAAACAAAATAGAGCAGTTCTTTTTGAGAGGAAGAAACACTTTCACTTTTATTCAGGAGAATTAGCAAATAGCCTGCAAGGCCTGAATTACAGTTAATGACCCATATGCTTCTCCAGCACTAGGCTAAAATCCAATATTTTTATGAGCTTACAGAATTGATCTAGATGGAATCAGAGTAGCTGGAAATTATCTGGAATGTAAATAGCTGATGTCCCTGGGAAATTGCATCAACATTTGAAGCCATTTTTGGAAAAATACTAATTAAATTGCCATACCTCTTGCTGGGGAAGGGATATAATTTTCCTAGTTTCCTCCTAACATACTTCCAAAGTTTACACTGACAATTTTTCTCCTATGTTAGGAAATCTGTTACCCCACAATAAACAACTCCAAATTCGTGGTTTGGCTGCTATGCACTACTTAAAAGTGTCCTAGATTTGTTACTGAGTTACATTGGACATTACAAAAGGACTTTTGATTAATTATTCTTAGCAGATACAGAGAAAGACAAATGTTCTGAATTTCTTTCTACCTTTCCTCTTCTTCTTCATTATGTCTGATCTAGTGACGTGGGACTAGCTCGCAGAAATAATACTTTGCTTTCATATAGTACCTTTGTCCTTCGAAGTTGAAGTACTAAAGAATATATATATAAAGCAAAATGAAACTATGTGACCAAAGTTACCACTGGCAGGCTAAGGAGAAGGATTTTTTTGTCCGAGAGCACTGTGCACTTTGGAGCAGAGCTGGAAATCATCAGTTTAAAAGGAAGTATCAGTCACTCAGGTCTGACTTAAAGGGGAACCCACACCTCTTTCTCATGTTAAATCTCCTAGCCTGTATTTTAATTTACTTTCAACTTTGTTAATTCTGTTAATACATGTGTAGTCTCAAACACAATAGCTATGGTGAAAAGTACTTGCCTGGAAAGTTCATTAAGTGTCACAAAAATCTTCAGAGTTTCTAGGCATAGGCACAGCGCTAACATAGTATTTTGCAAACATAGCAGGAAAGAAAATTCCTTTTAGATTTGCTTTCAGACATTACCTGGATTAACACCTCAACCTTTCTGCCACCCCCTTGGGAAATTTTCTTACATATTTCAGGCTTATTTGAAAGCCTTTGTCTGCCCCATTTCAGGGTATGATCGAAGTAAATGATAGCCTCAACTAAAGAAAAGCATCTCCTACAAGTCATATAATAGAAGTAAGCTTTTCAGCAGTTTGCAATCCTGGTCTGGAAATTAAGACCGAAATTACATTGTAGCTCTGTTACTGACTCTACCTGATTGTTTTTTCTTTTCTCCTCTCCTCTTTCTTGTTTCCTCTTTAGCTTGACTGTTATTCAGGGCAGAGACAGTCTCTTCTTTCCTGTAGAGCACCTAACTCAACAGGACCTTGGACTACATTTGGGATACTAGGCTTCACAAAAGAAAATTCTTACTTTGGTCACACTTTTTTTTGACACTGTGACCTTAGTTTATCGTGTAGACGCTCTTCCTGAACCCAGCTTTAAAAATGCATTAGGAAGAACTATCAAAGTTAACCTTGTTTGTCCTGCCTGTTAATTCAAGTCATGGTCATTAACATTCAGCTAAGAGCTTTTAAACAGGGCATCAGGCAGAGATACAGCACTTTGACTGACAGGCAGAGGCAAGCCACACAATTGGAAATTGTAGCCGGTGCTAATTCCCAACAGAAAGACTCTCATTTTTTTCATCTAGAGAAGCCGAATGATTTACTGTGTCAGAGTCCACAATGCTCTTCACAACACCAATTCCATTGCAGTTTCTTCTTACAAAGGGCTGCTTCTTCTCAACCTTGCTTCTTGCTGCAAAATGTTGCCAATAAATGACAGGTTGTAAGAAGATCCAACTGCTCTTGCGGGGGCCTCCTGCAGGTACACCAATGAATATTGAATTTCACACCTCTGACATGACTAATCCTTAGGAATGCTTTATGATGCCTGACACATATTTACACAAGAGACACTTGTAGACAATTAACTTAAACTGTACAGTATTTCCAGATAACCTGACTGCTTTAAAAGGTTCCGGATTAAGGTCAAGTATTGAAAGCAAGGACATGCAGTGCTTGCAGTAGTTCATTCTGTTAGGAATTGCTTTTTCTATTAAATTTGTATCTCTGTGTTGGGATTTGAGGAAAAACAAATATATCAAGGTAATACACTTAAAGGCAAGATGACACTTGAATATGTGTATATACTTCATATACCTACACTTGTAAAGTTTGATTTTTCTCAGGTCCTCTTTTGGCAGCAGTCTAAACACCTATTTTAGAAGAACACATCTTTTGCCTTCATTTTAATGCTGTTTTATCCCAGATTCCACAAATACGTTAGCAAAATGAAGTCGTATAATAGGAGAATTACCAGGGCTTATTCTCTTCCAGCATCAGTGCATACAGTAGAGTACTCCAGCAAAATACTGTTAACATCAGGGGTCTTAATCCTTATATGCAACTGTGCAAATGAAAGAAAAAACAAGTTCCCTATGTAGGAGTAGGAAGCTAGAATCCCAAGTCTCTCACTAATGTGGGAGGCAGCTTAGCCAGAATACAGCATGAAGTTCTCAGGCTGTGAGAACAAACTCTGTAGACTGAGCAGCTAGGTCTGAGTTACACTAAACTAATCCTAATTTGCATTTTTAAACAGAACCACCAGGAATAAAAGAAGTGGCTTAAACCTAACTTTTTAGTCCCTCTACCTGTCCGGTCCTACTCTCAACATCCTCATTCACCCCTTCAAAATGGTGATGAAGGTGACTGAAAAAAACTAGGTGCAGAAGATGAGAAAAAAAAATAAAAGAAAGCAATAAATTAAGAAAAATAGGAAGATAAAAGTGTTCATAGAGAAGACAACTGTATAGCATCAGTCTGAAGAACTGCCAGGGACAATGTGGATAAGGGATTCTCAATAGCTGAGGACACAGACATGAAGGAATAACAACTTATTTTTAGTCACGTCTGCTAGTTGCTTATGTAACTGATCTTGTAACAAACAAGAAAGGTACTTTGAAGTAGAATTCCACATAAAAAAGATTGTAAACATTGGCAGAATAATGGCATGCCTAGTTATTGATTCCCTTTTTGTCTTTGCTAATTGGTGTACCATACAGGGCTGAAGTTTATTTGGGTTCTGGTAGTACTAGCATTGATGTAATAGCATTAGGTTTTTTTAGTCTTTTATTACTTTGTGAGGACAAATAAAAATTATGTCAGACCTGTGTCTCTTACTGTCTCTAATTTTGGAAACCAGTGCAAAAACAGTGCAAAAACAGTAATAAAACTAGGGGGCACCTGGGACCAAGCTGAAGATTAAAGACATTCAGCATTTAAGACTCACAGCATCTCAGAAATCAGGGTAGTGGGGCATTCCTAAAGACACCTAATAATGGGGTGCCATAGTTTTGAGATTAATTTTTCCCTGATTTGTGCCAATGAAGTCAAGATTTTTCTTACACTGTAAGTCTGAAACCTGTAGTCAAAACAATTGAATGTCACGAAAACAGAGAACGCTTTCATTCTTGATTGAAGCTTATTTCGCTTTCAGTTGTACCCAGGTAAAATAGTCTCAGTTTTGTATGTTGATACTTAATCATTCAATAATTTCACTAGGTAACTGGAGATCTAAATGAGACAAAAATGCCTGGACATTCTTTTGGACTTTGTCATGGAGAGACTGTCTACTTGTGAATGAGATGAACATTTTGCAAGCCCAGACATCACGGTATGTGAGAGTCCCATAAACACAGCTGTTTCACTGGGAAAATCATTAGAAGCAGCTGAGAGTACTAGAAATGAAAGAAGGCAGGGGGGAAAGTGTGCTCTGGCAATCTAGAAAATTATCTTTAACGTTTTGTATAAGCATATCTACTCACTATGTTCTGTTAAAATAGATGTACCTGTACGCACACATGCACACGCACACGTGTGCACACACACAGATCCCCTTTGTATGAAGCCTCAACAGAAGTCTTTTTGTATAACTGTGCCTGAACATGTTTTTTTTTAACATGGATTCCATATGTTTAATGCCTTATGCAATACAGTAGAGAAATACACAATAAATTGACCCAGTAGATCCAGTGGAAGACATTAAACATGGTAATTCAGCTCAGAATGTCCCCCAAATATAAATATACATCTATATAGGTGAAGATAGAAATATATACAAGAGGAAGGATCCTTTTGTACATATTGCCCATATTAATAATAATTTTATTTTTAAAAAAATTTGGGAGGGGAGGGAATCAAAACTCTGCAAGATCCTGTGTGTCTTGCTTTCTCTAATTGTGGAAAACAGTGCAAAAACAATAGTGAAACCAGGGGGTACCCAAGCTGAAGATTCAAGACCTTCAGGATAATACAGCACTCAGAAATGGGAAATAGTGGGACATTCCTAAATCCCTTATCCATACCGAGATCAACTGCTGGCAAAGATGCCATAATGACTGACAACAGAAAGCAGCAGGTTATGGGCATAACTTTGATTCCAGCTGTTTCCTCTGACTTTCACTAAATTGCTTCTCCTGACTATAGTCCCCCTATCTTTGAACAAGAGTTAAAACTCTTCTGTGAAAGAAGGTGTGAGGATTAGTTAAAGTTTGAATACTTTGAAGATGTGCTTTCATATGAAATGGTGGGGATTATTTTAAAAGCCTTCAGTCTGGGAGTTAGTCATGGGACCTGGTTGATTTAACAACATACTAACTGGATAGTAGCAATTGTTTTTAATATCTTCCTGTCTCAAAGTAACAGAGAAATTCCACAAGGTTTCTTAGTCTTTGCTTTTGTAATGCTAATCTCCCTAAGCAGCAGTGGCTTCTAACAGTAGAAAACCTACAAGAAAATACAGAGGCAAATTCAGCCCCCACCAGGGAAGAAACTGGAAGGGGGGGAGGAGGGAGAGATTGCAAAAAACACTCTATACAGCAATCATACAATAGCCTACTTTAGATTCTCTTGCTTTTCATGGATCTCTCTGGGCAAGGAAGCAGCTTCATACTTTTTCAGAGATAAGATTTTCCTGATTATTAAGTCTCTTACCTTGCTCATATGGCTGTTTTCTCCTTCAAGGTAGAATCATTATTATTGTTCTTTAAGTACTAACGCTATACTTGGCATGAGATGAGACACACTGCAGCTAGGAATTTGAATAGGTAGACTACATAAATCATGTACAAAGTGCAATGAAATACCTGCCCTGGGGGATGCCATAATAAAGAGGTAAAGTGACCTTAGCCAGAAACAACACCAGAACTAAATTTACAGCACTACAAACATTGCATGTCAAAAAGTATTTAAAATACAACTTTTTTTCTTTTTTCTTTTTTTTTTTTTCCTCCTTGAAACCAGTAACCCTGTGTAAAAATACAAGATTAAAACTGGAGATTCAAGCATTTTTAGAGAAATGTAGTATCAGCTAGACTCCTTCATAATTCATAATCAGTGATTTTCACAAAATGACTCTTGTATCAGTCTTATAACTTCTGCATGAAGCTCAAGTCTGTCATTACAATTTAGGAACACAGAAAGGAACAGAGAAAAAAGAGGCAAAAGAAGGCATCTGAGTCAAGGGCATGCTTCTATGCTATCCCAGCAGAGCAGGTTCCTTACTAAATAAGCATAGAGGTAAGCTAAGACATATCCCTAGCAGAAGATATATAATGCTTTTCTGTGAGCACAGTTTGCAGCACAGTAAAGGTTCCTTCCCTACCAGTATTGCTCAAGAAATGTGGGGGGTTTTGTGGGGGGTTTTGTGCAGGAGTTGCTGCGTACAAACAAACGTGAAGCACTGCACAACCAAAAAGCACAGGAGAGGAGAAAAATCACCGAACTCTGACAAAGGTTTCCTTTGAAAATAGACCCCATTCAAAAAGAAAACAACCAACCTACATTCAGAAATAAAGGTGTCAGACTTTACTGGATTGACTGACTAATAGAAGCAGACATCTAGCCACAAGTGGATGTACACATCTGCTCACACACCTGAGGTAAGAGCTCCCTTTGGTAACACTATCATGTGCAACTACAGGGTACTTGGAAAGTCCTTTTTACTTCTACAAAACAGACCTTCTTACAGGTCTGGAAGTTTGACCCCTGTGCTTGGCCTGTTCTTTCCTCCATCACTGCTTTCTGTAAACCTCTGTTAGGTCCTCACAGTTTTCATTTCATCTTGAACGTAGTTGGTAGGTTTTATGGAATGTACCACATTTTATCACACGTCCCTATCTCAAAGCAAGCACATTCATTTTGAATTAGGCATTATTTAAATAAAAACCACCCCAGCAGCTTTGCTTTAAAGTAATCAGAAGAAGGAAAACCAGCTGACAAAATGGAAACCACAGTATGTTGCCTCAAATGAATAGATTAGGAACAGATGTCATTGCTAAAAGTGAGAGGTTAACCTGACATAAATAACGAAAGGACAGCGGTAGGGTGTCCAATCAGGACTGAATCAATGCTCTCTGATCTTGCACAGCCTGACAAATCTTTCTTGCTATTTATGGCTTCATTTCTCTCCTGCTCTCTGGGACTGTGGGTGGCAATTATGGGAGAAGTCGTCAGGCTTTTTTCCCCTTTTTGTCACTGTCCGGCTTGTGAAACCTGTCAGAGATTGCTGCTGAATGAGGAAATGGAGTTTGGCAGCTGGGGTTTGAACATCATGCCAACGACTGCACAACTCAGGTTTTGCATTGCTTTTGACATGTATATTCCCTATTAGCTCCTATAAAGGGCAAAAGTTGTTTATACCCTTTTTACAGAAAAAGACTATTATCATCTGGAAACTTTATTCTTGCTTTTTAATAAATCACCTCTTTGTGCCATAAGACCAAAGCTGTGATTTCACTGCCATGTAAAGTAAGAAAACTGCATAAAGGCAAAGCTTTTTTCTATCTGTAGGTAAGTACTTTTGCTATGAAATCCTACATGTGGTATTCACAACAGAAATCAAAGAGAGATAAAAAAAAAAAATTAATGAAGTTGCCTAGTTCACCTCTCCATTAATGTGAATTCACACTATAAATCAGAATAGCAAAGCAGAAAAGACAAATTTTTGCCCAGAGCTAAAAAGCTTTTGGGCGTAAATGAAATTTTTTGCCATATCAGGGCAGAGAAAAAATCGTTTCCTTGACCCTGTTTGGAGAAATTGGATTCAAATCTCATGCTCAAGGCACTTTTTTCTTCTTTTCCTAGAAGGCATCTGCAGGTTGTTTCCTAGTTCAGCCTCACTGACCCACGCGGACAATCACTTGCATTGACCTCATTCATGATTTTGAAGTGTGTCAACACTCTTCCCAAACACAAAGACATAGTCTCTGCACTGACTTTTCAGGAAGGAGTATGCTGACAGGGGTGTCATTGAGTCATGTCCTGCCAGAAAAGTACATTTACAGAGAGAGAAACCTGTAACAAATAACTAACTGCTCACCACTTTCCCCTGAACGTCTGCATCCTTAGCAGAAATACACCTTTTAAAGGGTAAGTGCTTGTGTACGCTTTGGTGAACTGCAGTGAGCAGCAAAAAGCAAAAACTGTCTGGCAACATATTGAACATATTTGCAGGTGGCAGAGTTGTTTTACCTTCAGTTCCGTGTGATGGCTCTCTCCACCATAGGCCTTCAGTGATCTGTGGGTGCCTGGAAGAGAGAGACAAAGTGAGTGAGTGAGTGAGTGAGTGAGTGAGTGAGTGAGTGAGTGAGTGAGTGAGTGAGTGAGTGAGTCTGTGTGTGTGTCTGTGTGTGTGTGTGTCTGTGTGTGTGTGTTCACGTGGCCGGTAGGGGATAAAGAGCAGGGGAAAGCCCTCAGACATCTCTTGCAGAAACAGAAGCTGAATTAGGCGTGCAGGATCTGAATAAGGCTCCTGTTACACGTATGTCACCATAGTTTTTACATTTTTAACTGCTCAGAGCAAAAAAAGTATTTTCTACTTCCTCTTATCAACTACTGATCAAGCATCCTCCAAGAGCACACAGCCTCTCCCCTTAATTCTTTTCTTTTGTCTAAAAATACACCCATGATCATCTGGGATGTAGCTGCAAAGCATAAATTAATGTATTTCCATAGCATCAAAGAGCAAGACACACACAACAGAAGGACAATCTGTGTGCACTAGTTAGAGGCAGCTGCTGCTTCAGCCTGTTCCAATGGTTGGGTTGGCACAGGCATCATCAGCTACTGCGAACATGTCTGTAAGGGTCGTTTTTACCAGGTGAAGGACGCATGGCTTGAAAGGCAGGTCAGACCAACGCAGAAAATAAGAGCAAACTTCTTCTGGGAGGCAGAAGGCAAAGAAAGAACCTTTGGGCTCTCTTTCTATAATAAATACAGCTTGTCTGGTTACAGAGCTTTGGCCTGACGTATTGCTCTGCACAACTGTGCAATTGTAGTCTGCACTATGAATGCTATTACAGGCTCAGTATAAGCTTTCAGTATTGATTACATGTTACTTCTCAACACTTTTTTCTCCTCACACTTAGGTAGTGTGAATAAAAGGCTGCCACATTCTGAATGTCAAGGCTTTTCACACAGCTCCTTCATCTCTAAAATATTTAAATTTGTAATGATAATTTCTGCACTCGATTCACCACATTTATTGTTAGGAGACTCCATATCATTACTTCTAGAGCTTCTCTCAGTTTTACTTACGCCATCTCCTTTACTGAGCCCTCCCTCCAATGCAACAGATATTCTCCAATATTTTAAACAGATATTTCTGTATAGTCAAAAAATACTGACCCATTTCAGCAAAATGCTCCTTCCTCTTCCTCATCAAAAGTCTCTGAATAAACTCTAGCTAGTGAGTCTCCCCATGCGCATACTTCAGTTGCAAAACCTTTTTTTGTATAGAACTGCAAGCATGTAGGAATAAAATGTATGAAGTATGCCTCCTCAGTTACATAGATCTCCACGGTTTTTCTCTTTTTCCCAGATTTCCTTTGAAGTAACCTCCAATTAAATACCTTTGTTCTGCTGTTTTCAGGAATTCCCCATCCATTTACTTTCTGATTCTCCTCATGCTACACTGCTTACATAACACTTTTTTTCTGCAGCGAAAAAACCTTAAAGCCTTGGAAAAAGCTTGTTTAATACCATTTATAAACCTTCTAAAAGTCTTTATTTAAAAATAAGCCCAACCCAAATTAGACTAAGAGAAAAATCAAAGAAGCATCTTTAAATTCCTCTGATTTTAATGATACAACTAACTGGGATGTTGCTCAAATGCAAAAATAAGAAAGATCTAATTGCTGTATGAGGTGAGTGAGATGGGTCAAAAGGCAAATCAAGAGGACATTAAGTGAAAGAAATGAGAGAACCAAAGAACCTAAAAGTGAATGGGTTGGCTGAAAGGGAAGTGGGGAGGGATGGAAAGCTAAGAAGACCGGTAGGGTATCAGGGAGAAACCCTCCAAGTTCAGAGACACGTTTGAACATTTTTGGGCTTGCTGACGCCTAAACATCCAAAACTCACTGAGTTAAGTATGCTAATAGAAGACAGATTCCCTGTGTAATTGCAAGTGACACGTGGAGAAAACATGGCTTTCAAAGTAATAGCTATTGTAAACCACTTAGTCTTTGCTTTATTAAAGGCAAAAAGGGGAACAAAGTAAAATGACTGTCAAAGAAGGAGCACTGTTGTAGATGGCATTTAAACATCGTGAACCTCACAGATGAGTAATGCGTATATTCAAGAACTGCTGCTGAATACAGTACAAAGGCTATTTCACACTTCTGTGACCTTTTGCTGAGGGAGCTGCTATTTCACTTCTCAATAATGAGATTTCTTCAGTGCTTAGAAATTCAGATTGAATTGGGAGAGCCACAGGAGCTCTGATGCAAGGTGTTTTTAGTAAAAGAATGATCCTTGCATTTTATAAGTGAAAGATCAATATTAAATTAGCTTTTGCATTGGAAGAATGGAGCTGTTGCTTTGCAGCAGGCTATCACTTCATGTCACATAAATCAGTATCTTACCATTAAGAAAGCCCCTGATAGCTATAAAAGCAGCTTGGAAAAAAATTCCCAAATGATCCTTGGTTGTTTAATCTTTCCAGCAAATAAGTGAAAGAACTGTACTTTATTCAAGAAAAAGACTACAGTCAGATGGGAAGGCTGACTTCATTTCTGGCTCTGCGGCTTCAGCCTAAACACAAATCAACACAACTTCTTGGTGTGAAATGGTGTCAGTGGATCCCATTGAACATGCACTGACATCAGAAAAAGCTAGCAGATACCCCCTGGTACTTTTGTTGGCAACCATAGTAGGAACGGTCTCTTCTCCTGGCTCTGCTGAAGCACAAAGGCAAAGCTACATGCAGAAATGTGTGCTGTGTTTGCACATGGATTGTCTTATTTTTCTGGTACCTCTGCTGTACACTGAACTCAAAAACAAGCTGTAATGAAATTATTAGTGAACATAACACCTATTACTGCATGACTTTGAGGCCATTTGCTGCAGAGAATTTACAATTAACTTATTGCGTTTCCCAACTGTAGAATAGGATGGAATTTACTCTTTCTTAATTCCTGTAGGTTTTATTAAGATTTAGTTCTGAAGGTATTGGAAAGTATCAGGCATTCTCATGAGAAGACCCATGTAAATTCCAGAACAGGCTGCAATTGACACATTTCTGATTCTTGCTATTCAGTATGTTTGTTCTGCTTATTTATCTGAAAAATGTACAGAATATATATTTTTCACTATCAATTTCTTTAAAACTACCTTCTATGAGTTTGCATGATAAGCTTTAGGAACTCATGGGGGTGCCAACCGTTGCACTGTCCTGGGTGCCACTCGCCCATCTTTGCTTGCCTCTTGTGGGGATGAGGATATCATCAAAGCACGGGGAAGCCAGACAGTGCAGCAGCTGCACCAGCACAAGTGAGGAGCAGGCAGCAACACCAGCCTCCTGACTCCATTTCACAAGACATTATTTCTTCTCAATTGTATTGGGGCAAGTCTGGAATAAGGGAGTCAGTGTCCACCTGACCCACGTTGGAAACATGTTCAGAACAAGGTGCAACAGCCAATAATGTCCCCTGGCACACCATTACATCAGTGATGCAGTCAGCCAGGTCCTAGGTGGTCATCACTAAAATGTTTGCAATACGTTTTAATTTAAATCTCTGTTAGACGCTCCTGAATATTTTATGAAGGGAGCTGAAAAGTTTTAATTATCTCTGAAAAACAACGTTCATTTTCTGACTTTCTCTCTAATAGCTATGTTACAGTGGACAACTCCCCAAACATGAGAGGTCCTGACAGCTTGAATTACCTGCTGGGTTTTGTAAAATCATAAGCTTGAGCAGTTAACAAGTGCTTCAGAAAGTTCTTTGATATGCATCTAAATGTTATGTTCAGTGTGGAATTTGGCTTGGTAGGCCTAATCAGGAGTAGGGTTCAACCAGAGCTTAATTCTTGGGAAATTCAACCCTCTTGTGTGACACCTTGTGTAATGAACTAATGACTGTATGTGGGTTTGGAATCTGATCTCATGGGTGACATGCAGAGCTGACCCAGAAATGAGAAATTAATGCCCAAAATCACAACATGAACCTGCAAAGTCTGGGCCAGGATCCACACGAATGGAGTGTGTAGGTTGCCCTGACATAAACAAGCAGCTGCGAAGATACTGGTCTTTAGTACCTCTAGGATAACCTCTCTGTTGGAGACAAAGTCCAGATCACCTCATCCAGAGACACCTTATAGACATCCCCCAGGGGTGAAATTCCTGAGTACACATGAATTGAAGTAACTCCACCCTTGTATGTAGGACTTGGCAGCATGGTGCTGCTCTTGGGCTAACAAGCCCAGCTGAAGGCACAGCTATGGGCACCAAGGAAGGCAGTGGGTCTCCCTGCATAGTGTACCAACACCTCCACGTGGTGGTACAGTGCCAGGCCACACACCTGCATGATGAAGTTATCATGAGGAGCCACAAAGGCACTCTGGCACATTTAGGCAGTGCCATGCCTCAGTTAAAAATACCCTGAAGAAAGGCAGGATCTGTCTGCTCCACCTGGGCAACTACTGTGGTCATTGCTATCCGAGGGATTTTTTGCACTACCAACAGTATATGCATGCTCTGGGGCAGGGCTAATTAGTCTGAGTACCATCTTAATTCAGCTGTGCTGCTCTGGGACCTGAACTTGCACCTCCACCCAGCATGGGAGCCTGGCATAGATCTTAACTCAGGGCTTTGCAAGGTGAATAGAGGAACTGATTTAAAACTATTTTCTATCTATCCACTTGCCATAGGTAGATAACTCTATTTGCACTGAGAAAAACTTGAACTCTCAGATTTCTGCTGATTGCTAACATTATTCAAGACTTTGTGCTTGCCTACATCCAAGATTGTATTGCAGTCCCCATTAACCAACTAAAAAAACCTGAAAAGACCTTCCATTTCTGAAAAAGCAATCTCAGAAAAAAAAAAAAAAAGTGGTGGACATAAAATTTCTACAGAATTATAATCCAGAAAATCTTGCCTAGCAAAAGGAAGTAACACTAATTTATTAAGTTCAAGCTGCAAATCCTGTGCTTGATTTCCTGTCATATGACCTTTATTAGCCTCAAAATACTGCTGTCAAGGAAAACCTTCGAAGCCGACACCTTCATGAATCTCAGAGGAGAAGGAGATTTGAAAATGCCATGAGTCTAGTGCCACTT
Source organism: Hemiprocne comata (assembly GCA_020745705.1). Classification (NCBI taxonomy): domain Eukaryota; kingdom Metazoa; phylum Chordata; class Aves; order Apodiformes; family Apodidae; genus Hemiprocne; species Hemiprocne comata. The sequence goes on from CM036586.1 coordinate 76,698,482, forward strand.
ACTCCCTCCACATTGCTCCAGCACATCTCGAGTAATCTCATCAATCTTCTCTCATGTCATCCTTCCACTGGTGGAAGTCCTTGTCTTTAAGGTACTACTGATTAAAGCAGTGTAAATGAGTGTTCAGCAAGACCCAAGAGCCTTTTCAAAGATGACATACTCTTTAAGATTCATTTACTACTGAAGAATTCCTTCCAAGAGTGGCTTGTTAGGAAGTGGGCAGGAAAAGCAGGAGGCTCAGTGATGATCCCTTATATTGCCTCTTCATTAATGCTGCATATGAATCAGAATATATATAAATAAGCCGCTGCTCACAGTCTGCTTACCACATGTCCTGAAGCAATGCTGCAACAAACCATATACACGTGCAGGACACTGTTAAAAATTATCTGCTCCTGTGAAGAATGCTCAGGGACAGAGCTACCTGCAAAGATCAGACAGATCAGTGCTTTGCATTTGAACTTTCTAATTGAACTGAGGTTTCTAAGGGAAAAACAAGCCAAAAAACCCAAGCAAACACTTCAAGGATGCATTTGGAAGCCAGCAAAATCCAGCTTCTGCCTGGAAGAATTCAGCACTGCTGCCTTTACACCTTGTGTCTAAACTTTGGAGCCTGTTTATATGCAAAGCTCCTATCAATGTGGAACGTCACCAGCCCCAAAAGTGCAAAGGAATGAACTTTAATGTAATTTTGATTAGCAGAAAGCACTGCCTGTCAACTTGAATAATTTTAAGAAATATTTTCAACTTACAAATGTTATGGAAGACATAGAGGTGGACAAGCCATGGATAGCAGAAACTAGCCTGGCTTACATGCTAAAATGACAAAGATGTATAAGAAACGAGTGTAACCAATGAAAGAAAGGGCAGTTTAATGGAGCAAAGACCCTCCCAGAGTCAGCTATTCAGCTCGTATGAGCTGGTGGAACTCTAGTGCCTGGACTGAGTGACACTGTTTCATAATCAGACAAGAGATTTGGCTCCATGTTCCTGTTTGTACTTTTAGCAACTTTCTATTTTAAAGCAGAAAACAAAAGCTTGCAAGCTTTTGAATGAACAAAAAAAGGAACAATTTCTCATTATAAAGGTCAACATTTCATGTTGTTGTATGAATGTGTCAAAGTGTTCACTCTAGTACACAATGTCTTTTTCACCTATCCTACACTGTGACAGCAGAGAAGTTGCTGAGTAAAATAATAACAAAATACTGCAGAGTGAGGATTCTCTGCTAAATTTAAGATGGAAGAATTCTTTACAAATGCACATAAGAAGGTGTTCTAAAGCATTTACTAGAGTTCATTAATCTTTTTTCCTAGCACATAAGTACTATATATCCCCAGGCATGAGGTCTTTAATCAAGATGTCTAGAGAAAATGTGGAAACACACTATAGCCCTTGTCCAATGAGTTAAGAGGTAGAGAAATACCTCTCTCCGGATTCAGGTACATGAGCTTCAGAGAAAGCCCAAGCCAACTAGAGTCCCTGAGCATCCCAACTAGGTGAAGAACCTCAGGCCTACTCCCAGCCTCAGGCAAGCCTCATCTAAGCAGTGATGTGCACAGCACAAATGGAAATGATGAAAAGTGGAAGTGGATCTTGCAAGCACCTCCTGCTTTATGGGATATTGGCATAATTGAGTTAAGCTACAACATGACAGAGAAGACTGCACAGAGAACAGTGGCTGCCTAGCCAAAGCTACAGTTCTTATGGCTCTGGAGGCTGCACTGAAGCTGCAGATAGTGCTCTTTGCTACCTGGGATTTCCTCTCGCCCATGGAAACTTCTACAGAGACAACATGGGGAGAGCTGATGACATACCAGAGCTAATGTTAGGAGGAGAGCTGGCTAGAATGGCTCTGGGAGGTGTTATTCCCATTTCACATGAGCACATGCTGCACCCCAGCAAAGCTAATGAGGCCACAATACAGTTACCTTGAGTATAAGATTATTTCAGCTTGGACCAAATTTCAATAGTAAAATGGTGGATTCATTTAGGGCATAATCCATTATTCTGTGCTCCTGTAGATCTTGCAGAAACTCCCTGGGACTCCTGATCTGTAAATCTTTTTTACCACAGTTCATTTGGATGCCTCTGTGACTGACTGGCAGTCAGTCAATGACTGAATTCAGCAACAATAATAAATAGATTGGATTTTTTGTTTTTCTTCTATAAGGGAAAAAGAAATATTTGTATGCATTAATCACAAATTATCTGTAAATTCCTTCAGTTCCAAATGTTTAATGATCTTGGAATCTGACAACACTGTAAAAGCATACCAGTAAAGGCAAACCTGGAATATTAGCCATCTGGCAGCAGTGGTAGAGTTGGAAACTGCAGAAAAAGTAAACCAAATAAAATGTAGAATATGAATCACATAACAGGGTTCATTTCAGAGACCTTCTGGATACCACATGGAGAGTTAGTGATTTTTATCTCTGTCTGGTACAGTAGTCTCTCTTCTAAATTTCTGCTTTAAAGTTCTGAACACCAGCTGGGAAGATAGATGTGACCAGAGCAGTAATCTATAGGAAAAATGCCTGACTACTAATAATTTTAAAACCCTCAGCTGTTTCAGAACACACAGAAAGAGGCAATTATATAGAGAGGAAAGAAATCTAAGTTCTATCAGTCAGGTGAAGGCTAGATGGAACAGTTGATGGCATGAAATCTTATGTTCCAAAACCCTCATGTGTGCGGAGCAGTGAATTCATTTCTGTCTCCGCAGTTTACAGCTTTTTAGAAATGCTGTTATGACCAAAGCAAAGAAGGGCATACCTGAAAGTGCTAAATGCTGTCTTCCCAAGTGAAATCTTGAGTGTCAGTATCCCTCGCTCACATGCCTCTTCTTAACCCCATAAAATATTTACCAAAAAACCCCACTGCTCTCACTTGACCAGTCCACCTCCCTTCTTCACTTTGTTATGCTGATACAGTCCTTTTGAGAGACAGAGCAACACCCTTTACACACACCGTGGGTATGTCAAAGGTACATGATTCAGGTTGCAAAGCCATTAATTCCATTGGTGTTCATGTACTACAGCAAGTACTTTTAATCCCATGCCCAGACAGTATGTTTTAAAGGGTGTGTTTGCTTTATTTGGTACAACAGTGAGCAGTCCATAATAAGCAGCTGTACGATATATAATTTTATTCTCATGATGAAAGCCCTTTTCAGTGAAACCAAATGCAGATTTTGTTCTGAAGAAAGAACTTTTCATTTCTTCCTGAGCATATTTATGCCCTTTATTTCCTGTGTGTTGGGATTCACAAATGTTAACTGATCTTTACAAAACAACTGTGACAAAAGAAAATATTATCTTTTATTTCTGAATGAAGAAAAAAAACAGTGCAGATAATGAAGGTAAAAATACCCATTGATCTGGGGTGCCCACAGCACAAGTGTAAACTGAAAAATTCCCTACCTGTGATCTGCTCTCAGTGGTACAAGTAAATAGCTGGTCATGATGGTTTGTGGGTCCATCAAAACTCTTGAGTAAAAGTCTCACTGTCATGAATTTGAGACATTACACAGGGGGACTATGCTCAAATGCTGAAAAAGAACCTTGACCATGATTATGATGGCACAGAAAAGAAGCATTCATGTAGAAGTCCCTCGTCAATAATCTGAGGACACATTTGACACAGTGTGACCTACTGGCCAACACTAAAATGCCAAGGTAAGGAAAGATGGTCTTTTTAAAAAGCCACACAGAAAAACCATGCAAGACAAGGGTAAAGGTGACAAAGCAGCATGTGGGCTCAGATTTTAATTTTTTGATATATTCAGTGGGATAACAGATGCCTGACCTCTAATAGTGCTTCCATTGGCCTTTAGTCACGCCCTACTTTAGTTTTGTTTTCCATTTTCAGAAATCTTACTAGTTTGCATACAACTTCAAACTTAGATCCAGATATGATTCTCCTGTGACATGAAAGGTTCTGAACACAGAATGAAATCACTGTGCTTGTGAAGTCAATGGAAATATTTACATCTCATTTCAGCCAGGATTTTATGTCACTGTTTGGGGCTGGCCTTGGCAAACTCTGCACATGAATGGCTAATTAATGAAAGACACCTCCCTGAACAATATAGAAACTAAATGCAGATGGTAAAAGGAAGTTCTGTTAGGCCTGGTAGAATACAAAGATTTTCATTAAACAACTTCCTCATTGGAAAGCAAAGGTAAATATGCCCATGGCCTTTCTGTGTCAATTTTCCATTTATTTGGATGGTTTTGCTTTAACTCCAGACATATTAAGTTCAACTGTGCAGATATTTTCCAGCTTTTATTCCATAGCCATGATCTTTTCAGTTCTAATGATTCTAACTCACCATGTTTTGTCTGGACTTGCAAATAATCTAATTAGAGAAACAAAAACAATCCCAGTGACTTATATAACTTAGCAACCATCATCACGTTTGGAGTTCACCTATTCACAATGAATTACTCACAAGACATTCACATGGAAAACATGTTTTGAAGAAATACACAAATCATTTCAGACATCCAATCTCAGCATTTCATAATCAGCTCATAACGGAAGCGGACACAATTAGACTAATTGTTCATTATAAATTATTCACTCAGCTCTACACTTGCTAATCTGATGTCAATTGATGTTTATGTGCGAATGGAGGTAGAAATTGCACTTTGCAGACTGACTAGCTTCAGTCATCATATACTTTTTGCTGTGATTCCTGACAGCTTCACATCAGCATTTGCCTGAACTAGAAATTGAGCTGAATCTCCACTCAGAGTCCCTGACGCCTGGAGGTGTTGCAGCTATGACATGCCAATAGAAACTCAAGATCCCAAACACGTTATAGCTAAATAAAATGTGCATTAGTCTATAACTTAAAGGATAAATTACCTTCAAAGGATATTCTGTCATCTTCTTGCCAGTGATTAATAGCTACTTTTCTTTTTTTCCAGCAAGCTGCTACTATTTTTTGAAATCTGATTTGAATTAAGAACTACCTCCCAGAGGGTATGAGGAGCAAAGCTGTCTTCTCTGGGAAGACAGTTGTCATAGTTCAAGTAACAAGTCCTGCAGGCGTTCAAAACAGTAGAGAAAACAACAGATCAACTGGAAAGTACTCTGTGAATAGACTGCGTAAGCTATTTATTTTTTTATGCATATAAATAAATGCATATGGATGTGGAAATGAAAACAGTAGTTGGATCCCGCTGCAACATGATATTTAGCTTATCTTTCACGGAATTTTTTACAAACAAGGAAGAAGAGGCTCTGTGAGTTTAGTTGCCAGTCAGAGGGCTTCTTCACTTTTCTTTGGAACGTTCAAGATCATTATTAGAGACCGACACATTGAACTCCAAAGTTTTCTTAGAACACACAAAAAAAGCCCATTAAGAAAGATTGTCTTTATGAGTGGGCTTTATGAAACACTCAAGTCTACCTCGTACATGTCATATTATCTATGGCTGGAACAGGGATTGGTGGGCAGCAGATAAAAGTTCAAAAGAATCTCCCTTGCCTTTGACCTGGGCAGCTGACAAAAGAAAACTGGAAACATCCTAGTGAAGTTTGTTTATCAGCTTAATGGCTATTTCGCCACCTATAGAGTAATTCTGTCTTGCTCATTGCTCAGAAGGTTAACAACAGATAGACACCACGGTTTGTTAAATCGAAAATATTCTTTATAAAAAATTTCTCTGTTGGTTATCTCCTCCACACAGAGAGTGGAGGGAGCCTGGAGGGTGCTGATAAAAAGGACTGTGTTAGACAAATGAATGGAAAGGTGCTGTGCCCAACCTTTAAAACTTGTCACTCAGACTAAGCAATTCATTGTACAGATAAGTTATTTCCATGAAGGCCATTTAAAGGGGGAATGCTTGAATACTCTTCTTTTTCAGGAAGGATAGAGAAGAGAATTGAGGCATATTTGAGGAAGAAGCGGACTGAATACAAATTCTTACCCAAAAGTCAAGATACTGTTTGTATCATCAGTACTCCCCTTTTTAACATGAACCTCATCTCTCAAATGAATTAATTTTTAGTCACTTCATACCAAACTGAAATGCTCATTTCCTGAAAATACTATATATTTTTAGTGGCATGACAATGAGGTTTTTTATGATGTTCTTCTGTACCTGTCATAAAGATTATGCATCATGTATTCTGAAGAACTTGTAAGAGCTTCATAGGTGTGTTCTGACCACAGCATGTCATTTTCTTGCCATGAATGTATTGAAGGTGTACATTGCAGACCCTGACAGTGTAGGATCCCATTGTGCCCTTTGCTGGACTCATCCCCTGTATTCAAAGCACTAAGCAGAATTTTACTTGCTGTCTAGTCTGTAACATATGAAACTTGAACACTTATCTCCAGTACCTGTAAAGCACCAATGCCAAGTCATTTGGGACTGTTGTTTGTTTTTCCATATGAGCATCTAGATCTTCAGCAGGGTTAGTGCGGCAAAATTACTGAACACCAGTGATCACTAGAAAAGGATCTGAACTAAGATCTTAGCAAGATCACCTAGGATTAAGTAAAATTTGCATCATCTTTTTTATGTGCAGCTTTCCAGCAGATCTTTAAAGACATTTTCACTGTTCCTCTGAAATTACCTCAGATCCTTTACAACATAAGTGATTGTGCACATTTAGACATATTAAATGTCTACTTGCTATTTAATTTATTGTATTGGATTGTTCTCAACACCATACTGCCTGTTCTGAATCTGCGAAGGCCTGAGCACCTTCACTCAATCTCTGCTGCTTACAGATATCCAAACTGCACCCTCACTCCATCCCCTTGAAGTCAATGGCAAAACACTGAATTACAGAGATTGGATTTAGCCAGCATTGCACTGATGTCCTAATAGCCACAGGAAAAACCATACTCCTTAGGCAAAGAAGGCCTTCATCTTCTGAAATCCCTGTGCCACACGGGACTCCACTTTCTATAAATCATGAGGTCATGCTTAAGCATAAGACTGTGAAAGGGTAAAGCAGGTTTCAGGACTACAAAAGAAGTAGCCAGATGCATGCTTTTTACTAGTTAAGTATTTTGAAGAGAGAAAATGAAGTGGCACTTGCTTAACCTCTAAAGAGCTATCCTCTCCCGACTTCGTAGTTAAAACCACATACTCAGCCGTTCACCAACACAGCTGTCTGCACTTCTTGTCTTCAACAGTCTAGTAAACATAACCTGTTTCTTTAACATTTATTGTCAGTTCAACTTTCTGGCTTATATGGATGAACTCCTTTATTCATTCTTATAGTCTTTTTCTGCTTTGCACAGAATAAAAATATGATCCTTTATGATTCTTTGATTCTATGATCCAGGAACCTGAAATGATTCAGTTATGTTATTTCTTCTACATTTTCCTTTTGCTTCTAAAACCTCCAACGCTTTGCAAGAAAAAATATTTCACTCTTCAATATTTTTTCTGTTGAAAGCAAAAAGGAGGAATTTAGCAGAACAGTTTCTAATATCGTAATACATTTTATGTCCAATAACAAGAATATACTAAGTGACAGAAATCACCACCTGCAAACCGAGGAGAAGTCAGAGATTAAACCAAGATTTCTTTGCATGTCTTCTGTATGCCTAACTTGGTTTGCTAGCTCTTTACCTCAGGAACCACTGTGTGACGTCTGTCCCCAGTGCTTATGAGGCTGGTCCATGTCCTGTAATAACACAAACAATACATCGTAGGTCGACCAAAGCAGAAAATTGTAATTTTCAGAGATGCAAAACAGATAGATGTGTTTAAGGGACCTGGAGCAATCCCAGATGGATTAGCCCTAAGTACAGGAAGAGAGGGAGAGATATATGAAAAGCAAAATCTCCCTCCTTTCTAACTTTGCAACTTTCTAACTTATTTCTTCTTATACTTGTGTTCCTGTTGCTACAGAATGATGCAGAAGCAGGGCATCTTTCCTATGTATACTAATACCTCCAAGCCCTTTGGGAATGCCCTAAATGCCTAACAGATGGTGGGTGATGACCCTAGAACTGTTGAAACAGGTATTTTCAAAGCTCTGCACACAAAGATACATGCAGAAATGTAGTACCTTGGAGGTTTTAACACTGTGATCATTTAAGACTAGCCATCTACTTTCAGGCAATTATATAAATCTGTCTATTATTTATTGTACATTTTCCAGTGATTAATTCATGTCTCTGTTGGTAGGAAACTTGTCTATTTAACAAAAAACCTGTCTCTACAGGAACTCAGTTCACAGACAGAACCTGCAGACAGCTTTTTAATCTCAATTAGAGATTAATCTCAATTTCTAATATTCCATTATTTCACTGCTAAACAGGAAATTAATTTTCAGACCTTCAATAATTTTGTCTGTTTCTTCCAATAAATGTTGTTGGTTGGTTTCTTTTTGGTTTGGTCTTTGTTTGTTTTTAATTTAAAATAACAAATTAATTCCTTTATGCATCATGGCATTGGTAGAACTTTGGGTTTAGGGGTTTTTTTTAACTGGGATGAATCTGTTAAGGAATTTTCAAGTGAATGTGTGTTGAGTGCCTTACAATGGATCAATTAGAAATCACTGCAGCATGCAGGCCTGGGTACTAAATGATTGCTAAATGCATGGGGTGAAAACTGAAGAACTACTCAGATTTTCTAATGTAGGTCTAAATAAATGACAATAATCCATGCATTTTGAACTAAATTCAATACTGTCTCTATCAAACATAGCAAAATTAACTTATATTTAAAGTACTTTAAAGGAAGAATCTCTCCAGTGGTTCTTAATTGGGTCACCCACAGGAAGGTACAAAAGGTTTATGTGGGTCATATAACACATGCTGTAACTCACAGTTTTTACAGCAGCAATCTCTCCTCCTAAGGATACAGTGAATCCCCTAAAGACTGTTCTAGAAATTTCCTCCACAGTTTCAAAATGCTCTTTCTACCCTCCCCTCCCATATAGAAAAACCATACTTTTTCCAGAGGAGTCATCCAAGCTACTGTCTTCCCAAATTGGTGGGAAGGGAATATTGAAATCATTTGGCTTGCTGGTGAAGCAGGGTGTCACTTTATATTGTGCTCTGTGTGAGCACCAGTCCTGTACTGAAATACTGCTTTGCTTGAATGCCAAAATGCAAAGCAGAACCACCCAAACAAGAGATTTTTTTTCATGTTTTCAGAGGAATCATAAGCTGAGCCAAATCTCTAAACTAAGCCCAGATTCTGTGAGTAGCCAGAGCAGGTTAAAGGCGAACAAAGCTTCCTCACATCTGGCTGGATGCAGAGGATTTAACAGAGTAAGGAAACTAGGAGTCACATCATCATCTTTTGGAAACTCCCTACTTCACCCATGGTTCAAAGGCCTCTTCCCTTCTGCTGTCCTCAGCCAGGCCAGCCGTTCTCCCTACCACTGAACCAGATGGCTCAGTTATGCCAGTGCTTCATATGTTCCCATTCCCATGAGTACACTTGCAAGAAATAAACATGATGACCCAGCTAAGTAGCCCTTTCACAACCACCCCAGATGAGCTTCAGCATCCAGAGTGCTTAATTCTTCTTCATTCCTTCCATTGCCAGACTAGAGCCAGCCATCATCCAACATTCTGATAATTTCTAAATGTGTTCCACTACCCTATGTAAGATTTTTTAGCATCAAAATGTTTTGCTGATATTACTCTATGTATATTTGTTCCTGTTTCTGCCTGCCAAACTCTTGGCTGCTGCTTGCTAAGAAACACAAATGAGAGCTGGCAGGAATGGTCTTTTGAATAAACCAAACCTGATCAGAAATCACCCCTGCTCTGCCCATTTTGTCTGGTTGTGTAAGAGAAGTCTGACAGAAAATATCTGAGCTGAGTCTCTTCTTTGTCTTTAGTGCCAATTAAATTACATGAAGCCTACTGTTCTGATAGTTGGGCAGGGACTTTATTAATGGATCTAGAAAAATAAAGTGCCTTGTGGGAAGTCCAAGAGCTTTTAAGCCCTGGTTGTGCTTAAAATGGACACGTCATTACACGACCATTAGATATACAGTTGACTTTCAGATGAAAGTCAGTCAAGAGGTTGGGGGCCAAACTTCTTCATTATCTGTTCAGCACTCAGTTCTACTGCATAATTATTTATACATTCAGAGCACTATGTGGAATGGAAAAGGCACATTTCATAACACCTTTTAGTAGTTAATGGATGTGACTGAGAGACATTTCTTCAGAGGGGCTTTCAGCCTTATCATGCTTGCTCTACTTTTTCAGCATTTATCAGGCGAATGTTTTTTGGTGTTTTTCAGCATAATTTCATCTATCTCTTTCCTACAGTCCAGTATGAGAGGACAAATCAATTTCTTCATTATAATAAATCTCCACCTAACTAAAAAGCCTGGCAGAGATGTACAGTACTTCCGTGTTCTAAACAAAATTGGTGGTTTTGGGCTCACCTGTCCTCGTGATGTTATTGTATTTATTATTTATCTAAATTATCCAGAGGAGAAAGCTTTGAATAAAGCGATTTCAAGATCTTAAGATGTCTTGCACATAAAAGCAGTTGGATCCAGCTACTAACGGTCATTCAAGTTTTCTGGTATTTCAGATTCCTGACTGATTAATTAGAAAGCCAATTGCATGATATTTTTACCTGACTGTGCCCTCCTAGGCTATTAGTACAGAACATACACCAGGGCTTAAATAATGCTGGTGCTTAAAACTGACATACCTGCTCCTTCCTCCTCCTCACTGAATCCTCACTGAATCCACTGATATTTTATCATCAGATCCAGCAAGTGCTCAGTAAAATCCATTATTTGCTGAATTTATCACAGAAATTTAATAATTTTCCATCTTTTGTGATCACCATTTTCATTACTGTTTTAAATGCTTTTTTCTATATGCATAATAGAATTAGAGAGAATAGTTCCTTTTTTTGCACATCATCAGCATCAGGCAGGAAAAACACGCATAAAATGGAAGAATTCAGAAGATTTTTATTCTGACAGTTAAAAATGAAGAAGTTGCTGCAAAATTTATCAGTGATTGTGGGGTAATTTACTGTTCTGAGTCAAGTCCCCTGGGAATATATGTTTGCAGGTGCTGGGCCTCATGAGCGCTGGTCACTCTTCAACCATCAAATCCTAAGGACACAGGAGCAGGCAATCCCAAAATGTTGGAAGTCAAGCAGACAAGGCAGAAGACCTGCTTGGCTGAACAGGGAACTGGTCTTGCAGATCAAGCAAAAAAGAAAGGTGTATGCCCAGTGGAAGCTAAGTCAGGTGATGTGGGAAGAATACAGAGGCGCTGCTAACCACCGTATGGAGCAAATTCGAGCAGCAAAAGCTCAGCTGGAGCTGAAACTGGCCAGAACTGTGGGGGGCAACAAAAAGAGATTTTTTCAAATACATTAACAGCAAAAGGCAGTGTAGAAACAACATCAGGCTTTTACAGGATGAGGACGGTCACCTCACCAACATGGATATAGACAAAGCAGAAGTATTTAATGCATTCTTTGCCTCTGTCTTCAACACTGATGATGGACCAAGGGGACCTCAATGCCCAGAACTGGAGGACCATGACTGCAACAAGGATCAACTCTTAGCTGCTCCTGAACTTATGCGGAATCTGCTGCTACAGTTAGATCCCTACAAGTCCATGGAGTGTGGTGGGATCCATCCGAGACTCCTCAAAGAGCTGGCTGATGTCATCACCAGCCCTCTCTCTATGATTTTTGGGAGGTCCTGGGAATCTGGAGAGATCCCAGTTGACTGGAAGCTAATGTTGTTCCAATATTCAAGAAGGACAACGAGGAGGACAACAAGGAGGACCCTGAAAACTACAGGCCAGTTAGTCTAACTTCAGTGCCTAGTAAAATTATGGAGAAGATTATTCTGGAAGGTATTGAAAAACATCTGGAGGACAATGCAGTCATCGTTCACAGCCAGCATGGCTTCACAAGGGGAAAGTCCTCCTTGTCAAACTTAATTTCCTTTTATGACAAGGTAACCCACCTAGTTGATCAAGGGAAGCCAATGGATGTAATATTTCTGGACTTCAGCTTTTGATTCTGTCTCTCACAGTATTCTCCTGGACAAAATGTTCAGCATACAGCTGGACAACCATAGCATACAATGTGTGAGCAACTGGCTCACAGGTTGAGCGCAAAGAGTGACAGTGAACGGGGTAGCATCAGGCTGGTGACTGGTCACTAGTGGGGTCCCGCAGGGCTCCATCCTAGGCCCAGTCCTCTTCAACATCTTAATCAATTACTTGGATGCAGGACTCGAAGGAATTCTAAGCAAGTTTGCTGATGATACAAAACTGGGAGGAGCTGTCAGCTCCCTTGAGGGCAGGCAGGCTCTGCAGAGAGACCTCGACAGGTTAGAGAGATGGGCAGTCACCAACCACATGAAGTTTAATAATGGCAAGTGCTGGGTTCGGCACCTCGGATGGGGCATCTCTGGTGGTAAGTACAGACTAGGGAACGAGTGGCTGGACAGCAGTGTGGCAGAGAGGGACCTCGGGGTCCTGGTTGATGGCAAACTGAAGATGAGCCAGCAGCATGCCCTGGCAGCCAGGAGGGCCAGCCATGTCCTGGGGTGCATCAAGCACAGTGTTGCCAGCTGGTCAGGGGAGGTGATTCCACTCTACTCTGCACTGGTGCGGCCTCACCTTGAGTACTGCGTGCAGTTTTGGGCACCACAATATAGAAAGGACATCAAGCTATTGGAGACTGTCCAAAGAAGAGCCACGAGGATGGTGAAGGGTCTGGAAGGGATGACTTACAAGGAGCGGCTGAGGTAACTTGGATTATTCAGCTTGGAGAAGAGGAAGCTGAGGGGTGACCTCATTGCAGTCTATGGCTTCCTCACGAGGGGAAGAGATGGGGCAGGTACTGATCTCTTCACTCCTGTGACCAATGACAGGACTTGGGGAAATGGCAGGAAGCTGAATCAGGGGAGGTTCAGGTTGGATATCAGGAAAAGGTTTTTCATAAGCTCCCCAGGGCAGTGGTCACAGCACCAAGCCTGACTGAATTCAAGAAGTGTTTGGATGATGCTCTCAGGCCCATGGTGTGATTCTTGGGGTGCCCTACACAGGGACAGGAGTTGGACGCCATGATTCTGATGGGTTGCTTCCAACTCAGTACACTCTATGATTCTATGATCTTTGTTTAATGTATTTCTCTGTGGTACTTGCACAGCTCCCACAGCTATCTAGTGCCTTAGCCATCTGACTACAGGTCAGTGCCTGGCTCAGGTAGGTATGAGATCTCTCCACCAGTGAAGGTTAAAAGTCCACTGTGGGTACAGCTGCTGCAGAGAGCAGATCACTCTTTGAAAAATCAACCAGGATGACAGCTAGCAGGTAGGACACAAACTCAGGCAGTGGCACTGGGAGACGTTCACCTTAAAGCAAAGAGAATATAAGCTTCTTTTCAAGCCTAACATGAGAGTATGTGTAACTCTGAGGTGATAGAAGAGGCTGGGGAAGTAAAACCTTTGCGCTGGAACTACTTTATTCTCCAGGATTATTTATATATTTTGTGCTAAGAAAGGAATTGTTTTCCTGGAAAGTAAATAATGATTTTTGAACAGGCGATTCCATATATTCAAATGAATGACACATATTCCTTAAGCTATTAATTTCTAATGAAATAAACATATTTTTTGGCTTTGTCAGAAGTTTCTTAGCTCCATTCTTCTGAGATAAGGGTTCAAATTATTCATGTTGCTTTGTCATATGGCTTTTCTGTAGGTGAAGCTTCAGTTAATACTCATTTCCTCATTAGCACACATGGTCTTTCCTCTTCATTCCTCCCTCTTCTCAAGATTACGTGCTTTTCAACTTGAAAATTTTAGAATTTCACCTGCTGGTGAATGGGTTTTTTTGGTATTCATTTCTGGAAATCATTTATAACACAGGTTGCCAAGGGTCACCTAACAAAAATGAAGGTGATCAGCTGCCTATTTATCTTGGCTAGAACTTATCCTAAAGGGTTAGAGGAATACCCAGTCTGTGTGTATTTGAGCTCTAGAAAAGGAGTGGGGAAAATGAGGACTATGAAAGAAAATTATAAGCCACCATACCTTGTTTTATATTTTCAAAGCCCCCATCCCAAATGCTTTCCAGATTGTGGTTTGTTCAGCTCTGATTTTAGTTCCTAGAGAAGCCACAACACATGTGTGAGCTGGCACCCTGAGACCAAAGCATACTAGATTCAGGCATTCTGCTTGCAAAAATTAAGGTTTTATCAAATATTAGGATACAATGCTAGATTTTTCTCAGAACTATGAACAGCTTGCCATGAATGTATTAAGTTTATTAAAAGCCATTTTCTGCTGTCTGTTACTTACGCGCTAAGACAATTTGCTGCTTATACTGCACAGGTAACAGCAAAAGGGTTCATCAACATAAGGCAGCGATAAAATCTTTTAGGAAAAGAGAAATTAATACTATTTCAGCTTTAGTTATAGGTGGCTGAAAAATGAATTTAATATAAGCCCCTTCTTTCTGAGTTTGCTACTTGGTCACAGGAATAATCTGATTTCATTTCTACAAAAAATGCTGGCTGACACTGTATAGAAAAGTTTTTATATGATCATATTCTTGCCCATAGCTTGCTCATTAACTGTCTCAAGCCAGTCTTGCTTTTGGCATTCTTTACTTATAATTTTCTGTTTATACAGTGCTGCTACCATCTTAAATCCCAGGGTATTCATCTGGCTGTCTCCAGCATCCAATCACACTTACAAGAAAAAGGAAAAGGACTTGCGTAAGTGTTATAAAAGTGAAACTTCATGCAAACACAGTCATTTGAGAATTCACAACACTTTCAGGGCAAGCACATATTGGCATGATTAATTAAAAAAAATTTAATTAACATTATTGCTAAAAAAATTGCAGCTTGTATGAATATTCATGGGAGCAAATAAACTCTCAAATACCAGACTGAACTAATTTCATTAGAATGTATTTTCATAATGGCATTTTGAAGTAGTCTCACAGCTCTCATGTAAATTATTTAATTTTTTAAAAGCATTATTAGTTCCCTCTCCATCTGCTAGTACAATGATATATCACTGGTACTCCGAATAATACTGAATTAAGTTACCATAACAACTCTTAAAATTCATACAAAAGAATGCAGAGACCTGCATATATTCTACATGGCTAGATACAGATTTGCATGGCATTTTTGGGGAATGTAATTACAAAAAGTTACTTCTGCATGTTCGTAGCCAAATACATTGATTACTCAAAAAGATGAGATGGCAGATCATCTAATCTCAAGATAAAACTTGAGTTATAGAACTGTACTGTCAGAGAACATCTCCCTTTCCACTGAAGTTTTATTTGTGGGATTGGAACTTGACGACTGTGGAAAGGCAGCAGACTGTGCCTTAAGCACTTTAGTGAGCAGTCACAGTCTGTTTTGCCAGCAGATTCATGGGATGGGAGCATCAAGGAGTGAGATGAAAACTAGCATCTGGGAGCTCCCACTTCCACCAGCACATCTGAATCCAGAGGAGGGTATGTGTTAAGAGGCTGAGATGATGAGAGGAGTCTGTTAGTATAAAGAGCAGAGATGGTAAAGCTTTTCAGTGGAGATCTGTTTTAAGACTGAAACTGATTTGACACTTTTGTTTGAGCTTCAACAGTGTTTTCAGAAACAGCTGGGAGAAGGCACACAGGACTGCATTTGCTGGTGCTGTTCTATTATTCACAAGAATCTGAATGACTATGCACACTCCTGTTTCCTAAATACAAAAATACAGGGTACAGGATTCCTCTGATGTGGCCATAACAATGCCTGCGTGGTTTTGTAAGGCTGAAATCTCTCACATGCACAGCACAGCTCTGTCATTGCAGCCAGCAGAGCAAGCAGTGCCAACAGCTGCCACTGTCCTATGTGCAGCCTGGCCGCAGGGGGGTGATGGCTCCAACCCTTCCCGTTGCCTTCACAGCAGAGGTCTGCAGGTGGCTGAAGGGCTGGTGGTGTGCCAACCTCAGGAGGAAGGCTCTCACACCTTCACAGCCTGCTGCTATGGGGTGTCTCTTTTCAGCTGCTTTCCGAAGTCTGTCTGCTCCAGATTTTTCCTGATGAAAATTCTCAGATCTTACCTTCAGCTCACTGTCCTCCTTCTCACCTCTGATTTCTGTATTCCAGGTCTTTTATCTCAGTAAGGTGAGGGGGAGACAAAGCAGTGTTTCAATTGAAGAAGTATGAATTGGAGATGGGGGCTGCTCCTCGCCAGCCCAGATCGAATTGTCACAAACAATTAATACCTCCAAAAGCAGGTATGTGTTATGAAACAACACAAGTCAGAACCCACTCGGAGCAGTACTAATAACCCAGGCTGGTAATTAATGTTAACTCTCACCAGAAAGCACCCTTGAGTCTGAAGATTTCTTAGTTGTTCAGAGTTAAAATTGCAGCCAGGTCTGTCATGATGCAGCTTGTCCTGGCCAACTTTCATATGGTTATCCCTGGTTTTGGTCTTTCTCTTGTGAATCACATTTATTCACTCTGAGCTCCAGCTAGACCTATCTTTTCCCTATCCATACACAGGCCAATCCTTTGCTAATTATGATAGCTTCCTCAGTGAATGGGTCAAATTCATACAAATAATTAAAGATTGTATTTTGATCAGCGGTTCTCTTACTGATTTGGAAACAGATTTATGCCCTTCTCAGAAAGCTGCTTAGAATCGGTTTCACAAGGTGCACATGCGCTGATTCAACAGCTCACAACTTTCCTGCCCCTGTTTCTCTTTTCCAGAGAACTGCATCAGATTCTTCACTGAAACTATCCTAGCTGCAAACAGCAACAGAAGGCCAGTAGCTTTACTGTTAGGACTACTGAGAGCTTTTTGGGAAAGGCTACAAGTGTGGAACAGAGTTGGAAAGAGCTTGGTGGAAAATTCTCACGATGTTTCTGTTGACAAAAGCAAGGTTAAGATGCAAGTCAAGACTGTAACAGCAGGAATCAAGTTAGAGAAGAGGATTAAATGCCAATGGAAAAGAAAAAGTACAGTGAATCAGAGAGAACACTGGTAAAGTAACTAAATCCATAAAGAAATCAGTGTCACCACAGATGAGAACTGAGGGCTTCTGTAAGATGATGCATATAAACATGGCAAAAATTAGAGCTTCTTGGTATTTAAGAATTTGCTAGCTTCAATATGCTAAAAATAATTGAAACTGCTCATATAACAAGATTTATAAATATTTTTTACTGCAAAATTCTATCGTCATCAGGATGATGTTGGCTTCTTAGGATATAGCATCTGGCAAATTAAGATGCCAGATGTTTTTCACTTTTTGTTTTGGTAATAGCAGTGAAGATATTTTCTGACCAAAAATTCAGTGCAGAAATGTGCCATATTTGTGCAGATGCTTGTAGATAACAAAGCTGAGAGAACTGTCAGATCTGGAGGTGCTTTGTAGCATTTATCAACATCTGTTAAAAGTTTTTTTGCAGTACATTGTATTGTGTTCAACGTAATCTGGCACAGGTTGGGAAAGAAAAAGTAAAGATAGCTCACAATTACTGTTTTACTATCCTCCTTTACTCAGGACTCTAGCAAAGGAAAAGGTTAGAGAGGACAAGAAAATGGAAGGAGTTTGTTTTGCTTAAAAAGTCATGGTCTCTCTGACATGGAGGGCAGTAGTTTAGGTCAGTCACATTGAAACTATGGTACATACACACAGAGGTTTTTCTGAAGAAAACCCATGTATCTCTGTGGAAATACTTCATCAGGGAAGAAAAAAAAAATCACTTAGGACTTGTTATCTGAAAATACACCTTTCTAACTCAGTTGTTTTTACCCCTCAATAATCAGTTCTTTGGTTTAAGGAGGACCTTTAGCCATGATAGACCTCACAGGTCACAGGTTCACAAACAACAAATTGCCAGGACCAGGATTCAGTTGGCTGGCCAGAGTAAGATGGGTAGAGGCACAAATCATTGCAGGTCGGGGGTTCTGCACCAGCCAAGATCTAAGAGGACTTCGAATACTATGCAGGAAGAATGCCTGACATTTAAGAAAGAAACTCAGACAGCTCAGAAGGAGAGTGGGTGAAGATCTGACCTCATCCCTGGAGGTGGTCAAGGCCAGGTTGGATGGGGCTTGGAGCAACCTGGTCTAGTGGGAGGCATCCCTGCCCATGGAGGGGGGGATGTGACTGGGTGAGCTTTAAGGTCCCTTCCAACCTAAACCATTTGCATATTCTCTTAGGTACAGATTTGGCTTGGTGACAGATATGTAACACACTCAGCTTATGTTTTCATTGATGGCACAGGTTAAACTTTTCAGAAATGTCTAATGATTTGAGGAGTTTCTGTTATTAGATACCCAAATGCAATCCAATGGACTAAAGGGAAAACCTTATGCGCTGTCCTGGCACTGAACACCCAGAAATTTGATTATATCAGTCATGTCTGAAAAGCTTTGCTAGAGTGGCTGGGCAGAAATGTCAGAACAATATGGTACTAGGTATTCCCACAAGTCTTCTCTGGGAACCCGTCAGGGAAAGACTTTCCAAGTCAGATGGGTTGCTCTTCTCTATCTAGTCCTGATCAAGCTTAAAAATAAAAACTTTGGCTAATTTATACAAAAGTTATTTTCACTTAATATCAAGATTTTTTGAGCTAGTACAGATGCATCTCCCTAGCCATCTGTCTGAGACAGCAAGTATCAATCTTGCACCCTTTCTATACTTACCTGTTAGCAACTCCCTCTTGATTCCTCTATTTAAATCCACCTTGTAGGCTTGACAACTCTGCTCAGCAGTATCTGCACCATTTTCTGTTACTGACTTCAGACTAAAATCTTGTCTGAAATTTTACTCTTTCATGTTTCTTTATTCCCTACCCTCTGAAAAATATATTGCTGACTCTACTGAGTCCTGTTTTCACTAAACCCTTTTTGAAGTGAACAGAGTAAAATAACAATAGAAGTATGCATGAAAGATAGTATAGAAAATAAGATGAAATGCTTTCCCTCTTCAGTAGTCTATTCAACACTTTTACAGTGACTAAGAATAAGTATCTGACTGAAATTTGTCTTTGATGCTAGTTCAGTGTTAAAAGTCATATTATTTAATCAGGCACAGATGCAGTTCTGTTCTGACAGTGGACTTGATTAAAATGGCATCCCAGGTTTCCATTTTTGTTGTGGTTCCAGTTAATGTGTGCTGTTTAGAAGAGAAATATCTTTTTACTGAGTACCACCTGCCACGCTAAATCCAGCTTGAATCTGCAAGTCAAGCTGTCCTCTTTCCTCATTTACCTTAATCAGTTAACAGTTTAAAGTTGTGCAAGCCACCTTTGCAATCTCTTTACTATCTTCTCCTGCATGATATCTGATGATCAAATGCATCATCAGCCCCAACGTGTTTATCAGATTTGGCTTCCACTGTTATCTGTGACTGACTGACTTTGCCAGTTTACCCATCAAGAGCAACCTGGCATTAGTCCTCACAGCCTTTCATTGTGCTACAGAGACAGATTCATGGCTGTATTTTTTGCACTGGTGATTTGTAAGAGAGGAGAAGCCATCTCTGTCTCTCAGTGCTCACCAATGCTGCTGCTCCAGCACAGGTAAAATGCTGGCTAGGTGAGGTTGCAGACATGGTTCTGAATTAGCATGGGCAACAATTGCTGGGTAGTCAGCAAGTTTGGTGTCATGACTTAACAGAGTACAACCCTACTTGCTTCAAAACTGAATCAATTTGCACATCAACATGCTAGTACCAGCAAGTATCAGAAGAGAGCTCTTCTGGAGGTGGAAGTAAATATATTACAAAGCTGAAAAAGAGTCCAAAAAACTTTGCAGCAGGTTTCTCTCTGCAGACATATAGATCTAAATAACAAGCTGAGAGTGTCTGCTTATTATTTAAGTGACAGGTTAAATATTTATGATGTAACAGTGACATTTCCACTCATGTGAGTTGGACAGTTTAATTCGTTTCTGCATATATTAGATTAATTCACCCCACAGGCATTCCATGTTTTTTCTCTTCTGTCATAAGTCTAATGTATTTTTATCTCTCTAAAATTGATATTCCAGTTAGCAGAAGACTTTTTCTTGAATTGCTCATCGCTTCCTGACATAGCTTAAACAAAATTGCTGTAACAGTTACAAGGAACCATGGTCTAACTTTGTTTAACTGAAAAATAAGCACAGACCAAATTGCTGCTCAAGAAACATTTCTAAGATATTTGAAAAACTGTGAAAGTCACCTCTTTTTGCAAGCTAGGACATTGATAAAACCAAAACTGCAGCTGCTTCTAAGCTCGGTATTAACTCTATGACTGAGAATTTAATTTTTTTAATATTCCCATTTATCTTGCAGTAGTTGCTCTGGGGACACAAAGATAACAAGAAGGAAATCACTACCCAGTACGTGCCATTGAAAACACACTCAAACAAAAGATAATGGGCAACATCATGCAGTTCCCTCCTAACAAGGAGTCTCATCCTAAATAAGGCAAACATCCTTTATAACAACAATGAAAATTGAGATTGTGCCATGTTCCCTACTACCTGGTTGGTGCTCTTTCTCCGAGTTAAAGGAAACATACACTCTAAAACATACTTTAACTTACATAAATGTCAAATCAGACACTGTTCTAGGTAGCCTCCTGCAGCTGACCTGCTTGAACAGGACAAATGGACGAGACTGTTTCAGGGGTCCCTTCCAAACCCAGCTACTTTGAGAGTCTGTGAAACAAGTTAACGGTTATTCCCTGTGAAATGATCACAGAGCGTTTGATGTTCCCTTCATGAAGACTCGGTGGTTTACACTGCCAGGTGGAAAGCACGAGGGAGTACCTCTCCTTGATGAGCTCACCCCTGAATCTTTCTTTACTGAGGCAGCTTTAAAGCCCAATGTGCTGCTTACTTAATGGCTGCCTGTGCTGATTTGGTTTGGCAGGACTTTTTGTAGTGGGGGAAGGGCCCCAGGGCTGGCTCTGGTAAGAAGCTGAGAAGCTCCCTCTGCCCAAAACCAGCCAAGGAGCCGTTAGAGGGACAATAGATGCGCCTCTGTGATTAACATACAAAAGAACTGAAAGACCTGAACAGAGCCAGCAGTTAAGAAAGAAGAGCTGTGCTGGAGAGGTGAAAAGCAGTGCGGGAGTGAAGATCTCAGGTGGTTGATGAGGAAGAAGGGGAAGAAAGTGTCCAAGCAGAAGATTTCCCTGCAACCTATGGCGAAATGGCAGGCTGTCGCCCTGCATCCATAGAGGAACGTGGTGGAACATTCCCTGAAGGCGCCAGGAGGGGTGAACTTGGCCAGTGGGCTTGGATTTTGCTGCCAGTGGACTCAGATTTGCTGCCAGTGTGCTTGGATTATGTAGCTGTGGAAGAGCCCAGCGCCAGGGGAGGTGACTGTTCCCGAAGCAGCCTGTGACTCTGTGGGAAGCCTGTGCTGGAGCAGCTTGCTCCTGACCTCGTGGGAAGGACTCTTGAAGGAGAGGTTCATGAAGGACTCTCTCCCATGGTGGGGAAGCAGGGGAGGACTGTAAGGAATCCTTCTTCCTGAGGAGGAAAGAGCAGCAGCAACCACCAGACTGTGAACTGACTCTAAACCTCAGACCATCCCCCTGTGCCGCTGGGGGGGAAGGAGGGAGAGAAATCGGGAACCAAGTGATTCGGGCCCGGGAGGAATGGAGGAGTGGGGTAACATATGTAAGCCCTGCTCTTTGTGTTGTCTGTGTCCTGTGTGCATCTGATTAGTGTGAAATGAAATTACTATTTTTCCCCAAGTTGAGTCTGTTTTGCCCGTGACCCTAATAGGTAAAGAACCCTCTTTGTCCTTTGTCTCGACCCATGAGCTTCTAGTTGGCCTTTGTCCTCCCCATCCCAGTGTGTGTGTGGGGGGGGAGGAGGTTGAGTGAGCAGCCACGGGGCTGTTTCTTTGTTGTCGTGTTAGGCCCAAAGCACAACACTGCCTTATAGTATATGCATGTGAAATGGCCTGTGTGTTGTTGACTGATTGTAGGGCTCTCAGGGCTGCACTTCCCACAGGGTGACACAGGCCGCGGTAAGTGATAAGGGGAAGTTCATCATGCGAGTTCAGGCTCTGGATAAGAAAATCCAGTCTGTTTTTATTATGTTCACTTATTGGCTAAATAAGGTGTTACACTTCAAAAGTATTTACTGACATTGAAGAAGAAGAAGAGGAAATCTAGGAGAAGTTTCTTGCTGTCCTGGTTATTCAGGTATTATACCCATTCAGAAGCTGAGAACACTTAACCTTCTTGTAATACCAGTATGCTCTAATCTCAAGTCCAAGACATCCATTTTGCAATTGAAGCCAACTATTTCCTGCCTATTCTACTGCAAACACTGAAAGCTGTTATTCTCTTTCCTTTACAACAGCCTCTTACATATCTTAGACACTATCGTATCCTTCTTCAGTCCTTCGTTCTTCAGGCTACCTGAACTCATTTACACTTTCTCCATTAATCATTCTTTCCAACCTGTGACTGATCACATTGCTGTTGACTAGAGTGTCCTTGGTCAAGCCACATATTTTTAGAAGTGTCATGTCCAAAATGGAGCACTTCTGCATGTGAAATTTGCCTAGTACTGAACACAAGTAAATGCTTCACCTTTTTTGCAGGCCACACTTCTCTTCCTAAGACACCAGGTCATATTTGCCCTCTTCTGAATAACACGATCTCACAGATGTAGTTCCTAATCGTGACCTACTGTAATCCACAGATCCTCTTTTACATAAGAGTTTCATACCAGAATTTTCCCAATCTAAATTTCTACAGGTCATTATTTCTGCCCAAGTATAGTAATACTTTGCATTTGCTGAACAGCATCTTCTATTTTTCTTATCACATTTGACCAAATCTTGGTTTTACCATTGGCTGATAAGCAGTTTCAGCCCTGTGGAGGCTAGAAAACAAACAAGAATTCCATTAGAAATTTGTGACTATTAAAGTTATGACACAACTCTTTAAGGAATCAATACTTTAAATGAAATTAGCTATTTAATTAAAGCTGGAATGACATTGAAAGCTTTAAAATTGTACATGCCTTATGGAAACAAAACAAAACAAAAAACACCTAATTATGGCTTTATAGGGACCACATTACCCTGGAGGTTATTGATATTTCCAACTGTAAGAAATGGTTCTGAATTGTAGCCAAGCCACTATGAATCTGAAGGTGTCTGGGTAGGGAGAAGCAAAAACATTCTCTATCCAGTGTTCTTCCTCTAGTTTGGGGAAGATTTCTCACTTCATTGGCATTTCCTACTTCAAAATTATATGCATTTTTTTATTCTCTTTCTACTATTATTTCACTTACCAAACCCACCTCTGTGGATTGCCTATTCTCCCTACTTTGCCTTACAGATGGATCAAGGGACTACAGTTACTTTGCCTCGTACAGAATCTAATATAATAGGGTTCATCTACTTGGCATTCAGGCACTACAGGACAAATATATTAAATAAAGGGCTGAGACCTTCATCAGACTCATAAACACTTTAAATGAAAGACTAAAAATGTGGCTGCTGTAAATATCTTTGCATCTCTAACACAGACAAAATGAACAGATTTATCAGTAAAACTATCACAAAGTATCACGAGAAATCAGAGAGTGATGAACAAGCTAAGCTGTTTTTAAGAGGAAGATAAATTATGGCTCATAAAAATGCCAAGTGATATAAACATGCCAAAAGCAGGGAGGAATCTGATGAAATACATTCAGGCCACAGGAGAAGTCTGTCAAGGGGAAAGAAAGCCTGAATAAGGATAATTTCTCAGCATGATCTGAGCATTTATTTGACATGACAACTACAATATATAATTTAAAATTAAACAATTCATTTCAATGCACGTTTGTATGATGTTTGTCATACAAACAGAGCTGTTACTTTCAGATATGCAAGAGACCAAGAGATTAACTGAATTGTTTCTTAAACAGAGATTTTCTCCTTTGCTGTCATTCAGTATTTTTCATTCCAGGGCTCTAAGAAAGATCTGACTGATACTGCTATCTTGTCTGGCAGTACTATTGAGGTACAGCAAAGATATCTATAGGGCATTTTAAACTTACTCAAAATTCTTTGTTGCCTTTATAAAAGCAGAATTGCTGATTCTGAGGATAGCATCCTATTGGTAGAAATACTGCCTGCCAAATCAGACGACAGAGCTTCAGGAATAACCATCTATTAGAATCACTGGGACCCAAAAGGAAGAGAAAAAAAAATAAATTAAAAAACCCCAAATAAATAAGTAAACAGATAGATAGATAGATAGATAGATAGATAGATAGATAGATAGATAGATAGATAGATAGAAAAGAACTCTTTTATTTTAGGTAGAGATGAGATTATAAAATATGGTTGCCTGGATTTGAGAGAATGGGAAGACCCTTCCAGCCTTTTGTTTCAGTGATACTATCTGTCCTTCAGCAAACACAAGGAGCTCTGATATTTTTTTAGCGAGCTGATTACAACTACACATAAATAAATATACAGAATTAGCTCTTAATTTTCTTTGTTCCTTGAAAAATAAAGGGTGAAATCCTGACCCTAAAGTCAAAGGAAAATTTATCCTGATACTCAGAAAGCATTTATTTACACTGTGCATTTCAAGCATGCAGCTTTGCCAGCTGTTGGAGTGACTCCCTAGTCACGTTTCCTATACTCTCCCTGTCCCTATTTCCATTTATTTCTGCCTAAGCTTTGGGAAGGCTTTCTTTTAAATTATTAGTTCCCACAATGAATAACAAAAAACTAGGACACGAGTGCAATTTCTTCTGTGCATTAATAAATTAAAATTGGAAGAGATGGTAATGATACAATAGATTCTAATAAGGATTAGTTTAATTTATCAGGTGTGGCAGGACAAAACAGTTTAAAATGAACTTATGAGTTTGCACTATTGGCCATTATGTCCACAGTACAGTAAGTCTAAATTAGCGATAAAATGTATTGAAAGTAACTAATTTGCATATAAACAAGGTCATCTGTCAAACTTATCCTCATGAACTACGGAGGAGCAGCAGGTCTCACGCCTCACAAGAAATTCAGACTCTGTTATCGTAACTGCAAAGGTATTTCCAATGAGACATGTTATCTATATATCTCAGAAATGCACAAACACACATCTTTTTTACTCAGTGGTTTGCCTAAATGTGTCTGCAGCAACCCTTTTGAACAGCAAGGAAAAGAAAACAAAACTTTGGGGATAATGCTTCAAAATCCCTACTGTTCCATTTGTGCAGCAGTTCTTCTCTTCTGAAGGTTATTGATTGCTACAAAGAAGCAAACATAAAGGAAGATAGTGAGGAACATTAATTGGGCTGCTACTTCACAGCAATCCTATTTGTTGTGAAATTATGTCTGAGAAATAAAACATACAAGTGAATAGTATTTATTATACAGCATACAGTTGGACTCTCTTCTAACGGAGAAAATCTGGGAAAAGAGGATAGAAGGGACTACTGCTTCAGCCAATGAATTTAAACTATGTCAAAATAAAGTCAATTACTCACTAATTCTGATGAAAAGTTAGAAAACATAACTATACTTAGGTTCAGACTGTGTGGAGATCAAATGTTAATAAAGATACCTAAGGAACCTGTTCTCTGTAGAAATTAAATAGGCAAATTATTGATAATAACTAACATTAAAAAAAGACTTATGCTGAGATACTTGAAGAAAACTTTCATAGAATCATAGAATTGTTCTGGTTGGAAAAGACCTCTAAGATAATCAAGGCCAACTGTTAATATAGCACTGCCAAGGCCACCACTAAACCATGTCCCTAAGCACCACATCTACATGTCTTTTAAATACGTCCAGGGATAGTGAGTCAACCACATCCCCGGGCCACCAACCCAAGTCAAATGCTTGACAACCCTTTTGGTGAAGAAATTTTTCCTAATATCCAATCAAAACTCCCCTTTCCTCTTGTTCTGTCACTTCTTACTTGGGAGAAGAGACCAACCCAACCATGCTACAACTTCCTTTCAGGTAGTTGTAGAGAGTGATAAGGTTTTCCCTCAGCCTCCTTTTCTCCAGGCTAAACAACCCCAATTCCCTCAGATGCTTCTCGTAAGGCTTGTTCTCCAGACCCTTCACAAGCTTGGTTGCCTTTCTCTGGACACACTCCCACCCCTCAATGTCCTTCTTGTACTGAGGGGCCCAAAACTGAACACAGTATTCAGAATGTGGCCTTGAATGTATTTCACAAAAATACCCTCCACCACCACAAGCCCACTAGACAGAGACTGTGCCCTCTGGTGAGCTCTGCTGCTTCCCGGTCTTCTTTGCTTTGGGGATTCTTTACAAACTTAGTGAAACACATATAGGAGTTATTACTAAGAGCCATGATGAGTACACTTTAGAGCAGTCCAAGACATATTATATGTCTCTGCAAATCTGATTTCTGATAATACAAGTCATATACAGGAGAGATCAGAGTCAGGTTATGTACACTGGAATACCATGCTGCCTCAGGACTTGGCTTTTGTGGTAGACAAATAACTTGAATTACAAATGCTGACAGGTAGTTGATAATTGTCCATACGTGAGTTGGTGCAGGTGAATGTCTAAAACTGAACTTTTGCACTCTCAGGCACAGGCCTGCTACTTGCTAGTTGTAAATTTTTATAACACATGGACAAAACTAAGGTGACAAGTCCTGAATCCTCCAATGAATATAGCCAGTGAAAGTACCAGAAGCAAGCAGAGCTAGACTCAGCCTGGGGATGCAAAGTAACAAATAGTCCAAGGCAGCAAAATCATGACAATTACATAGGATCTTTCACATGTGGCCTTCTGAAACCAGAAAATCTACTGCTGACTAAAAAAGGCAGGGAAAATGCAGAAATCTCAGCATGAGATTACCAGTCTGAATAGTTAATCCAGAAGGTTAGGCAAGTACACTAATAAACTGACCTCAACTAACCTGGCAGGAAGCAATGCCTTCTTAATACCGTCTCATGAAGTTTAAAGGAACTAACTCACTAGAAATGAAATCTTGTTATTGCCTTTCAATTATTTTACCTTTTGTTACTTGGACACTTTCTTAAAGATCTACCTGATCTGTTCTTCCAGACTAGAAATTCCTTTAATAACTGCTTGTTTAAAAAGCATTTTTTAACTGTCACTGAGCTTTAAGCTGCCACGATTTACCAAGTCTAATAGTTCAGCTGTACTGTGTGGGAATATAAGTAGACGTTGCCGCAGTGGCAGATACTGACATGGTTGCATTTCTCCTCATTTTCATCTAGGTCAGGTAATTTTACCATCATTGCCTTAAAGCACAAAATACAGTCAAAGGATAAGGAAAACCAAAGGCACCTTCCCAGTTGTAATCTGGCTGACAAAAGTGCAGGAGTTTGGGCATTTTTTTTGCTAATTGTTCTTCATCAGTGGCACTTCGACAGTTGAAATATTAAATACACCACTGACAAAGGTGCAAGATCTAAAGGACAATAGTCAATATGCAACAAGACCTCTAACTGATCTTTAATCTACACAGACAAAATAATGTGATAAACAGTACAAAAGTCTGGCCTCACCCCTCTGCAAAAACCTCTTCTGCCAATAGGTCTATTTAGTTTAAAATGGTACACAAATAATGGATTTTAAAGACCACAGTTTAGGTCACCTCATCATGACAGTGAGTTCTTTGGAAAGAACAAGTTTCACTAAAGATTTATTTTATAAATGCATTAAAGAATCCCTGACATTTGTGGGGGTTAACAGATAAAATAGATTACAGAATAAGAGTGTTTAAAAAACCTGACCCAAGGATGCTCTAGGGCAGGGCAATGACAGCATAATATACTTACTGTCACTGAAAACATCTGACTGGGATGTTAATTACTTGAAACATTGTGTACTTAATTAGTCCCTTGAGTCTTCAGGCTCTGGCTTTTGTCCCTAAGTCTGCAAGATATTGCATGAACAAAGTTAACTCAACAGTTCATTACAGCTCTAATTAACAGATTCTATACATAAACCAAAATTATGGCGCTGACAGATGACAAATAAACACAGACCCCTCTTGTCATCTTCCAGGCTGCTTTCTTTCCCTCTGAGTTTTCCAACCAGCAGATTCTCACTTCTGCATATTTTCAGCCTCCACAACAACTGTACCAAGGTTCTTTGACATCTCAAAAATGTCAAGTCAAACAATTTCCCAAAATATTTCTGATATATATTTATTCTTTAAGGTATCTGATGTAGAGACAGCTGTGGTCTGCTATGTAAACGTAGGGCAAAAGTGATGATGGGCAGGTAAGGAGACATTGCAAACTACATTACTCAGCTGTCCTCTTGCTATGGACTAGTATACCGTGCACATAAAGGTTCTGGTTTTGTTCTGCCAATGGCCCATACATGCTTTATTCATTAAAATGAGTAGAAGTAGGTCAAAATACGTATACAGGTTTATATCCAGACAGGTCAATAAAAATGCTGAAGATTATTACTAGAATTATATTTATTATTAACCGTTAACCTATTTTCAGAGTCCTAACTATGATACCACACTTGATTTATTCCTGCTCATGCATGGCAGAATACAGCTTTTCTATTTGTTGATAAAATCAAAAGGTTTGCATAGCTCCCTGGACCCCCTGTACAAACAGTTGCCATTTGTGGCAACTTTCCTGCAAATAGTATAAAAAGTATCTCTGTGAAAATGACATCAAAGTACTGACTTCATTGGGCTGCTCTGATTTCTGATAAAACCACATTATGTTTACCAACAGAGGGCCTTAGTAACAGCTGGTCCCACAGACATCTTTCTATAGACTTCTACATACCACATACACCATGCAGAAGCACAATATAATTCCTGTGGGTCTCTGCAAGGTAGCTGACCTGTTTGAGCTCAGTGGGCTTTCATGGGTGAAAACAATTGTACAACATCACCCATTTTTTTTGTAGACATATAACCCAAACTACATTATACATATAAATTAGGCCATATAATTTAGGAACTGCACTCAGAAGTAGCTGCATTAGCCCTGGGAGACCAACAGGATTAAACAAAGCCAAAGCAAAAATCAAATGATAAATCTGAAGAAAAAAAATGGGAATTGTTCTGTGGAGCTAGAAGATAGCAGTTTTGTAACCTCTTATCAGAACAAGCACTCTGCTTCCGGGCGGAACAAGTTATTGCTGTGGTCCCACTAGGAAGATCTTGATTTTGAATTATAAGAAGATGAAAGTACCATTCAGAAACTGCCTAATACAAAAAGCAATGGGACAAGTCATATCACAAAAGAGGATAATTTCAAAACGTATTTAGTAAAAGAAAAAGCAATTACGCTAATGTTCTTTCTAAGCATTTGTCTAGTCTTCTAAAAGATTAAACCTGTCTTTGTTTTAAATTCATACTTGTGTCTGGGTGTGATTAATAGAGCTGAAGAAAGGGGAATAAATCCACAAAGTCCTCAGCCTTGCATCAAATACCCAAACATATTGTTTTAAGTCAAAATGTTACAGAATGTCAGCTTGGCTAGTTTTGGGGATCTTAAGGGTTTCTCAAAATTATTTGCTTTTGGTGTGCTTGTTGGTGGCTGGTAGTCTTTTCTCAAGCTGCCTAAAAGTAAAGTTTTAAAATACAAGTTTGTTTTCCTCTCAAAACCACAAGTGTTCATGAAGAATATCTCCAACAGGAAATATAAAGTAATTTCTCTTGATGGATGCTAAGTATGACTATTACTAGGTCATCTCATCTTCTCTGGGAATCCAGCCTTTCATTCTGCCACAGGGTTAGGTATAAAGATAACTCAGATCCTAAAAAGGCTGATGATAAACCACTTGGTGACCAAGCTTCTTGCTGCTCTGGATTTTAAACACACCAAATATACTATCTCACTCTTCAGAGCATCATCAGGCAACAAAAGAGCTTTGTGTTATTGGCTCATTTTTCACAATTTTGGAGAGCATCCAAGTCCAGTTGTTTTGGAGGATAGCTCAGTCTCTCAAGGACTGTAGCAAAGCCTGAGCCATTGTTACACTGAAAAACCAGCACACCCTCAGCTTTCCAGCAGGTGCCCCAAAACCTCAAGGTGCTTCAGATTCCAGCCTGGACCTTCTGCCGTACGGCAATAGAGGGATACCCTCCTGACATCAGGTTCAGCAGAAAAAGGCTCCCTTTTCCTTTGGCACCTGTGCTTAAGCACTTCTCAGTTAAAATATTTTTCAATATTTTGCTGCTTTCAAAAGGGCTTAATTTGGGGTTAGAAGGAAGAAAGAATGTTACCACCATCACTAAAGGGTAATTCATCTTTTATAACGTTGTGTCATGGCTTTTCTGGAGTGGAAGGATGGTGATAGAATATTGTTGCTTCTATTATTATACTACACCATCCACCCCAGAGCAGAACAAAGACAATCCTGTTCATTGTTTTCCTTCCTAATTTTGCCTTTTCCTTTAAAGCAAAGTGCAGATTAGAGTATTCAAAGGTTGAATATAATGAGGTCTTATTCTCTGCTACCGAAGGGACATAATCACCACTTCTTGGAAAGTCTTTCACTGACCAAGGTTTTGTTGCTATGGTGACTTCTGCTACCATTTGCTTTGGTGTTTACAGTATGACAGTGTGTCAAAAGCTTTTTTAAAAAAAAAAAACACAAAAAACCACACACACGAAAATTCACTCATTCTCTCAGCTTCCTAAAGGAAGTTTCTGCTCTCCTGTCTCACTGTAACCCTTGTTTCACAGGCAGTTTTTAAAGGAGGAAAATGGTGTTCCTCATTCCATAGTAACCCCTCTGTAGTGGGAAAAAGCTATTTCAAGTTGACAAAACCTGAGCATTTACTTCCCCACTCCAGCCACTTCCCTCAGGTATTTGCTATTGCAGACCCAGCCTTTCCCAGGGCACAGGAGCATACGGCAGCAGAAGGGCCATGCAAACCCCAAAGGGCTGGTGCAGCAAAGAATGGGCAGGCATTTGTATTCTTAAAAAGGAAAATAAGAAAAAGATCTTAATTAGGGAGAGAGTGTTCTGACAGAAGTAGTGTGATGGGTCAGGACCATCCTTTGGTTTCTCCTGGCATTCAGCAGGTGCTGTGAGGCATTTCTCAGTGTCAAGATTTTGATATTAACAGTGGGGTTTTTCCCTGCAAAAAAAGTAGTTGCACTAATGCCATGGCAGGGAAGAAGCAGTTATATTGGTATACTACAAATATCTACTAGAAAATCCTTTTTATTTCTACATAACTGATACTCACTGGGAGATGTAGGGAGAGTAGTAAACATGTTTTATGGCAGAAAATAATCAGAAGAAAGAATATAACACTGAACAGTCAGCACCTTTTCTGAGGTGTGCCTCAGCCTTGCACAAGACCAGGCTAAAGGCTTCCCCTTTCAGGCAGGTCCCAGGAGAGTCAGCACAGGCTGCCCCAATTGCAGCATGGCCTGGCTGCACTGGCTCCTTGGCTGCAGCAACTGCTGGCCCCAACTCTGCTGTCAGCCTTGAGCTGAGAACATCTCTTGAATTGCTCTTGCCTGGACATGGGCTCTGCTGATCATGGCCCAGCCTGGCTTCAGACTGTCCCCAAGGAGGTTCCTCTGCTTTGGTCACTGTCCTACCAATTCCCCCTCAAAATCATAGAATCATAGAACAGTTTGGATTGGAAGGGACCTTAAAGATCATCTAGTTCCAAACTTCCTGCATGGGCAGGAACACCTCCCACTAGACCAGGTTGCTCAAAGCTTCATCCAACCTGGCCTTTAACACTTCCAAGCAGGGGGCATCTACAACTTCCCTGGGCAACCTGTGCCAGTGTCTCACCACCCTCACAGTAAAGAATGTCTAACCTAAATCTCCCCTCTTTCAGCTTAAACCTGCTACCTCTAGTCCTAACACTACAAGCCTTTGTAAAAAGTCCCTCCCCAGCTTTCCTGCTAGGCCCCCTTCAGGTACTGGAAGGCCACTATAATGTCTCCTCTGCTGGAAGAGTGTACAGTTCTGTGCTGTGCAAAGCCTATTCCTTCTCCAAATTGCTGTAGCTACTCTGGCCAATTGCCCTAAAAGTGGCTCTTCAACCCAGCAAATCTTTCTGATTTTTTTCCAGGTTACCTTTCAAAAGCCAGTAGCCACCTTGGAGACAGGGTGAGAAAAAAGAAGCTAATACAAAATCCAAATCATCGTGGGTAAGATTCAGACTGCCTCCAGACATTTTGCTGAACTGATCAGAGTCTCTGCTACATTGCCTCTGGCTTATGGACTGCTTGTGGATGGGGCTTGTGGATAGGGCTCGTGGCTGCTGGTGCAGAGAGGTGAGAGTGCCAGGGCACAGAAATTGTTATCACAAGCCTACCTTGATTCTTGGGCATAACACCCAGCACACCTCTTAGAAGTCGGTGATTCTTCTTCCTCTTCGAGGCAATGATTGTGATACTGGGAAGCTATTCCTGTGCTTAAGAGAATTTTTAGGACCAAGCCAGTGAGTACATCTAAGATTGGGTGATCTTCTAATCTACCCCTGATGCAGACAGGAAAATCACCTGTGCAGTGCTTGTTCAAGTAGATTTTACTAGAGAAAGTCCAACCTGATTCTTACAATGTTAACAAGAAAAAATCCCTCAATTTCTCTAAAACCTCATGGAAGGTTATTAGATGTTTTCATATATTTAAAAATGACTGATGAAGTAATAGGAAACAAAGGATTAGAGAACAGATTATTCTCAGAGAGGGGGGAGGTTAATGGAGAGTTCAGACACAAGGGCACCTAGTAATAGAATATTTATTAATAACTTGAGAGAGAAAAATGGAGAGCAAGTTTGCAGACTGGAGGGAAAAAAGTAAGTTTGTTTCACTTGGGAGGCCACAGAGGAGAATAAAAAAATTTTTTTTGCAGTGATTATACTGAAGAATTTAATATTATTGAGCAATACGATGGAAACGGATGAATCCCACCCTTTGAACTACCAAATCACATGGAGTTTTGAGGTCTTGTCCTTTTTGAAAATTACTTCTGTTTTATTACGTTACTTAAGCACTCTATAGACATGGCCATATAACATCATCCAGGTTTAATAGTATAATATATTACTATCTCCTACTGCTTTCCACTGCCCACTGACCTGGCAGCCAGGATTGCCCAGGTACTACTCTGCTCCTATGGTAGATTAATGAGAAACGGGTGTCTAAGGACACTTCTGGTAGCTGTCTGTGCAGGGGCAATAATTTCTGCCAGAGGGGTGGGGTGACAAGTCCTAAAACACTGACTTCAGTTCATCCAAAAAGACTCCTATGTTTCAGCAAGAAGACACTGAAATGGAGTTTGGACTATTGTATGTTTATATTTTATGATGAATTTTCATTTAAATCTTCTAAAAACCACCTATTTACTTAAGGTTTGTCAGGGGAATACTCCTAAAAGTTGAAATTTATGAGTTTACAGTTTTAGTATTAGAGCTCTAGAGAGTAATCCAAGGTATTTTGTGGGTAATTTGTTAGAAGTGATTATGCAATGGAGCTCAGATGTTGAAACGAGGATTAAATGCTTACAGGATTTCAAATAAGATCTTGGCTCCTAAAGTTAATATTCTACAAGACTATGCAGACACTAAGGAGGACAAGAATATGTCTTCTGAAGAAAGCACTGTATTTAAAATACTTGCTTTCAGAATAGATTCTCTTTGCCCTTGTGACTTTCAAATTACAATCCATAGATCAATCTGAGAATCCACAGAGATTTTTAAGAGAACTGCAAAGGATAACCGAAAAAGCAGTTGATTCCTAGCAGTAAATACGCTCTACCGAGCCAGCTATTGCATTTTTAGGATTTCAAAGATCAAGAAAGACTGAAAATCACTGGTTCAGCAAAAGAAAATTAAATCAACAGAACAAACAGAAAGCCAGAAAAAAATCACAGTTCCAGGCATTCCCTTTCTCAAAACAAAAAAAGTATTTACATGACACATTCAATTTGCCCTGCATTGTGCCAAAAGTATTTTTTAGGAGCAGGTTTAGTAAATAAAATTACTAAAATAATTATGTGACCTTCATTTCTCTTAAAGCAAATGCCATTGAAGAAGTGTTATTAATGTTGAGGCAAAAATGCCATTCTTAAAAATCAGGAGACAGTTTTCAAATAAGTTGTTACTGTATGTTTGCATTTCCAGCTGCTTCAGCTCTATTTGTTCCTCTTCATTGTTCTTCCCAAAAGGATTTTAGTGACAGTTCAAGAAGAAGAAACACATGAGAATAGTCTGAGGAAAAAAGAAATTCACAACTTCAAGTGAAATTCACTAAATTACACACTATAGTAATAGCAATGTTAAGACTTTTTAAAGCATGGGGCAGAAACACCAAAACCATTTATGCTTCTGAATACTACTTTTACATTTTCAAATCAAAGGTTGCTCACATTCAGCCCATGGTGTAGGAATTACTAGGAAAAAAATACATGAACTTTTTGAGGAATGAGCTAGATCACTAGGAAAACAGCCAAACTAGTTTAAGAAAGTCAGAAGCAAGAAGATGGAACAGAAGTTATCTGGCCTGTGCAGTGGCATAGTGGCTCAGCACACTCCCTCCTGGATCCATTTAATAACATTAAAATCTGTACCATTAAAACCAGTTTTGCTTTCTGAGCAATGCAGTGCATTTTTACAAATTTCTTTGTACCACACCCCATTTCAGATCTCTCCAACACTTCCTTATTGGTTCCTTCTTTCCCCTTCTTTACTCCTTCCCTTGCTTTCCAGCATATTCCTGAACATCTGGCAACAGCAGGTCCAGCTTAAGAAGTTGCTGTCTCTTTTAAGTCTCCCCCACTGTCTTGCAAAGGTTGTCTCAGCTGGTGCCACATCAGTCTGACAATTTGTACAGTCATGCTTGTAACCAGATGTATGAAATGATCCAGCTTAAATCCCTGTTTCTGCTCACATATACCAAGTGTGCTCCTTTTCAGAAATCCACTTGAGAAGGAGGCAAAGCAAATGGTGGTGTCAGTGGTGTTGATAGCCTTTGACAGAACAGAACGTGCTGGGACAAGCAGCTTGTGAAGGTGATGGGATCTGTCCAGCGATGGGATAAAAATGTGGAAACATAGCTCCTAACATACTCTCAGATGGTAAACCAGTTCAAAACCCTGAGTTTTGGTCTCAGTTCCTGCTTGACAGGCTGAGCCTAGGAAAGAGAGACAGGGAAGTGGGAGGGACAAACAAGAAGATTTGGGTTGTGTCAGGGCAATAGACCAGGAAAAGCAAGAGAAAATGGAACAACCACATACTGCAAAGTGGTGTAACTATGGAGCTGGGAGGCACACAGGGAGGAAGGATGGAGAACACGCAGTTGGTGACACAGATAAGAGTCATCAAGTATGATGCTGCATTTGTGTCATTTCTGTCACCAGTACTATCAATCTTCAAATTTACCAGAAGAAGATTTCTTTGTCTGTTTGTTTTAAAGAATGTATTTAGAAATCTCCTGCTTCATCAAAATCTGTATGTCTTTGGGGTTTTTTTACTGGGCTGCCTAGTCTCTTTTAGCAGTATTTCAGTCCCAGAGTTCCATCCTTCTTCCAAATCGGTAAACTAACAACCTCTTCATCTCCTGAAAAGTCTTTGTCAATTGCCACATAACCCTAATCATTGATGTCCTCATTATTCCTCACCTCATAAACTCATGGGTTTCACCCATATGACAAAGCAAACATTATAAACAGTCGTGGCAAATGAGAGG
Source organism: Hemiprocne comata (assembly GCA_020745705.1). Taxonomy (NCBI): domain Eukaryota; kingdom Metazoa; phylum Chordata; class Aves; order Apodiformes; family Apodidae; genus Hemiprocne; species Hemiprocne comata. Next base: position 76,734,120 of record CM036586.1, read on the forward strand.
GAAACTCATTGAAAATGTTGTGTAAAGTAACTAAGGGGAAGAAGAAATACAAATCAAGAGCTATTTTTTCACTCAACTAAGTTAAATGACAGAAAGAAATAGAGAAATTAAAACAAACAAACAAACAAAACCCAAACCAAAGACACATTTCAAAATTTGAACTTTTAGGTTTTCATAAATTTAAACAGACCATTCTTTTAATCAAATGTAGATGCTCCCTGGGCTCTGGAACGTCCTTTAGAAGAAGGAAAGTATTTCAAACAACCATTTCTTCTTCGGGTGAGACAAGGTTTACTAGCACTTCTATTGTAACGGTTTTGATCTTCACCTCAGTGCCAGAATCCAAATTTTAAAAGTTACAGGAAACAAGGAGGCAACCCCCAGTGCCAGGCAGCACCTAAGCAGCCAAGGCAGGAACAGAACCAATGCCCTACTCACAGAGTAAATTTTCTGGCCGCCAGAGCAACTCTTTCATGGTTATCCTGCTATCTTTCTACCCACAACAAAAAAGAGTGAGAAAAGACTCCAACTCTAATACTGCCTATGGTTTCATCTTGGCATGTGCTTGTGGTCTGCTAAGCTGCTGGGCTGAAGGGGTTATTGTCTTCAGAAACAGGAGAAGGCTCCACAGCAGCCTCAACTAGCACAGACCTTCTCTCCAAAGTGCTGAAAAGCACAAAGTGTCATATTGACAAATGTTTAGCACGAGTTGCTTTATTAACTAAACACCCAAAAGCAAACCTTAAGTTTGTACATCAAATAACTACTGAATATCCAATAAGAAAAATCTGTAAACAAGCAGAATAAGGAAATACTATTCCAAGATTAATAAAATAATATTTGAAAATATTCATGTCCTGTAAAGGATCATTTTCTTCTATAAGACAGATTTTAGAACTCAAGAAGCACAATAAGTTTATGAATGGATTGCTGTAGAAAAATGATCTCTAGAAGTTAATAAAATTATCACACACACAAAAAAATAATTTGTTTGATTTAAAATGTCACTGAATGTTCCCCTGATTTTCTTCTTGAGCATTTTCAGCATCTTTAATTATCCCAACAGTCAGGTTGTTGTTGTCTGATGGTGCACTGTCTTAACACATTATGTTTCGGAATTAAGTAAAAAGCATTTGTCAATTACATGTCATTAGGTTTAAAATTAGGTGTACAGTGCCAGCTAAAGACATTCCAAATGTATAAATTGGATCTGAGAACTTAGAAAGGAAAACTGCAATGAAGATTTGTTACTAGCAAACAGAGAGGAGACTCCAGTGCATCTCCTAGCTCCACTCACATTATAAGGATCTCAGAACAGTTGGGGTTGGAAGGCGCCTCTGGAGATCATCTACTCCAACCCTCTGCTCAAAGTAGGGGCAGATAGAGTAGGTTGTTCAGGACCATGTCCAGTTGTGTTTTGAGTGTCTTCAAGAACAGAGACTGCACAATCTCTCTGGGCAACCTGTGCAAGTGTTTCAGCATCCTCACAGTAAAATGTTTTTTTCTTATATTCAGACAACGTCCTAGGTTTCAGTTTGTGCCCACTGCCTCTTGGCCCACCACTGGGCACCACTCAGAATAGTCTGGCTTCGTCCTCTCTACTCTACCCCATCAGATACTTTTACTCATTAATAAGATCTTCCTGAGCCTTCTCTTCTCTGGGTTGAGTACTCGTAGCTTTCTCAGTCTCTCCTCATATGACAGCAGCTCTAGTCCCTTAACCATTTTTTTGGCTCTGTAGTGGACTTTGTCCAGTATGTCTATGTCCCTCTTGAACTGGGGAACCCAGAACAGGATACAGAACCCCAGATGTGTTGAACCAGGACTATGTACAGCGGAAAGATCACCTCCCTCAACCAGGTGGCAATGCTCTGCCTAAAGCAGCCCAGAAGGTGGCTGGGCTCCCTTGCTACGAGTGCGCATTGCTAGCTACTGGTCAACTTGTTGTTCATTAGGACTCCCAAGTCCTTCTCTGCAGAGCTGCTTTCCCGGTGGGTGGCCCCAAGCATACACCGATGCATGGGATTATTTCTCCACAGATGCAGAACTTTGCATTTCCCTTTGTTGAACTTCTTGAGATACCTGTCAGCCCATTTATCCAGCCTGTTGAGGTCCTTCCGTACAGCAGCAGCACAACTGTCTTGTGTGCCAACAACACCTCTCAGTTTTATAACATCTGAGGGTGCACCTTGATCTTCTATCAAGTGAACACCATCAAACTCCAAACTAAAAAGCCCTAATCCCAACAGAAATCTTGCATTTTATATCCGTAGTAGCTATAAGAAAGAATAAAGAGCTTTTCCATAGAACGCTCTCCCCATATTTCCTAATCCAGATCTCACATTTACTCAAATGTTATATTTTTAAATTTCTCTCAGCTCTTTGGAAAACAGAGCTCGTTCCTTAGCAACACACCAAGAATCCATGGGCTTTGCACTCTCTCTCTTAATTCTTCCAGAATGCATTTCCTTCATTTCAGTTCAATAGTCCCCTTCCAGCTCTTTCTATCACACTCTACTTCCTTCTCCTACTCCTCCCCAATCCAAGACTACAGCCAAAAGATCCTCATCAAACTTTGCCCTAGATTCTCCCAGTACTTCCAGTCTTTCAGCTACCAGAATGGAACTCAGTCACATCCCAACGATTTCTAGTAAAAGAAGCCTGAAATGTATCTAGAAAAACAGTATTAACTCAGAAACCAAAATACACCGAATCAATAAACCAAGTACCCAAATAAAGCTCTGGTCAACTTCCCTTGGGATAAAAGGTCCAAATGAGTGCATTTCAAAGCAATATATGCAACACCAGGCTCTGCTTTGAATGTCTGAAACACCACAGCTGTTCTCAAACAGGCAATGAAAGATAACCAGTAGACTGAGTTCTTGCAATGGAGCCAATTATATTACGTGGTGTGTTATAGATCAAAGTACTTTGACATATTTGTCAGTAAGTCTAAGCCACTGGGATGGGATTCATTCCCAAACATGGCTTTAGGAATTTATTCCCATATGGATGGATATTTCCATGTCCCAATGAGACTTGTATGTCAAACCAAATCCTCAGAATGGCCTTCAGGTGGCTTCTGATGGTCCCAGAACACAGCAGGACATCTTTATTACATGAGGTCAGATGGACACTATTGTGTAATACATTGCAAACAACCTTGCAACAAGTACATATGATCACAATGACGGATTTAGGCTTTATATTTCCCCATAATGCTTCCAAGAACTATGAATTGCTCTACTGCTATTGCCAAGTCACACACAGCTCAGTATCAATTGTCTAGAAAACTGTTCACAGTGAATGCCCAATCTTTGATCAACTCATGTGCTACACACAGTGCTATTACCACAGCCTCATCCTGTTGTCTTGGTTCTGTGAAAACAGGCCCCCAGATTTGTTTTCACTTACTATTACTGTATTTATGAGAGTGCCAACCTGAGGATCCTAAATAAAGATGTCTTAGTAGTAAGTAAAGCAAGTAACATACACATTATCTAATGGATATTTTTAATCTCTTCCAATGACAGAACATCCCATTTTCTCTATTTTAGGATTTATGATTTTCAGAGAATTTCTGTTATTGTCTCAGCCTAACCAAGCCTTAGCTTTCAAAGCAATATAACTAAGTAAATGGCATGAAGCCCTGTTTGACATCCTAATTTGAATCAAAGCTGTTAACTCATGCACACATAACAACAACTTTTACATTATAGCTGTACTGAAAAATCCTGCTTTCCCTTCAAAGCATTAGCAGCCATGTAGCCATGCACATTTCATCAAGGGAATGCTACTTCTAAAAGTACTACTGAGGGAGAAGAAGTTTTAGGAGTCAGTCAAACATATTTGTATTGGCTTTTTAAATTTAAAGCAAGTATGAGAATTTGGTCTTACATTTTAATTTCTTACTCCTGTAGAAACTAGGTAAGTCACTCTCTTTGTACTCAGCTGGGAGCCAGATTCAGATTCTCTCTCTTAGATTAAATGGGAGACATCAATCAACTTTAAATTTTGTATTGACATTCAACTCTTTCAGACCATCTTTAAGGAATGAGTGTCTACAGTGAACGTAGAGAAATTCATGTAGAAACTAAATATGCAGCCACTAACAGGCCTGTCTCACAGGCATCCAATAGGAGCTTTTTTTTTTGGCATAAAATTGCAGTAGAATTGAATGCTAAAATATATTTCTGATTCCCCATATAATTTATAGCATACAATGATTTGACTCTCAGACATGAATATACACCTTTCAGTGGAAAGAGATTGTGGCTAACCTGCTTTTAGTTTTATAAAGACAATTAATGTGTCAGCAATACGTCTACATAAAGTTGCACAGTAGAGTCACTATGGATTTTACTGCAGATTTACTTTAGAATAACTAACAGCCTTTGCTCAATGTTCTTAGCTTTTCACAGAATCACAGAATGCTAGGGGTTGGAAGGGACCTTGAAAGATTATCTAGTCCAACCCCCCTGCCAGAGCATGATCCCCTAGAGTAGGTTACACAGGAACACATCCAGGTGGGTTTTGAATGTCTCCAGAGAAGGAGACTCCACAACCTCTCTGGGCAGCCTGTTCCAGTGCTCTGTCACCCTCACAGTGAAAAAGGTTGTCTTCATGTTTATGTGGAACCTCCTATACTCCAGATTGCACCCGTTGCCCCTTGTCCTATCATTGGACATCACTGAGAAGAACCTGGCTCTGTCATCCTGACACCTGACCTTTACATATTTGTAAACATTGATGAGGTCACCCCTCAGTCTCCTCTTCTCCAAGCTAAAGAGACCCAGCTCCCTCAGCCTTTCCTCATAAGGGAGATGTTCCACTCCCTTAATCATCTTTGTGGCTCTGCGCTAGACTCTTTCAAGCAGTTCCCTGTCCTTCTTGAATTGAGGGGCCCAGAACTGGACACAATATTCCAGATGTGGCCTTACCAGGGCAGAGTAGAAGGGGAGGAGTACCTCTTTCAATCTACCAACCACACACCTTCTATTACGTCCCAGGATGCCATTGGCCTTCTTGGCCACAAGGGCACATTGCTGGCTCATGGTCCTCCTCCTGTCCACCAGGACCCCCAGGTCCCTTTCCCCTATGCTGCTCTCCAACATGTCAGTTCCCAGCCTATACTGGTAGATGGGGTTGTTCTTTCCCAGATGCAAGACTCTACACTTGCCCTTGTTGTACTTCATTAAACACTTGTTGTATTTAATTAAATTTCTCCCTGCCCAACTCTCCAGCCTGTCCAGGACACACTGAATGGCAGCACAGCCTTCTGGTGTGTCAGCCACTCCTCCCAGTTTAGTGTCATCAGCGAACTTGCTGAGGGTACACTCTGTTCCCTCATCCAGGTCGTTGATGAAAATATTGAATAGTACTGGTGCCAGTACCGACCCCTGAGGGACTCTAATAGACACAGGCACCCAAGTAGACTCTGTCCCATGGGTCATGACTCTCTGCCTTCTTTCTTTCAACCAGTTCACAATCCACTCCACTACCTGATCACCCAGACCACACTTTCTCAGTTTAGCTGTGAGGATGCTGTGGGAGATGGTGTCAAATAAAAGGCTATCAGGATTGGTTAAACATGGCTTCCCCTTGGTAAAACCATGTTGACTGCTCCTAATGACCCTCTTATCCTTGATATGCCTAGAGACAGTGCTGAGGATAAGTTGTTCCATTACCTGTCCAGGGATGGAGGTGAGGCTGACCAGTTTATAGTTACCTGGGTCCTCCTTCTTACCCTTTTGGAAGACTGAAGCAACATTTCCTTTCTTCCAGTCCTCAGGCACCTCTCATGTTCCCCACGACTTATCAAAGATGGCACAGAGTGGTCCAACAATGACTTCTGCCAGCTCCCTCAGCACTCGCGGGTGCATCCCATCAGGACCCCTGGTTTTATGGATGTCCAGATTGCTTAAGTGATCCCTAACCCAGTCCTCATCAACCAAGGCAAACTGCCCCTTTATCCTGACCTCCTCTGGGGCCTCTGGGGTCTGGGGCTCCTGAGGACAGTCTCCAGCAGTAAAGACAGAGACAAAGAAGGCATCTGGTAACTCAGCCTTCTTTGTATCCTCTGCCACCAGGGCACCCACCTCATGCAGCAACGGGCCTATATTGCCTCTAGTGTTACTTTTGTTTGCAATGTATTTGAAGAAGCCCTTTCTGTTGTCCTTGGCCTCTCTTGCAAGGTTTAATTCCAAGGAGGCCTTAGCTTTCCTAGTTGCCTCCCTACACCCTCTGACAACAGTCCTATATTCCTCCCAAACGGCCAGCCCCTCCTTCCATGTTCTGTAAACTCTCTTCCACTTGAGTTTGCCCAGCAGTTCCCTCTTTAACCATACGGGTCTCCTGGTTCCCTTTCTTGATTTCCTACCTGTTGGGATTCTTTTTCTGCAGTTTTTCTGCAGCAAACTTAAAGTGTCTTTTCTCACTAAGCATTTATAGTGACATAGATGCACCATATTACTTTGCCTGCAATAAAATCACAGGGTTGGAAGGGATGTTGGTTTTTTGAAGGAGTAAAAATCAGAGTAGCTTAAAAGTTGTCATTTGGAGGCTTTCTTAGTATCTTTTTTTATTCTATATTGTATCTAGAATATACTAATAATTGCATATAACTATATAAAAATAATAATATGCATTATAACTGTAGGGTCACATGTCATGCACAGTGTTGTAAAATCCATATACTAAATTAAAAAGTAAAATTACCAGTGAACAAATAATTAAGATAATGTCAGTAATACTTCATGACCCAGTGACTAGCTTCAGGCATTCTGCTATTTAGTTTAGAATTACATAAATCACCTCAGTTGTTCATCAAATAATGGTACAAAAACTCAGACTTGAAATATTTTTCATAGTAGATATTAATCTGATTTCTTTATGCTTCCTACAGAAAGCTATGATAATAACTTCTGAGACAGTATTTTGACAGCAATATATAAATAAATGTTAAATCCTCCTATTAATAATAATATCTAACAACACACAGATGGTAACAAAAATCCATAGATGACTAGCTCTCACATGAGTTGCAGTTTCAACACCACAGCTCCAGCTTTCTTTTTTCTACTGTCTTGCAATTCCCCTGCTTAGGACAGCACTGGTTTCATTATTGAAACCCTCTCAGTTACAAGGGAAACAGCTTAGTTCAAAACTTCTTGATCCTGTTGGTATCAGTCCAGAATAGGTTTCCTTCCCTCTTTTCTAAATCTTTCCTGAATTGTCGGTGATAATTTTCCCTGAAACGGCTGTATTTCACCTGTACTTTCCTGTTTTGGTTTCAAAGCACTTTGTAGTCTCTCAGGAGGAGTATGAATCTTAATGATAACAGAGCTCTCAATAAATCCAGTAAACTCTCATTTTCTTCTTCTGTTTTTTCTTTTTTCTTTTTTTTCTTTTTTTTTTCCCAATAGGACCAAAGAATAGTAGCAGAAAAGGTAATTTAATTAGCTCTGAGTTATGTTTCTGGGAATTAAAGAGCAGTTGTACTCCAAACTGTATCTCTGTGAAAATGGTACTTCATTGTATCATATTACAGTGCCTCAGTGATTTCAGCCCTGAAAAACGACCGCAGGTCCTGTTCCCTCTTGCTTTCACGTCATTACTGGTAATGACCAGTAATACAGTCGGTCATTAAAACTCGTTAACTCTTTTGTTGATGAAGATGGACTCACATTGTCAGCTGCACTGGGTCCTCTGCGGCAGTGGAAATAAGCAGGAGATGCATGGGTTGGTAGGACATGGAAACAGGCATGGGTTTGCGTATCAATATTGTACCCCCAAATCAACACTTGGAAGAGCAGGACTCTTTGAAAGTACAATAGGAACCAATTTTTCCATGCAAAAGCACTTTGCCCTGGCTACAGTTCGTAAGTGCCATCCCTCCCAGCACTAATTTCCTTTCTATGTGGAATGGACTTTGACAAAAATACTGAGTGTAAAATGCCAGTTCCATTCCATTTACTTTTACATCTAGGAAAAGGTCAAATAAGTAACAACATTCCTTCTGCTTTTCTTACCCCTCCCTGCAATAAAATACAAAGGCGTTAAGGCAATAGCTCCCTTTGTACTTTCTTTGGCTTAGATTGAGATATGTGTGTGACACGAACAGTGAGCTAGTAGGGACAAACAGTATGAAAACAGAAGGTCTAGATTTTTTTAGATGGTGGGAGTGGCGTTGCTTTCACATCTTAACTCTTCTGATCAGAAATCTCATTTTATAATTCCTAAACACCAGCTCATTTCTGTTCCATCTCATAAAATGATGGCTTTGTTTTAATCTCTGATTTCCTGTGGTGCAAATGAACTTTCTCATTTGGCTAGTAAAAAAGATTACTGTTTTTATCTAGACAGATATTTAAGACTTCATCTCTACCTATCCATAATTATAATTATACATATTATATTAACTCAGCTCCTTATAGCTTCACCAGGGTCTAAAACCTTTTCTATGGAATTCTGTTCTCTGTGGAAGAGATTTTGCCCCCTTTTTTCAACATAGTCCTTATATTACTACTACATAGGTAATAATATTATTGGACTCTATCTAGATCTTTGAAGGAACTTCAGTGTAATATTTACAGCAATGGAAAAAGAATCAATAGTCAAATGTATAAACTTGGCCAACTGTCACCAAAAGAAGCTATAGTAGCTTTGCTTCGCCCTATTAGAGTCATGACTTCATTTCTAACTTCGCTTTTACAGAGACTTTTGCAAAAATAAATTGCTCTTCAAAATGCAGTGAAAAATTTTTGCAAGGTCTTGAGGTTAAAAAAGGACTTTTAAAATTCACCTAGATGGCAATATCAATAACAAATGGCTGCATGGAAAGCCCCACCTTTCATTATACCTTTTAGTATGTCTTTCATTTTTTATTTTGCAAGATAAGTCACCTCAACTCAGTACACTATGGAGCTATCTTGCCATAGTGTCTGTGGTCTTGTCTGGAGATGGCCTGCAAATTGTTAGGTTGAGTCAGGAAAAAATCAGTGTAAAAAAGTCCCCAGTGGTAGAAATCCTGAGATCTATGTCTCCTCCTCAAGAAATATTTCTCCTCTCTGAAGTATCCACCTTAGAAGCCTTCCCTTTGAGCACTTTTGCAGGAAGAGAGGGAATCTGAGCTAGACTTTCTTTCTTATGCCCCAGAGACTCCTGGCAGGCATGTTGAAGTCAGAAGGTTATGTGTGTCCCTGCAGTATGTGTATTAGAAGCATTTCCATAAGGAAAGAAATAAAGACTCTGTAGCATTTAGGGAACAGCTGTTGTCTCAGTTGCTCACCATAAATGTTAGAGACAATCCACTCTGTGCTCTGAAAGTCAGGTCCTCTTATGAAAGCAAGTGGTGAGAAGTAATTCAGAAGGAAGCATGGTTGTCTCCTACGCATGATAGTCTGAGCAGGCACTATCAATGAAGCAGAGAGAAATAAAAAGAAATATCCTATGAAGAGAAAATATCCTGATGTCCTCAGATTTTTACTCTGATGCTCAGGGAAAAATAAGAAGGAAAACAATATTTCACAGGTTTTTTTTAAATATATAACCTACCATAGGTAGTCTCACTGAGCAAGACAATATTTTCTTAGGACCAGAATGTTATAAATTGATTCCTGGTAAGAATCTCATCCTGGTGATGAGTATAGTCATCCTGGTCTCCAAACTGACAAGACATGGATTTGACAGATGGACCACTTGGTGGGTAAGTAATTGGCTGGATGGCCACACCCAGCGAGTTGTGGTCAATGGCTCAGTGTCCAAGTGGAGGCAAGTGATGAGTGGTGTTCCTCAGGGGTTAGTATTGGGACCAGTGCTGTTCAACATCTTAGTTGGAGACATGGACAGTGGGATTGAGTGTATTCTCAGCAAGTTTGCTGATGATACCAAGCTGTGTGGAGTAGCTGACACCCTAGAGGGAAGGGATGCCATCCAGAGGGACCTTGACAGGCTGGACAAGAAGGCCAATGCCAACCTCATGAAGGTCAACAAGGCCAAATCAAAGGTCCTGCACCTGGGTCGGTGCAACCCCAGGCACAAATGCAGGCTGTGGGGAGAATGGCTAGAGAGCAGTCCCGAGGAAAAGGACTTGGGGGTGGTAGTAGATGAAAAGCTTGACATGAGCCACCAGTGTGTGCTGGATCCCAGAGAGCCAACTGCATCCTGGGCTGCATCAAAAGAAGTGTGGCCAGCAGGAGGAGGGAGGTGATTCTGCCCCTCTGCTCTGGTGAGGCTGCACCTGGAGTACTGTGTACAGCTTTGGAGCCCTCATCACAGAGAAGACATGGACCTGTTGGAGAGGGTCCACCAAAGGGCCACGAAGATTATCAGAGGGCTGGAGCACCTCTACTATGAAGACAAGCTGAGGGAGTTGGGGCTATTCAGCCTGGAGAAGAGAAGGCTCTGGGGAGACCTTATAGTGGCCTTCCAGGACCTGAAGAGGCTACAAGAAAGTTGGGGAGGGACTTTTCACCAGAGAGGGCAGTGACAGGACAAGGGGTAATGGTTTTAAACTGAAAGAAGGTAGATTTAGGTTTCACATCAGGAAGAAATTCTTCACCATGAGGGTAGTAAGGTGCTGGAACAGGTTGCCCAGGAGGCTGTGGAAGCCCCCTCCCTGGAGGTGTTCAAGGCCAGGTTGGATGAGGCTTTGTGCAGCCTGGTCTAGTATGGAGTGTCCCTGCTCATAGCTGGGAGGTTGGAACCTGATGATCTTTAAGGTCACTTTTAAACTGATGATCTTTAAGGTCCTTTCCAACCTTACCCATTCTATGATTCTATACAGGAAATACGAGGAACTGCTCGTTGTGATTTAGGATCCCTCTTGAATGGATTTTTTTGTTTGCAGAACTGAAAATATTAGCAATAAAACCTTGAGGTTGCTATCTGTTATTTAGAGTATTCAGGGGAAAAAAGGGATCATATGCTCCTAAAATGGCAATCATATCCACTTTTTAAAATATATTACAGGTGAAAAGGCAGTCATTTTAGCAACCCATTCATATTCACTTTGCTTTGAAGGTCTTCAGTCTATTTTATCCATTCTTTGCATGGATAGTACAGCTTTCCTCACTTCTTGCAATCTAGATGTTTGTTCCTTGCAGTTTCAAAAAGCTTCTGTACGTTAATCTACTCATACAGAGCTCACTGCAAAAGAGGTCAGAGGAAATAGCAGCACTGTGCCATTGTGAGTGCTGTCAAAAACACTGTGCAAAGCCTAAAACATTTATTTAAAATATTCCATCTTAAGTTGTTAACACTGAAAGCATGTTAAATAGCTAAGACATTCATGCAGTAAATTAGCTGCTTTGTTTTTGATGGAACTATTCATGTGTGTACATGTTATTAAGATAATAGCTTTAATTGCTTTTTATCATTCGTACAGTTTTACCATTTGCACAAAATTCAGCTGTGAAAATGAAAAGAGATTATTTAGGTTCAAATTCTGGCCACAATGCATTATCACAATGCTGAAAGGTTTACATTGCAAGCACAGCAGAGAACTTGTACCTAGTAAAAAGACTTCTACAAGATTCATGAATATATTTCTATTAGAAATTCCAGTTTGGATCCTGAACTGGAACATAAACTTCCTTCCATCACAATCAAAGCGAAGGAACAAAAAAAATCCACATATGCTCCACATGTTTTCTGGATATTTTAAAAAGGAGACCTGAGTAAAAGCAGACATCTTTCCTTATTCTAACATTAGGAAATGTAATGCAGCCAGGTCCTGATTTGAACAGATCGCTGCATACAAAGGAAGGGAATTGCCATCTATCTATTTTCTGGTAAATCTTCTCCACATTACAAAAATCACCGTGATGCTAATTTTTGGTGTATTATTGGTGGAACTGACAATCTGTTGGCAAACCTACACAAAGCTCTAGAATGAGAGGCAATAACAAACCCTACAGCCCTTGCTAGTAGCTTTGCCCCACATGTGCAGCACACAGTTCTCATACCTCACATTCATATTTTCACAGTGGACTAATAGAAACGTATGTCCTCTTTAACTCAGCATAAGTAGAATTCCCGCACTTTAAAGTATTTCATACTGCTTAGTGGCAGATACTCATATAACAGGTATTTTCCCTCTCACTTATGATTCATGAGCTGCTAACATAGTCCTGAAGGTCCACTGTGAAACTCGGTCTCATTAAGTGCCTACCATCAGAAGTAAAAGGGGCTCTTTGATAATGGGGCTTTTATATGTATTTCCTAAAACAAAAAAACATGGCTGGGAAGGGAGCTTGGGCTGGTGGAAGGAATCACAGATGACATTACCCATCAAATGCATCAAACCACTCAAGAAAATGTGACTGAAGGTTTGCCTGAATATTGCAGTGTGTACATTAGTTCCTGCTACTGCAGTTCTGGTTCACTTATGCAGACTCAGGCAGCAGAGGAATCAAACCTTCTTCCTAGAGGGTAAGCTAGCTAATACATTTATAAGAAATGTTTAATAAACTAATGAGCACTTCTTACTAAAAGACCATTAAAATAGGGTCAGAAGCCTGCTGCTTAGATGCCTAAACAATTTTTGATGCAAATAAGGCAAAAATTTAAAGGAAACTGCTCAAAAGGATTAGATGAATCAGTTAAATCCAAGGAGATTTAGAAAACAATTTCACCATTGGCAAGTCAAGGGCAGAGAGTTTGATAGCTTTTCAATCCCAGTTTTTGTTCTTTCCAAGAAGAAGCTTTTGTGTGTTGAAAAGTCTTAGGGTTGTAATTAAGATGACAGTTACTATACATCAACACTTCACTTATTCATGAATTCCAGATTTGATTTAATCACTTTTCATATGATCAAATTGTTCTTTGAATTTCACTCCTGATATGAGTTGTTATGATTGACAGGTCATATTTATATTGAAAATACTGCATCAAGAGTTGCAAAGTCCAAAAAAACCCACAAGAATGAGTATAGCTTTATGGAATCTTTTTAACACAACATTTGAGTTCTTTCATTAAATAAATAAAACAATGAAAAATTGGGTGCAAATCTGATCAACAAAGAGCTGCATATTTTTTTTTTACCCTTTGGTTAATAAAATGAGAATTAGACCAAATGCTTCATATTACAGCTCATTTGTGCCTTATTATGGTAAGAAAAATAAAATGGCAAAAATAAGGATTGGGAGAATAATCTGAAAAACTGTGTATGCAGGGTACTGCTAAAGAACAGAGATAAAAGTTTCCCTTCAGTTTCTCCACCCAACATTCAGCAGTGTTCTGGTGAAAACTTGGTACAGCTCCCACGTCAGGATTTCACTTTGATTTTGCCAGCCTCAGCTGTGTTGATGTTTACCTATACATCCATATCAGATACAGTTGGAGGAAGTTATGTGTGATGCTAATCATCTTTCACATAGGTAGAGAACAAAAAAGATAACCTGCAGCAACCACTGAAACAACATAACTGTGCAAAACCAGTTCCCAGAGGACTCTCTGCAATGCAAAAACCCCTTCACACGGTTGGCTCCGTGTGCTACACAGTTTTCAGTGACGAGCCGTGTTCTTTCTCCCTTCTCTTTTCCCTTTCAATGGCCATATAGATAATGCAACAAATACCTGAAATACAGCTGAACCATATATTAAAATTAAATTATGTTGCACACTTTTTTTGGTCTCTTTTCCATGGGAAATCTCCAGGAAAGCCCCTTGGCACTGTGAAAAATACAGTCCATTTTAGTTGCGCAAGCGTGGGGTTAGAAGACACGTTTTAGGTATATATTTTTCAGATATTTCAAAGCATCAGTCATACGCAAATACTGTATTATCTTGGAGAAGGAAGAAGTAATAAGTAGATAAGTTGATCAGGTATGGGTTTGGTGATCAGGTAGTGAGGTGGATCAGGAACTGGTTGATGGGAAGGAGTCAGAGAGTTGTAGTCAATGGGGCAGAATCTGGTTGGAAGTGTGTGACTAGTGGAGTCCCTCAGGGGTCGGTACTGGGACCGAAGTTGTTCAACATCTTCATCAACGACCTGGATGAGGGTATAGAATGTACCCTCAGCAAGTTTGCTGATGACACTAAGCTGGGAGGAGTGGCTGACACACCAGAAGGCTGTGCTGCCATTCAGAGAGACTTAGACAGGCTGGAGAGTTGGGCGGGGAGAAACATGATGAAATTCAACAAGGGGAAGTGTAGAGTTTTGCATTTGGGGAAGAACAACACGATGTCCCAGTATAGGGACCTGCTGGAGAGTAGTGTAGGTGAAAGAGACCTGGGGGTTCTGGTAGACAGGAGGATGACCATGAGCCAGCAATGTGCCCTTGTGGCCAAGAAGGCCAATGGCATCCTGGGGTGCATTAGAAAGGGTGTGGTTAGTAGGTCAAGAGAGGTTCTCCTCCCCCTCTATTCTGCATTGGTGAGGCCGCATCTGGAGTATTGTGTCCAGTTCTGGGCCCCTCAGTTCAAGAAGGACAGGGAACTGCTTGAAAGAGTCCAGCGCAGAGCCACAAAGATGATTAAGGGAGTGGAACATCTCCCTTATGAGGAATGGCTGAGGGAGCTGGGTCTCTTTAGCTTGGAAAAAAGGAGGCTGAGGGGTGACCTAATCAATGTTTAGAAATATGTAAGGGGTGAGTGTCAGGGAGATGGAGTTAGGCTCTTCTCAGTGATGACCAGTGATAGGACAAGGGGTAATGGGTGTAAATTGGAGCATAGGAGGTTCAAGGTGAATATCAGAAAAAACTTCTTTACTGTGAGAGTGACAGAGCACTGGAACAGGCTGCCCAGGGAGGTTGTGGAGTCTCCTTCACTGGAGACATTCAAAACCCACCTGGATGCGTTCCTATGTGATGTGCTCTAGGTGACCCTGCTCTGGCAGGGGGGGTTGGACTAGATGATCTTTCAAGGTCCCTTCCAACCCCTAGGATTCTATGATTAATGTTATGGCAGAAACATCTAAAATTATTCTGTATTTCATTACTTGAAAGAAATGTTTATTTCTATTTCTGTTCAGTGAAGGTACTAATTTTTCATCTCTGCCCACACAAACACACAGACAGGCTAATTCTTTTCCAGTAGAAAATAGGTTAAGAAAAATTTCTTCTAATTCTAAGGCACTTAGAGGTTTCCAGAAAACATTGTCATTAAAAAAAACAACTCATAAAATACAGATGAGAAGTAATTTCTGTGTAGTTTTTTTTGCTTTTCTGTATGTGTTTTTTTTAAAAAGATACATTTATCATTTTGGTCAATTTTTTGTACTATCCAGACTTATCTGTAAAATCTCTGGCGCAGGAACCTTGTCTTACTCTGTTTCTGTAAAGGACCATCTCATAATAAACACTCTAGACTTAAAATTGAGGAATATATAAAAAAGTGAAAATTCGTGCAGAACTGTCTGCAACAGCACTGATATGGCCACACACTTAAACTAGTTTGGCAATTATTTTGTGAAAAGCTCAGCTGGGATAATCACCTGATGTATTTTAGGCAGTTCGCAGCGGGCAGGAGGGGTGGCGCTGAGGAGCTGCAAACTAAGAAGAGGAGGGAAGAACCCCGAGAGAGGATAGAGGCAGAGGCATTGGCTTGCCTCCACAGAGGACAGTGCGAGCAGAACACGTGGGGGAGTGTGAGAGGAGAGGTCGTTAAAACCAACTAGAAAAGAAAGAGGGTTAAGTATGGTTTCAACCTGGGCAAAAGCTTCTACCAAGAAAACTGTGGCAACCCAAATGGAGGTTCCTCACAGACATGTGGGGCTGCAGGTCTCTGGCTGCAGGGAGTGCCTGAACCTGTCTTTCACCCTGGAGAATGGCAGAGAGAGCAGCTGTGTGAGGTGTGAGAAGATAAATTATCTGCTTGGCATGGTTGCACAGCTGAAGGAGGAAGTAGAGAGGCTTAGGAGTATCAGGGAATGTGAGAGGGAGATAGACCATTGGTGCCATGACTTAGCCTCCCTGAAACACTCTCAAAAGACAGGTGGGGCTCATGATGCAGACCACTGCCTATCTCCTGTCTGCCTGGCTGAGGGTGATAGCCTACAGGATGAGGAGAAATGGCAGAGAGTTTCTGCACAGCAGAAGCAGCATGGCAAGGGGGGTCCCTAGTGTTCCCCTCTCCAGGTGCCTTTGCAGAATAGATATGATGTTCTACAGGTAGAACCAAATGATATTGTGGATGATGGTTCACCAAACTTGGAGGTATCACTGAGGCCAGGTCAGTCTGTACCTTGCATCAAAACCACCTCAGTTAAGAAAAAAAAGGCAGGTACTTGTCATAGGCAACTCACTTCTAAAGGGAGTGGAAGGCCCTATATGCAGGCCGGACCTACTTCTTAGGGAGGTCAACTGCTTCCCTGGGGCCAGGGTTAAGGATATACGGAGGAAGGTCCCTGCCCTAGTTCGGCCCTCAGACTACTACCCATTACTGCTGTTCCAAGTAGGCAGTGATGAGGTAGCTACCAGAAGTGTAGGGGCAATGAAGAGAGATTTCAGGGCCCTGGGACAGCTGGTTAGGGGATCGGGAGCACAGGTGGTTTCTCCTCTATCCCACCAGTAGCAGGGATTGATGAGGGGAAAAATGGGAAGAGCAGAAGATTAACTCCTGGCTTTGGGACTGGTGCAGCAGACAGGACTTTGGCTGTTTTGATCATGGATGGGCCTACAGGACACCGGGCATGGCAACAGGTGGAGGAAGCTTAACCTGGAGGGGGAGAAGGGTCCTGGTGCACAAGTTAGCAGGGCTCATCAACAGGGCTTTAAACTAGGTTTGAAGGGGGATGGGGACAAAACCAGAGATGAGCCTAAGGATGGCTGCCAGTCTGCTGTCCCACTCAAGGCGGGAAATGGGGATAAATGTGGCAACAAGAACATAGGGCTCACTAATAGGTTGGTAACCACGCAAGTGGTCGGGATATCTGTACCACGGCTCAAGTGTATATATGCCAATGCCCAAAGCATGGGAAATAAACAAGAGGAGTTAGAAGCTATTGTGCACCAGGGAGACCATGATATAATTGCCATCACGGAAACGTGGTGGGATGATTCGCATGGTTGGAGTGCTGCAATGGTCGGCTATAGGCCCTTTAGAAGGGACAGGCAAGGAAAGAGAGGTGGTGGGGTGGTGTTATATGTTAAGGAGTGCTTTGACTGCCTAGAACTCAATACTAGGCACACCAACGCAGAATGTATATGGGTGAAGATAAAAGGGAAGGCCAATGAGGCTGATATCCTAGTGGGAGTCTGCTACAGACCACCTGACCAGGATGAAGACACTGATGAGATGTTCTTTCAACAACTTGGGAATGTCTTGTGTTCGCTAGCCCTTGTTCTTGTGGGGGACTTCAACTTACCAGATGTCTGCTGGAAGTACAACACAGCAGAAAGGGGCCAATCCAGGAGGCTTCTGGAATGTATAGAAGATTACTTCCTGCTACAACTGCTAAGTGAACCTACTAGAGGTAGTGCCATGCTGGACTTACTGTTCACAAACAGGGAAGGGCTGGTGGAAGATGTAGTGGTTGGAGGTCGTCTTGGGTACAGCGACTATGATATGATAGAATTTTCAATATGTGGTGAAGTTAGGAAGGTTGTCAGCAAAACCTCTACCTTGGACTTCGAGAGGCTGACTTTGGCCTCTTCAGGATGCTGGTTGGGAGAGTCCCTTGGGAAGCAGCCCTCAAAAGCAAAGGAGCCCAGGAAGGCTGGGCTTACTTTAAGAATGAAATTATGAAGGTGCAGGAGCAGGCTGTCCCTGTGTGCCGAAAAAGGAGCTGGTGGGCAAGAAGACCAGCCTGGTTGAGCAGGGAACTATTGCAAAAACTCAGAAATAAAAAAATAGTGTATCAACTTTGGTAAAAAGGGCAGGTGAATCAGGAAGCATTTAGGGATATGGTAAGGTCATGTAGGAAGAGAATTAGAGATGCAAAAGCTCAACTAGAACTTAAACTAGCCATCTCTGTAAAGGATAATAAAAAATGCTTTTATAAATACATTAGTAACAGAAGGAGGGTCAGGGAAAATCTTCATTCCTTATTGGATGAGGAGGGGAACTTAGTAACGGAGGACAAGGAAAAGGCTGAGGTGCTTAACACCTTCTTTGCCTCAGTCTTTAACAAAAAGACTAGCTACCCTCAGGACAACTGGGCTCCTGAGTTGGTAGACAGGGATGGGGAGCAGAATCCTCCCCTAACTGTAATCCAGGAGGAAGTAGTTAGGGACCTGCTGTGCCACTTAGATCCCAATAAGTCCATGGGTCTGAATGGGATTCATCCTAGGGTGCTGAGGGAGCTGGTGGAAGAACTGGCTAAGCCGCTCTCAATCATTTATCACCAGTCCTGGCTCACTGGGGAGGTCCCAGATGACTGGAGGTTGGCCAATGTGACACCCATCCACAAGAAAGGCTGTAAGGAGGATCCAGGGAACTATAGGCCTGTCAGCCTGACCTCAGTGGCTGGCAAGGTTATGGAACAGATCATCCTAAGTGCCATCAAGTGGCATGTAGAAGATAACCAGGGGATCAGGTCCAGCCAACATGGGTTTAGGAAAGGAAGGTCCTGCCTGACTAATCTCATCTCCTTCTATGACTGGGTGACCCACCTAGTGGATGAGGAAAGGCTGTGGATGTGGTCTACCTCGACTTCAGCAAGGCCTTTGACACAGTCTGCCACAGCATCCTCCTGGAGAAGCTAGCAATCCATGGCTTGGACAGGTGCACCCTTTGCTGGGTTAAAAACTGGTTGGTTAAAAATGCTCTGGCCCAGAGAGTGATGGTGAATGGAGCTGCATCCAGCTGGCGTCCAGTGACCAGCAGTGTCCCCCAGGGATCAGTACTGGGCCCAGTCCTATTCAATATCCTTACTGACAACCTGGATGTGGGGATTGAGTCCACCCTCAGTAAATTCACAGATGACACCAAGCTGGGGGGGAGTGTTGATCTGCCAGAAGGTAGGAAGAAGTTGCAGGAGGACCTGGACAGGCTGGGTCGATGGGCCGAGGCCAATGGCATGAAATTCACAAGACCAAGTGCAGGGTCCTGCACTTTGGCCACAATAACCCCAGGCAGCGCTACAGGCTGGGGGAAGAGTGGCTGGAGAGCAGCCTGGCAGAGAGGGACCTGGGAGTACTGGTTGACAACCAACTGAACATGAGCCAGCAGTGTGCCCAGGTGGTCCAGAAGGCCAATGGCATCCTGGCTTGTATCAGGAATAGTGTGGCCAGCAGGAGTAAGGATGTAATTCTCCCCCTGTACTCAGCACTGGTGAGGCCTCACCTCGAGTACTGTGTCCAGTTCTGGGCCCCTCACTTCAAGAAGGATGTTGAGGTGCTGGAGTGGGTCCAGAGGAGAGCAACAAGGCTGGTGAAGGGACTAGAAGGAAAGTCTTATAGGATAGGCTGAGGGTGCTGGGGTTGTTTACCCCGGAGAAGAGGAGACTCAGGGGGGACCTTATCACTCTCTTCAACTACCTGAAGGGAGGTTGTAGTCAGGTGGGGGCTGGGCTCTTTTTCCAGGCAACTAGTGACAGGACAAGAGGGCACAGCCTGAAGCTGCTCCAAGGGAGGTTTAGGTTGGATATTAGGAAGTACTTCCTCACGGAGAGGGTGATTAGACATTGGAATAGACTTCCCAGGGAAGTGGTGGAGGCACCATCCCTGGATGTGTTCAAGGAAAGGCTGGATGTGGCTCTTAGTGCCATGGCCTAGCTGATGTGGTGGTGTTGGTCATAGGCTGGACTTGATGATCTTAAAGGTCTTTTCCAGCCTTGGTAGTTCTGTGATTCTGTGTGCCAATTATTTCACAGATTTCTGCCAGCTATTCTCCCCCTATATGACAAAGTAATAAATCCTGCTTACTGGACACAGTTAAATATCACTATCGGCTTCAAATCAACTACTCCAGGAAGACAAGCAGGATTGGGTTTGTATCATGGATAGTCAAAATTCACAAACAATTAGTTCTCAGTTGTTACTTTCTCAGTTTTCAAATATAGAAATAAGATGACTGCAAAATCATACTCCCTACCTCTCCTGTACCAAGGATATCTCAGAGTATTATTGTTTACTGGATGGCATCCTCACAGAAACTCATAGTGGTGGCATAATTCACCAAGAGATGTGCAAATGGACTTCTGTCCCTTCAACAGTTCAAACTGTATTCTTGCCAAATGGGTTCAATAATTTACTTCGGTGTTTAAAGGGGAAGCTAAATGGTTCCCCACCTGCTAGGATAAACTGGCTGGAGACATTTACAGCACAGATAACAAACAAACACCACAGGAAAGAGAAAATCTTGACTTCCAGGTTTGCCCCAGATGCTAACAAGACCTGTGTGCTATCTGAGAACTGACAACAATGGTAGACACAAATATTCACAGGCTGCAAAATAATTTGACAAGAGCAGAAGGACCATCTCGGTAATTGCTGCTGACACAGCCCAAACCCCTGTTCTGGATGCTTGTGCTAAAAGGCCTGTACCTTGCCTCGCAGAGGTTGATTTGAAGGCAGGCCTCTGAGAACCACAGCATGCAATTTCATCAGCCAGCTTGTCAGCTCGGTGATGTGAAAACTGTAATGCTATTACTGCTTATGTCAGTGAAAACCAGAGCTGAGTTTTCAGCATGCAGATGACACTGCAGCCGCATCACCCACCCCAGACTTCCTTTAAGGATGTTACTGTGGAGGAGGAGCAGTGGCACCACTTGGGGAGGGGGACAGGAAGGGTGGAGGGAATCCTCATCATATGCTGCTTAAATTTTCATGAAAATCTGAATTAATCTTGTTGCAAATAATAGTAGCACTGTTCCCCTAAGCTGATTAGTGACAAGTAACTTCTTGAAATACATTCAAAGAAACAAAAGGGACAGTGTTAAAAAGAAAAGTGCCTGATATGGAGACCCTTAAGAGGAAAAGCTGAGAAATCTTTCTACAAATTACGCTGCTTGTAGAAGTGAGATAACAGAGTTACTATTAATTATTCCTTTAGTAATCCAGGCATGGCTAATATAATTTCAAATTTCTCATCTAATAACTTTTGGCTTATGCTACTTTAAAAGCAATGACCTTATTCAAAGAACAGACAAATCATTAATTTAGGTGAAAACAAAAATTTGATCTACTTTTACTATTTCAAAATTATCAGCTCAAAATTAATTGACAACATGTCAACGACACTTTGTGTTGCTAGGTAGAAGAAAAGGCTTCAGAAATATGAAAATGGCACTTATGACACAATAACACATTTAAGAATGTTGCTAATATACAGAACAGTACAGTAGATCCATTCAGAACTAAAAGTTGTCAAATGCAAAAAGTGACAACAGAAGTTACCTATGAAATTCAACGATGCATCTACTCAGATTGAATTCTGAGTGTCGCCATGTGTCTAAAATGGCACGTTTCACAGTGTGCATTTTGATGCTGTGCACAGAGATGGGGATGGGGATTGCTCTCCGTAGCAATCTTGGGCTGGCACTGGCAGCCACAGTTGCCTGTGCTAAACATTGAGGCAATTGTCACGTAAGCATGAACACTAACTGCACCCTTTGGAGCACAGTGCCAAGTTGCTCACATTACGATGAACATCACATGGTGCTGAAGAGAAGGGACTTGCAAGTCTGTTCCAGTCAGGGCAGACACAGAATATGCAGAATACGTTCTACCACACTCCATTACACTGTGCTTGCAATACAGCTGTTTCAGCATTCATGATACCTAGCCCTAACTTGGAAAACAGCCTACAGAGGTTGTATTTGAGAACAACTTTCCCATATTATGTTTTTGTACACTGAGAAAACAGGGAATTAAATTAAGTATGTACACTTCAAAATTCCCCATATTGCAAGCAGCAACTATGAAAATTAATCTAGGAGATGAGATGTAGCATTCTGGCACCGGCTGCCAGAGATCTGATAATAAAAGAACATTAGCTGCTCCACGTAGGTGGTTGGCTTTGCTCCCACAAGCTTTCCAATATGCTTCCCATTACATTTTAATACTTCTGCACTGCAAAGATAGCCATTTACTAAGGGTTCTGAGGTTTGATACAAGGGGAGCTGAGTTGCACTGTAGAAAATATCAGTATATAAAGCAGGTCTGGACATACAGGGCAGTGTGAAGCTCCATGTCACTGAATTAAGATTTTGTCAAAACTTAACAAAGGATTGCATTAAAAAAAACAAAACAAAACCACAAAAAAACACCCCCCCAAAAAAACCCACAACAAACTAACAACAAAAAAAACAACAAAAAACCGCCCCAAAAAACCACACCAAAACCAAAAAAAGGCAGGAAAAGAATTATTTCAATATTCCCCCGTGTGCTGGTTTGGTTTGGCAGGTTTTTTTGGTAGCGGGGGAAGGGCCCCAGGGGTGGCTCTGGTAAGAAGCTGAGAAGCTCCCCCTGCTCCAAAACCAGCCAAGGAGCCATTAGAGAGACAATAGATGCGCCTCTGCGATTAACATATGAAAGAACTGGAAGACCTGAGCAGAGCCAGCAGTTAAGAAAGAAGAGCTGTGCTGGAGAGGTGAAAGGCAGTGCTGGGGTGAAGATCTCAGATGGTTGATGAAGAAGAAGGAGAAGAAGGTGCCCAAGCAATTGTTTTCCTGCAACCTATGGCAAGATGGCAGGCTGTCCCCCTGCATTAATGGAGGAATGTGGTGGAACATTCCCTGAAGGCGCCAGGAGGGGTGAACTTGGCCAGTGGGCTTGGATTTTGCTGCTAGTGGACTCAGATTTGCTGCGAGTGTGCTCGGATTATGTAGCTGTGGAAGAGCCCAGCGCCAGAGAAGGTGACTGTTCCCGAAGCAGCCCGTGACTCTGTGGGAAGCCCACGCTGGAACAGCTTGCTCCTGACCTCGTGGGAAGGACTCTTGAAGGAGAGGTTCGTGGAGGACTCTCTCCCATGGGAGGGACCCCGTGGGGAAGCAGGGGAGGACTGTAAGGAATCCTTCTTCCTGAGGAGGAAAGAGCAGCAGCAACCACCGGACTGTGAACTGACCCTAAACCCCATTCCCTGTCCGCCTGTGCCGCTGGGGGGAAGGAGGGAGAGAAATCAGGAACAAAGTGTTTCGGGCCCAGGAAGAAGGGAGGGGTGGGGTAACGTATGTAAGTGCTGCTCTTTGTTGTATCTGTGTCCTGTGGGCATTTGCTTAGTATGAAATTAAACTATTATTTTTTCCCCAAGTTGAGTCTGTTTTGCCTGTGACCTTAATAGGTGAAGAACCCTCCTTGTCCTTTGTCTCGACCCATGAGCTTCTAGTTGGCCTTTGTCCTGCCCATCCCAGTGTCGGGGGGAGGAAGTTGAGTGAGCAGCCACGGGGCTGGTTCTTTGTTGTCGTGTTATGGCCAACACCCTGAAAATACACTTTGTAAATGGCTCTAATTGTAATGTAGGTAATCATTACAAGCACCTTTTTTCATTGAGCTAACTTCTTTTGGATGGCTGCAGAGGGGAACCAGGAGGGCTCTGAGCAGCCTTGCAACTTTTCAGGCTCTTGCTAGCCATGAATGCCCCTCCTGGGCTACTGCCTAGAGATAGTTTTCTCCTGTATCCTTACTCACAGGTTGTGTTTTCCAGTCAAGTACTGTCTGAGTTACTCAGAAGTTTGGAGGTACTACTTGCATTTGACACTCTAGCACTGGTTTTATTGGATGACTTTTCATAACCTTGCACCTTTCTTATTCATTGTTAAGACAGACTTCGTGCTGCTTTCCCTCAGAGGTTGATCTTAAACATAGACATAACAAAGGTGGGTTTTAAGTTACCTAAGTGTTGACGAAGGCCACAATCAAAGTAATCTTCCATGTCCTTCACCCAGGTCATGAAAACCCAATAGCTTTTAAAGAATATTAAAAAATAAATTACAATAAATTATGGATATTGTTGTTTTCCTTTTCATCTTTTTATTTTGAAGGTTTGGTATTGTCAAATTTCTTTCACCAGTAAATGTCCTGGTTTAAGCCAGTATGAAACCAATTTCCCTTTTACTGATTTTTTTTTTTCCTTTAGAGACCTCTCTTTAAACTAGCAGCAAGTTTTCCAGCTACTGGACTGAGAACACTGGAATGTTTATGTTGCTGCTGGGACTTCAAGGTCATTTCACTCTACTTATTGAAACTGCAGCTTCAGATGCTACTGGAGCAGAAGAGTTGTATCTGTGACCCTCCTGCAGGGTCTAGTCAGTGGACTAGACAGACAGCAAAACTAACCGAAGTAGTCCATTCCATGTATCTATGTAAGCTCAGTGTAAGGTCATGGAAGTCAACTTCCTCCCTGCTTCTTCTTCCCTTCTCTTCTGTTCATGGCTAGTGTCCAGGGAGGATTCCCTCTATCCATCGCCGTTGACCCCTAGGCTCATGCATCCCTGACCCTCCTAACTCTGCCCTCAGCTCCTGTCTGCTCTGCCGCTCTCTCCGGCAGCGCTCTGGGACATTTCAGGACTGCTCACAGCTCAGGAGATGCTGCGGGAGTTGCTGGGGGTGGGGGGAGGCAATGGATTTTTGCACATTCCTGAACACACTTGTATGTAATTGTGCATATTTTCTTTTATCATTAGTGTTTAATTAAAGCTGTCTAGTCTAGTTTTCAATCCAGAATCTTCACTCCTTATTCTTTCTCTGCTTTCCTTACTTGGGTGGGAGGGGGAGGGGACTGAGGGCATTCTTGTCGTTGGTTTAATTGCTGATCCTGGGTCAAACCGTGACAGTACAGAATCACAGAATCACAGAATCACCAAGGCTGGAAAAGACCTTTAAGATCATCAAGTCCAGCCTAGGACCAACACCACCACATCAGCCAGACCATGGCACTAAGAGCCACATCCAGCCTTTCCTTGAACACATCCAGGGATGGTGACTCCACCACTTCTCTGGGAAGTCCATTCCAATGTCTAATCACCCTCTCCGTGAGGAAGTGCTTCCTAATATCCAGCCTAAACCTTCCCTGGAGCAGCTTCAGGCTATGCCCTCAAGTCTTGTTGCTAGTTGCCTGGGAGAAGAGCCCGACCCCCACCTGACTACAACCTCCCTTCAGGTAGTTGTAGAAAGTGATAAGGTCCCCCCTGAGTCTCCTCTTCTCCAGGCTAAACAGCCCCAGCACCCTCAGCCTATCCTATAAGAGTTTCCCTCTAGTCCCCTCACCAGTCTTGTTGCTCTCCTCTGGACCCGCTCCAGCACCTCAACGTCCTTCTTGAAGTGAGGGGCCCAGAACTGGACACAGTACTTGAGAAAGTTTCAAAGTTACTTTTCTTACAAGTGAAAGCTTGGGGCTTTGCCTTCCCATCCCTTTATTGGATGTCTGCTCAGAGCTGCTATACAAAAATACACAGACGGCTAGAAGGGACTAGATCTTGTATAAAATCTGGATTTTGATTTGGAATTACGTTTTGAAATTTTATTTATTTTTTTTTTTCTAATTGAGAAAAAATGCTTGAAAAGTTTACAGAAATTTTATATTACTATGCCCTGTTGGATTATATATTTGTATACACTTATACCATAAGATTTTGTAAAAAAAAAATACTTTTGCAACACTATCATTTTCTATTAGCAACAGCTTCAAGAATTTTATAAATATTGGGAAAAGACTTGTAATATCAAGCAGAGATCTTAAAAACATGTACAGACCTACAGTCTTCACCCAAAAGAAGGGATTTAACACTAAAGTTAGAATACAGATAAATGGCACAGCAACAAAACTGGAAAACAGGAGTAACTATAGTTACTCCATTTCTGAATCCCAACCATGTACTGAAGACTATGTCTGTGTAATTGTTGATTTTTAGGAGGACCACCATACCACACTCACAGTCTCTTTCTGTTTGTTGTATTTGTAATGAAAAGGCCAAAGCTCTGACTCTTTTAAATTGTTTTTGTTTTAATTTGTTGTGTTTTTCCTCTTTTTTTTCTTTTTTTCTTTTTTAATTTCATGTCCTGTGAGCATTAAGTTGAGGAAGGGAGGATATGGAGTCTGGAGTGACCATCTCATTTTTGGATTTGGGTTTTGCTTAAGGCTTTGTAAGTCATGGTAGATAAATTTCTTGAATCAGATAATCTGGATTATTATCTTCAGATATATATTTTACAGCATAAGGATTTTAAAGATTTCAAACCAATAAACTTAAGGGGGCTGGGGTGGGGGGATATGGGTGAAAACATTTTTCAGTGCAAGGTTTCATTTTTGTCCTTTTTTCAAGTTCTTCCCAATTTTCTGAGCAGTGCTGACCAACAGCAGTGCAGAAGGATACTGAATGGCAGTAATGTCCCTCTAGCTGAGAACAGGAATGCTTCTGCTGTCACATCATGTCTCCTCTTCAGCAGGAGGATATTATGAAGTCAGCCCTGAAGAATTTTTTATTATGTTACATTTTCAGAAGCAGCTTGAGTTTTGAATGGGGTTTTTGTATTTTTTAAGTTCTTTTTAAAGCAATTCCTTGTCCTTCCCATTCCTGTGTGCAGACTGTTACAGGAAAATAAAAAACCAAGGCTTCTTCTAAACTTAAAACTGGGAACAAAATGTTATAGGCCTTGATACTGGGCACTCTGACTGCTCAAAAATAATTTAAAAAATGCCCATGTACTCCCTGTTGCTTTTATTTCTAGTTTATCTGTTTCTTCTATACAGAGCAGCATGTCAGATTTCCTGTTGTCTGTTTTCCAATAACTGAAAGCTAGGAAGTTTGTTTTACTCTATTAAATCTACTCATTAAGATATAGAGAGCTTGCACTCCACAGAGACATCTGTTCTGCTATTGAGTGAATTATTTATAGCCCATTTAAAGGCAGTATTCCTGTAAAATATTTAAATGTAGTTTAGCCTCTGAATCAAAGTCAATAGAAAACAGACAAGGTTTTTCCAAAGGGAATTCCACAATACACAGATTCTATTTCTACTCTAAAATTTTTCCTTTCAGATAATTTTTTAGCAGGACAATGCTTATCTCCAGTGGTTTTCCCAGTATTAAATACATATGTATTTTATTTTGGAAAATACCCTACAGCTTTATTAATAAAAACACAAACACAAATCCCAACAAACCCAGCTATGTTTACACTCACACAGCATTTCACCATCACAGACAAACAAGTTTCACAAAGAGTTAAAATTTGTGTAGATTCATTTCAAATTGCATATCTTCCATAGCAAATATATTTCATATTTTCACATCAATTAACTTCTGTCAGGTGTATTTGGGATTGTTACTGTATATGTTATTACTGTGCTTGAGAAAAGAAAAAAATGTCCTGAATCATAAATACCTAAAATGTTTAATGGAATGCACATTTTCCCACTCTCACCACTTTAACCACTTAACTCATCAAATTACTTATGCAAATAATGTCAAAAATTATTACTAAAAGCAGTTTTTAGAAATGTTCACTTTCTTGAAGGTAGCTACAAACATTTGTAGGATGAAAACCAAGGCACAAGTAATTGAGGGGGCAGCAAAATTGTATTAAATTTATTTCAAACATTTGGCAAGTTTAGAATTATTTTTCTTGATGAGTTTAGAAACTAAGTAGATGGAAAGATCCTACATTTATTTTGCTTGTAGGTGGTTCTTCTAAATGCATACCCATGTGTATGTACAAGCACAAAGAACTTTCCTAGTGCTCTTTACTGGTATATTTAAAAAAAAAAAATACTTCAAAGAAGACTTAGGCAAACAGTTCCTTTTCTTTAAAAACAAATAACTGGGTTCTAGCAAACACTTCCATCAGCTTACCACTGGCACAGGCAAGAGAGCAGCAGAAGACAGACATTTACATAACCCCCATCACTGTTAAACAAAATAGCACAGTATGGATCTACTTGGGTTGCTGGAACTGAACAAAACCAAAGTATTTCTAAGGTGAGGGCAGCAGCTTGCAATAAAATAAACAGATTTTTTTCCCCATCTGATTAAAACCAGCATTTTAAAAAAAGAATCATAATCCTAAATTTTGACAATGTTTTTTATTATTCTTACCATTACATCAAATTCAGTCTTTGGCATATCGGAACAGGAATCCTTCCTGTAACAGGAATTTTTCCTAAATCAGAGTTTATTATTCCACTGCCTTTTACATTATGTTTAGACCCAAACAGTATACGATAATTCTGTTTCTAAGGAGGTATTTTCCTTCATTAACAACCACATCAAAAGGATGCTACTTACATCACCTTGAAGTTAAGTATCAACATCTCACTGTGCACCTGCCTGTATCTGAGAGATAGAAACAGGTAAACAGGGAGGTCAGAGCAGTAAGCAAGGGTGGAGGAGGGAGAGAAAGAGCAGGAGAATATATGTGTGACTTTGCACATGCATGCCTGGCTTAAAGAGCAACAGGGAGATGGGCTGGATTGGAGCAACCACCACAGATTCCAATACTCATCTCTCCTGCCTACTACTGAAAACACTTCTGTGTTTCTGCCGTGCTTACCGTAGAGCCAAGCTGCATTGCTGTTCCTCAAGAGAAAGGCAATTTTTATTGCTTCCTTTTTGAAAAGAAAGTGAGAGCTTGGAAAAGGTCACTGTGGGTAGACTGCAACAGACGTCTGGCCCCTCACTTACAAGCCTTTCCCCAGTGCTCAGTATGCACATATTAAGCTGAATTGTACAGTTGTCTGCAAATTATTAGCAAATGTACAAAATGACCTGGCTGATAATTTGCATAAACCTCATCCAGAGGTGCATAAGGCTTGGCAGCTATGTCACTGCTGATAAAAATGTAAGGAAGGAGAATGATAAGTGAAACCCTGACAAGTCAAATGTGAATGGCATGTAATTTTGGCATAACCAGAGGGGCTTTGAATGCATAGAGTGGAGGTTAGAGGGGGCCACCAACTCCCCTTTGCCAGGTTGAAGCTAAATGGGAAGTGAAAGCTGAGTGAAAAAAAGCTGCTGGGTTGGGCTCAGTTTTAATTACACATGGAGCAAATAATTGTGTGAACAAATTCAGTTTTAGCGCATAACATGTACAGTCCCGCCTTCCCAATTTCCCACTGTCAACATACCTGACAGCTGTCTAAGGTTTACCAGCATTTATCACACTTCAAATCCTCTGTGCTTGGAGAAACACAGTGAGAAACTGCCAGAAATTATCATTCTGCACTGTTAACTCACCAGATGAACTTCAGACTTGCATCATTTATAATTGTAATGTTCCAACCCATTACCACTAGAAGCACCCGTGAAAGGCAATGAGGCAAAGGAGTAACTGTTGGGAATGGATTTGGTTCAAAAATTATTTTCATTCCACCAAACTCTATTTGCTGAACATATTTACATTATTAAAGCTCACTGTGTATTTGCTTTTTTGGTAGCTTGCATTCTAAACATATACAGTGTGAATATGCCCCACAGTGATGGCCACCCCTTATAAAAGTCTGGAATAATACTTCTATGACTGTAAGAAGAAAAACCATGCCTTCCTAAAGAACTTTATTGATGAAAAAAGTCCAACTACAGCCAGAGGGACAGTTCCAAGCTAGATAGATATTACTCTGAGAAGGAAGGTCCTGCAGCTGTAGATCCCTAACATATGAGGGTTGAAGCCCATGGCAGGAATGTGGAAACACACGGCAGTGCATTGTGACTGCAAGCTTTTTCACTGCTTCAAATTCTGAGTAAATGAGAGTTGTGCAAAACCTCACTGAAGATACTATTTGGCCCTTGACTTAGTTTAACCTGTTCAGCCTTTAGGAGTGTGTTTTACTTGTAACAGTGACAAGTGGAGCCTTGCAGACTCAGAAAAACAATGTTATGAAAGCAAGGTTTATTCCCAAAAATGAAAATGCCATGCAAAAACTCGATACTCTTGGTTCCAAGAAAGCCCAGCAACAGGGTTTGTAACACAGATATACTCATTATTGCATAGGTCAACAGACTGCTGGAGATTACCCTACCTTGTGCCAATGTCTACTAGGGCCCAGTGAAAACGTTACATGAAGATTTTGAGGGACAAAAGTTTATTACGTTTATATTTTTTGAAAACTAAATCTGAAAAAAAAAAAACCAACCAAAACCTCAGATTAACCATGTGCTGAAGTAGAGGGCATTTAACTTCACTGTTCCAGAGAGGGCATAGCTGAGGTTATTAATTCAGTAATAAATTTCACATTTCCTGGCATCTGAATGTTTTAATTATGGAAACTTTATTTAGCACTGACAGGGAGGGTCTTTCTTTGCATGTGTGTTGGCTTATTCTTTGAGTGCTCACAATCTGTTTAGTGGTGTATGGACACAGAGAAGAGACAGCCTGGGATCTTACAAACTGGTTGAGTGCCAAACAGAGCAGTGAGAAGAATCGATTTTTGCATTACATGTATGTATATATTCTAGGCATACACAGTATCTTACAAAGTATCTGGAGAAGAGACAGATCAAAGCAGCATGCTGAATTTAAATTATAAGGGAGAGAGGTTTGCAGAAAATGGATGTGGAAATACCAGGTTTTGTAACGGTAAAAGAAAGGGAGGTATACCACACCTGAGCCAACTTCTTCCAGCTGCAAAAGATTGACTATTGATTTTGTAGAAAACCTGTATTTCCACATTTGCAGAGAAAATATGTTTGAAAAGTTGAAATCAGGTTAAATATCTTGCACAAATAGATAATACACTTACATGATGCCTTTTTGCCATATACGTAATAAATATACTTCCAATCAACTCAAACTGATGCAAAATACAATAAACATTCTCTATTTGGTGACATTAAACCAAGCCCAGAAGTAATGTGAAATTGTACATTAATTTTAACTCTGCAAACTGCAGCATCCATAGTAATGGCCAAAGCCAACTGCTCAAAACTTCTTTATATAAAATTAATAACCCATAATACTTGTGCAGCTGAAAACATTAATGTTAATGGAAACTCAAAAAAAAAAAGAAAGTAAAAGAAAGAATTAAAACTATGTTTGCATTAGACAGACTTATTCATCTGTACTTCAGGAAGTAGCAAGTTATGTTCCTGAACAAGATGAAGTCAATTTAAGGGCAGAGTAATTAGGACTAAACAGCTACATGTGATGGAGTAGAATCTCTCCAACAGAAAAAATTATATAACTTGAGAGGCTGGTTTGCTGCCAGAAACAGGATTGTCACCAGTTGATACATGTCTTTGTAGGGAACGTTGCAAGAATAATGAATAAGAATTTAAAGTAGAGTAAAGATTGCTGATACAGCCCTAGAGAGAGAGCAAGATGAAAAACACTGTATGTGAAAGTTAATAGCCTGTATACAGAGAATATCTTTTTCAATCACACAGTGTTACTCCCTTTTGAAGTCTAAAAACTCTCTTGTAGAATATACCAACATCCACTAGTTTGTAAGTGCATATTGTTCTTATTGTCCAACAAATGCATTAGAAAGCTATCAATAATACATTTGGGAAATCCCTGTGCCAGGATGTTAAGGGAGGCAACTCTTCAGTAAGAGTAAAAATAAGATTAGAAAGTTACTTATGAGAAAACAGGATTTGTAGATAGAAGATCAAAGATGAACATTGCAAAGGTATCAGAGAAACAATCCGAATAATCTTTTCTTGCAGAGGAAAACTGCACAAATGGGCAACAGCATTATGGGAATGTTTAGACTATGATAAAGTAATACTATTCATAAATTATTATTCCAGACGCATCTCCTTTGTTTCTTAATCTCACCTTCAAGTTAAAATAGAAGAAAATGAACAGTTTGTGAAATGCATATTCCATGTTTAACAAACCATCTTTATTTAAAAATATCTAGCTGAGGCTACAATCAAAGGAGCTTATCAAAAAGCCTCTATATTCTAACCTTGTTGAGACAGAAATATGTCAAAGATTTTAGTAGGCAAAACATCAGTACAAAATACTTAGAAATTTAAGATATCTAGAGAAAAAAAACCTGGAATCTTACAGGGTGCTGCTGGGTAAAGCCAAAATCTAGGCATTGCAATGTGAGAAGCCCTGGGAGACAAGATCTTCCAAAGACAAAGAAGATGCTTCTGGAAAAACAAAGTAGAACTTCCATTCATGAAAGCACGAAATTCAGCAAAGGACTGAAACCCTTGATTTAGTGATTTATTTTATTTGCTTCAATCTCTTAAATAACTGACCAGTGTAATCTGGTTATTTATCATTTTAATCAAGTTGGAGGTTAGGTAGAGCATAGGACATTTAGAAGAAATAAAATGGTATTTAAATTGGATAACAGAAATGGAGTACAAACAAAATAAATCACCTAATCCCTAAGGCAGATGCTTGATTGGTCATCCAGATGCTGGCAACTCATCTTGCTCGAATCCCTCATCATGCATTCCACATAGTTAGAAGAAAGAAGAGAATATGAATTGGCTGCTGTAGGGATGCACAGTGGTCCCCTAGCTCAGGTATAAGATGCAACAGAGATATACATGAAATAAACACCTTTTTCAAAAGCAGGTCTGATGTAGTCATATGTTGTGAATACTCTTCATTTTCTTCTCAAATAATAGTAACCACTTCCAGATAGAAAAACCTTTCCAGCTGGAAAGCAGAGGATTTATAAAGGCTGAGTATCAGTGCTCCTGGCCTAGTCTACAGTATCTTTTTTTATTCAAACATTTTAAAGGCAGACTTAGCAGAAAGGTTCAACCCTCTTACTATTGGCTGGTGCTCATCACTTCTGGAACAAGAAAATGCATGGGATCAAGTAATTTGTTAGACATGAGATGACTCCAACTACCTCAGGAAGAACTAGACTTTCATGGAAATACAGGCTGTCCTGTGCCTCATAACTGAGGGAGTTCACACCTCTACAGCTGGCTGCCTCATTTCCATATACCAAATGATGGGTTACTGGTACTGCAGGCCCATGATGCTGTTCTGAAAGATATTTACCTGCCCGACATGGTATATGAAATGTAGAAATATATATGATAACAGCTGGGGCCTTGAGGGAATGAAGTCTCCAGACTGCTCTGAGCAACTGATGGTTTACAAATGAATACACAAAGGTTGTTTCCAGCAAAGCTGATAAGCACCGAGGACAAGCTTCCCTGACTGTGCTGGACCTTTCAGAGCTGATGTAATTATTACAAACATCACATTTATGGAGATGTGCTGCTGTGCTCTGTGTGAAATGTATGAAGTCTGAGAAGAACAATAAACACAGACAAATGAGCTGAATCCTGGACTCCTATGGATGTCCTTGGTAATTTGTGTAAATTATAAAAGCATCCATCTTAATGTCCTTCCAATCAGCAACACAAAAAACCCAGATTCAGAAATGAAAATTCAAAATGTCTCCTGTGCTCATCTCCTGGGAAATGGTGGTGATTTGATGGGTGATTTTTCTCAAATGGAAGTGCTTTTTTTTCCTCTATAGGTTCTGCTTTATTGTGGAACACACTGTACTATTACATTACAGTGTTTTAAACTGGTTGCAGTATGATGTGGGGGTTTTTAAGCTCATCATCCTGAGATGAAGGAGCCACTGATCTTTATAAGGATTATTGTGCCTGAATAATTTTATGGATGGCATTGGTGCAGGCTGATTTGCTTACATTTAAAATCTCACTGGCAACCTCAGTGACTGCTAGTTTATGTTCTTGGAGTGCCATCTAACTGACTTTCATAGACTGCTTACATTTTTCTGATATTTTAATAAGACCTAAGTTATTTCATTACAAGTAACATTATATACTAAACTTATGCACAATGAGAACAGTAAATGCCAAATAAGATTTTGTTAAATTCACAGTTATGTTTAGGGAAGAGAAATGTGTAGTGAGCTGATCTGGCTGCTTGTCCTCATTAAACAGCCAAAGAATTGTGCAGTATGACAGAAAGTGCAATAAAGAAAATAAAAATGCATATTAGAAACAATTAAAGCATTCCCAAGGTCTGCATGCAATTTCAAAGTATATGCAAATGAATACAGGATCTCTGCCCCCTCCAATTTCTTTTTTGGGAGCACAGGCATTGCGAGAGTGCATGGGGGCCGGGTGCACAAGAGCCGTTTTCCCTCTTGCAAGTTCTTGAGTGGTCTGTCTCCTCAGAAACACTCACACTTCAGCTCTCAGACAGCCTGCACGTCCCAGAGTGCTCTGTAGAGGGTGGTGGAGCAAGGGCTTGAGCAACTCTCTATGTTTGGCTAAATATTAGTAGAGAAGCTTGTGTCGTCAGAAGGACTTTGTCTTCTTAGGTGACCCACTGCATGCAAGGGTCTGCATATGTACTGGACTTGACACGGGGTCTATTAAATCTGGGGTCCATGCAGAACCTGCACAGCATCCCAAGCACTCTCCTCTTGACCTCATGTTGCAATAAACTGTCCTACATCCTCTTCTGCTGTTTCTCTTGCATCACTGGGAAGCACCCTGAGGAACTCCTCTTTAGCATTTTCACAGCAGTAGCATGCATTCCTGCTCTTTTCCCTCTCTTGGTGACTTGGATGTGCTTAAGCCTCAAGGTGGAATGGCCACCTTTCAGATCCCTAAATGCCTGCAAAAACATCCTGATAGTTGTTTTTCTTTCATGAAGGAAGGAAAAGTAAGAAATTCTTTTCTCCCATTCATTTCTTCATTGCAAGGCCACAGCTGACACCCTGCATCAGTTTTGTATTCTTCCTTTCTTTTGTTTCTGAACTGAGCTGTCTTGGAACTGCAGGTGTCAGCCCACCAGACAGTGGTACATATCAGAGTAAAATCATGGTCGAAAGCTTTATTTTATTAAAACTTCATTGAAAGTCTAAAGTAAAAATGGCATTTCTTTTCCCTGAAAAAGCAGTGGCAGGATAAGATTTATAAACAGGGCTTCCATTACTGACCTCAGCTCTCTAATCTGCTTCAGTGTAGGCAAACCATGAAAGACACCGTGTGGGGAAGGAAAGAAGAAAGACACAAAACCAACAAGGAGTCCTGGAGGGAAGATGGAAGGAGGAAACGGAAAAGCTGTATAAATCCTTGGGCAGGGCAGCATACCTCAGAGAGTTATGAAATACCTACGGAGCTCCTTGGCCATCTTGCCTGTGGACACAGGTGTCTGTCAAAACAATAACCAATATGGTGAGGATGGCGTGCTGTGTTGAAACTCTCACTCCTCCATGCCCACTCGAAGTGTGCCGGAGAACCCACCTATGAAGGAGTCCTGGATAATTCTTCCCAGGATGTGTGGTAGGACAGCCTGCTGGTAAGACACCTCTGTTCTCCCAGGGGAAATCTCACTCCTTGGGACCTCTTCTTCCCTGTCCCCTTTCAGTTGTAGGAGAGCAGTATCAGAGGAAGGTATCAGTGAGTTCAGCTCTTGGAACATTGGCATGTACTTAGCATCCACAGAGCAGAAATATGAAAGCAGGGACTCTGCTATACTTGTGAATAAGTACCTTTTGCCTCCCAGTATACTTGTTTCAGTCCTTGTTTCACTTCTGGCACAGCATCCAAGATATAAGATGTATGTCTCTACTGATGCCAATCCTGTGCTTCCTTGAACAATATTCTGGGTATTATTGGGAATGTGAGTAGCCCCCTGGCCAACAAGCTGCATACTGGCAGCACACTCCTGGCCCAGTGGACCACGTGGTGGCTGGCAGCCTGGAGCCTTAAGTGTTACACCGACAGTCTAAAGCACTTCCAGAGGAAAATGTGTAACTAAACACCAAAGAAGGCGATAAAAAGTACCATCCATCTCCTGTAGACTAGAGGGCAGAGAAGTAGTTTGCAGAAAAAAAAGACAGAAGACGAGTGAAGGGGACATTAAAAGAATACCTTTAAAGAAATCGTTTTCGTGCCCAGTTGCTTCCAGATGTGCTGTAACCATGCTACAAGGAGGCAGGGTAGAACGGATAAGAACAGCTCAATTGGCTGCATACTTGAAACCTGAATAGCACTTGCAAGCTCAAACTGTGTTCAGCCAGGAAAGGAGGATAAGGATTTTCAGTGGAGCTGACAGTAGTGGCATAAGCAACCGCATAAAACATGTAAATGCATATAGGATCCAATTTCAGCTCCTGACAAAACAGTTTCTGTCCTGGCATTTATAAATACAAACCATCCCTCGGTGCTTTACATCTCACAAAAAGGAGAATTGTAAGGTTCTGATGTAAGTGATTAGAAATATTTATTATTAATGTAGGCTATGTATGAGCTGTTTTATTGTACAATCAAAGTAGCAGCATTAATGGTTTCATGTAGAAGGCATGAGTCAGCAAAAATTTAACAGCTGTTACTAATTATGTTTATAATCGCCTCAGACTATCCAAAAGTGTTCATGTTTTTTATCTACATGGAACCATTCCTTAGGTCATATGTGTAAAAAATAGCATCTGTTTCTTTTATTCAAGCTTTAGTGTTATAATCATATGGCAAACAGAAAGGAAGTACCATGCCCTGGTTAGAGTGTTTTCCCTTACTTAGAACAACTTTATATCTTTTAATTTTCAAAATACCTTAAAGAAGCACCCTATGACAAGTCATTTCCAGGGAAGACTTGTACAAGTTACTGGCACTGGAAGAGGTTGCCCAGGGAGGTTGTGGAAGCCCCCTCCCTGGGGGTGTTCAAGGCCAGGTTGGATGAGGCCTTAAGCAACCTGGTCTAGTGGGATGCATCCCTGCTCATAGCAGGGAGGTTGGAACTATGTGATCTTGAAGGTCCCTTCCAGCCTTAACCATTCGATGATTCTATGATTCATTCTATGAAGTTACCATTATAAAAGGCATTCAGAAAAACTCAAGTTGAATCCTGTGGTTAGTCCTGTTCATCTGGGATGATGAAAGATTAACTCCAACAGGAAAACGCACAAAGACACTTTAAGATGACATGGGGCTGGTGAGCACCACCACAGAAGAGTACATTGTTTTTCACCCCAAATAGAGAAGGTAGGGGCAGGAATATCACCCTGCCTACAGTTAATTATCCAATGCCCTCATATATGTGTTGTGCAGGGAGAAAATTATTTAAGCTACTGGATAATGTTGTCACAGAATCAAAATGTAAATAAACCTAAACAAGAAACTAAGAGAGATCTGTAAGAGAAGTATGGTTCTGAAACACTAACCCGATTGGCTGAGAAAAACTGTCCTGGGATGAAGATCCAAGACGTATTTTTATAGCAGAGAATGTATTATTGAGTGTCATGCCTGTGAGAACAAGTAAAGTGGACTGGGTATACCTGAAGGTCCATTCGATACTAAATTCCCAAAAATGGCTGGATAACAAATATGACTTTCTAGGCCTTATCTGTACTTATTTGTAAAGTCATAAGTCAGCTGTATCTAACACGGAACAATGAGGCTATCCCCAACACACTACTATAAATAACCTCAACGCAGGAGCATTACTCACTATAACACAGTCATCAAAACTAATTACTACTTGGGTGATACGCAGCGGAAGATTTTATTTCATGGACACTGTCGTCCTAACACAATAATCTTTTCATAGCACATCCCCATGCTGCCACAATACAAGCAAAGGTAACGAAACCAGTGCGAGCATACAGCTTTTAGGAGTTTCAGCAGTCGTTGTGAGGTCTTCCCAGTTTTCCAAGTTTTACCTATCATGAGCTTTCTCACCTTATATTTGCAAAGTAAAAGAGAGTGTTCTATTTCAGAGTCACTTTAAAACACTTTTAGGTTGGGAAGGAGTCACACTGGAAACCCAGAAAGTGGAGTGGAGCTACTTCAGACACATACCTTTTCCCCTTGTCTCCAAGTAGCTCCATGGAAATTATATGGGAACCTACATAGAGTGATGTTACAGTACCTTTCTTTTGAAACTAGACACCTCCATGTTAGAAGGTCAAAATGGAGTTGCAGAGAAGTGTGGTAGTGTTAGATAGGAACACCTGATTTTCTGGCAATCCAGAGGGCTAGGAGAATGTCCCTGGCACGTGCAGGGAGGTGTTTTTCTTGCATCCAATGCCACCTGCTTAAACCATATGAAAGGACTGGAATCAATTAAGCTGCATGACAGAGTAGCAGGCAGTTTCAGCAGGGAAAAGAAAAATCACAAACTTCAGTAACTAAAGGAAAATGGCTAGCACAGCAAGTTCCAGAAAGTTTTACAGTTTCCCTGTGTTTCTAGAATCTGCTTTATCCAAACCACGTCAGTTTGCAAACATGGGTTGCAAACTTCATGAGAATATTTATTTTTATGAAGAACTAGGCTAATAGTCCACAATGAGTAATCACAATGTCTTCATATTTATTTACTACCCAGAACCATTCATTTTGTGGGCATTTATCTATGAAGATTGTTCTCAAGTGAGTTCATTACCTGTGCCTAGTATTTCAAATGCCAGGTGGTTGTCACTGGATACTAATTTCCTTAGCAATGCTCCTGGCCGAATTTATACTACTACTGTTAAGTATGTTTTATAGTAGGAATCTTTACATACACAAAGCTCCAGTCTTTCTTTGGGAAATACCTCTTTTTCTCAACTTAAAGTGTGACATTTTTGTGGACACTAACAAACAGCTTGCTGCTGGGAATATTTAGAGGAAACAAGACAGGTCCAAAAAGTCCCAACACCCATTTTTTCCCTTACTTGATCAAATAGGATCAAAAAAAGTTGCAGTCTGTTTGATCAAGGAATTCTTTTGAGACTTGCAAATATATTTATCCTAACCAGAAGCACAGATCTCCCTGTTGTTTTTTTCAGTCTTAGCTTCGGTCCACAAGTGAATAACCAGCTGTTTCAGAATTTCAAAGATGGACTTCCTGCCTTAACTCTCTGCAGCCTTCATAAGGCGCAGAATTGAGAAGGCCACTAGTTACATAGCTCTTCAGTCCGTAAATTCAGTTATTTCCGGTGGAGGAGGAGTTGCGCAAAATTAGCCCCATTTAATTTACTTAGCCTAGGCATGGTGCTAGTGACTTTCCTGAGAAAGATTGTCCAAGTGCATGGACCCCTCTGCTCCTGACAACTTAAAGGCTTTGCTCTGTAAGTAGAATTGATGAGTTGCCAGCCAGGTCCTGGCGTGCCAACATTGATCTGGTAGTGCTCACTGTGTAAGTGTCAGCTAACAGAGCTGGAAGTTTCTTATTTTAGTAAGTGGTTTAAAATTGCATCAGCGAAGCCCATGTTTGATTTTGCTTTCTAGAAGCTTAAGAAGTGAAAATTTAGTTACTAGTCCTGCTTAGACCCTTTTTCCTGTCATTAAAGATCCCAGTTAGAAGGATTTAGAGAGGCAACTGATGTAGGAAAGCATATTGTGGTAAACCCAGACTAATTAAAATTAATAGCAAAGATGCAGTTGACACTAGAAGAGTAGGATCAATGGCACTGTAAGATTAGATTGATATATATATATATATATAAAGATTGTTTAGTTTGGATTTCAACAAGATGTGCTCCTACCTACTATCAAAATCCTAGTTCAGGGAAGCACACATGCTTAATTTTAAGCTGTAGATAAGTGCCTTAATTTTAATTAATGGAATTTGTTACAGCTAATCTAAAATTACCTTCTTATTCCCAACTTACATGGGAACCTTAGTTTTGACATAGGACTACCACCCATAGTACTACAGTTTTTTGAAAGCATTTTCAATGCAGAAAAAAAGTGTTATATTGCCTTTAGAATTTATATTACCACTCCTAAACAGACTTCCGTTTCCAGGAAGACCATGTTTATAGTGCAACTATAACAATAGTAACTAGGCATTGGTAAATATTTTGGTTTGCTCACATTCAAAAGGATGTTAGGATCAACAGGTTTAAATGGACCTCACTATTTTGTTACATATCAGAAGGCTTTGCTGGTTGTTATCAGTTATTGGAAATAACTTCTTCTCATAACTCTCTTATGTGCCAAT
Source organism: Hemiprocne comata (assembly GCA_020745705.1). NCBI lineage: Eukaryota > Metazoa > Chordata > Aves > Apodiformes > Apodidae > Hemiprocne > Hemiprocne comata. Next base: position 76,773,830 of record CM036586.1, read on the forward strand.
CTAGTCATGCAATCTCAAATATTAAGACAGGCAGCAATAAGGTAATCTTCACCCTACAGGGCAATGAATCTGTACGTTAAGGAAAGGGGGCACAGCACTTTCTCAGCATGTTTTTCAGAGGAATATAAAGGGTAACAGAATGTGCTTATATTAGCAGCTGAATAGGCATAGAGGAAAGTTACTCACAGCTTACCCATTTTCAATTTTTTGTAGTTTATCAGACTAAATTGCATTCCAAAATATTTTTTCACTAAGTGTAGGCATGATGGCATTTTCAACTTTACTTTAACCTCCTGAGCATAGAATGTCTTATTTTTCCAAGAACAGGTCAGAACATCCTCTTCCTTAGTAACAATAAAATACAAATTCTGGCATCCTTTAAAATCCAGCAGAACCATGGAAGAAAAGCATGCCACTGAATCATGCTGTTAGCAGTGTTATGGTTTAAGTGACCTTGGCACAGTGTTGGACACCTGTAAGAGGAACTAGAGAGAAGGTCCTTAAGACCCGAAAAACCTGGGAGGGTTGGAACAGGGAGGGGTCAGTATTACCCCCCCCCCTCCCGCCATACTTTATAAAAGCCAGGAGAACCGGAAGCCCAGTGCCTTTCCTTCCTGAGCCTTCTTCCTTGCTGCTGTTTGGAGGTTCTTAGTTCACCACATGCTCTCCACAATCCAACTCCATCTGGTGCTGCGAGGAGCCGTGGACCCCTCTCCTGAAGTGGCCTTGCTGCAAGGGACTCTCACCCACCTATTCCTGCGATCAGCGAGATCGATTTTGTATATATTTGTATATAAGTGTATATATCTGTTCTTTCCCCGTTACTCCCTTTTTCTGTGTTATAGTAAATTCGTTCCAGTTTCAATTTCCAATCCTAAAGTCTCTCATATTTATTCACCTTCTTTTTCCCTTGGGAGGTTGGAGGGGGCTTAATAGGGAGCAATTCTGCCTTCTGGTTTGTTGTTTGCCCTCACTATTTAAACCAGGATAAGCAGTAAGTACTAAGAGACCAACTCCGGGGCAGCTATGAGCTTCAACAAGGAGAATCACAGTTCATGTCCTCTGATTTTTTTCTCTCCTTTCCCTGAAACTTTCTATCTTCTACTTAGGTAGAGTTTGCTCTTCATACAGACCACCAAGGGCTCCTTTGGTTTTGGCTACAGAGGACAGCCCAAAGAGTTCAAGAATGCAAATCCCAACAAGAAGATAAGGTGAGAAGCTTTTTTCAGTTCCATTAAAATGGAGCTGAGAAAAAAGTGGAACTGCTTCAATTAATATATCTCTTATCTTAACAGCCCAATTTTTTTTATTAACAGTAAATCATTGGATTAAAGTTTTATTTTACAGAATAGCAACTGTAGAAATTTCAGAAAAGAAAAATCATCACATTAGCATCTGTGAAACAATGATTCATATGCCCACAGAGTCATTGTCTTAGATCAACAATTTGCAAAGCCTAGAGAATCTTTCGTTAATGATCTCAGTTGAGGGACTGACGGTCACACAAATGGCTGGCATCTGCTGTTCCAGTAATGAACTAAACTAATTTAATTTCATATCTGAAAGAAAATAATATCCACAAAAATGTCAAGAAGAGAGTTTCTCTGTTCTTCTCTCTTATTTTGCAGACTTTCTAATTCATTCCAGTGACAAGCTGGGCATGGAAATACAGGGCCGTAAGAAAATTTGACAGTCTTTGAAATTGAGACTTCTAAGAAACAGACACAACAGAAACTGAGGAAGGACTGATGTAGAAGTGACAATACATTGGTAAAGAAATCAAAAAGGGGAAAAACAGGTAGAAATTGCAGAAGAGTGGATTGATTCCTTGGATATGTGCACCGGAGAACTGTTTTGAAAATCATCAGATAATTAGGAGGTGTTTTTTCTTCTCTGGGTGATACTGGTTACCCAGTCAACATGCAAGTGTAAAGAATATAGCACACCAGGAAAAGAGTGAAAAGTTTTAATTTTTAACTGGTACACAGCTCAATTTCTCTTGTAACCAAAATCAGAGCTCTCTTGTCCCCTATTCAGATACTCAGTTATCAACTCCTCCACTTCTCTTTTGTACACTACAATCATTAGATAGCTACCACAGGTTATTAGGATAATATCATTTTCAGGGACACATGCACTTTTCTGTATCCTTCCTTCACATGGAAGGTGATTAAAGAAGCACATTAGATTAAATGAATTATACAATTAGACCTCAGCTCCCTGAAAACTGACTTTCTGTCCTGAAGAGTCCACTCATCTTACAGAAAGAAGTGGAGGACAGCAATTAATTCTAATACACCACTTGAACCAAATTCTTGGTTGAGATAAATGAGCCAAGTTTCACTTACATTAACAAATGAAGTGAATCATACTGAGTAAGGGTATGATCCTTAATCATTGCTTATACTGTTATTTATCTACTCTTAATGATGTCTTACTTTCCTCAAGGGAGGAATTCTTTATAGCTTTTTCCCATAAATCTCATATATGCTACCTTTAGGCTTTCTGGGGTAAAAAAACCAAAACGCAAGAGCTTCTTCAATTTTGCAAGTTTTATCAGGAATGCTAGAGCCATATTCTAAATCTTTGCTTGATGGTGACTCAGTCTGATAGCACACTGACTTCCAAAGCAGATACATTTTTTAGACAAGTGCTGACAGATGTTGTGGATCTGAGACAGGAGAACAGCCTTTAGTATTTAATGTGGTAATGAGAAATTAAACTGCCTGAGGCAGGAAATATAATTGTTCATTTACACTGAAAACATATTAATTCAAAAACAATCATTACAGTCACGGATAGGAAAGGCAATACAATAATAAACCCAAATCTTCTACAAAATACAGTGTTGGAACTTCAATACTTTCTCTAAGTATCCTCTGAGGAAAGTGCATACTTTAATGATAGCATTGGTGTAGGTCTCTTGGTGCTAGATGGAATGCTGGAAAAGTTCGTCTATATACACAGTTGTTCGTTACTGAGTCTGTCTCAGATCAAGTGAAAGAGCTGACTGAATGCTGTGGTGCAACACATTGTATGTCCAGGCTATCCCTGCCACTACCAGCCACAGAGAGGCATGGGAACAGCACTGAAAATATAAAACTAGCGGACTTTCGGCAAAGCAAAAACACCAGAGGAACATACCTTCCTAGTTCATTAAACCAAAAGATGAGAAAGCTTGAAACATGTATCTCCAAATTTTCACTAGGAGAAAAAATGAAAAGAGGTCCAGCTGCTGCTACTGTAACCTGAGGCAGCTGCAGTGCTAGTTGCAAAGCAAAGGCAAAAACTGCTATTGAGGTATTCTGTAATGTTTACTCTTTTTAAAAAGTAAACAACCTCCCTTTTGCCCAAAGAGGTTGTGGATGCCCTCTCCCTGGAAGTGTTCAAGGCCGGGTTGGATGGGGCTTTGTGCAACCTGGTTTAGTGGGAGATGTTCCTGCCCATGTAGCAGGGGCATTGGAACTAGATTATCTTTAAGGTCCCTTCTAACCCAAGCCATTCTATTATTCTATTATTCTATGATAAAAGACATTCTTTACTGCAGCTTTTTATTCAAACAACAAACAAGACCCAAAGAGGCTATGCTCCTGTAAGGCAGCATGCTTTGCTACTCTAGGGCAGCTGGGTAGACAGAATAGAGTTCAGATGAGCACCAGGGACACCAGGCCACCATGATTTCACACTCTTCCACTGCAGCAGGTAAGCAGCACCTCTTTAATTATTGTACAAACCAGAGAGCAGCGACTCCACAATGCTTTTGAAAACACTTTGGATATAATGACCCCAAATTCACAACATGATTTATAAGAAATACAAAAGGCAATTTGTATTAATTACTCTGTATGGAAAACATTAGCCTCCCTCAGAAACGGGTTATCCCTATCTCCTTCCACTACCCCCTCAAGTATTTATGATTGTTTTCCATTATCTTTTCCCATCCTTATCCAGGACCTACTGGATTGCTGTTGTAAGGCAGTAATGTCCCTCTAACTTCACTGAGGCTTTTTATGGTATCTTAACTTCTCTCTGTATTTGACTTCTATTGTTCATTACTTTATTCCTTTCTGCCAGGTACTGTATAGACACACCAAAATTTCCAAATAAGTTTACCTTTCCTTTAGGATCATTAAAGGAACACAGACATGAGAACAGATTTCTGACAATCATAGCTCTAGTTTCAGTTTTATTATTATTTCCTCTCCTCCATAATGCTTTCAAAATACTTAGGTGCCTCAGGGAGTCTCCTTATATCCGTAACTGAGCTAAAACAGACTTGGACAAATAGACTTGGACTCATCTATGTCCTAGAACAGGACTATCAAGTGTAATCCCCTTAGACATTAAAGTGCAAGTTAAACTATCTAGGTACATAATACTCTTTGCCTGGCCCTAATATCACATTCTTATTGTCTCTTCTAAACAAAGGTTTCCAGAAATGAGCTTAAAGTATGTAAGGATGTCCAAAGTGTATCTAAAGCATATTTACTACGCAGAGTTTTGTTCAAAACACAGTGTCAATTTCCTTAAAAAAAAACAAACTAGTTTGGTGGTAATGGGTATTGATCTTGATCTTTCCAGTCCTGTGTTCCTCCTTCCACTCCTGCTCACATACATGTTTATCATGTAGCCCACTCTGTTGGCCAGTACAAAGAAGATATGACTTACATGCCCTTTTCAGTTGGAGAAAGTTAAGAAACATACCTGTCACTTTCACATCTTTTATTCCACCTGCTCTTCTGAATTTACTTTTTAGAAAAATAGGCGCAGTTCACTGGCTGAGAAAAAGTAAACATAACTTTCTATTCCAAGGACAGCAGTGCTTACCAAGGAACAAATTAACAACTTTTGAACGATTGTCTGAGCTACACTTTCAGGATGGAGTTTATGCATTAGCCTTAGGGGAAAAGTAGAAGCACATGCATCTTTGTATTCCTCCTGAACTGGGACCTAGAAATTAATTTATTTGAGAAAGCAGTTTAAAAATAGCTCATGAGACACATTTGACTTATACTAATCCAAAAGGAAGGATATTTAGCAAAGCTAGGTGAACTAGTCTGTGTTTAATTTTTTGTCACTCAAATAAACATTTGCCTCCTTAGATTACCTTTTAAGATATGAGATTCCTACCTTCAGAAATTTCTGTTTCCTGGGAATAGCATCAGGAGACAAACAAAAGCACTTGTCTGGAAGCATTTCAAAGGTTCTTAAACGAGAACAGGAATCCTTTTATTTGTATCAATGTCCTCATGGTCTCTGTGTAAAAATGGTAATTTACTTTCTGACTAACATTTTTAACATTAGTGCATGGAGGCCTTCTGCTGGACACAGCAAATTAACCATTTATCTTGTCAAAGTTAGAAAACATCTTACAGAAGTGGCCATTTTGTGTCTCATGCCAGGCTATTAGTCATTCTGTAGAGGAGTCGGCTTCAAACTTGCGCACCTTGCTCAGAGCAGTGACATGTAATTGTTTTCATTATATCCAGTACAAATACACTAAACATTTTGGTCTCGTTCCAAAAAACCACAAATAGTCTCCAGTTTCTCCCTCTGTAGCTTACGCACTCTCTTCAATCAAGAATTTTGAGACTGTTACACTGCCATTTTCCTCCCTTGCTCCGCTGAAATGTCTTCAGGGCCTGCTCCTAGTGCACGCTGAAGTCAGCCACGTAGTTCTTTTAAATTTGAATTCCCTGATATTGCCCCTGTCCCAAGCAAGCAAATAAATAAATAAATACACAATGCGGCACCTTACATTAGAACTTTGGTGTGAAGTAAGGCTACAGTTCCGAAGCAATCACAGACATAATGTTCTCATTATTAACTTCATTCAGAGCTTCCACTTCAGAATAAACCCTTCTGATCCAAAATATAAAGGGATTTTTACATGTAATTTTTTCTTCGTGTAATTTGTGTGACAATTGTCACTGAGAAAGAACTGATGGAGTTTGGGGAGTTTAATTGCTTTGAGCTTTCCTATTAAGCAGGGTTTATCTGCAATTATGTTTGACTTGGAGCTGAACCTATTCATTAGATACAAAGGAAGTTGGTTGTTTGATTGTGGAGCAATAAAGCTTCCACTTTCTTACCAGGGAGTCAACATCATTATCATTTGTCACTATAATTTTCTTCCTCTTTCTAGTAAGCAACTGCAGATCTTGCTTGCAAAATGATGGGCAACAGCTTTACACCCCATCAGCATCATCAGCAGGGAGCTGTGGGTGGTAACACTGCACTGTTGACTATTTCGTCCTCATTTCTGGATGTCTTTCAGATATCTAATGAAACTACATTTAATGAAACTACATTTCTTCTATAATCCTAGTTGGTGCAGTAAACAATAAAACAAGCCTGCAACCATATCCCCCTGGCAGAATGCCAGCATGTCTGAGGATTCAGAAGGAATGCCTTAAGGCTTGAAACAAGGAGCTGACACTCTCTAGGTCAGCAACTGCAAATGGACCCATGTCAGCAAAAATAAGAGTATAATAAGAGTTAATAAGTGAGTTTGGAATAGTTTATTCCTTCCCTAAACTCAACTCACTCCAGATAAATCATCTTTAAAAAAACATCTTTCCATGGATTACCCCCCCAGTTCTTTTCTTACTAGGAAAAAAACTCAACAAATGCCTAACTTTTAAAGAAAACATTTTTGTGCTGTTTATTTCAGTCTGCTTTTTCCACTCTTTATTTCTGCTACCTTCTTTTCCACTGCAATTAAAGGAAAAGAAAGTAAAACAGAGAAAGGACTCAAGAGGAAGAAAGTAATTCTCAGAAGCTTTCAAAAAACAGCAGATGCTTTGAATATTCATTTTGTGAACATTCATTTTTAAAGTGCTGCAACTGAAATATGACTTGAAGACGCAGGAAGGGACACTATCTTGGGAAAGAATATATTGATTAGTCAAATTTGGTTTAGTATGATCAGGTGATCACAGTGAGCTACAAGATTCTCATGGTTGATGAGACTGAAACAAAAAAAAAGTATAGTTTGTGAAGGTAGAAAATCACTCCTCCATGTGCTGCTGAGAGATAAGACGACAAAAGCAACTGACAATTATTTCTAAGCTTTTGGGAAATAAAAGCTTCACAGCACCATACTAAAAGAATGAGAGACAGGGAGCATGAACAGAGGAGAGCTGACGTCTGAATGGGAAACACTGAGTAATGAGGAAAGAAATAAAAGGAAAATATTGTAAAACTCAAACAAATATTAGTAATATAAACAAATGGTCTGAGCTAGATCTGTATTTCATTCACTGTCTGAATCACTGACTAAAAAATAATCAGTATTTCGGGCTTACACAAAATCTGAGCAATCTCCACTGAGGAAACAAAAAAATCAGCTCATACCACATAAAACAAACCAGTAAAACACTCTGCCTTCTCTCCTGAAAACCTCTTTCAATTCAAGTAAAACACAGTGAGTAAAACATTGCAAATAAGACGTGTTTGCATTGACCTTGAAATAAAATGTTTTGCTCTATAAAAGAAAGTAAAGCATAGGCAAATCTGATACAAAAATTGAATTAAATTTGAGAAGTTAAAACTGGAAGCAGAAGGCAGTGCCTTCGTTTTTCCACTAAGGAGAAAGAGTTATATAAGAAGTTCCATTTTTATAATTGACATAAGTTATCACATTCCTTATTTTTAAATCTTTCTGTCTTTGTTTTAATCACTTCTTGTCAAAGAACGTTTGTGTTGTCAGGCATTCTGTAGTGCTTGTTACTCTCTCAAGTTACACCTAGAGAAGAACAGTCATCTTTCTGCTTTCTCAAATAAAGAGTCCAAAACAACGTGGAGCTTTGTTTCTGTGCTGGGTATAGTGAGTTACAAACTCATCTTTCTTTCATTGCTCACTACTGTCCCATAATATAATTGAACAGAATCCTTTTCCCATGCAGAGTACTGCTAATGCTTTATTCCATAGCCTACTATTTCAGTGGAGATGCTTCTGCCCCACAATGCTATACAACCCTCCTGTCTCTGCAGTGGAAGGACAGGACAGGTTGTGCAGCACTATGCCAAGTGACAATATTCAAGTTTTCATACAGATAATCAACTGTTACTTGCAAGGGATTTCTTTACTTGGTAAGGTGATTTATTAGGTTGTGACTTGACTTCAGTAGAGAGCTATTCCCTCTACAGCAAACCAAATAAATATTTCGGAGAACTAAATAATATCAGCTCTCATCCCTTGAGCAGAGGGGTTTTCTGATGGATTCTTCACACCAGCAATGAAATAAACGGCATAAAATGGAGATGCATTTATGCCTGCAGTCACTCTATCATTTGCAAAGATGGTACTGGTGGAGAAAATAGTTTAATATGCTCACACAGGTCTGGCTAGCTTAGATTACAGGTAGGGATTTAATTGACTTCATGGCTCCTGTTCATCACACCTGCTGTTTTACTGCTATGCAAATCCTTCTGTCCTCTCCAGCTGCCATTCCATTTCTTTTCCTTCTGAGAGTCAAACAGCAAAACTTTCTGATCAGGTGGGGGAAAGCAAATAGCTCTTCCAGCTACAATTATTCAGGTTCTATGTCAGACAGACTGTGCTTTGCTTTAAACTTCATAGGAGGGTAAAAGATGAAACGTTAGAGTATTTTGTAAGCATTCAGTGATGTAAAATGATTAGATGATGGAGCCACAATTTCAAGGCAAGATTCTTAGCTTCCTGCATTGTCAGAGCCCCTATATAGCAAACTTCCTTTCCAATCAGTTGATGATTTTTAGGGAGACATCCCTTAATTATACATTTTACATCAATAAAACTTAAAGGTGGTTGTATTACGTAAAGAACCAGGCAGGCCATGCATTTCCAATTTATTTTTATTTTGGGTAGAGGATGGCTGTTGAAATATATTATTTGCCTTAGAAGGTCTCATTCCTACTATACAGATCTGCATCTTCACGGCTCAGAAAAAAAACATAAATGTTTTTTTGAAAGTAGCATACATTGGCAAAGAGACTATTCTTGTTCATTGCAAACAAGAGTCTGCAGGGATAGTTCAGGATTTATGAACTTGTTTGCCATCTAAGTAAAATAAAAACTAGCAAACATATGGCCTAAGTACTTATCTCTGTCTCCTAGTTTTGCTTTGTAGGTTTTGAGCGTGACTTTCCCATTAGTGTAGGGCAATAAAGAGAGACAAAAATACATACCTTCAGGAAGGTCTTACAACCTACATCAAAAGAAGGAACACTGTTCTTCATTTCTTATTTATGAAAGGTAGCTAACAAGCAAAGGAAAACAGACAATGAGAGGCATCTTCCTCCCACTGCCAACTGCCAGGGTGGATGCCATAAGATGAATGATAATTATAATTTTTTCCTGCATCAGCTAGTTTTCAATGATACATGCAATTCACAGACACATTAAATGGAAGACAACAGTAACCATTTCTTACTTTAAACATTCAATAAAACATTATGATTAGGATGAAAATTTTCCATTGAAGTCTCTTTTTCCACCAAACCGAATACTAATTTTTCATGAAAATGGTGCAAATAAGTTACTGAAAACTACATTTTTCAGTGTTTAAAGTGGAAAACTCAAATTCAGACTATGCAAAACCATTATGTTATACAATTTCTCAGTCCTAGGATTTTATACAATTATTTTCATTGGTTCAAATAATTTTGTTTCCAAAGATGAGTTTTATAGAAACAGCTGTGTCCATGCAAGCTGGTAACATGGACAGTTATACAAGCACAAAGGTACACTGGCAATGGTATTTCCTTGCCCTTACTAAAAGTAATTATACACTAGTCCTGTAATGACTAACCTGTATATCAACTGTCCAAGTACAAAAGACAGATGATGGAAAAAAGTCTGCTGGGTGTCCCGGATGGAACGCACAGCAGACTCATCATGATTTATTGCAATATAACGTTGGGGTCTTAACTATACAAGATAAGAGGCTCATGCACAGCAAAAATGTAGAAAAACTGGAAGAACCAAACAGAAGTGCAGTTTGAATACAAAAGGTATATTAGCAGTGAATTACACTACTTAATTCAATCAAACAACAAAGGTTAACCATTAAAATGCCGGCAACTTGCTTATTATCAAACTCTACACTAGGCCTAGAATATTAATTATCACTCTTAGCACTCCCTACAGTCTTAACCTTAATGATGAAGATTACTCAAGTTTACTAGTAAAGCCAATGAAAGAGTAATATTTCTCACCCCTGCCAGACCACAGCTGGGTATCCTTGAGTGTATCGTAATTCTCGAGAATTAATCTCTCTGTCAGGCGTCCCTGCTGGAGGGGAGAAGGTCCAGCCCACCTCCTGGGAAAGTGTACGGAAGTCTCTCCAGTCAAAAATGGGACCAGGCTTTTATAGAATAAAGTGGATTGACTGCTGTCATTTAACCATTAGCCATGCCTCCAACATCTCTCATTGGAGAATAAAAGGAAAACAGTGGAAAAAACATGAAGGCCTTGTTCTCACCAAGCAAACTCTCTTGTTTATCTGTTCATTACTACTTTATCTCCATTCCAGGCCTAGTTGTGGCTGGGCTAAGCTCTGTGTTCTTCAACACCAGAGAGCAGCTGGTGTTATGAACATCAACTTGGCCTCTGTTTGTACCTTTCAAGGTTGTTAGCAGCTCAGAGTTTGCTAGGCCTTTTCCTTTCTTGTGGGAAGCTTTCCACTTCAGGCCTGAGCCTTCAAAATTGAGAGACAAAAGCAGCTGAATAATAGAGTAAAACTGAGGCAGGCATATTGAGAGACAGAGCATCCTGCTACACTGGGCCAAGTATTGAAGTGAATGAAAAAATTCTCCATAAAATTTTCAAGAATGCGTTTACAAAACTAATTGTCCTTTTTAGCTGACAGCAAAACTACTCCAAGGACTTTTGGGCTGTTATTTTGCTTAGGCCTTAAATCAGGTCTGGCCAACCTGCCTGACCCCACAAGCTTCACACCAAAATCGTTGTGTAAGTACAAGCCACAAGACATAGGACAAAACCACTTCCACCACACCAAGGGAATACTCTGAAAGGGTTTACTTTCTAGCTGACACTAGATCTTCAGGGGTCTCACCACCTCAGTGTGGGGTTAACCTGAGAAGAGCAATGATGCTGGGGTCAGCATCCCCCAGCCAAGCATCTGGGTTATGCAGCAGCAGCCCTGCAACCACACAGCTCTGAGATAGTGCTGGTACATGAGCTATGCTTGAACCATAAAAGGCACATGAGTTTCAGTAGGGTCAGCCCCCCTTTAAATAGCTGAGTAGACTTTAAAGATCAGGATTATCAAGTTGCCTTAGGAGCTACAGAAAGACAAAAACCAGAGAAACGGAGCAGGGGGCAAGGATGACCGTCGGTGCCACAAGCTGCCATGCATTGTCAATATGAAAACATTTTGTCATTCTGCAAAAGATTGGATTTTCATTACAAATGAAAACATGCTTGTTCATAGTTACTATTTTTGAACTTTTCAGGTCACACGGGGCAGAGATGCAAGATGAGTATACATAGATACAAACAGACAAAAAGCATGACTGAACAAGGGAAAATAAATTTGTGGAAATTATTAAGTAGGAAAGTAAGAATTGTTGCAGGAGATAACTGGGAGCAAAATACAGAAATAAGCTTACCTTGGTTGGTTGTTTGTTTTTTTTTAATGACAAACAATTCAGGTCATTTTCCATCATCTTTTAGGCTTCAGTATTAGCTGATACATTTGCTATGACTTTTCCTTGCAATGATTCAAATGCTTCCCTTTTCAGTAGGTCACTATGCCCATGGTGTACCTGAGCAGTCTTCAATAATTTGCCTACTCCTATGACCCAGCTGTATCTCTCCCTTACAAGCAGTATGCATGCTCTCCCTCTCCTCATGGTGACTGTTGCCCTGATCGTGTGTTTCAGAAGCATAAATTGCATTTCTTCTTGTTTGTTGAGTTCCTCTTAATCCTAACCAGAAATCAAAACGTGTTTGCTAGCAGTATGATGCCCTGTCTTGAACTGATTTTACTGAGAACAAAATACTACCCCTGTCTGTGGATCCAGACATCCCAAATGTCCTTTCACAGGTCCAAGCTCTGATTCCTCAGTTAGTTGCAGAGAATTTGAGTTGAGAGGTTTGGAGGAAAAGATCTGAAGGCCCAACAGCCCCAAAGTTTTGGAGATAAGTGGAGGAAAAAAGGCATTTAAAATAAACGCTTAAAATTGATAGGGAACACATCAGAAAAATCTGAAGCAAAAAGTTTCAGAAGTTTTAATATTCTGCAAGGCTCGCTAGCCAGTAAAAGTTGATTTAGGAGAATATATTGAGTTTAATCAGATTTTCTACCCCCTACATTTCCATATGGCATTTAAGTTAAGTTCTTGTACAGCTGATAAATGAATGGTACAGTAGGATCTCTAGCATACAGATAGACACACTAGCATTGTCAGACTGGATCAGATTAGTGGTCCATCTCATCCAGCATCCTGTCTCCAAGCAAAGCTTAAGTGTGTTGAAAAGCATCATAAAGAAGAGACAGAATCTCAAGTTACTCACACTACAAATAACACAGGAGGAACAATCGTGTGAGTAATGCTATTGTTTCATCAAAAAGAAGAGCAGGGAGCAGAAGTGCTCAACCTTAAATCCACTGGTAAGCATACCTAAGCTCATGGCAGGAAATTCATTACAATCAAACTGGGACCCACGCAGGAGAATGCCCTTAGTTCTCGCTTCTCCTGTGGTCAGTAAGCACTGCTACCAAGCATCAAACACAAATTTTTGTTTACCCAAGGACAGTTCAAGCAATTGTTACTCTTGCACAGGCTTGTAAATACTCCTCATAAGAGGGAATAATAAATCTCATGTTTTGACTATGGGTAGGATTTCAAATCTCTGGTTTGTGATAATGAAGGAGTACTCTTCTGCCTCAGCTAGAAATCAGCCCCAACAGTGCTGGTGCTATTTTGATAGAAGTTTTTTATATGAAGTAGGTGCATGTGGCCACTTTCTGTAGACCACTCCACCCTACCCCACTGAATCCAGAAGGGTTTTACTGGAAATGTTAGAAGGCACATCCATGTCTAGTCCATTTAGAAACATGTTACCATTTAGAACCTGTTACCAAGGATTATTTAATCCCTCTTACACTCACACATTTCCTGACATTCCAACAAGCTCCAGAAGCTCTCTGCCAGCAGTGGAAAGTACTTTCCTTTACCTATTTTGAAGTAATCCTCTACTACTTTTATGGAGCATCCTGGAGCTGCTGTATTGCAGGACCAGATGGAGAACATTGCTTCTGAAAGTGAGACAATTAGACTGCATGCACATGAAGTTAGACAATGGTTTTCCTAGTGCTTTTTGGTTGCTCTCTGCATAGCCCAGAGCTCAAGACTGTCTCACAGAATACAAAGACAAGAAAACCATTCTGAACACTGGATTGCTGATTGATACGATAAAATTAAAATGGAGGCTGGGAATTAATCCTACCTGGAAAAAATATTTACTGAACTCCTTGATTTTACAGCCCTGACTTCATATGAAGTTGCTCTTCTGCAGGGTCCTCCATTTAAAATTCTACTTGATTTGTGTCTCATTGTAGAAGGAGATCAATTACACCTTCTAAGCAACACCATCAAGTTTTTCTTGAAATTATATGGGAAAATGAAAAACTGATACTAGCATGTTGCCTGTTCTCTTCATCTGCCTGCTTTCAAAATATGTATATATTGCACAGCCCACCACACACTACCTGACAACTTGTTTGCATATCAAAAAAAAGTGATAAAGGTAGATCCAAAGGTTATAATCAACTCAAAAGTTGGTAGGTCTGATGACTGTGTTACAGGCAGATATCAGATGTCACTAGCTTCTGCTGACTTACTGCCATTCAGTGTTAAATCTGCTGGAGATGTAGGATTCTGCTGGGCCACAAGGATTAGCTGTCCCTGTCTGCAAGAACTGCATCTTGTAACTCAGATTTCTATTCCCATTTCCAGTATATCCTCGTGCAATTCCTAGAAGTATACACTGGGACACTGAAAGCAGCAGCCTCTAATGTAATGAAGTTGGATGAAAAAATTTAGGAGCTGTGAATACTTCTCCATTAAGCTTAAAGATAAATGTTTGGGCTACACCTTCCAACCAGAACTGAGCAGGAAGGGGCTTTCTCCTTTAATCAAAGTGAGGTTTACATAGGAGTGTTACTGAATAGCAAAGGAAAACAGGGATCTTCTATCACTTGTTAGTTGGGAGTAGAGACCAACCCCACCTCACTACAACCTCCTTTCAGGTAGTTGTAGAGAGTGATAAGGACCCCCCTCAGCCTCCTTTTCTCCAGGCTAAACAACCCCAGTTCCCTCAGATGCTTCTCGTAAGACTTGTTCTCCAGACCCTTCGCCAGCTTTGTTGCCCTTCTTTGGACCTGTTCCAGCCCCTCAATGTCCTTCTTGAGGGGACAAAAACCCCAAACTTGAACACAGTACTTGAGATGCAGCCTCACCAGTATGGAGCTCAGGGGGGCAATCACTTCCCTAGTCCTGCTGGCCATGCTATTTCTGACACAAATATCATAGGGGCGTAAACATGCAAAAGACAGAGGAAAAAGGGCAAGAGAGAAGAGAAAGAAAGAGTGGGAGAAAAAGAGATGAGAAATTGAGTGTGTCTTCAGCATAGAAAAGGGGAAAAAAATAGAAAAAGATATTATTAAAGCAAGGGAAAACAATGTAGAAGTGTGACATGATGGTTAAGGATGAGGGAAAAGCAAGGGAACATTAATATTTCAAAATATATTAATAAGGAAGAAAATCTTTAAGACTTTAATGAAAAGACATTCTCTATCTCTACTAATACTATAAATAAAACCTCTTAAGAATTGCAAAGAGTCTTTGCAGATGTGAATAGAGTGGGCAAGACACAAAATAAAGGACTAGAAAATGGGTAAGATACAGAAAAAGCAAACAAACTTGTTTCCAGTATTGCATCAGAGCATATTATGCAAGAAGAGGGTACTCTCCTTTCCGTATAGGCTAAAAGTGATGATTAGCACCATTTAGGTGTCCAAACACTGGGGCTCTGTAGTTACAACAGGAGCCAGTAGATAAAGGCTACTATCACATTACAAATTGTAGTATGTGTCATTAATCCACAGCACTTTGCATGTAGGGAAAGAAAGAAATCTGAATTTTGAACCAGAATTTCAGTGCCCTAGAATCTTATTACAATAACTGCTAATGAAGACACCCTATTCAGCAATACACCCTTAAAAACAGAGAGATGGTTAAACTCCTCCTCTGCTGGGTGCCTCAGGGCAAGCCTCTTCAGACTGGCACCCTGCGTGGAGATTCCAGAGCATGTAATTACCTTCTCCCATAGTGAGTCTTCAGAAAAGCCAACAGCTGGATATTTTTTTCCCCTTTTTTTAATGAAAAGGAGAGCAGTGGTTTCATCAAAATGGATTCAGCCTGAAGAAGAGAAGGCTCCGGGGGGACCTCATAGCGGCCTTCCAGTACCTGAAGAGGTCCTACAGAAAGGCTGGGGAGGGGCTTTTTATAAGAGCACATAGTGATAGGACAAAGGGTAATAGTTTGAAACTGCAGAAGGAGAGATTTAGGTTAGAGATAAGAAGGAAATACTTTAGTGTGAGGGTGGCGAGACACTGGAACAGGTTGCCCAGAGAAGTTGTGGAGGCTCCATCGCTGGGGGTGTTCAAGCTCAGGTTGGATGGGGCTCTGAGCAACCTGGTCTTAGTGGGAGCTCATGCAGGGGAGTTGGAACTCAATGATCTTTAAGGTTCCTTCCAACTCTAACCATTCTATGATTCTATAAGGATAGAAATGGAAAAAAAAATAAATAAACTGGCCTCAGTTTTTTTCAATCTGTATAATGAGGACAATCCCGAAAAAGATGCTGTGAAATGTCATTCAACTGAATGAGTAATTGTGTGCTGCATTAAGAGTAATACTATCTTACATCTGTTCCAAACTGTGGCAGTTAAAGGTTTGCCATTTTAAAACTGTATGTTCCTAACCAACTCTTGTGGGAGATCAGCTATGGGCCACGGGCAGCCTTGATCTCGACAAACTACAGCTGTGCCCTTGATGGTCAGAGATAAACAAGTTTGTGGGAAAAGAAGGGATGAGAGATAAGGATGTGTGTTGACATTCTTGTAAGAAAATGTAAGAAATTTGTAGCCTATCATGAAATAAGATAGAACGCATGAACAGAAGCAGTTAACCAATGGGAAGGAAGCATAAGGCACGTGGATAGGAAAGAAAAGTATAAGAATGCCATGTAACCCTAAATAAAGGACTGACTGATGCTTGTGACCATCATGGTGTGTGAGCAGTTTCTCCGCCGCAAACTCTTGCGAGTCCCCATATGCAATACATTGGAATTGATTAATCTTGGACAGCCCTGCATGTGTGCAGTCAAAAAAGTCACATACAGCAGGAGAACAGCACTGCTGCTTCTACAATAAGCATAATGTAGCCCACACAGTGTGCTTTTATGGTGAGAAATCACAGAATCATAGAATGGTTTGTGTTTGGAGGAACCTTAAAGATCATCTAGTTCCAACCCCCCTGCATGGGCAGGGACACCTCCCACTAGACCAGGTTGCTCAGAGCCCCATCCAACCTGGCCTTGAACACTTTCAGGCATAATCTAGATATATAGATAAATATATAAATATATAGATAAATCTAGACATGGAGAACACTCTGGCATGCAAAACTATTAGCACTAGGGTAAGACAGGCTCAGGTCATCTGTATGGGTTCAGACGGGCAGGATTTTAGCATGCTCCTCTGTCCAAGTATGATGCAGTTGCTAAATGAGATCCTGGTTCATTACTACCGGAGGAAAACCCAAAGTTTCTCTGCATGGTAGAGAAAAATTGTAAGGATTGGTAGGACCTAAGTCAGAAGAGAGCATGAAACTACCTGGTTGCTGATATATGGGACGAACAACTGACCAGAGGCAGCCCGTATTGGGTCAGACTGTTCTTTCTAAGGTCTCTGCTAAGCAAAAATATCCATATTTTCATATGCATATAAACTGTTAATCATGTGTAAAATATAGCATGATTCTGCTTGATGGCGAGTTACACAAGGTCCAAATTTATCTCTGACACTCCTTGTATAGCCTCCACAGGTTGCACCTCTCTTCTCTCAAGAAGTCACTCTTGTGCTGATTTTGCTTTTTTTTTTTTTTTGTGGGATAATTTATATCATGTCACAGTTGTTTCCCAAAGGAGCACTTACTTTATCATCATATTGATTTTATCAACAGTTTATTTAGAAATAGAAATTACATTGTGTAAGTATTTTTATTACCCTTTGGAAGACAAGGGGTAAAAAAAATTGTTTGTGTTGGAATGGTCAAATATTGTTCCACCCTTCATTGCCTTACAAGATCTGGTTTTGTGTTACACAGTGATTAATAATAAAGTGCACTTTTATACACCAAAACAGTAGAACAGACTGTTCTGTATTTTTTCCTGTGTTCAAATTAACTCTAAAGTAGTTGCACATGTTTAGGCAAGCAAATGCCTAAACACGGTAGTAATTTCCAAGGAAAGCCTGAACATGCTGCAAACTGGCAATGGGAATGAGATTCCTGGATACATAATCCTTGTTTACATACAATCATTGAAGCTCTGAGAGATAAACAGCTTATATTTTAACCAGGAAACATTAGAAGTATAGAAAGAGTGGACGTATTTATTAAACAGATAAATCCCTCTGATGAGTCCCAGGGAATGAGAATCACATTACTGAAAGAACAAATGGGTCCTTGATAAAATAGTGCAGGATGTAACAACAGATTAGTCTCCCTTTTAATGCTCACCAGAAGTTTACTACACAAACTTTTGGCACCAAAGAGACTATGAGCACCATAAAAACATTTTAGTTATCTAGATTGCAGTTTTCTCAGACTACAGCTGCTCAACACTGGGTTCAGAGTTGTTTCAGTATATGTATATTATTCTTAATATGTTGATTATGAAAAGCAACTCACAAGAAATATGGTCTTTCTTATATTTTCTGTGGTATTTTGCTTCCTTGAGGTTGTGAGACTGCAATATTCTGTCATTTTTAGGTTGAAAGGTTCCTGGGTTTCTGTTTCAAGGGATGTGAGGTTTATTTTTATTTTCTGAGATACAATTCGATCTGTAATAGTAAATAACAAAAAATCAAACTCCCTGAAGTTTCCTGCACCAGAGTTTTCCACTGACATGGTACTTCCTTCCCTTTCTCCTTGACCTTTCATTTAATTTCAAAGTTAGGGGGTGTCTTCCATTTAAAGGGGAAAGGATTTCTGTGCTGGTTTTAACAATCCCTCAGCAGGACAGGAAATTTCCACGTCTAGCACTACTCAGTTAGTGTCCTGCATAACCCACAGCAGGGGTTAAACTGCTCCTACTGACTAAAATCCATACCTTTTCTCTCGAATCCCCCAGGCTCTGTGCCAAGAGTTTTGGCTTATCAATGTCTATGAACAGAAAAGAAAAGAGGAGGCTGGCATTTGGGTGGCAGACACAAGAGCTACTTAGTACCGCTCTAAAGGCACATATTTCAGACATATTTCAGCTTCGTGTGGTTGCTTTGTGAGTTAAAGCTTAAAAAAAAAAAGTGCAAACCCAAAAAAAACCCGGAAACTACGCAAGTAGGTAAACCTCCTCTATACAGACTCAAGTGCATGGTATTCACGTGCCTCAAACATCTTACACAGGCTGTTGCCACATGGTCTCATGGGTCTGCAAGACCTTTAGTCTGACCCGTTCTTTCCTCAAACCCTGCCATTTAAAAGACATAGAAACATTTATGACAGAGCTCATGGATAAGGGAGAGATAAGACAGTGTAACAAAACCACCCTGGTTGTCTCCTGCAGCTGTGCAAGCCCTGTTTGCCCTGTCTGACTGACTGGGTGCAACATAGCATCTTTGTCACACTGGAAGAGATAATAAAAGAAGCCTTAGATAACTACAGTGTTTTTGTAGAGATGAGCACAATTTAGGCAAACTCTCATCAAATAATCGGAAAGATTGAGGAGACATAAACATATGTGCCAGGGATACTCAGGACATGCAGTGACTATGCAGACAGCAACCATGTCCTGTCACAGCTCGCCTAAAGTGGAATTGCTTCTCATTACGAGGACAGAATATCCAAACACAGGACAAAAGATGTTCAGCCTTTCCAAACATAAGGTAAAAGAAGATCTAGGTTCCCGAGTATCAGAAACACATCAGGTAGAACTGCAGTGCCGTGATGCAGGGGCTGTGCACACACAGGGTGGGAGTCAGTGTGTTACGCTGGGAAGGATTCCCCTTCATGCCCTTCCCCAGGTTGGAAAGAGCGCTCGCTTGGGCTCCAAGCTGAGGTGCAAGCACCTGAGGGGGGCGTCGTGAGCTACCCCTGTGAAGATTGCCGTGTGATGACAGACTTTCTCTTGGCTTGTCAAGCAAGTTTACTGAATTAGCAGATGAGCAGAAAATTCATGCCAGAGGATGCACATGCTGATTTATGCTTATTCATGCTTATTTAAAGACAGGTCTCACATCTCTTCTCACTAATAAACTGAAGACCTTTTTAGAGATGTTCTTTCCAGTGGTACAGGAAACAATGCCAACACAGGGAATCCCTGGGACCTGATGGTGCCAGAGCACTGTGCCAAAAAATTTGCAATAAGAGAAAAATCTCATTAACTCTATGCCATCACCAGGAAAAAAAGTATAGGTTACAGTCACATAACAGTAATTTCAATGAAAGAGTTACAGTAAGTGTTTGCTGTGTTCAATGGTAACTGAACAACCCAGGAAGGGTCAATTGCAGAGGACCCTTTAGATTGTCCTACCCAACCAGCAGAAAATACACATGCTCGAGAAATATTTTGTCTTTTACAGCAGTAAGTGTCGGAAGCATATTATTTTTCTGCAGTAAAAAAAACACAACAAACTGCAGGAGGCAAGTAAAAATCTACCTTTGTATCTCTCTGAAGATAAAGAACCAGAGAGTAAGTTTGAATTCTGAAGTAGGAAAAAAGCCCAACCCTCAAAGTAAAGTCTTTGTTCAAAAGAACTACATATAAATGTATATAAAAGATAGAGTATACAGTATATTGTCACTGATGGAGATAGTGTCTCTCTCCTATAGGAACAGTTCTATCTTTTGTTTTCCACAATATCATTAGTAGAATATTTATGAGAAATAACCATTTCTTGCAAAGTATTCCTGTATCTTTCTATTCAAGACCTACACGAACACTGAAGGATGACAGAAAAACACAAAATCAGCTATTAAAACATTAAAGAATATCCATTAGGTAGATAAGAGAATAGCAGTAGAGAGAAAGCAAAAGTATATCTTTGATTTCCAAAACAGAAGGGTTTTCTTGCTGCACATCCATGCTTGTCAGAACTGAGGTTCCAGGCTGAGGGGAGCACCATGTACTTGTAATCCCAGTTTAACTTACTTTCTTCTTTATTTGTACATGGGTTGCTGGATACCATTGTTGAAAAGTTTGGCTTCAGAC
This sequence comes from Hemiprocne comata, assembly GCA_020745705.1. Taxonomy (NCBI): domain Eukaryota; kingdom Metazoa; phylum Chordata; class Aves; order Apodiformes; family Apodidae; genus Hemiprocne; species Hemiprocne comata. The sequence continues at coordinate 76,794,336 of CM036586.1, forward strand.
AGACCATTTATCAAGTGTAATTAATGTGTCAGACTTCAGTTCAAAAACTTTGCACTGACAATACTAATTTCCCTGTGCTAGTGGGATTATCCACAGCAAGTTTAGCAAAAGAAATGTGAGCAATAAAACTGGTAATACGACGGGATGGTTCTTCCTTTTCTGGCTCAGTCTCCATATTTTACAGGCAGTACAATGGCAGAAACAAAACAAACCAAGCAAAAATAAATTAATGGTCTCAGTACCATTTCACTTTGCATGAACCAAAAAGGACTGCAGAATTAAGTAAAAATCTCGCAGTGATAAGATTTTTAAAGGCAGGTATTGACTACAATTCAGATGCACTAGTTGTATCAGAGGTATATTAATAAATCATTGCAGTCCATACTTATTTCAGATTCCATTCTTATGCCTGAGGTCCTGAGTCAGACAGACTTCTTTTCCTTTCAGAAGTAAGGTTTCCAAAAACACTACGAAAAAATACCATCAGTTAACATCTTCCCTGTTGATCTGAGAAGTGGTTACCCTTTGAAGCTCTTTGCAGCTGCAGCCTGTTATTTCTCCAGAAGCGATCAATACCTGAGAAAGCATCCTCAAACATATTTTCCTCCTTTAATATAAGCAGTGTGATCTCTGCATACCAAAGTGGAGCAGAGCTAGAAAAGAAAGTCTCACAAAGAAGTTGTTCCTTCTACTGTACTCGGAGGGGCAACCTAGCCTCAAAAAAAGGGTGATTATGGACATAAGAAACCCAGCTCTGTTGTCAGGATCATGCTTTGAAGATCAGAGACTGATGTCCCAAAGGTGGGAAGTTGAGGTGAAGGAATTAGGAACCCTTTTCTTGACATGGTGAGTAGCATCACACGGATTCATCCTGCAACATTTTCTAGCACCAGAGCTGACATCTGGACAAAACCCTCTCACCTCAAGAGAACTCAAACTGCTCCGCTAATTTGAATTTACTGTAGAGTCACAACCAGCAAATAGCCAATTTCTATTACTCTTCTCTTCTAGTCAAACTGTTTATCAAAGAGGAGTTGTTAAACACCATTTATTTTTTATCATTATATGAGCTATTTTAAGTCAAACAAAAGGTTGTGTGCACTATCTCCTATTGCAGAAAATGACCACAGATATGGTTCATAGAAAAGCAAAATTTACTGTTATTGATCAGCAAATTAGGGCTAATGGGAATTTTTTTCTGCAAATATTGTCCTTTACGTCATAACTTCATTAAGTTCCGAGTAATAAATTCCATTGTACAAAAGTTGATATCACTGTGTAAATTTTCATTTCAACTTGGTTCTAGCTTATTTGTGGAACAAGCTTTTGCTATCATAAAAAATAACAGAGCAATCAAATAAAAAAAGGTTTGTGAAACCATTAAACAGTACATTAAGAAAAATTATTACAATGAGGGAGAAATATATTCTTGCCAAGAGCACCATAATACAGCTGACTGTGCTACACAAAGCGCCAATAAAAGACTAGTAGCCAAATACTTCCAACTTGTACTCTTAGGTCTGCAAACAGACGAAAGCCTGACCCAAACTCATCTCAGGTAAGCAGAAATCTTAATTTTAATAATTAATGTTCATATTCAAAACACACAGATATAGATAGTATCTTCACAGAATCACCGAATCACAGAATCAACAAGGCTGGAAAAGACCTTTAAGATCATCAAGTCCAGCCTATGACCAACACCACCACACCATCTAGACTATGGCACTAAGTGCCACATCCAGCCTTTCCTTGAACACATCCAGGGACGGTGCCTCCACCACTTCCCTGGGAAGTCTATTCCAATGTCTAATCACCCTCTCCGTGAGGAAGTGCTTCCTAATATCCAACCTAAACCTCCCCTGGCACAGCTTCTGGCTGTGCCCTCTTGTCTTGTTGCTAGTTGCCTGGGAGAAGAGCCCAGCCCCCACCTGAGTACAACCTCCCTTCAGGTAGTTGAAGAGAGTGATGAGGTGCCCCCTGGGTCTCCTCTTCTCTGGGCTAAACAACCCCAGCATCCTCAGCCTCTCCCTATAAGACTTTCCCTCTAGTCCTTTCACCAGCCTCCTTGCTCTCCTCTGGACCCGCTCCAGCACCTCAACGTCCTTCTTGAAGTGAGGGGCCCAGAACTGGACACAGTACTCAAGGTGAGGCCTCACCAGTGCTGAGTACAGGGGGAGAATTACATCCTTACTCCTGCTGGCCACAGCATTCCTGATACAAGCCAGGATGCCATTGGCCTTCCAGGCCACCTGGGCACACTGCTGGCTCATGTTCAACCGGCTGTCCACCAGTACTCCCAGGTCCCTCTCTGCTGGGCCGCTCTCCAGCCACTCTTCCCCCAGCCTGTAGCGCTGCCGGGGGTTATTGTGGCCAAAGTGCAGGACCCTGCACTTGGTCTTGTTGAATTTCATGCTGTTGGCATGAATATGCCATTAGCATATGAAATCACTACTGGTCTCGGTGATTGTAGGATTTTTCTGCATTTATATAGTACAAATTATAAGGTGTTCAGGGAATGTTTCAGACGGTTTTCACATAATTATAATGATTTATCTCATTTAAAATCTTAATTTGCTAGTATCAGACTATATCTCCTCTTTCAGTCTGAAAAATTAGTATTAACTATAGATTACACATATTGTCCAGGATTATATCCCTGTGTAACAGTAATAAAATATATTTTCACTCCTGTTTTGGTAAAGTCATCTTGTAATTAAATTTCTTTCTAAGGCACAATAGCAGCAAAATATAGCCTAAAAACTCTCACCTTCTATCACCTCCATCCTAAAAACCCTTTATTTATCTGGATTTTGAAGATACAACTCTTAAATCCTTGAGCTTGGATGATAATTGGGTGTCTCTCCCTTTATGTACACAAGACATTTTCAAAAAATTTGTCTCTCACCTCTGAAACCTAGAGAAGCAGCCCTTCTTAAATGGTGCTTAAGAAATGGGTTGTTTTGGCTGTTAACAATTTTTTCTGATGACAGTAAGACATAAACCATTTCAGGGTATGTGGTCCTGGTTTTGGTTATAATAATCAGTCTCAAGGTGTGTATGTTCCCTTAAGACGTGGATTACCAAGAATATGTGGCAGTTTGTATTCACAGAAATATCTTATGGATAATGCTACTCATCCCTACAGCGCACCAAGAAACTTTTATCATCCAAAGCACAATGTATGTAACTTGCAATTTGTGGTACCACATGATAGCAAGTACTAAAAAAAACAACCCAAAGCCTCAAAGTTTGAGCATAGGTTTGAGCACGTGTTCCGAAGACAACAAGTCATTTGAAACAAAAGTGATCAGGCCTGTAGTTACAGAGTAGCATGAGGGATTTATTTTCCATGCTTGTTTCCTTAGGATTAATCTGAGGGAAAATAAGAACTGCATATGTAATTATGGGCTAAGAAAATGGTTAAGATTAGCACTAAAAGTGAAAATTAAAATAACTACGTTTGTCTTTCTTTTCTTTCACACATACCTGCAATCCCACCAAGAGTAAAGGAAATTATTAAGTGGTTTCAGAAAATGCAGTTCCTTAGGTCTGACAAGTACTAGTTAAGGGAGCTGGAGCAGTATAGAAATGCAACATTTATTCCTTCCAATGCTTTGGCTACTTTTAGGTATCACATACCTAAAATTATCATGGAAGTAAGCCTCTGCTCTTGGGGAAGTTTGAAGTGTAAGCTTTTATCCAAGAAACAGAAATACATGTAAACAAACTAAGGTAATCTGATCATCTTTGAATACAAAAAATTAAGGGGAGTGGAGAGGAACAAGAAAGAAATGCAACAAATATCAGGTTTCTGAGAAACACCAGCAGACATCCCAACGGCATTGCTAGATTCTGTCCTCTATGCAGAAGCTCTCTGAACTTTCCATTTCTATTGCAGTCAGCTGGAGGCTTGCCATTGACCACCTGTGAGGATGCTATTTCAATCCCATCCTGTTTTTTTCACTTGCTGTAAAAATTCACTCACAAGACTCAAAAGACAGCAAAGTATCACATCTATCATAGGAGGAGATGGCTGCCACATGAGTGTTTACAGCTGTCAAAAAAGAGTAGGATGAGACTGAACTTTGACTGTCACGTAACTTGAATTTTTTTAAATTTATTTAATTGTTAAAGAAAAATGTGAATATCTGGGAACTAGCTATACTAATAATGGTATCTGCTGCATTCCTAAAACATTCAATGTTGTATGTCCAACAAAACTAGTCTATTTTAAATTGAAGCAGATTTTGAAATAGTTTTATTTTTAAGAGTGATACAGATTATTGCACTTCAGTGGCTTCAGGTAAGTACTGGAGCATAATATCTGAAATTATTTCTAGGACGTTAAGTCCCACTTCATTCCCTGTGAGTAGTGATACAGGGAGAATAGCATTTTGGTGTGTTTCAACTAAAAAAAAGAAAAATTATATGGAATTAAATCTCTGTATGTTTCTGCTGAAAATTTGTAACACTTAATGCTCTGTATTTTACAGTGTAAATGAATGCCATCAACACAATGCAAAATTTCTTCCCTGTTTTTCTTTAGCAGACTTCAAACAAAGTCACCTTAATTTCTCCAAGTATGTGTTATAGACAACTTCTGATTCACTAATCTTCGTTTTTACTATGTGAGCTTAGCTTAAATTTACATACTCAAATCACACAAGAAATCGTTTTAGAATTAGTGCAAAATTAGTGGAGGAAGAAATACCTGCCTTTGAAGGGCAATAATACAACAGTCTGCATGAAGTGGTGCCTTTATGTGTTATTTTCAGAAGTACAGAGTTGGGCTCCATCACACCTCTTACCCTGAGTACCCATAAACTTCCTAACATTCAGAACTTGTTTTGAGTTCTGCAAATGAGCCAAAACGTTGTCAGTAGACTGAAGTGACTTCAAAACACTCCCTGAATAGTACTGCTTGATCTCATTAAAGTGGCTCTCAGAAGAGAAAACAAGTATGCCAAACACAGTGACAACTTAACAATTGTCTGTGCAAACCAATTTGCATAGCTCTATGAGAAACCCTGAGGAGTCTGTGCTGAGGCAGTTTGGAAAGACAGGCCACATTTATTCTGCTTGTTGAGGTTCTTTTTCTTTCTATATTAGAAAAGGAAGTGTCTTACATGCTTACAGTGGATATATACGCCAGATTGATCTCTAAGAAAAAAAGTACTTTCACGCAATAGTTGGTTTACTCATACAGGAGATCTGCACAAAATCCTAAAAAAGAAGTGATTGTCTTATTTTATCTTGTGGTTATGGTTGTAAACCTATCCTTGTCTCTCCTTTAACCTGAAAAAAACTCTTCCCTTTATTTTGCTCAGCAAAGTGTCCCACAACATTTTTGTTTCCATGAGAAGCCCTATTATACACAGCCCTTCAAGTTGTTTGGCTTGAGATTTCAAGACAGTTTTTCCACCAAAATCTTTACTGGAAGCTATTTTAACTATAATTTTTTAAAATCTATTTTCAAATTTATTCTACAGCCAACCTGTGAGAAAAACAATGAAATTATTTGTGTGACTTCTTCATTATATGCCTCTGCAATCTGTTTCAAAAGATGAAAGCCTCAAATATTTTCACTGTCAAACATCACCATTGAATTTTATATGACTTGCCGTAGCAAAATTGTTTATTAGAGATTGTGGATTGCAAATACGAGTAGTTATAGATCACAGTTTTCAAAAGAGGCTAGAGGTACAACTGACTTGAAAATTTGATTTTCTAGCAAAAGAAAAAAACCTCTGCAGGCAACTCTTCAAAAGCTGTGCTCTTTTCAGATGTTCCAGCTTGAGCATTCAGAAACTGAGTGGCATGGAAACAAGGAGTTTTCAAAAGCTAGTAGGATTTTGACATCGAGGATCTACCCCACCTTGGTAGCAGACCACTGAGTCTGTTAAGGGGGAGGCAGAATCATTTGGGTTTTGACTCTGACATTTTTTTGGGAGAAACAAAAACGAAGACATTTCATTCCTTTTTTCATTTCATTTCAAGTTGTGAAAATCAGAAACTGCTTATTTACCATTACAAATAAGCTTCCAATCTCCAACATGGAATATCATCCACAAATGTATGCATATTGATCCATATTGCATATTGCATGCCCAGTGCTACCTCGGGCAACTCACCATCTGGCAATTTTTCTGGAGAGAGCTGTAGTAAAGAGACTCAGTCCATCAGATTGATGGAGCTTTACTGTGATCCTAGCAATCTCATGTAAGCTTAGAAATCTGCAGCCAGTCACCATAACAATCATTTTTCCCTGTGTGACAGAGTGTAAATTTTCTTATCAAGAAAGATGTTCCTATTCAAGTCAAGTTGCTGTTCCTGTGCTGTTTGCAACATGACTGTTTTTACAGGCTACTGCTTGTCAGCAATAACCTTGAAAACCACTTTCACTAGGAGAATGACGATTTTTGTTTTCCACTTTCTGTTAGTTTGCATAAATGCTTTATGTGTTTGCTAAAATGCAGATTTGAGACCATAACTGCTAAATTATGTATGAGTCCATTACAATTTTAAGTCACAGAAGTAGGACAAATACCTGATTTACATAGAAACAAAAAAGTTTAAGTGCCTAATCTGTTTAGTTATTTTTCTAAATCTCTTGTCTGCTTCTGTAGACACCTAATGCTACTTAGATGAACAAATGTTGTTACTTCTTTGCAAAAACAGGTCCCACTAACAAAGACATAGGCTGTCAGGCACTGCCAAATTTAAGAAAGAAATCTTGATTTACTTTCTGGCCCTCAAGCACATCGTTTCTTCATTTCACTTTTCAGGAAGTCAAATGATAAAGAGGCCAAACAACTCTTTTAAGTCCTGTACTGAAGTAATATCAGAGGTGAATATGAACCTGACTGCTCTCAAGTGCACATTATGCCTGAGGCAACCACACAGTTTTCCTCAACACATTTTTTTATAAGTAGTGAATCCAATAGAAAAATCCAGCTAAAATCCAAAATCAGTCATGTGCAATATCCTACTGCATTACCAAGGTGATGTAATTACAAGTAGCATTTAATTCACATGCTGGTTGGAGCACTGATTATACTACTGCAGTTTGGGGGGGGAAAAAAACAAGCTTCATTACAGCATAAATGGATATCAAGGGGTTTGGTTTCAACTCATTTTTATTTATTGCCTTTCCAGCTGCTTACAAAAGGAGACTGGTTTACTGAAACTGGGACATTTATCTGTTTTCACCCTGGGTATAGGGGTTGTTGGATATTTCATTTATTCCTTCTTTTAAGGTTTAAAACCAGTTTTCACTGAATGCAATTTTCCAAAACCAAAAACCACACTCTGCCCAGCATCGACATGAAGCTTGTCGATAGATTTGTTTCACAGGAATGGCAAAACATGAACTTCATACCTCTTTTCTCCTGAACAAGTCAGGCTTTGCTTTGTATAGCATCTCTACTCACAGATTTTCCAGTAAGATACTGCGGTAGGTGAAGGTTTCACAGACATTAATAGAGACAACATTTTTTTGAGGCACAAACTTGTCATGCACAAAGAAGTTGCACCTCTCCTTGACTGCAGTTTGCCTTGTAGTAGGCTAGATTCCTCTAAACATCACACAACTTTGCTTTCCACTGTGAGAAGTCCCATGACAATGCAAGATACGGAAAAAGATAAGCGTGATCAACTTTATAATGAAATAAAGATTACATATTCTGTCATGTGGATCCAAAATACAGGCAACCCATAAAGGCCGGAGTGGCTGCCCAAGATATCATTTCTCTGTTTTTAGTTGAGTGTTTTAAAACTCTTGGTAAAGTATCCTAAAAGAAAAACAAAGCAACCTATATTTTAATAAATTAAATAAGCATTGAAAACTCAAAACCAGGGAAATATCAGTGCTTTGTTCTCTTAGTACTTTGGCATCTGGGGAGTCAATTTAAGGCTATGCACTGTAAATAACTGTTTCATTCATATGTAATACAGAGCTGTAAACGAATTTCTGGATCAAACTGTAGCATAGCAGCAAATGCATTTAAAGCATTGTACTACTAGTAAAACAAAATTGACTTGAGCCTCAATTTCTGTTACTATTTCTAATATAATAGCTTCCTTATCCAACGAATAGCACTGAAGAAATTATTCCTTTATAGTTAAATAGCAAAGAAACAAAATTAGATTTTCTGGCCTTGTTCCATGCATATAAGGCATTCCATTTATACACTAACGTATAATGGATTCCTACAGAATTTATTTCTTGTCATTAAAGATGATGCTTTAGCCTTGTTCTTAACATTTTTGCTCAGCTGATGTGAGTTGCATTTTCTTTGTATATATAAAAAGCCATTGCAATGTCCTCATCCCTTTCTTTTTGAAAAAAAAACCCTTTCATTTTAATTGCGACATTTGTTGCCACTATCCCCGTCAAACCCTGATTCAAACACCACAATTTACCATTTCAGCACTGAATAGGCTTTTGCAATCCTATTTAATTTTTCAGTTCAAATGAAGGTTTTGGAATATGTTGAGGTTTTTTTTAAATGTCTTCTTGCTTTTGCAATCAGATTTTTCCCTTGATCTTTGATGAGAGACAACAGCCAGTTGTTACCATCTTTCATAACACACTAGCGGCTTATGCTTCTGAAGGAACCTACACTAGATTGCATTCTGACAGAACTCAAAACCACATGATGAGCTACCTGATGAAAGTGCACTTGAACCAGCTTCCCAGATATTTAAAGGAGCCAGTCATGCAATTCTGCAAAGATTTCCAAGCCTTATACCATAAACAAAAACCTTCTTTAACAAGGTTGTGTGGTTAAGTTTCAATGGAACGAAAAGAACTGGTTTGACGCAAAGTTCAGAGTAAGCCAAGACCCTAAATAACCAGAGATTTTCTTCACCTTTTTTCTTAAACTGCATTGTTAAGAATACTAAACAAGTTGAGATTTAAAGCTTTTAGCTTTGGTAGGTGACATTACTCAACTGACAGCCACTTAAACTTATGATGATATCTCTCACTAGCTCAAAAGACACGCAGAATAGATCCGGACTTAAAATACATAGCAAGATGACAAACTGGTTGTCTCAAAAAACAGGACAGTAAGTAGCAATGGTGAAAATAAGAGTTTTACCTGTGTCTATGGAGCTTCATCCATGCCGATGGCTGAATTCACACATGTTAAATTACATATGCCTTAAACATATATACTGTACAAAAAGGCAACAAATGACTACAGCACACTTTGTTCGTAAGTGCAAACTTCCAACACCCGTACCATTCTATGGACTAGAAGCACCAATGCAAAATGAGACGTGTGAAAAGTAGTCAGTAGAAAAGGACGGGTCTTTGAAAGATATTTCTAGAAAAATATGTTTACAATAGAAAGTTAGGCTTTGAGATGCAGATGTGGGATGAGCTGAAGTTAAAAGAATTACAATGGTGGAAAAACTGCAGAGTACAGCAGAAAAAGTGCCAAGGGAAAAAATTAGTCAAGTTTAACCTGGAAGCTGTTTACACTAAATTATTGAGTCTAGGTCTGGGAGAGCTTGATGGAAGATCAGTCCCTTAAGTAGAATGAGTGAGTGGCCATTATTTTCTGAAGCTTTTCATTACAGCAAAACCCCAGTACGCAGTAATAATAAAAAAATAGCACCTTGTGGGTCCTTGGCCATAAAAAGTTAACAGGCTATCCACAAGGAATATGGGAAGGTAGTCGTACGTATTTTCCCCAATAGGAAAAGTAGGAGAATTCAGCTAGTAGCTAATCTATCCCTGTTTGGTTTTTTCAGACATGCACACTGTACCTTTAAAAATAATCCTGTACTATACAAAGGATGAACACTCCGTTTTTAAAGATACTTTCTACAGCTTTAATTTAATTAAAATATTTATTTTCTTCAAAGGCCAAGGAAAAAAGTCTCACTAAACCAAAAAATAAAGATCCATGTTCATTAAACATCATATTTCCTATCTACATATACAATTCAGACTACCAACAGTGATTTTTTTAACAAGTAAACTCCTCTTTTGCACAGCAGATCTCATATAAATCTAAGTCTTCCTGTAAAAAAAAAAAAAAAGTGATTTATAAAGAAGGCATCTTAACCTTTCAAAATTTATTAAATTTTTTGAACTCCAGCTCTGTTTTGTTCACCTTGAGTAGTAGTATATTTCTTAACTTTAAGAGATAATTAGTCTAAATGTAGGTGTGTGTATAATAGGTTAGTAACAGAAATTCCATCCCTATACTTCCCGATATAAACATACTGCTAGGTGCAAAAATTATAAAGAAATTACTAAAAGAGATGCTGTGGTAATTTTCTAAGCTTATTTATAGAGTTTAAGTAATCTTTCAGCATTGGACAAGTTGAGGCTACAACCTGAGGCTAGAAAGGACCTCAACAGAGAATTACTTCCTTCGAGAGCCCTAAACAAAAGCAAAGCAGGTCCCACCTGTCAGAGGCAGGGACTTTGACCAAGTCTGTGCAGCAAGGCTGGGGTCCACATCCAGTCAAAACTGAGCCTTTGAGTCATGAGATTTTCCTCACATCACTGTGAGACAACCTTTGTGCCCACATTTCTGTAGCTTAATATAACAAATGCCTCTTGAATTACAGAAGAGTTTCTCTCCAGTTCCAAACTCACAAAAGAGTTGTATCCTGCAGATCACAAGTGCTTTTCCTTCAACTCTAAAGCAAACTTTGCTGCCAGGCACAGTAGTCCTATGAAAAACTTCACTCCCTGTGAGGTACTTAAAAGGAACATTTTGCTTTGCTTGGTCTCTGAGCAGCTAGGAACAGCAGCATTTTCTCTTTCACAAACTGCATGAGACTTGCACAAGCTCCTAAGCATACTTCAACATGGGCAGACCTCAGGGAGTGAAGAGAAAAGCTTTGACAGCCATGCAATTGTGCAGACTATCAACTCTGAACCCAGGCAGTTGGCAGTGCCAGAGATCTTCCAGTGTTTCACTGATTTGCCTGTCCTTTGTTGTAAGGTTATTGACTGTTGTGTAGATGCTCATGTAGATATTACTTACTGTAGAAAATAATATCCACAGGGAAATTTTCACTAAAATTGCAGCTAAATTTCACTAAAATTTTTCCCCTGCAAGTTTAGAACAAGAAAGCACATGAAACTGAGAACTTTACCAAGGCCCTTCCCCAGATGTGTACATTCATCTGCCTATATACACAGAATTCATCTCTGCATACAAAAAGGTGTCTGTTCTAAGCTCATTATTAGGATTTTATATATCTTTGTTACGTATGAAGACACTATGGCATTTTAGCAAACTGTAACTAGTTGAACTACAGTAAATGAGCCTCTTTTCAATGTGAGGTATATGTATCTACTATGTGAGCCTAATCCAAGTCCCTCCTTTTCCTAACCAATTACCAGCAGAGCACATTACATTAGAACATTCACAGTACGAATTAGTGCAATCCAGTTTAGATTCCAAAACTGTTAACTTTAATCTGAGTTTAATTTTAATCCAAATTCTCTTCCCCTCTTGAAGGACAAAAACGCGCATCTTTAAAAGGATTAAATCCCAAAAGAGGAAAATGGAAACAGAGCCAGTCTTTGAAAAAGCAGAAATGAGCTTTCTGTTGCCAGCACAAGTGATAGAGTAGACTTGTCAAGCCTTCCTTCATTGCAAATGGATGCCATTTGGCTTGTACTCTGTATCACCTGCAGTCACTGTTACCGTGTGCACGTCGGCAAATAGCCCAATATCAGAATCCCATTAGCTGACAATTATTTGTGCCAGGCAGCATCAACTTTTTGCCTGGTCTATTTTCAGATGCTTTTTTTGCCTGAGCAATAAAATGCTGAGGGAATATAATGATTGAAAAATGGAGCAAACCTCAATGTAAAGAGAAAGAGCATAGTATGTCCCAGCCAAGTCCAACATGCTGGCTGCACACTTTGCCCACAGCTCTTATTTTCTTCATGCAGGCACTCAGAAATGAAGGTGGGACAGAATGCCACCTTTTCCACATATGGTCTTTGTTGCAGAAAAATCTGACAATCCTAGCGCTGTCACTGATGAATGATATTTAAATAAATATGGAAGTGTTGATCTGAATAGCCTTGGCAGCCTGAGCACTACTCTGTTCCTATCGCCAAAATTGTTACGCAGCAAATAAGCTGCATAAGCATGTTCGTTTTAACAGGTAGCTAAAATAGCAAAGGGTTTAAGTGTTCTTGAAAACTGGAATTAGTACATTGGTATTAATAGATTGGTACTAATACATGTACTGGGGTGACATGAAAAAAGAACAAGGGGCAGACTCTTGGTTTTGATGCCCTTTTCAATAAATTCCCGCAATGTCTGCCAACAGGAGCTAAGAGCAAGGGTTGTGTTCTTCTGCCAGCAAACTTTGTTTTTGCCGGTGGAACAGATTGCAATTGACAGGTGAAAAAAGCATCCTTGTAACCATTATACAACTGAGTAATTCAATTTTCTGCTGAGTCTTAATTTAGTACTTCAGTGGCTACCAGGCCAACATAGCACCTGCTAATTATATACCCCTGCAATTCCCTTTACACCAATGAAGCAAGTCTTGCCTCTTGGGCTTATGAAAGCAGCTGACACAAAGGTACCCAGTGAGTCAGAAAAATGTCAAAGTGACATCTGATTCTGTAATGACCAGAACATTGTACCTGTGATTAACTACTGCATCTGCCCTTCCTGCTCCAAGCAGCACCAAGGAAAAAAAAAAAAGAGTACACACGAACTACAGCAGCAGGGGCATAGGGACCACAAGTCATTAAGCTATGGGAGACAGAAACAGAAATAAACCAGTGGAGTCATTATTTGTGCACAGTGCAAACAGGGGAGGATTGTTGTTGTCTAAGGTCTCTGTCAAGCCTGTTGCAGTTCCCAGTTTAAATGTCTCTGGTTCAGGGTTTTCCTTTGGGAGTGCATTCCAGGGGCTCAAAGGTTCTGCTTTTAAAAACATTCAAGTTGCCAATCCAAACTGGAATCAAGATGGATGTAAACCCTTGAGATTGTTTGTCATTTGGCCTCATATCTGATGCAAATAAATATCTAAAGGTAGATACCAGTTTGGACTTGTAGATCTTAACAAACTAAAGAGAGGATTTACAGGTATTAAAGAAAAGCGGTGTCTGATCTTATGTAACCTCCCTAAAGCTGTTCTATTAGGTATTTAGTAGACGTATTTCTCACTGTCTACTACCCTTTTCTCATTCAAGTCTTAATATATAGATGTTGTAAAATCTCCGTATTTATATTCCCAACATTCCTAGAGGGTCACAAGGGCACAAGCCTCTTAGAGCAAAATAAGAGCTCCAGCCCAGGATTGCTGGGTCTGAGGTCTGTAACAGCTGACAACATTTTTAGAGGAACTGATGCATGGTAGTGGTTTTCTTAGTTCTTTAACAGATCAGTATTTTGAAAGGGTCTGCAAGGTCAGGTGAGCTCTAGAGGCAATTCATTCTGAAATACATAATACTAGCCTGGCTTTTAAAGAGAAATTATCTTCTATTCCAATTTGTAAAAAACATGCAAGTATAGTCTTTCTTTCTTAAGGTGCCACTTTGACTTTTGGTTTTACTGCTCCCTTAGGCATATGGTAGAGAAGACACTGATACATTTGGGATGAAGCTTGACAAATGTTTACAAGGTTGGTGACTAGCTCATTCCTCTGCATCCTCATCAAACGATCTTTTAATCTACATCAAATTTATGTTCAAGGGCTCAGTGTTCAGTGTTGGCTAGGACTCAGTGCACTACAGGGGAAATTATTTAGAATATTTAGAAGCATTTTAACACTCTAGTCATTTCCTCTTAATGTGAAATCACAACTCCATCCAAGTTTTGCATTCTACTAATGGAAAGAAATGGGCACTGACTTTAACTCAGTCAATTCTACATTTGTGCTATCTCAGAGTACCTTACTTAGTAATTATTCTGTGCTGATAACACTACTTAAAAAGTTAACATATTCATTTTGTATTCTCCCTTTGCAATAGTTTCTTGAAAAGCTTATTTCAAAACAGAACTGCTTCCATTGCATTTTAAGTAGAATATCTACACTTGTGGAAGAACAAGCATTCTAGAATTTAAATAAAAAACAAAATTATTTCAAAAATAAGCATTACACATATAAGTACTGACAGCAGGAATTAACTCCTTACAGCTGACATGATTCTCTTTACTGCTTTATTATTTTTTTAAAAATAATAAAAGCTGGTACATATGTTTTTCAGAAGCAGCAGGCATGACAACTGTGAAGCATCTGAAAGCAGGCCCTGTGCCTACCATCAGTTTGAGAAACATGAGGTATAATGCAACCTTGGTACCTATATGCATTTTCAAAGTAATTATTTGTAAAACAGACTTGCATTGCTACTTAATCATGGGTGACAGGCTTCCCATGATAATAAGCTTCAGGCAATTTATGAAAGAAACACAGCCTTTCTGCTTCAACATGTACCAGAGATAAGGAAGATTAGGAGCCAGAGGAGAATACTTCCCTCAGTGGTGTTATATTGCACAGATTATTAAACCTGACAGATTTCTTTGTCTTTACCCACTGACATTGAGGCTTCCAGCCAAACTTTCAGGCAAGGATGCTCAATGCAAAGCTGCTACATGCACATTTTGAAGCAAAACGTCCTGACTGTCCAAGCCACTGAGTATTAGCAACTTGGTGGCCAGAGTAGAGGGGGGGTGGTGTGGGGGCAGCAGTGGTTCCTAGCTCAGAAGTTGCAACTGAGAGTTTTAAGTTGCAAGAAAGATCTTCCAGAAGTCTCTATACAGTCCCTCACAGAAAGGAGAGAGTTGTGTATGTATGTGTCTTCTATTATCCTAGCTGTCCTTATACATAAGATCTGAGACAAAATGGCATCTTTAGCTGAAGGAAAGGTTAAGGCCATTGCAAATAACAGAAAAAAAAACAAAGCAGCAAAAATATAAACACTGCGCTACCTTGGACTCCTGGTTTTAGGCAGATGGACACACGTCTGTACATTTTCTGTGAGCATAAAACAAATCTGAAAAAAAAAGCTGTGTATTTTACAGACCACACAAAAAAACTGTCCACGTAATTATCAAGCCTTGACAGAAAGTTAAGTGTGGGAAGTTTGCAATAGTGATGAAAGGATGTAGGGAAGATCTTAGTAAGTGCAGTCAACTAAATGAGCTGGTAGCTGTACTACATGCAAAGCTACAAAGTAAGTTTCTGTCTTAGTGCACCTTGTTTTAGAAATGTACATCAATATACTACAGTCGAGACCTTCAAAACTGAGAACAGACAGAAAAGCTACTCTAAGGAAAAACAAAAATAATATGTAAAAAAACATGTAACTAGGTGCAGAAATATGGATGGCACTATTTTTTTGAAATCATCATTAAAGTGCCACAACAGCCCTTCCACTCATATTGGAGCAATCATTCTTCAGGCAGCTCAGTATGCAGATAAACACATTAATGGCAGTATGGATAAACCTGGGTATTTTGATATGCCTAAGATGAGAGTACGGTGTAGGAGACTTAAGAGATTCTGTATTTGATCACTGCCTTCCTGTAGCTGGGTCTAGTAAAATGTTGATATAGTTGAGAGCAGCTGATTACCCCAGACAAAATGTTTCAGAATAAGCCTTTGTGACTCTGTCAGTGCTCATATGAAAAATGAAGTCATGAGCTTTACCTGATACTCAAGGGTGCCAGAGAAGCAGTAAAATTTCTGGTGAAATTACTCAGAGCCTGCAGCTAGAAAACTTGGGTGATGGCAAAGAGACTTGCTGAGTAAGTACCATATATTTAATGTCTCCTAGTAGAGTAGCAGTCGAGCTGCTTTTAAACCTTGAACCAAGCACAGTGGGCAAGGTATTTCCATGCCTGTAAGCACACTCTGGGATCATCTGTCACTTTCTATCTGCAAGTCTGCTTCTGATGGTGTTACTGTTCTTGCCTTCATCCTATCTAAGGCCCTCACTGAAGCAGCTTTCCACTGCATCTGTCCTCTTCCAGAAAACAGGATCAAAGATTTCATCCAAAAAGGCACCATCTGCCAAGAAAAATTCCAGAAAAACACACTGATACATAATTTCCTCTTTCCAAAATTAGTTAAGTAGTTAAAAGTTGCTTTTGCCCTGGAAGAAGAGCTCCCTAAGCTCAACCCAAAGACTACCACCTCTCTTGGCTGTCTTTTGGGAGATTCCTGCCCAGGAGTTCCCTCATAATCCTGGACCTTGTCCCCATACAATCCATCACTTCTCTAGGCAAAACCCAGTTCACACTTGAAGAATTATGTTCACTTCTGGGCTTCCCAACACACGAGAAATATGGAACTACTGAAGAAAGTCCAGCAAAAGACCAGTCATGAGAAAGGGATTGGAACATCTCTCCTGTGGAGGAAAGGCTGAGAGAGCTGGGGCTTTTTAGCCTGGAGGAGAGAAGGCTCAGGGGGAATCTCATCAATGCATATAAATACCTGAAATATATAAATACCTGAGGATGTAAAGAAGACAGAGCCCCTTTTCACTGTTGCCCAGTGTCAGGACAAGAGGCAATGGGCACAAACTAAATCAGAGGAGGGTCCATCTGAACACTAGGAAACACTTTTTTACTGTGTAGGTGACTGAGCACTGGAACAGGTTGCCCAGAGAGGTTGTGAAGTCTCCCTCTAGGAGATATTAAAAACCCACATCGCTCTAGGTGGCCCTATTTGAGCAGTGGGCGTGGACCAGATCACGTCCAGAGGTCTCTTCGAGCTGCAGCCATTCTGTGACTCTGTAATTCTATGAAAGTCAGTGGTGTGACCTTCTTCACTACACCCTACAAACTGGTGACATGCAACTGAAAAGATTATTTTTTGGCATGAAGATCAGCTAATTGCTGCAGCTAATCACTTTTGAATAAATAATTTTGTAGTATGGCCAAGTCTTGAACCTCATCTAACTCAAAACTTCAGAAGAGATGAACTACATGCAGACAAGCACCAGTGGTGAATGCCACTCACAGGTTCAGATGCTTAGTGATTCAGCATAGAATCACAGATTGGCTTGGGTTGGAACCAACTCGTTAGTCAGAACCAGGGACCTTTAGTCCAAACAATCTAGTCCAACCCCTCCATTATGAGCAGTGACATCTTCAGCTAGATGGGGTTGCTCAGAGCCCCATCCAACCTGACCTTGAACCTTCCCAGGGATGGGACTTCTACCACCTCTCTGGGCAACCTGGGTCAGTGTCTCACCCTCACTGTAAAAAATTTCTTCCTTTTATCTAGTCTAAATCTACTCTCTTTTAGTTTAAAATCATTAAACCTTTTCCCATCACTACAGGCCCTGCTAAAATGTTTGTCCCCATCTTATAAGCCCCCTTTAAGCATTGAAAGGCGGCAATAAGAGCCTTCTCTTCTCCAGGCTGAACAACCCCAATTGTCTCAGCCAGTCTTCATAGGATAAACATCTTTAATCATCTTCATGGCCCTCCTCTGGACTAGCTCCAACAGGTCCGTGTCTTTCTTGTATTGAAGACTCCATAGTACTTAGGCAGGAACACAGGACTTAACTACATTCCCTACTAGTAGACTTTGTGGGATTTGAGAGCTCTGGAATTAGTTCCAACACTTTTAGTTATCCAGGAATAATGTAAAGAAAGAAGCTGTATTAAATAGTTGGCTCCATACTTGGCTCATTAACAAAAATCTTATTGATGAAGCAGTATAGCATTAAATCTTAGTGCATCAGCAATAATATTTAGCATGCACTGAGCAACAGATGAACAAAATTCACTCATGAATATTCGTCCACTGATGCATATTAATATGCCATCTATAATCTGTGACATGCATTACAAGGAAATATGTCTTCTAGTGCATTATTTGGTTTCAAGAGGAGCCACATGCAGGATCTCATCTGCAATGGTACATAAATCAAAATGAAAAGGTCTGAGACAAAGCCCTCAAATCTTAGCATAACTTCATATAATGATAAAACTTCCCTAGTGTTGTACAGACACAGAGTGTTTATCAAAAAACCTAATTTACTGGGATCTTTTGCATGCAGCAACACTCACATAGACAATCTCCTGAAAAGAATGGTTATTTGCTATCTGAACAGCAACAAAGGTCCCTGCTGTAGTCAGCTGAGTTGGGCAAGTCTCCCTGAACTGCTGTTCTGCCAAATTCACATATACAGCAGTCCCCTGGCTCTCCTAGGGTTGGTAATCAACACATTAAGGCAGGTCAGTTGTTCCTATGAACTGTCCTATACACTGCAGGGGCTGCCTACTGGCAATCTCCTAGACTGTCTGAAATTTCCAGATGGAAAGCTGCTGTAACAATTAGTCAAATGTTGCGCTCTGAAGCCAGGTAGGCATTCAGTCAATTGCTGTACCTGTAATTTCCATAGCATACTAGGTTGAAAATAGTGACTTTCATATGCTGGACTTGACGATCTTAAAGGTCTTTTCCAGCCTTGGTAGTTCTGTGATTCTGTGATTCTGTTAGCTCATGACACAACGCTCATTGGGAATCTGGACCTCTCACTTTCGCAAAAGTCTGTCTAAACTGCTCTGTCTAAACCTAATTTTGACAAGATGACAGATGTTAATACCTTTATATACTGAGAAACCTCACTGGACCAAAACAGCTTTCTCAGTCAGTCTTTGGGAGGAGATGAGATTTCACATCCTAATTTCTTGGAATTAAAGATATCATTAGGTAGGAGCTTATACTTTTATCAGCTGATAAGCATCAGCTTCTTATGCAAAAATCTGTATCTTTATTCCAGAGATATGAGCTCAAAAATATGTGCATAAGGACTTCATAGTTCCAATCATGGAAAAACTATTCTTTCCACTACTAGATACAAGTTAAAATAAAGAACTTTCCATACACACGTTCCCTTAAGCTAAATATGCTATCCATTTTCTGTTTCTGATTCCAACTGAAATTCAGTGGGTAATCTGAACAGTTCTACTTTTACACTAAGAAAAGGCTCATCATTTGAATTGGATTTTCACCCTGTAATACTCTGAAAAGTTCCTTCTTATCCTTGCTATGACAACCTGGTAGAGATTTTTGTAAATATACAACCCAGTATATATTGGGTATATTATGTTGGTAAGTCATTGTGTTCTGCAGCAAATACCCTGAGAGCCACCAGTGGCAACCTCCAGTATTGACATAGCTTTATGAGGCTGTCACCAAAACTAGCTGAACTGGAGTAAACGTGTTCAGGGCAGTGGAGGAGAAAGCACTGTGAGAGTGACAGAGCACTGGAACAGGCTGCCCAGGGAGGCTGTGGAGTCTTCTTCGGTGGAGACATTCAAATGCACAAAGGCATTGTCACAGAACAAACCAGACTCTCAATGAAAAGCATTTCACCTAAGTGAAAGAGAAGCCATTGCCAGTAGCCTATAGTTATTTTTTGAAAAAGATTTTTTAACAAAGGACCTCCTCTACCTTGTAGCACATCTTATATCCTCTATATGAAGGCATAGTTTCCTATGATTCCTATGAGCCTTTCAGTGAATCACAGAATAACGGAATCACAGAATCATCCTGGTTGGAAAAGACCTTGAAGATCACCAAGTCCAACCATAACCTAAATCCACCAACCATAACCTAACCTGTTTAGTGCTTAAATCATGTCCCTAAGCACCACATCTATATTTCTTTTAAACACTTCTAGGGATGGTGACTCCACCACCTCCCTCGGCAGCCTGTTCCAGTGTCCAACCACTCTTTCAGTAAAGAAATTATTTCTAATATCCAGTCTAAACCTCCCCTGGCGCAACTTCAGGCCATTCCCTCTTGTCCTGTCATTATTCACTGGAGAGAAGAGGCCAACACCCACCTCCCTACAACCTCCTTTCAGGTAGTTGTAGAGGGCAATGAGGTCTCCCCTCAGCCTCCTCTTCTCCAAACTAAACAATCTCAGTTCCCTCAGCCTCTCCTCATAGGACTTATTCTCCAGTCCTTTCACCAGCTGGGTAGCTCTTCTCTGGACACTCTCCAGCAACTCGACATCCTTCTCATAGTGAGAATCTGTGTAAACATAATAAAAATCCAGAAAGAAAAATAAATTACTATAAAAGAAGGGTGACAAAAGAAAAATAAATCAACAGTCAAAAAGACTGAGAAAAAACCCGACACATGAAACAAACCAGAATTAAGTTATGCTTCAGGAAGTGTGACTGTACTGACAGAAAGGCAGAAGAGCCCCACTGCAGTACAGGTCTGTTTGCTTTTGATTACAATTCTGAAGCTTCTGCCCAATCCTACTGTGATAGCAGCATTTAAAAAAAGCTTAGCAATGAAACAGGTTTTATCACCACAAGTACACACCACATTCAGGGAATTATCTCCTTGGGCAGTCAAAGAAACTTTTATCTATTTCATTTGGCTTCAGACCCAGGCTGTAATGATTGATTTCCAGAGGTATGCTGCCAAATCCTATTCTCCTAGGAGAAGGCTTTAAAAAAAGTCAGGAAGTCTTTTTTCAAAATGTGTTTAGCTACAGGTAACCCCCAACCACTAGTTATCACCTTCTAGTCTGCCAAACCTAATTTTTTCGTTAACATTTCTTTGATCTGAAGATAGCAAAGAATAATCTATTAAACAGCCCAGTCTCATTCCACATAATCTGATTGCTCCATAAAACTATATTATCCTAGGACTAAAAGCCAGTTACCAGTAACAATTTACCAGTTACCAGCAGCAATACAGTTACTACCACACTAGTTTATACTACTGGTTGCATCAAGTGGATGTCAATACATTAGCTTATTTTGACAGTATTTCAGTATTGTAGTCAAACATGAACAATCCTATTGAATCAGCCCAACTCATATACCTGAAAGAAAATTCAACATGAGAGTACTGGATGCTTAACTGATTATGGCCAAGAGGCCAACAAAAAGGATAGGAATTAAATGTACAGGGTAAGGTATCTAGACTTAAAAGCCCATGTTACCAAAATACCTGTATCATGGAAAAATTTATTTGTAGTGCTAAGGCTAGAGGAAAAGACTCTGAGATTAATGCATTCCAATTATTTTATTAGATTTTCTGGTTTAAATAGATCCATTGCTTCAACAAATATTTTTAGTATCCTCAGGATTTAATTTTCTGTTCTTAAACTTTCATTTGGATTATCCATCAAAGTCAACTCAGGCTCTATGCTTATTATGAAAAAAAGGAGATATTAGTGCTGCCTTGTTGGTTGCCAACTAATGAATTAAATTAAGTAACCAGAATTGAAGCATACTTGTTATATTCAACTTGGATGACAGAGAACAGAGCAGTTTATTACATTACTATCTGTGTTAGCAGCCACTACTAAGCATATAATCAGATCCAAAGTGTGAAACAATGGAAACGGATACTGCTATACAGAGAAAGAATAAAGCAAGTGAGAGGTCTTCCCCATCCCCCTACCTTTCCCTTTATCCCTCCACCTGGACTATCGAGATATATTTTCTCAGTTTGATGTTATAATCCCAACAATTCAAGAGATTAAGACAGAGTTGCAGCCTGATCCTGATGCTAATGAACTCTGTAGTTCAAATGGACAGTGAGGGCTGAGTTCATAACATGGTGTCACTGAATAAGAAGCACTCCACAGCCACCTCCTTCCCTTTGCTTGCTTCCAGTGCACCACTGGCATTCAGTGAATCCCTTTGTGAGGGGCTTCAAGTCACTAAGGTAGCAGAGAATTAACTCAGCAAAAAGCAGAGCCTAACAGCAAGGAAGGGAGCTGAGCAGAATAAATTCAAAGGTGTCTGTACAAGCCTGACCCCATTGCTGGCTGTTACAATCCCAGCAACCTCCCCCATTTAAACCCTTTGTTATCCTGCTACTTATCCAGCCAAGTCAAAGAATTGAGAAGCTGTCCAGGTTGTGAGCCTACAAAGGAACTGTGCCCAACTACCAGGTCTTTTGTGGTGGAGGGAGAAAATACTGCTACTTCCTACAGCTCCTTCCTTGCACCAGTGCACTCAAACCCATTTGTTAGCTGGTTCAGCGTGCTACTGCAGCAAAAGTACATCCATTTTATTTGTCTGAGCTAGTTTTCTGTCTGGGTAGCTATTTGAATCACCTCAAAGAGGACATGCTCTGAAGAAGGTTAAGTCATGGGAGCATACCGCTAAGAGGAAGGCAAAGGGCACCAAACAGAGGAAAAGGAGCCAGAGGAACTCTTCTTTTTGGAAGCTGTTAGCTACTACCGGTAACAGAAGATGAAAAAACTGGTTAAACCTATAATGTATATTGCTCTCCTTCCAAATACAGAATGGAAATAAGAGTGATAAAAATCAGATGATGATTCAGACTAATCATAACTTTTAATAGGACAGAGCTGGCGTAAGCTCATTTCTTCTCAGTCTAGAAGCACTGAATGGAAGCCATTTAAATGGCTCAGGATTCCCATCAGTCAACCAAAAGAAAGCTTGCAAAATACAAAACAAATAGAAAAAATATAAGCCTGTCCCATACCTTGGTATCCACACAGAGTTCTGAGTAGAAAAGAGGCTGTGATAGGTCAGTTCTCTTAAATTAAAAAAAAAAATTATTCTTAACCAAGCCATACATCTTATTCATGTATTTCCCCTTAAATTAACTAGGTTTTAACATTTGTTCTACAGTAGTTTGTAGGAAGTAGGACCTTTGCTCTTCAAGGGAGCATGCAAGTACATGACAGGCTGTCCTGCCAAATGGAATTCTAGTCTAAATGAAGTTTCAGCACTTGGATACTATTACAAAAGTCCAAGAAAATAACTAATCAATGCTACAGCTAGTCACTGTGCTCACTTTATCAGTACTGCCTTGTTTGCTTGCAAATGGGATAGGAGAGGTCCAAGTAAATACATGAATACTGAAGTATCTGGGGCTTGCTTTTACCCACAGGAGAGGGATCTTCATTCTAACTTGAAAGAACATGACTAAAATAAGCGGAAAGACAAAATATTTTATAGAAAATTAAGCCAAATAAGTTATATTATGCTTAAATCCACTGTGCAATTGCAGTAAAATTGCACTACATTTAATGGGGGGAAAACATCATAGGTTTGACAAGTGAAGGCTTATGCCATTTTAAAATCCTGAATTTCCTATGGCCCTGGGAGTTGCTTCAGAACAGAAAACAGTTTAGATTTTCTTTTTTTCGTGCTGAGTTTCATTATTTTTCTGTCTTCAAAATTTTTTTTGAAATACATATCACACATCAATAAAGTAAATTCCTCATTAAATATCTTTTTTTCTTTTTCGTAAGTCCTTCATTTCAACAAAAGATGTGGAAATAGAGCTATCCATGCTGCACATAAATGCTTCCATGCAGATTTTAAACTTGCGTTTGTGGATTTTTCTTAGCCTCCAGGCAGCAAATTGCCAAGATTCATATAATCAACTGTGGTACTGTTACGTGAACAACCAACTGAATTAAGTTTATTACTAATACTCTTCAACAGATTAATCAGAGAATACTCCCTTACATATCCATATTACAAGTATTATAATAGACACTAATAATTTTCTACTTCATTAATTCCTATACTTATTTCTGGAATTGTAGGATTAGAAATTTAAGAAACTCAGATGGGGATGTTGTTCTTCAGGTATTAAAGAGTGTGACACAGCTTCCAGTCTAGGAATTTAAATTTCTGTTAAAAAAAAAAATCTAACAAGAATCTTACTCTGTGCCAAAATCTGGTTTAATTTGTAGTACAAATATAACATTACTGACTGTATGAAATGGCAAGTGACTACCCATAAAACTTCACTTTTAACAGTTAGTTGCCCTGCATTTTATCATAAGGTATACAGCATGACCTGAGGGACAAGACTTTCTCAGCCCAATTTCTAAGCTCCTTTGCTATTGTGGCTATGTCCTAGATGCCTCGCTTATTTATGTTTGAGACTGTCACATCCAAGCCCTATCTGTTACAACAGGGTCCTTTAAATTATAGTGGAGTATAAATAAATATTATCAAATTCCCTGTGGCAAAATACCGTGCAAGTTCTGTACTGAGGCACACCACATATACACCAGTCTTGAACAAAGTTGACTGTAAGCTACTTCTTTACATCTGTTACACATTGCTTGCCTTCCTTGTGTATCCATTCAGAACGAGATTCTCATTTAAAAATCAAAAAGCTGCAGGGTCTAATTACCAAGGCTCAGATTAGTATTTATTATGCAGTTATTCATCTTCATAATTGCTAGTCCCAAGCCTCCAGGTTTTTCTCCCAGAAAGAAAAACAAAACAAAATTCAGATTTCAATTAGGCTATTTTGGATATTATTAAAATGGAAAATTATTATTTTCTCTTGCAGCAATCACTGCAAGTTACTCTTTTGTTCAACAACACCTTTTAAATAAACACCAAAATCTTTCTTTCCCCAACTGGGATCACCAGTACTGACATCCCTCTTTCCTACTGAAACAAAAAGTTGAGCCTATCAAGTTGAGGGAGCAGAAATTGAAGCACTGTATTCTGATCTTTGTTTTGCATGATAGGCTGGAAGCATTTCACTACGCTTAATTTTTCAGTTGCTTCTCACGAGACCACTTCAAAAGGCCTCAGAAATGAGCCCAACAGCTCTCCCATGAGGTGAGTTGCATGCAGAAATGCAAGGCATAGAGAAAATAAGCAGTTAGACTGCAAAGCAGTCCTGCAATCCTAGACCACAAATTTCCAGTTGATCTTGGTTTAAAAGAAAACCCTGAAAGTGGGCCTATGCCACACAGCCCAATGTGCAGAAGACCCTTTAATGTGCAACATGCTGAACACCTAACAGTCCTTCTGCCATGACAAGCAACACTACCACAGATTCTGTTTAAAATAAACTTATCACAACAACTGTAAAAGGTATGTGAAAGTAGACATGTATGTTAGCATTGGACTTGGAGTGGTAATGAGAAAAAACATCATGAAAGAAGAGTCTTTAGCTGACATTGTTGCATGACTGTAAAATAAGATACATGAATTAACTGTTCCTTCACATAAGCTTGTCAACTTACCTTGAGCATAAATATCTATCAAAAAGCTAAGCCCACAGATGGCACTTGCACAGCTATATTCTGGCATCTTCACTTGTGCCTCGCATTGGAACCCACAAATTTCTGTAAAATATTATTATTATAGCCACTAAGTAAACTTTTTCAAACCTTAAAACCTTGCTTCAGGTGAGTTAGTTCAGTTTGCAATTGCAGGGGAGGTTTGCCCTGCAAATTGGTGACAGAGGTCACTTCAGAGCTGGCAACTGGGCAGCCAGAGGCAGCCAGGAACCCCTGGGGCAGCTTGGCAAGTGACTGGGCTTCTCCCTTACTTTGCTCTGTTTCAGCCACGCTCAGCCACCCTTGTGCTGACCCACTGCGACAAGAGTAGCGGAGCCAAAGAAAACTGAAGTGTGGTACTGAAGAATTCACTTTTAAAGAAAACAAAACCAAACCCTTAATGCCTGCTCCTTCACTCTACAGGGCTCTAGTCCCGTCAGCTCGGCTGTCGCATTTCTACAGCATTTTTTGTACTGTAAGAAACGGAGAGCTCCGGCCCAGCATGTCTCAACACACCAGGACCTGCTCAGGAAGAAAGTGACGGCCATGCCAGGCGAGCTCTCCGTGATGGGACATCCACCCATCTGTCCGGCCCCTTCACATAGGACACCAGGAAACATGCGGCTCAAACAGCGCGCCGTCACCTTCATGGTTAGTACAAAAAGGACTGTTAAATAACTTTACCTCATAGCATGGCTTTCCTGCATTGAGCTGCATCCAGGATCTCCTCACATTGGGTGCATTCCCTCCTCGATGCCCTGAGGGACCCAGGGCCACAGCTGCCGCCATGCGTTTCAGGGACAGGCTGAGCTCCTCGCAGTGCCGGGGGGATGGGGAAGGGCGGCAGCACCATGGAGGTCCCGAAAGGGTGCCCTGACAGGGCCTGGCCGCCAGGGCACGTCCCACCGCCCCGGGCAGGACCACGGCAGGCCGCAGGCAGCCCCAGCCCTGGGCATCTGGCACCGCCCAGGGACCGGCCTGAGGCCAGGCTGGGCCATGGGCTCGCGGGTGGGCCTGGTTCGGTGGGGCCGTTGGTGGAGTAGTGCTGTGGGGAGCTGGAGGCTAGCAGAGTTGCCGTGTCAACTGGGGCTGGGGCTGGGGCCGGTCGGGGCTGTTAGTGCCTGCAGGCTCGGGCACGCTCCCAGGTGCAGAGGACGAGGCCTGTGGGGCTCCCATGGCCGAGGGGTGACTTCTACCTCAGTCTCACCTCCGCAGCTCCTAGGTCTCCTGTGCCTCACTTATCGCTATCCCAGTCCCCAGGTGGTGCCTATGGTCTGTTGTCAGTGTCCCTTTCCCTCCCGCTCAGCCCTCTCACTGCCCTTCTCACACACTCGGGGGGGCTTTTTCGACAGCCATGAGGTTAACCCTTCATTGCCTCTCCAGTGTACCCGTGTGGGGCAGCAGCAGGAGCCTCCCCAAAAAGCCTGAGGCCCAAAGCTGGAGAGGGTTCTCTGGGAACCCCGTGTTGCTTTTCTGTAAGATCTAAATTGCATCAGAAATGAATCAAATTCAATTTGTTTGTGATAAGGAGGAGCAAAGATGTACATATGAATCAAGGAAGACAAATAAATAGCAGGATAGGCTTTTACAGTCTTTGGCAGTAATCTTAAAATTTACCACTAAATTTGTCATCATCAAGGACAAATTTGTCAGCATAAACATAGGAAATTATTGCAGCAACAAAGTTATGGAACCGTTCTTTTGATTGTTACTTTCTTTATTACCTCTCTTAGTCTGTGAGTCTGTTATTTAACACTGCTAGAATGTCAGGTTATATTTTCTTGCATTTAACCAATAATAAAACCAAGGAAAAATAAGGGCTAAATGGAAAGGAAGGTGACTGGTATCCATGCCATTTGAGAGGCCACAGCTCTACTGAAAGCTGAGGGTACAACACTTCAATTGTGACAGTATAGCCTGGTATGCATAAAACTTAAATATTAAAATTAAATATTAAATAAAATAAAATAAATATTAAATAAATAAATATGTTAAATAAATATTAAATATTAAAATTAAATATTAAAACCTTAAATAATTACTATAAGAATATGCAGTGTTTTCCTGTATTTTGAGTACTGTGTCCATTGGACTAGCAATATCTAGCTGGCTGGGGCACATGCCCACTCTATAAGGATGACCTTGTTTGAAGAAAACATCATTTTCTATTATTACTCTCTCAGAAATCCATAACCTTCTATTTCACTGGCAGTTATGAAAAGTGTCATTAAAAATGGATATATTCATGTTGCATGTGCATATTCATTCTAATACACTGCAATTTTTTATTCATACTTCATTTCCTTTTTATAGACCTAATTCCCAGCGGTGTCTCACTTCTCAGAAATATCCTTGCATGCTGTACCAATCTTCTGAAAAAACAGTAAATGGAGTTGAAAAATAGCCTCTACTGAAGTTTCTGCTTAGTTGGTGCTGCTAGGGCAGAGTCTGTGTGTGCTCATGAAGTAGTTTGACTGTACAGTTTTGATAGATCAGCTTCATCCAGAAAAATGAACCTTGTCTTTGTTTTAAGAGATACGAGACACCAGAAATCTGGAGTGTGGGCTGTAGAAGAGGGCTTCTTTTGCCTGAGGACTAGCATGTTAATTAGAATGAGGCTAGCACAACATAAAGTTGATTCCCTTTACAATATGTTTTTTCCTCTCTGCTGTAGGATCTGTTTTCACAGAAGAAGCTATTTATGAACCAAGTTGTCATGTTCTGTCAGGCAATGTATGACACTATTCCTATCCTCTGGCAGCTGCTGCTTCTGAGTACACCATTGACGGTATGCCTCAGGATGGTCATATAAATTTTTTTCACTAAGAAATATCCTTGACTTTGATTCCCCTTTCATCTTGTTGCACAAAAACCTTAGCTTCTTCAAGGGAAGTCCTAATTGTTAGCTGTGCTATTCACTTCATTTAAAAATACCCTCTGCTTCTGGCTTACTTCCTATTTTGACAAAATGTGAGCAAAACTGTGGGAACAGTTCAGCAACCATTCTTGCCTACCCTTCTCAAAAGGAGAAATAACAGACCCAGTTACGATGTAAAACTCTTGTGCAGTTTAGGGGGATTGGAAACATGGGTAAGGAACTCCTACTTTGAGTTCTCCTTTTAATGGAGTTTGGACTGGCAATCACACAGAATCACAGAATCACCAAGGCTGGAAAAGACCTTTAAGATCATCAAGTCCAGCCTATGACCAACACCACCACATCATCTAGACTATGGCACTAAGTGCCACATCCAGCCTTTCCTTGAACACATCCAGGGACGGTGCCTCCACCACTTCCCTGGGAAGTCTATTCCAATGTCTAATCACCCTCTCCGTGAGGAAGTGCTTCCTAATATCCAGCCTAAACCTCCCCTGGCACAGCTTCAGGCTGTGCCCTCTTGTCCTGTCACTGGTTGCCTGGGAGAAGAGCCCAGCCCCCACCTGATTACAACCTCCCTTCAGGTAGTTGAAGAGAGTGATGAGGTCCCCCCTGAGTCTCCTCTTCTCCAGGCTAAACAACCCCAGCATCCTCAACCTCTCCCTATAAGACTTTCCCTCTAGTCCTTTCACCAGCCTTGTTGCTCTCCTCTGGACCCACTCCAGCACCTCAACGTCCTTCTTGAAGTGAGGGGCCCAGAACTGCACACAGTACTCAAGGTGAGGCCTCACCAGTGCTGTGTACAGGGGGAGAATTACATCCCTACTCCTGCTGGCCACACTATTCCTGATACAAGCCAGGATGCCATTGGCCTTCCAGGCCACCTGGGCACACTGCTGGCTCATGTTCAGTTGGTTGTCAACCAGTACTCCCAGGTCCCTCTCTGCTGGGCCGCTCTCCAGCCACTCATCCCCCAGCCTGTAGCGCTGCCTGGGGTTATTGTGGCCAAAGTGCAGGACCCTGCACTTGGTCTTGTTGAATTTCATGCCATTGGCCTCAGCCCATCGATCCTGCCTGTCCAGGTCCTCCTGCAGCCTCTTTCTACCCTCCGGCAGATCAACACTCTGCCCCAGCTTGGTGTCATCTGCGAATTTACTGAGGGTGGACTCAATCCCCACATCCAGGTCGTCAACAAAGATATTGAATAGGACTGGGCCCCGTACTGATCCTTGGGGGACACCGCTGGTCACCGGACGCCAGCTGGATGCAGCACACAATTTTTTGTAGCAGAGCTTTAAATTCCTTTGTCCCATGAAATTTTGAGCCCAGACTACAGCAGTCTCTCACAAGCAGTTACATGCAACTTTATACAAACAGGTAAAACATGATGATAGCTCCTGCAGAAGAAGCATTGCATGAGCACATAAACTGTGCCTGCCTTCTCTTGGCTTCATGATTATTCACAGAATCATAGAATCACAAAATGGTTTGGGTTGAAAGGGACCTTAAAGGTCATCTAATTCCAAACCCCTGCCATGGGCAGGGACATCCACATGCTGCTTTTCTTTCTGGGAGTGACAGAGAACCCTTCATGAGTTGCATGTGGGAATCTAACAGTTGTTTGATGAGGTTTTGATACGTTGAGTGGCTAGAAAATAGGAAGCTAAAATCACACAAAAAGAAATTCTAATTTTTGTACGGTGTGATGGTCAGAAAAGGCAAAGGTAAATACCTTCCCCTGCAAATATGTCTTTCCAGTGTTACTTGAGTTCAAAGCTACTTTTTGTACGAGGGAGTAGGAAGCATGCAAATATGTTTCCACTACTTTTTCAATCTTTTTACCTTTGCAGATCTACAGATGCTCTTTCATAGCTTGTCTATCAACAGAGTTGTTAATTAAGCTGTAGCAAGGCTGGATACAGCCCTCAATTGTATCTTGAAGGCTGAGAAGACAATGGGAGTTATGACTTGGCAGCATTTGCATTGCTGCATATGCATTGCTGGTAAGGCAACAAGTTATGGGGAGAGGGTGATCTGGTTGGCTTTCAAACCTTGGTCTTATTTTATTGGAGAAGTTTTCAGAGAAGGGTAAATATATTTAGGCTTATAGATGATCTGGAGAATTATGGAGTTAATGAGGCTCTTCAAATATCTCATCAATGCATTAATTTTTCAGTCTTCTGTTCTTCAGTTAAAGTTTCCAATTACAAGCTTCACAGGCTGAAATCCTGGCTCCAGCACAACTAAAATTAGTTTTCTCATTTACTTTGATGGAATCTGGAGTTCGTTTTTTATATTGTTGGGGTTTTTTGTGGAGGTTTTTTTGTTGTTTTGTTGTTACTGTTGTTTTGTTTTGTTTTGTATGTCCGGGCTCAAACCAGGACAACTGGTCTATTAGAAATTTTATTTGTATTTGAGCAGACCAACCTGCATACCTCATGTAGCAGTCACCATGTCTTAATAATTAGGTAGCTTGGAGAGATGCAGCAAGAATACTTTTTAGCAAGATCAATATGCCTAGATTTTTCTTATTGCTCTTTTTGAAGATAACATTTAGAAACCTTGATCTCAAAGTGAATCAGTGATTAAGCTTTTTGATCCACTTGAGAGTATGAAACAGCAGCATAAAAACACCCTTCAGTTCTCTTCACAAAGCATTCTCTTTTCAGACTCAGTTCAGCCAAATGCTGAAATTTATTTCTTAGGAAAGAAGCTCCATCAAAATAAGGAAATGCATGGTGAGGCTTTGCATATCTGTTTCCTAAGCGTATGTGGCATTCAAGCAGATTGGCAGGTTACCTTCTCAGAATGTTTTCTGATGTTCACAAGAGTAGAAAGGACACAGCTGATAGCTGCCAACAATTTTTTCCCTATGTTGCTATTGAAATTACTATTGTAAGTGCATACAGCAATTCCACATCTGACCTGGCTCTATTACTCTTCAGAATAATGACATTTCACTTTACAGGTCACATGGGAGAAAATTATACTACTTAAAAAGTCAGGTATTACTCAGATGATATGTGCATCAGCCCAGCAATCTCTCTAAGAAGTCTGTAGATATATCTGAGGAAACTTTAAATGAGAGAGCAATGGTACAGAGAGCATGGTTGTTGCAGCAGAATGGAGTTCATCATAGGCTAATTTACCAGTTTTGGGAATTGTCAGTTAGCTGTAAAGCAAAGGTCTCACTGCCTAGAAGAGCAGCACAGATTTGTGGCACATCATATGCCATGAAAGGTAGCTACAGGAGAAAGGTATAAATATGCATAAGTATGTATTTTATTAAGGTATACATAGATACGCTTTATGCTTTTTTAATTTATACAAAGTCTGTTCTCTTTATGAGCTAAAAATTCCACAAGTACTAGATAAAATATAGCCAAGATGGTATGTTATGGTGAAGCTGTATAATTTAGAGGTATGCTCCACAAGATAATAGATGGGCTGGAGACTTATGCTTTAGTTTGAATTCCCCTTTTTTGCCTATTCCTATCCTCTGTCTTGTAAGATATGTGACAGTATTTTCTACAGTGATTTTGGTTGTATTCTGTTATCACAGAATCATGGAGTCACAGAATCATGGAGTGTCAGAATCACAGAATGGTAGGGATTGGAAGGGCCCTCTGGAGATCATCTAGTCCAATCCCCCTGCAAGATGCCCTAGAGCAGATTACACAGGAACACGTCCAGGTGAGGTTTGAATGTCTCCAGGGATGGAGACTCCACAACCTCCCTGGGCAGCCTGTTTCAGTGCCCTGTTACCCTCAGAGTAAAGCAGTATTTTCTCATATTCAGGTTAAATCTCCTGTGTACCAGTTTGTGACCAGTGCCCCTCGTTTTGTCACTGGATGTCACTGAGAAGAGTCTGGCTCCATCCTCCTGCCACCTGCCCTTTAGATATATTTATGAACATTAATGAGATCCCCCCTCAGCCCTCTGTTCTCTGAGCTGAACTGACCCAGCTCTCTTAGCCTTTCCTCATATGGTAGATGCTCCAGTCCCTTAATAATCTTAGTGGCCTGTGCTGGACTCTCTTCAGTAGTTCCTTCTCCTTGAACTGGGGAGCCCAGAGCTGTACACAGTACTCCAGGTGAGGCCTCACCAGGGGCCTGGTCAATGCTAGCCTCCCAGTGTTTGTGCTGACCAGTTTGGCAGCAAATACTATATTGAGGGAAGGGGGGAGCTTTAAACCATCCATTTGTTTTCATTAGTCAAAAATATTCATTTTTATTCTGGTAGTAAGCAGCAGCCTTACTGTCCCTGTTTGATATGTGTGCTCTTGAAAACCAAACACTCTAGGAGCTCCCTCAGAATATTTTATAGGCAACAGGAACTCAGGAGGTGAGCAAATGATACTAGGATGCATATCAATAGCTTAGTAAATACACTGTAGGGAGAAACATCGTGCTGAACTTAGACTAGGGACAAAGATTACATAGCATGATTTAAATATTAAACAAGGAAAGAGTATTCTTTTAAATGTTAAACTGAAGAATTTTGCATTTCTTCTAATCTGCTTTACTGGGAGTATTCAAAATTCATGGGGATCTATTGAAGACACCAAAGAAAAAGTTAGGCTCTTTCTCTTTGCTTTCTGGTTTGGGAAAATGATTTCAAGAAAGTACAAAATGTAATAAGTTTCCCGAACTCATAACAAATGCATGTATAAAACACATTGCTAAGCACCCACATGCTCCTTCTTGAAATACCATGCCTCTGTTTTTCCTTTTGACTAGTGCTTAACACTAGTTAAGCCCTCACCTGACCCTTTGTTCTACCCTTGTAATTGCAGTGGTGCACAAACCATTTAGCATAAGACATCACCAGTCAGTCAGGCGATTCTCTGATGGATTTACTGAATGATACATTTAAGAGATGGAATCTGCTATGAAGCTAAAAAAAGCCAAACACTTTTAATACAGATCAAAGCACCTCTTACCTGCTATAAGAGCAAAACATCTACTTGCTTTTCCTTTTTGTTAACTTTTTCTATGCCAGGTGACATAACTCATCTTACACTGTACCAGCACGTTGTAGATACCGACATGTGAACAAAGTGTGGTAGAATAACATGCTGTGATCCTGCAGCAGGCAAGCTTCTCCAGTTATAAATGTATATAATCATGCCCTTTTTTAACCCAGGAACTTCATGCTGACCTTACTGTGGTTTAAGAGCTGGGCTGTGTTGGATCTCTCTGGATATCTGGTCACTTTAAAGCTAAAGTTTAGAGAAAGTATTAATTCTTTCTATCACATTTTTAAAGTAAAAGAAGAATAGGGGAAAAATATTTTCTTTCTTTAAAAGAAGGGACGTGAGCCTCTAGGATGAGCAAGACATATGAAATGACAAAGAGTGAGCGATGGAAAGGAAGTGCTTGCGTTTTGTTTAAAGAGAAAGCTACTTTTTGTCTGTTAGGTTCTAATTCCTGCCATTTTGGAGTTGAAAAGAGTATCCTCTGCTGACTATCTCTGCAGAACTAATGAGGCACTTTGTTGACTGCCATGCTGCATTGTTTTTTAAATAGAATTTATGAAGGTGTACCATTTTAAAATCCTTGAGCAGACTTGTGCCAAACTCTTCAGCTCCAAATGGAGCACCAGGGACCAGAATAACTGTTTCCTGTGTTAAATCAGTGTGAATTCAGCTGCAGATCTGATTGCTCAGCAAAGGGAACATCTAAGCCTGCAGGTTACCCTGTCTTTCGTTGTTTATGTTACCCTGAACTTTCAACACAATGATTGTCCCACCAGTGGAGAAGGACTTCTCCGCAGCCTTCAGAGCCAGTCAGTGCTGTGCTTTACACCTTTTAAAATAGAAGGGCACTGACAGACGAATGGCCAGTGACATCTTTTCTAGACAATTTCCCTCATAGTACAATCTCGACAGTGTGCAATTACGGTTCAGGTACACTTTTCTTGTCACATTCATATGTTCCCATCAGTCACAAATGGAAAGCAAACATAAAAGAACAGAAAAAATGCCGTGGTTTTGGATTAGGAACCCATTTCCATAGAGCACTCTTTCAACCAGGTGGGTGAACATGATGATTAAATACAATGACAATAAAATAATTTGGAGATCGGGAATGCCCTGAAGTGCCACATCTACATGTTCCTGGAATACCTCCAAGGATGGTGACTCAACCACCTCCCTGGCAGGCTGCTCCAGTGCCTGACCACTCTCTCAGTATAGAAATTCTTCCTAATATCCAACCTGAGCCTCCCCTGCCACAACTTGCAGCCATTTCCTCTGGTCCTGTCATTATTCACTTGGGAGAAGAGGCCAACACCCAGCTCCCTACAACCTCC
This sequence comes from Hemiprocne comata, assembly GCA_020745705.1. Classification (NCBI taxonomy): domain Eukaryota; kingdom Metazoa; phylum Chordata; class Aves; order Apodiformes; family Apodidae; genus Hemiprocne; species Hemiprocne comata. The sequence goes on from CM036586.1 coordinate 76,828,535, forward strand.
TTTCATGTGGTTGTAGAGGGAAATGAGGTCTCCCCTCAGCCTCCTCTTCTCCAAACTACACAATCCCAGTTCCATCAGCTGCTCCTCACAGGACTTGTTCTCCAGACCTTTCACCAGCTTGGTAGCTCTTCTCTGGACACGCTCAAGCACCGCAATGCCCTTCTTATAGTGAGGGGCCCAGAACTGAACACAGCACTCGAGGTGTGGCCTCACCAGTGCTGGGTACAGGGGCACGATCACTTCCCTACTCCTGCTGGCCACACTATTCCTGATGCAGGCCAGGATGCTGTTGGCCTTCTTGGCCACCTGGGCACACTGCTGGCTCATGTTCATCTGGTTGTCCACCAGCACCCCCAGGTCCTTTTCTTCTAGGATTCTTTCCAGCCACTCTTCCCAAAGCCTGTAGCATTGCCTGGGGTTGTTGTGACTGAAATGCAGGACCCAGCACTTGGCCTTGTTGAACCTCATACAACTGGCCTCAGCCCATCGATCCAGCCTGTCCAGGTCCCTCTGTAGAGCCTTCCTACCCTCAAACAGATCAACACTCCCACCTAATTTGGTGTCATCTGCAAATTTACTGAGGGTGCACTCAATCCCCTCATCCAGATTATTGATAATGAAAAAGACTGGCCCCAAAACTGAGCCCTGAGGCACACCACTGGTGACAGGCCGCCAACTAGATTTGACTCTGTTTACTACAACTCTCTGGGACTGGCCATCCAGCCAGTTTTTTACCCAGTGAAGAGTACACTTGTCTATGCCATGATTTGCCAGCTTCTCCAGGAGAATGCTGTGGGAGATGGTGACAAAGGCCTTATCAAAGTCCATGTAGACAACATCCATAGCCTTCCTCTCATCCAAAAGGCAGGTCACGTAGTCACAGAATGAGATCAGGTTGGTCATGTGAGGTCACTCAAGATGAGCCTCACCATGACCTCCCCTGTTGACCAGGATTGTTGATAAATGATGGAGAGAGGTTTAACAAGCTCCCCCACCAGCTCCTTCAGCACTCTAGGGTGGATCCCATCAGGCCCCATAGATTTGTGAGTGTCCAGGTGCAGAAGCAGATCATTAACTACTTCCTCCTTGATTACCTGGGGCTTGTTCTGCTCTCTGTCCTCATCTTCCAGCTCAGGAGGCTGAACACCCTGGGGGAAGCTGGTCTGACTATTAAAGACAGCGGCAAAGAAGGCATTAAGTATCTCAGCCTTTTCCTCATCCTTGGTTGCAGTGTTCCCCCCCACATCCAGTAAGGGATACAGATCCTCCCTGGCTCTTTTTTTATTGTTGATGAATTTATAAAAGCTTTTTTTTATTGTCCCTTATGTCAGTGGCCAAGTTGATCTCTAACTGAGTTTTTGCCTTCCTAATCTTCTCTCTGTATGACCTAATGAGATCTCTGTACTCCTCCTGAGTTGCTTGTCCCTTCTTCCAAAGTTGGTAAACCCTCCTTTTTTTCCTAAATCCCAGCAAAAGCTCCCTGTTCAACCAGGCCAGCCATCTTCCCTGCCCTTTGATCTTGCAACACATGGGGACAGCCTGCTCTGGGCCTTGAAGAGCGTCCATCCTTTCTGGACCCCTTTGCCCTTCAGAACTGTCTCCCAAGGGACCCTTCTCAGCCAGTGTTCTGAACAGGCCAAAGTCCACCCTCTGGAAGTCCAAGGTGGAAGTTTTGCTAACCCCCCTCCTTACATCACTAAGAATTGGAAACTTCACCATTTCATGATCACTAAGCCCATGACGGCCTCCTACCACCACATCTCCCACTAGTCCTTCTCTGTTTGTGAGCAGGAGGTCCAGTGAGGCACCTCCCCTGCTAGGCTCACTTACCAGTTGTGTCAGGAAGTTATCTTCCACACACTTGAGGAACCTCCTATCTTGCCTGCTCTCTGCTGTGTTATGTTTCCAGCAGATGTCCAGTAGTTTGAAGTCCCCAATCAGAACAAGGGCTGGCCATTGCAAGACTTCAGCCAGTCACTTAGAGGATGCTTCATCTGCCTCCTTGTCATGGCTGGGTGGTCTATAACAGAGTCCCAGCACAGTATCTGCCTTATTCGTCTTCCTCTTCATCCTTACCCGTAAACACTCAACTTTATCATGACTATAATCAAGCTTTATACAATGAAAACACTCCCTAGCATACAGAGCCATGCTACCTCCTCTCCTTCCTTGCCTGTCCCTTCTGCAGAGCTTATATCCATTCACTACAGCATTCCAGTCATGAAAGTCATCCCACCATGTTTCTGTGATAGCAACTGTGTCATAGCTATCCTGCTGCAAAATGGCTTCCAGCTCATCCTGTTCGTTGCCCATACTATGTGCATTAGTGTAGATGCACTTGAACTGACCTATCGGTTTCACCCCCATCCTTGGCCCTTCACCCCTAGGCTCATCTCTGGTGGGCCTGGTTTCATCCCCCTCCCCCTCTGAGTCTAGTTTAAAGCCCTGTCCGTGAGCCCTGCTAACTCTTGCCCTTGTACCCTTTTCCCCCTGCAAGATAGGGTTTTCCCATCCATTGCAAGCAGGCCCGGTGTCCTCTAAATCAAACCATGGTCAAAAAACCCAAAGTCCTGCTGGTAGCACCAGGTTTGGAGCCAGGCATTGATCTCTTGAGTCTTCTTGTTTACCAATTCATCATTCTCCGGAACCGAAGGGATACAGGAGAACACAACTTGTGATCCTGATCCCTTGACCATTCATCCCAAGCCCTGGAAATCTTTTCATCATTGCCCTCAGATTTCTTTTGTCTACTTCATTACTGCCTACCTGAAAGATGAAAAGAGGGTAGTAATCTGAGGGCTGTACCAGACGAGGAAGTTTCCTTGTCCTAACCCAGGTCCCATGGAGGCACCAGACTTCCCTGTGGAAAAGGACCGGCCAGACTACTGGATCACCAATTCCCCTCAGAAGAGAATCTCCTATAACACTCACCCTCCTCTTGCTCTTAACAGAAGCAGTCTTAGTGCATGAAGCAATTGCTCATAAAACATCTGATCTTTACCCCCTGTATGGAGTGCATCAAATCCTGGTCCATGTAAAAGGGGGAGGTGACAGTTCATAGAATCAGAGGATGGTTTGGCTTGGAATGGACCTTGAAGATGATCACGTTCCAACCCCCCTGCAATGGGCAGGGACATCTGCTGCTAGACAGGTTGCTCAGAGTGGCCTTAAACACTTCCAGGGACGGGGCAGCCACAGCTTCCCTGGGCAACCTGTTCCATTGCCTCACCCCCCTCACAGGAAGGAATTTCTTCCTAATGTCTAAAATGGAAGAATTCTTTACTAACAAGCCTCAAGAAATATTGGAGGATGGTTGGGGTTGGAAGAGACCTTTCAAGGTTACCTGGATCTGATCTTTCACTAGATCAGGTTGCTCCAAGTCCCATTCAACCTTACCTTGAATACTTTTGCAGGGGTGAGGCATCCACACCTGCTCTGGGCAGCCAGCTCCAAGGTCTACACAGCCCCCATGATCAGAGGCAGCTCCTTCTGTCTGCCTTTGTGCTCTGTGTGTCCTGGCTCCTCACCATGTCGCAGGCCCTGGGCTGGTCCCACATCCCAAATAAGAGAGGAGGGAAATATCTACTGTTTTGTTTGTTTGTTTGTTTAATTAGGCAATAAAGAACCATGACAAAAAACTCCTAACGAAGCAGCTAGAAGGGACCTTAACAACAAAGGTGTAGGGATTAGGGTGAGGGAACAGAAGAGAAGGGCTCCCGCTGCCTGTGGCCGTCAACAGCAGAGCTGCTGGTTGCCAGGGGTGGAATGGGTGAGCCCCAGGATGGCCAGGCACAGAGGCTGGGCCTCCTGGCTAACATCAGGTGTGGAGGCAGGGCCTCCTGGGAAACACTGGGCATGGAGGCCAGGGTTGTGGTGCTGGCCGGGTCCTCCTGCAATGGGATTGGCTGTCTTCCCATTTACTGTTGCACCATATTGTGTTATCTGACATTTCACCTCTGAATTGCTTGTTTCTATACATAGTTTCTTAAAAGACAGTGTAAACAAATGCATTCAACATTATTGTGTTCCTTCCAAAGAGCATGTGTTAAAAAGGGATACTGTCCCTCTGCCTTGAAAAAGATCATACTTTTGTTTCCACTAGACCTGTTGACATCAGCAACATCTGTGGAGCTAAGGCCTTCCCAGACTGAAAAAAACCACATCAAAATCCCAGCTTGATCCAACACTGAGTTCCACAGATAACCAGTGTTATTGCTGATTTCTACTGACTCCTAACTTAGTTACTATCATCAGCTAAGGAATGCAGAACTGCAGTTTTAATTCCACATACAAATAATTTTATGGAGAACTTTAATCTTGTTTTCCTTTAGCTTTTCATGGAAGTTTACATTTCAGGTAACAGTATCCATACAACCATCCTCTGCAGAGTACTTAAGGCCGATTTGCTGTGTTTAATTAAATTAAGCCAATTTCTTCTCCCATTGGATTATTTTGGGGTAGGATCAGATGCAGGCAGAGCAAATGGTCAGATTTTACCATTTTAAACTGCCCCTCACTTCATAAGATTTTTCCACTGCAAGACTATCACCCTGTCTCACTGCAATTAACTAACCTCATGCCATGAGGCATTGAACTGCCAGCTAGAAAATTTGCAATTTAGTGGGAAATCTCTGGTGTGTCTTGAAGAAGGTCTGTGGAGGTAATATGCAAGGTCAGGTGGATCAAAAGCTTAATGGGAGTACTAATGGGAACAGCTCTTTTATATACATGTGAAATAAACACAGGAGAAACTAATGAGGTTACATTGTCATCAAGCTGTGAGTTTTCCACTCTGTTAACTCACCTCTTCAGCCTTACTTCCTATTGCACTTAGGGAACTTATTTCCTGAAAAGTTAAAGCTCTCTGTTTGTATGCATATTGAGGTAAGCTGAAAACAGCATACACACTACATGGAAGAGGTGTAACACAAATTGCCAATATAACCAACTGCTGCTATCTCATTTGGTCTAATTTTAATGCCACGGGCATGAAGACAGCCAGATAATATTAAAATACAACTTTTCAAAACCAACATTTCTAGAAGCTTTCTTTTTCCACTGGACTTTTTAAAGTGGTTTTGGAAAAGAACAACTCAGCCACCAGTTTAGCTCCAGTTTCCCTTAAAACACTAGCTCATCATGGTCTATTCTCTATGCAGCTTTCTCTGTTTTAAGAACCTTTCTGGAATCAGCGTCTGTCTATTAGCGTTATTATAAGCAGTAGTCACATACTTAAACATATGGACTGCATTGTGAATGAAGAAGTCGTGCAAGAGCCAGAAAAAAAGTAGCATAAAATAGGTTGTTTTCTAAACTATTGCAGCAGAATAGCTAGGTTTTGCACAAATATAATACTTGAAGTTTACCATCTTGCTGCTTTCTAGACCAACAAGTAAAGAAATTGTCACCTTATTTGAACAGTCAGGAAATCAAAGCTTGTTATGCTTACAGTGATTTTCTGGGCCATCATGTCTAGTCTCCTGCTGCTGCTGCACGCAGCCACATTGTGTATTCTCATTCGTAGGTGATAAATTTTCCCCATCTGCAGTTTGTCTCTGACAAGTGTTTCAGACCTTCACTCCTTGCAAAGACTGGAACCTTTTTTGATGCACTTATAACTGAGTTAGTAGTGTAAGAATAGCCTTATTTATTAATGATTGAAGTTCCACAACCTGTAATGAATCAAGAATTAGAAGCAGTGCTTTAAAGGACGAGGGATGAGCTATTGTCTCAAAGCAGAATCAGAGTTCAAATGCTCAGAAAAAGACAAGATGGTACTATGCCTGAATGTAAGAGAAAAATCTAGTATTTTGCAAATATATAAAAGTAGAATTTGCAGTGACTTTTAAGGATGGTATTTTTTACCTATCTATATGCATGGACAATGGATATCAGCTTTTATAATTCCATGCAGATATCCAAAGTTTTAACGTAGAAGTTGCTTTATTGATTTTCACAAACATTATTTTTTAATACATCTGCACAAAATTGCTTTTATCTACCCATTAATAAATTTCCATTGATAAAACTGAAGCATATCAGAAGCCTGTTGTTAATTGAAAATGCCTACCTCTTCAATAGTCACACAACACACTGTTCCTTTTTAAGCTTTTGGCCATCTAGTGGGATGTCTTTATTTTACACTTTACTAGTGCAGTACTACCTTTTAACCTAATTGTTTGATCTTTAAAGACATTTAGAGACATTTGTCCTTCTGCATTTACTCCCTGGGACTATTTTACTTTACTTCTCCTGTAAATGAAAAACAAAAAAAAGGTATTTTATACTGTAAAAGATCTATAAGATGTATTTTCCTCATTTACAGTAAAGAAAGTAGTTTGCTGTGATTTCAAACATGGCATTTAGACATCAGACATCTATAAACAATTATTAGTTGGACTTGTCATAGGCATTTATGTAGCTGTTGAGCTTGGCCTTGTTGAAAGTAATTCTATTCACTGTATTAGTCTCCCTTGTGAATTCCAGTAGGAATGGAAACTATTTGTAAAATAATTGATGAAGTCAGCTGTCAGTCCTGTGAAAATCCTAATTTTTTAGTAATTTACATGCCTTTTGTGCCTGCTGCACAAGCTTGTCACTTACAGGACAAACAGCATTGCATTTACTGTATGTGCACTTGGTGAATAGAATCATAGAATCTTCGAGTCATAGAATAGTTTGGGTTGGAAGGGACCTTAAAGATGATCTAGTTCCAGCCCTTCTGCATGGGCAGGGACACCTCCCACTAGACCAGGTTGCTCAGAGCCCCTTCCAACCTGGCCTTGAATACTCCCAAGGACAGGGCAGCCACAATTTCCCTGGGCAACCTGTTGCAGTGTCTCACCACCTTCACAGTACATAATTTCTTCCTAATACCTAGCTTAAATCTCCCCTCTTCCAATTTAAAGCCATTTCCCCTTGTCCTATTGCTACATGCCCTTGTAAAAAGATCCTCCCAGCTTTCCTGTAGGCCTTTCAGGTACTAGAAGCCCACTATAAGGTCTCCCCGAAGCTTTCTCTTCTCCAGGCTGAACAATCCCAATGCTCTCAGCCTGTCTTCAGAGGAGAGGTGCTCCAGCCCTCTGACCATCTTCGTGGCCTTCCTCCAGACTCGCTCCAAGGTCTTCATGTCCTTCCTGTGTTGGGGGCTCCAGAATTGGACACAGGACTCCAGGTGCGGAGTAGAGGGGGAAAATCACCTCCCTTGACTCACCTCCCTTGATTCTTTTGATGCATCCCAGGATACAATTGGCTTTCTGGGCTGCAATGGTAGGAAAGCATGAGAATAAAGTGTGTATATGAAGGTGAATAGAGTTGGAAGTATTTTTAACAGTAAGGTTCAAAATCAGCAGCTCATTTCTCAGAAAACACTAAACACTGGGCCTCTGAAATTCAGAGCATATCCAAGTTGCAAAAAGGACAATTTCAAGTTTCTTTACCTAAGTCCTGAGCTGGGTGGAAATGCCGTTATACCCATGTTGTCTCCATGTTGTGCTCCACTGAATGAACATATTCAGTATTCAAACTATATATTGTCCTGGATGTTACCATGGCTCCATGGTTCCCAGAGTGGAGCTGATTCATGTCTAACCAACTCAGTGGTGAGGTTTATCTGCACCTGTGTTGTGTTTCCTCACGCACCTTCAACATGTGTCAGTCTAGCTATCCAACTTCATTAATAATTTTTTAAATCTCTTCCATGCAGTCAAAATATGTCAAACCACAGAGGAACCATTTGTCAATGACCGAATAAATGTATATTGCTCAATGTTCATTGTATTCTGTAGGATAACACAGACTCTGTGAAGGAAATTCTCACAGTTAAAAAAACAAAAAAGGCCCAAGAGTTGAAGCTGAGCTTCTTGTAAAACTGGTTGTTATTAACACTAAAATATAGGGTGGGTTTCTGAACCACAGTGCATCTTAAAAGATCATGCTAAAAAGAATGGCCAGCCACAGGCAAACAACGAGCTACTTCTGAAGTACCAGCATTATCTGCCAGTTCTCAGCAGGCAAAACTGCCAGTTCTCAGCAGGCAAAACTAAGCCTCTGCAAGGACTGGAGGAGACCAGTGCAATCTCCAATACAACGTCCAGGGCAGGCATCACAACAGCTCGTCTGTTTTGGTTGCTAACACAAAAAGCAGAAGGGTGTGAAAGACACGAGGAGATAATCCACCTGGGAATCTGAAAGATGAACTTCTTAGATGTAGTTTAGTTTTGTTTCTTGTGTTTTCCTGAGGCTAGTAAGTTTATGTGGTGTTGGGTTTTTTGCCCCTAGAACTATCATTTCCGCTGACTGTATCTTTCCTTTCTCATTCCATTTTCATCTTCTATGTTGCTAAGAGGTTTCCATGGCAATTCTAATATTGGATTAAGGAAGACATACTACTGAGGCTAACGCATCATCTCTGGTGTTGCCTAAACCAGCGTGTGCAGCTCTGCTGTGCATGAATGGCCCAAACGTGTTAAGAACTGTTATCAACAGGTGGTGATAATGAAAGATGGCAGAGTAAAGTGATATAATATCAACAGGCTGCAGGGGAAAAAAGCAAAATGCTACCTCCCTGATCCTCTGCAAACATAGATTCATTGATTTTGATGGAACTACACTAACTTGTACCACTTGGGAACTCAGCCCCAATAAATTGGACTTGCCACACTGATTCCACGAAAAACAGTGTAATTAACATTGGCTGCATTGAAAACACCACTGTTCACTGATGTCAGAACACATTGATTCAGTGTCTCTTTACCATAGCACTGGAGGCATTCTGAATGGCATTCTTTCTCTTTATAATACCCAATATTCATATTTTCCTGCACAGCCTCTAACTGTGACTTATAAGCAATTTCAAACAGCTTAGTCATAACAGTTCTGCTACAGAAGTATGATGCCTTGGGTAGGACTGATATTTTTCAAAAGGACTAAACAAATTATCATAAGGCTATCAATTGAATCCAGAAAGGGTAGTAAAATTCAACAGTTGTCTCTTTGTGTTTAGACAGTAATTTATTATCAGAAGATATCTCATTGATTCAGCCTCCAAGGATGTTGCTCAGGCAGTGTGTACCTGCAGGCAGGTTTCTGTATAGAGAAGCCACCCCCCTCACTTGCCTGGCACCACGTCTCGGAGCCAGGCTGGAGAGGTAACGGCTTGTGATTCAATCTTGATGTTCAGTGGGAGCTCTCTCATAGGAGGGAGTGCTCGGAATGTTTCTTTCTGGTACAAACAACTGTTCATCAGAAACTGAAATGAGACAAGAGATGTAACTCTCTCCAGCCAGTAAACATCTATCTAATAGTCACTGCAGGCCAGGTCCAGGTTCAGAAAAGGCTAGGTAGAAACTTTGTTAATATGTTTGGGTTATAAACTAACCATGAAAATCCACAAATGGGAACACTACTATGGGTGTGGTGAGGCTTTATCTAAACCAGCTAGTTCTGAATGACTTAAGAAATATATGGACAATCTAGGGGGAAAAAATGTTTAAATACTGCTTAAACAAACTCTCATTTGAAAAACTGGAAGTTTACCAGATTCTCTTTTGTTCTGTTTGGAGTCTTAGCTAAAAGCGAACAAAAAACAAAAAACAAAACAGAACATAACACATTAATCCACATGATTGCCATTCATCTTGGAAAGTTTCCTTTCTTCCCTTCCCAGGGAAAAACAAAACAAATAAAAAACAAACAGAAATGTTTTTGGTTTTGCTGGTGATGCTTCAGGAGTCCAAAGGAGTGGACGTTCCATCTCTCCGTTTATAACAGAAATTCATACCACCTCATGTCACCTCACAGCACACCCTTTTCACTGAGATAACTAGAATTTTAGTTTAGTTTTTCAGCCCATGTAACAAAGTATTTGTTCGTGGGCAGTCTTACGGTTGTCACAGTGAAATTAAGGGTTGTCCAGTTGATAGGATCCCAGTTTTAGCTTCCTACCAATTATGGAAGTGCAAGCAGAATGTTCGTGCTTTGATTTGGTTTTGTTTTTTTAGGGCTCTAATCTAAAACACAAAGTCATGCAGTTGGGGAGACAGTGCTCAACCCGTATGAATAGACCAGCTGCTTTCCTGGGAAATATTTGAAGCCATAGCTCTACCTGCTGGAACAAAGGGAAAATTCACTGCACCAAAAAGCTAAAAAAGGATGAGGAAACTGACTGCATGCACCGAAAAGTTCTTCCCTTGTGTAATGCGTGTGCCTTCAGGATTCACAATTTAGCTTCTGTTTGCAATGGCAGAAATTTCCAAGTTTCTGGCATTACGTGATATAAGATTTGAGATACTCAGAGGCCTGTTCCTTCCTTGCAACCCTTGCTGGAAATAATGGTGCTGGAGCTCAAAGCAGCCTTTCTCTATACACGGAACTAAGTGAGGGGCACAGGTAGGTTAAAGACCTACTCTGGTATTTATCTCCTTTGAAGTTTCTGGTACTGGCTGTTACAGAAAGGGTTGGCCACTGGCCTATTTTCTAATAAATAGTAAACTTACAAAAAATGGCAAGGTGGCTCATGGATAGCATTTTCAGGAGCATCCATGTGAGTTAGGCACTTCTAAACATTGCATACAGTGCCACTAAATCTCCATGAAGGCAGCAACAGCTAAAAGTCAAAGTGACCCTTTTATGTAGTACACTCTTTTACAGTAGTTCTTTAGTATTTTGTTTACTTGCTTTGATTCTGTTTGTGTGTTGGTTTTTAGAAAAGCTTCATATTTCATACCAGTCAGGATAAACTTTAGCCCTATTACAGAATGAGTTTTCTGTAGAATTTGTGATTAATTTTTTTATTTCTACAGCGCTTCCTTCTAAGATTCTCAGTTCTGCTTTGGAAAGATTCACAAACTATACCTTCCTGTCAAGGTGATTGTATTATTCTCTTTCTAATGCAAAAATCACTAGCACATCTTCCAAAGCTGGCCGAAACAGTCAGTTATTTCATGAAGCGTTGATGAAAAAATAGATTTTGAAAACATCCTCAAATCATTTGTGTGGCTGTGCTAGAAATGTATTTTCATTCTGCAAACTTATTTTCTATTTCAAATTTTGATATTTGCAATCAACACTATTCATTGGAGTGCAAGGGGTCTTTACTAAGAAGCTTTTTTGTTTATGTTTTCTGTGAGGAAAAGAAATGGATTTACAGCTTTTCTTCCTATGATTTTTTGTATTTATTTTGTCCTTTGTCAAAAACACTGGAACATTAAAACTAGAATGTTGGGGGTTAAAAAGATACGTGGAGGAGCAGCCATGAGCAAAATGCTTCAAAAATACTCGGCTGTGTTGTGACATCTATTTTGCAACTGTGAAAATGAGCAGAAGGAATATTGCCTAGTCTGTGCAGCACTGGGCAAAGAGGCCAGCTTGCTGTAAATCTGCCAGGATGCCTGCAGAGCTCAGCATACTGAGAGGTAGCACCTTTGCACTCCTGGAGCACTACTGCTGTGTTAATGCAGTGTTTTCCATAATGGATATTTAACAGGAATTCTGCAAGGGCATAGCTGTGCTGGTCCTGGAGCTTACCCTGAAGGGCACAGGGTGAGCATCCCCACATGGCATGCATACACTGCCAGCAGGCGTTTATTGTAAGAGCCACCTCTCCTAGGTATCTGCTTCAAAAACCCATCTATAGTTCTTTTTCCTCCTAATACAACACCAGATTATGCCTGTAAGATATCCAGACACAATTATCTCCATGCATGCCTACTTCTATATCCACACACACAAAATGTAGCAGTTAACAGGGTGTCTGATATCTCTCCAAGACTAAACGTGGAACGCGAACTCTCCAAGCCAACAGCTGTAGTCACTTTGCAAAAGCCCCAGCCGATGTTTATGCAGTCTATATGTAAACAGCTGCTCTTCCTTACAAGATGACAGCAACCCGAAGAACCCTTCAGAGCTGCTGCTCCTTCATGTTTTGCTACTGCAGCGTAAAACCAAAATCCATAACCAAGTCTGATGCAAAACCAAAGTGGGGCTTGATAGTAGCATCAGCAACCCCTGTTTAGTCTCCTCTCCAGCTGGCTTGTGGTTAGTTTTATCACAAAGGGGATTTGCTGCCTGTCAAAAAGGATAGTTACTGGAAGTTAGAAGGATCCAAAGAGTATTTTTTTCACGTTAATTATTACAATACATTAAATAGCGACTTAGATTACCACAAGCTCTTTCAAGAATGCAAAACCATCAGCATCTGACAGAATAATTCTAGAATATCTTCTTAGATCTGTATTACATGTTTTGTTTGTGTATGCAAGGGGAAAGCATTTTTTTTTCTATAGTGTTGTTCACAAGCTTATACATTCTGTTGACTGGACCTTTGTGTTGAGAAGAGACAATACTTTGAAGACAAGGAATGCAGTCTCATGCTGAAGTAAATTCCAAGTGTGGGTCTTCGTATGACTTCAAGCTATTCTTAAACTGGGATGGGCATCCATCAAAGCAAAGCAATGCCCAGACATCTGGAGTGAGGCAGTGTGCTGTTTTACATGGTGTCTTTGCTGGAGGGAATCATCCTCTGGACCAGAAAAGGGGATTTTAGCTTTTGTTTTACATCACTCCAGTCCTTTGATGCAGTGGCCAAAGTGAGGCTCTTTTCCAAGGTTTTCATCTGGAGTGAAATCCTGGCCCTTTGAAGTCTGTAAAAAAACTCACATAGATAGCTCTCCCAAGACTTGCAAGATTGGCTTCTCTTGCAGAAAGAGAAACTTTGACGATACACTTTGAGGAAAAGTGCTGTGGCTTTTTGCTTATGCCACATTTGCTTCTTGGGTGTATCTAAACATAGAATTGGACCAAGACTGGCCTCTGCCAATTTCAACTGTAGCATGCTCAGAGGGGGATAAAAAGCAGTCTTTAAAATATCCAGAGGAAGATCAGGTAAAATAATTAAAATTTTTAAGATCACTCAGAAATGTAAAAAGGAAACCCAACAAAATACCAGCTAGAGCAAGCTATTAAACTTTCATGATTTTATGCAAAAAAACCCTAAACTTGTGGCTCTTAGTGCAATTTTTTCTCTGGAAGAGTCTTGAAATTAGGAATTTCAGTATGAAAAATCACATTACAGCAACATGAAGCCAAGGAGCAAAATACCGTGTTCTCCCCACCCCAACTTCAGTGGCAGCAATTTAAAAGAGCAATGTAATTTTGTTGGAAATAATCTGTTAGACTGGAAATTAATTCTCTGATTGTCATGGAAGCTAATAACAGGAAAGGGCTGTTTTGTTTTACTTGGTTGTCTGAAACTCCAGATGTCTTTAGCTTTAAAGCAATAATGATCATTTGAGAGTGAATGGATAATGTCACTTGTGGCTGCAGACCTGCAAAGATCCTGGGATAAAGACACAGAAATACACAAGTCAAAATCTGTGGGAAGCTAAGATCTCGGTATGCACGCTTAGAAATTAGGGGAAAATGCTGATATACCCATCTGAAGGACTTATAGGACATACTACCATGAATTTTAATAACTGCGGGCACATTATGGGATTACCAAGAAAGAAAACCACAGATCTTTATGTTCCCAAAACCACTCAATATTGCAGGACTTAAATAACATCATGAAACAGAATCCTTGAAACGTTTGGAAACAAAAAAAATCAGCTTTTTGCAATCAAAAGCATTCCAACAAAAGTTAGGCACTTGATCATGTTTGGGAACTTGGGACTTGCTACTGCCTTTCTTTTTCCTTCTAAACTGGGAACATTTGAAGTGGAGATGGAAGCATAAGTGAAAGCAGTACTGTCTGGTGGGCATTTTGACAGAAGCAAAAGGTGAAGTATATATCTTATTTTCGTAATACCATTTCATGTCAGCTAGGATACTCTGACAAATTAGTAAAAAAGACTTGAACAAATGCAGACAGGAGGCAGTTTGGGAAACACTCTTTAAGATGGAAACTGTGTTCTCAGAAAGTTTCATCCTTAGGCCAGTTCAAGTTCATGACAAAAATCTTACAAAACTCCTTTGCATCAGCTAAGAAAGATGGTAATTAACCTGGAGGTGGAAAGGCCGGATCAGCCAGGAAGGGCTGGTGGAAGGCACGGGAGCTGAATTTTGTGTTCCACGTTGTGAGAACACAACACGCTTTGCCCATAATAGCACAATGCTCTGAGAAAAAGGGCTTCCATTTCTTTTCAGTGAATTTTCTGCAGGTTATTTTAAAGCAGCTGTGAGACTGCCTGGGGTGTCTGTTTGTTTCAACATTGCTGAAATTTAAGCACCTTGTATTAGAATTAAAAGTGACCCTCTGCTATTGCAGAATCAAGGACTGGAATAGGAAATCAAAGAGTTCCCCTCTCTGCTGGTAGGGAAACACGCTTTCTCATTTAGAGGAAACTGAGGGAATCAGGTTTCCATAGTGATCAATGAGGAAAGGACATGGTTACCTGGAAACGGGACTGCTCCCATTGCTGAAAAAGCTTTTTCTTGTATTTGTTTATTGATGAGAGATCAAAGCCAGCTCTTCACTCACACAGGAGTTGGAAGGTTGGACTTGGAGCAGATGCTCTGCATTTGATTTGAAGACAAGCAAGTAGAGGGACATACCAAAAACTTTCAGCAGGACCTCTACCACATCTATTTCTAGAAATTACTATTTCTGTTTGTAAATAAAGTCCTTATTGTCAAAGACTAAAGACAAGCATCTACTAATTTCGAATAATTGCTGCAGCTGCTGCCATCTGAGGCCATGTGGGAGCCATTGACAGCACTTCATACAGCTGGTCAACTGTACCTGTGAAGAAAAGTCTGTCTCTAGCATTTGCAGTTGCACTCTACAGAAATCTACAGAGCTCACACTGGCAGCTGCTCCTCTCCATGGGACTGGAAGCCTAAGTTTTCCTTCCTTGCACCAGAGAGTTGGTGGGTCCTTCGTTTTTTAGAGCAGAAGAGTCAAGGATGCAAGATTTTGGAAGAGACTCCATTGAGGATCTAAGGGGATAACTGGAACTTCTGGTGTCCGTATGTTGCAAATGCTACCCATGCATGATTAATTGTGTGAAGGATCTCAATCAAAGCACTAAAATATTTCTGCAGACCTCAGCAAGTCTTTTGTCCTGAAAGAAAAACTGGGCTTGTAGCTAACTCACTGGAATATAGCTCAGATTCCAACTTTTCCTTTAAGGTGCTGTGCTAGTTTAGACATGCCATTTAGTCTCTAAAGGCCTTGAAATATCTCAGTGTATTTGAAGAACTTCCTTCCTCTGTTCCAAGTAGAGACAACAAAACTATGCTGCTTCTCAGAATAAGCCCACTCTCCACCAAAAAAAAAAAAAACCCAACAAAAACAACCAACGAACAACAAACTATGTCCATAGACTTATTCTATAAAGCTGTAGGTTACAAGTGGAATTAAAGCTGTAGACGTAAACTTCTAGTGAACCATACGAAGGGTCATTAGAGCACAGTGGATTGAAATGAGTGAAACACAGACAATAGCAAGGCTCAAAATCTGTTTCTTGGAAGCTTGTCTTAATATTTCTGGCTCTGAATTTTGAACAAAATGTTTTAAGCTCAAAAGAATGAGTTTTTATCCCTGTTCCAGTGTAATGCCTAAGCCATCCTTGAAGGGTTGGATGTTGTGGTTCCATCGGCTCCAGTGGAAGGGGGATCAGAACTTGGCTGCAAGGGAAATGGCAGCAGCTCTGGTCTCCCCTGCTCACATGAAAGGTGTTTTATCACCACAGGGTGCCACATGAGACCCTGCAACTTCTTCTAGTCTAGTGTTTCCTTTTTTTCTGACAATGGCAGTGAAGGTATGGGAAATGGAAGAATAATTTCAAGCCTTTTGATTCCAGAAGGAGCAAGAATACAGATTTCACACTCCCTGGAGGAGTACTTTACCCATATTGTGATGAAGCTGCATACAAACTATATATGCTGTCAAAGAAAGGCCAAACTATTTGTCAGTACTCAAAGGAAAAGAGTGAGAGACATTGAGAAAATTATACATTGTGAATCCTACCCTTAACCTGACACTTAGCTGTGGATACTCATACATGCCCATGTCTGTGAGGAGATAAGGAGTTTTACAAATTTACAACCTCTTGAAGGTGTTGGCCATTAGTTTTCTGCAGGTCCTGTCACAAAACATGCTGCCTACCCTGAATCCTGGGCACTTACCTGCTTAATTCTCCTGAGGCCCTACACAGAGAACTTCATCCCTTAACACAGACTTGGTAATTCTCCTTCTGAAGCCAATCACTAGAAGTCCCTCAAGTCCTCAGATCCAGCTTTAAGCTTATAGGCTGTAAAGCAAGGAAGATGGATGTCTCTGACTACTTTGTCTCAAAACTACTAAACTACAACATTCTTCTTTACATTTCTGTCCTTCAGCACATATATTCTGCTTTGCTTCTGGCAGCTGTTTCTTTCCCATTCTGGGAAGAATTCAACCTAATGAAAAAGAAGGGTGCAATGAAATATCCTGGCTTAGCTCTGAGGAATACAAAAAACCCTCAAACCTGAGAGTGGTGTTGCCATTTTATAGACAAGACAAAGATGAAAGCCAAGATGAAGTGGTAGTTAGGCACCTACTTGCCCTCCAAACACCTAGTTCATTTTTTTGGATCTCAGTAATAACCTCAAAATTTCTGTCTAAATGCCTGTATTTCTTCTAGCTGAGGACATGCAAAGCCATCCACAGAGCATAGACGTGACCCCTAAATAAGAAGCTAAATGACCTTTTCTCTTACACTTTCCTTCTTCAGAGCAAGATCTTCAGAATATCTATTTTTCCTGAAGTATTCATTGAACAAGCTTTTGCATGCATACAAATATATACACATGCCAAACCATTTACCTCATGTGTGGTTGGCAAGGGCACCCATTTCTTGTACAGAGACTCAGGTGCAGATGGATGTAACCAGTATCAGTAAACAGCTCTACGAGTGAATGAGAGGAATGTTCCCTAGCAGGCACAAATCTGCTAGTCACACAAGAGGAAATCATACCTCTGCATTGAATCAGTCTGGGTGATTATTTCAGCTCACAACAATCATACCTGAGGTATGTGTTTCTAAGTGTAGGTTACTGGGTTTCTCTCTCTCTCTGTTCATTTAATAACAGAAAAAATACATGAAATTTCCCAGGACTACATTAATGAGTTAGGACTCTGGCACAGATAAAAGATGCCTTCTGCATTTCATTCCTAACTCCTGACTTTTTGTTTTGCAATTACCTAGGGATCAAGATATCAAGTTGTCTTGACATCTCCTACAGAGAACCTAATTCAGGGCTGGGATTCAACAAAAGCACTGTGATAACAAAGAACTGAGTGCCTTTGAGACCTGGGGACAAAGTGATTTACTCAAGGTTACAAGGAAGCATAGCCAGAGCAACTGTGAAATGAGAACTACGCTACACAGATGTTAATATCACTTTGTTTTAAACCCAAACACACCAATATGGCATAATTATGTAAGCATTTTTGTATCCAGCAGCCCAGTAAATCTAGTACTGGTAACTATGCTAACTATGCCAGGTACTTAGAGTGTGAGGCCCTAGTCATCACCTGTTAGGGTTGTTATCCACTTCTTTTAGAAACTTACAGTGTGAGCCAGAGCTTGATTGCTGGTGTTTCTCTTTATAATACACAGTTTAGGCATGGCATAATAGCAGAGGCCTTGAAAATATGAGCACAGGCTGAAACAGGCCTGACAACTCACTGGTGATCATTGAAAAAGCATAACCTTCAGATATGGGAGAAGCATAACCCAGATATGGGTTTTGTTTTAAGAAAAGAAGCAGCAACTCAGAAAATGACAGGGTGGTGGGGGAGGGCCTAAGGAAAAGCAACTGAGCAGCAGGATAAGGCACATACCCAGGCTGGGAAAGTAACACCTCTGTGACCACCACCATGCATCCCACAGTGTTTAGTCAGAGACAGAAGGCAAGGAATGGGAGCCATCTTGTGAAGGGAAAAATCCCACATTTGAGCAGGAAGGTGGAAAAAATTAGATGCCCACCTAATTTCCAGCTTATCTCCTCAAAAAGCGTTCAGCCTTGATCATGTGGGTGGCTAAGACCATCAACAACTGTAGCCACAAGTTCTGACTATATGCTATCAGCTCTTTGGTATTGTACACTCCCACCACAGCAATTTCTAATTGCTTGATATATACACACTTAAATTCAGGTGCAAAAGTCACTGGCAGAACTGCTTGTAGGGTCTCATCCGTACTGCTCATTTTGTCCACTCCACCCGAACTGCAGAGCTGTTTGGAGCTGCTCTTCCTACAGCCTCCTTAGTCAACAAACAGCCTTTAGTCCCAGTGGGACAGACATGTGTGCCAGCAGCCAGGTACCATTGTCAGGCACAAACTGTTCTGTTTGCAGTTGACTGTGCAAAGAGCCAGAACTGGAAAAGGGGAAAGAGGGATTAAGTACACATTGGGAACGGGGTAATATAAACAAGTGACTGGGGATGTGGCTAGAGAAGGCAAACGAGGGAGGCACAGCTGCTGATGTGCAAGGCTCCCTGCTTGGCTGAGACTGGTACTCAGCTGCCCACATCTCTTCTCCCCCTTCTCTCATTTGACGACTCCGATGCAAGCAAATCCTGCAACATCTGGTACTTGACAGGATATGTTCACAGAGTATTATGAAGCCAAATCACTTGAAGGAGATGCCTAGAGTAGATGCAAGAGCTCTCAAAAAGCACTGAACAGGGATAGGATGGAGGCAGAGTATCAGACAGCAGTGTGATACAAATGCCAACGTGCTCTCTGGATGCATCTATGGATGTATTTCAGTAGAGAGGGAGACGTTTACACCAACACACACAGCATGGATGACCTCATATGGGATACTCTCCACAGTTGTGGCCAGCTCCTCTGGAGAGGTAAAGGCTGAAAGAGATGGAGTTCTTGAACGAAGGGGAAAATAAAGAAACAGAAAAATAAATAAAGAAACCCAGAAGCATCCGTCTGCCTTTGTAATGAAGAAAACTATGAGATCTGGAGCACTATTAAGTTATTGCACTAGCATAGATTTTCTGTAGTTTTCAAGAGCTCCTTTGTCCTATAATTATTTAGTTCATTGTTTGTCTGCTTAAAGAAAAACTCCACTGCACAATATGTCTCAGATATGTTCTTATGGCAAGCACTTTCCTAGAATGACTTCATGCTCTGAAATGGAAGTATTTCCTTTTATCTGTTTAAAGTTAGGCTTAGGTACAAGCCTTCCACAATTCTGTTTCTTTTGGTAGAGATAAAAGTTATTTTGAGTTGAGAACCAACAGTGTACTTATTTATACTTAGATATTTTTCATATATTTATACTTATGGATGTTTATGTGTGCCTTAGGAAATCACTCTTCTAAATAGTTCCCATAGTACACTAATACAGTTAAAAGGTTTGTTAACCCGACATCCCTGTAAACAAGGGCTATTATTTTCCTTCAATCTTTTTGCTTCCCACATCACCCGAGAAGACAACACTATAATGTGTGAACTATGTGCTACTCCTAGCATGCATCTGCAGTCTTTTAGAGTCACTGCAATTCAGTGATAAGGATGCCATTTATTTTTAATTTATTCAGTCCACTGTTGAGTCATAGGCAGGATTAGATTTTTCTTTCAATGAGGCAAATTGACAGGAATATGAAAAACAGTTTCTTAGAAAAATAAGTAACCCCAAGAACCTTTACAATTTCTACACACATACCCCTCCTTACTATTAGTGTTTAATATGTAACTCTCCAATTACTGTGTTTGCAAAGCAACTGTCAGGCTTTGGGGAGGTATAGCAACCTAACTCATTACTGTCACTCAGATCCTTCGGAGTTAGCACATGACAAATTTCACGTACATCAGTTACTGCAGCCAGCTGGTGCTATCTGCTAATCGATTCAC
This sequence comes from Hemiprocne comata, assembly GCA_020745705.1. Lineage (NCBI taxonomy): Eukaryota > Metazoa > Chordata > Aves > Apodiformes > Apodidae > Hemiprocne > Hemiprocne comata. The sequence goes on from CM036586.1 coordinate 76,848,394, forward strand.
TCAGCACAATGTCAGGCTTTGAGTTTAATCCCTAGCTGCTTTCCAAAGATCAGACAGTAGACTAGCATTGAGGGGGTGCAGAAAGGATGTGTGTAGAGAAAAGCACGTGGGGGACAAAAGGGCATTCCAGATGTCAGAGCACAGTAAAGCTACATTTATTTTTTCAGCTGGTAGTGAATGAGAAGATAAAAAGATATATTTCTCTCTGACTGGATTACAAGAACACACAGAAACATCAGGTAAAATGTCCAAAGCTCCATTTTAGTAGGTGTTTCACAAAGAAATGGTAAGCCATTTTGCAAGAGGTCTCACGATTGAGGTAGTCTGAAAAGCTGATTCCTGGAAGAGTGAGGATTTGCTCTGCAGTATCTTTAGATACAGCCATCAGTTTTGCTGAGCGCTAACTCATCTTTCCTCAGCAACATTCCCACTATTTGCATAGACTCTGAGGGCTGTTATGATGCATCAGATCAGCAACTGCTGCAGCAAACTTAATAACTAGAACAGCATAAACAACGGGTTCCTCCCTGTCTGAGCCATTTTTAAGAAACAGTGAATTTTCAGAACTCCTAAAAGGCTTGCATTTCTAGAAAGCAACTAGGGATTGCAATACCTGCGCTGCTCATCAGAGGTACATGGATTCTCTAACCATCCACTTCATATGCTCAACCTAGTCCTGATAAGGTCCTGACACTTTGAATCCCGAATTGATCTTTTACGTCTTTGTTCCCAACACCTTCTGCCTCAAGCTGATTTGGTTGCTTCTTAGTAAGGCACCCTTCCAAGTATTTGGGGGGGAAAGATACGGGGAAGATGTGCTGTACAGCCGACAGAGCAGTTGGAGCAAAGCTGGTATCCAGATCTGTGGTACTGCAGTAGTGAGATAACCTGGGTACCACTAAGGATTCACTGAAAACAATGTATATTTCAGATGTTTATGTGCCACTATCTGTTCTGAACCTGACTTCCATGCTTCCCTGAAGCTAATGCTCCAGCCTCTATATGATTTTTCTTCTAAACTCTAGCACCAAACTGCTGTGACTACACCACCTGAGGAACCTGAAATGACATCCACCTAAACCCTATGGAGATGCTACCTGTGTCAGAAGTAGAACCTGCCATTACATAGCTCCCAGTGGTGACACCCAATAGCACTGCTAGTAAAGATTACTGGCACAATACCAACAAAAAGGGGTCATGATCCCCTGGCACAATGCTGCTAGTTTTCCTATTAAGTTGACAGGAGAGTCAGTAAACCAGAAATGTTTTAGTTTTCACCAACCTAACATGGACCCCCCATTGTTAACACCTACTGGGACTTTTCCTTCAACAGAGGCATCTGGGGCTTCTTCCTCCTTCCCAGTTTTGCCTCTGACCACAGGACAAAGCTCCAGGATGCCACAGTATGATCAAAAGGCAATCAAGATTTATTGAGTGATCACAGATCTCTTATAACACAACTTTATTGTCCTTTCTGTCCTGAAAATGCTGCACAGATATAACTAAGGAAAGCTTCCTTTTTACAGTGCAAAAAGCTAGAAGATAGCATCTGAAACAAGTCATACGTGTTGATGATAAATCGTCCTCATGAGCACAATTTTCTGCCTTTGTTATTTATATAATTTCATAAGTCCCAGATGAACAGACTGTCATGAGCAATGAAAGAAAAGACGCTGAAGCATGCTGTGTAAGCGTCCTACAGAAGAAGAGGAAAAAAGCACGGCAACCTAAAAAAAATATCCAAATGTAATCAGAACAGATTAGTGGTTTTGACACGGTGTCAGTATCTTCTCTTATGAGAAGATATTCAGATATAATTAGGCTTCATGTTACAAAGAACCAGAACTAGTAACTTTGATGCAAATGTTTGCAAGCTGGGGACATAGCATTCTCAGAGTCTCTAAAGGAAGTGCTTTACCTTTTGTCTGTTATGTATGAGGACAACCTTAAAGAGCTGGAAAATACTTCGAAGGGTTAGAGTTCTCTGGTGATATGAATTACTCTGGTGATAGTAATTACTTTCTTGCAACTGATTAACTTTTCTTCTTATTTGTTGCTGTAAAAGTTTACTTTCCATATGATTCATTTAGGCCCCACTGCTTTCTGTAAAAAGACTGCAGATGTTAAATATCAACAGGGGATATGCATGAAAGGCTTGTGTTTATGTTAGGTTCGTTTTAGGTACTGGATTTGTAATTGCATTCAAATTCTGTCCCACTGAATCCACTGATTACTCCAGGTTACTAGAGTGAGACTCTATTGTCTCACACCTGACACCTGTGAATCTCCATCAGGTCTAGATAGCAAAATGCTGTCATTATATGGTTTGAAAGGTTTTGATTTTACAACATTTTACAGCCGTACTGTGCAGGTGTGAATACCTACAATAAAAATAGCCATGGAGAAGCAAACTTTACATTTTGGGATCCTGTATATCACATTACTGGGGACTTTATGGGTTCTGTTCTGCTCCATGCTGTCACGGTAGCAGCTGTTACTAAAAATCTCACAAAATCAAGCCACATCAGTTGATTAGCATGTCAACATATTGACAATCACAGAGGCAACATATTCCATATTCTGTTGTTTGTATGATTATTTTTTCCTGTATTCTTCTGACGATTTACATTAATATAGTTACATCATTGTCATTCCTTTGAAGTGATATTAAGTCAAATGAGTGAGATAACATAGAATGCAAGTGGGTGAAAGATGAAAAGAGAGAAATGAGACAGAATCAATTAACTTAATTAATGGCAGACAAACAACAGTAAACAAGAAGTTTCTCAGCAAATTGCAAGTGACATCTGAATCAGAAAGCAGTTTGGAGAGAAATAATGAGGTTACAAAATATTTTAAAATACAATTAAATAGTGTATTTTATTCTAATCTAAAGACAGAATACAACAGCAGTACTTGAAAAGGAAGGGCAAGTTTATGACTTTAGTCTTGCACCACAGGACTCTGTGGGAAAGGGCATGGAGCTGGGCAACAGAAGACATCAGCAAAACTTCCCAGAGCTTGTTTGCTTGCTGTGAGACAACAGGTAAGTCATTAACCTTTCCTTAGAATGGGTTTCCTAAGAAAATGAAGCTTATACAGCCATATTCACTTTGTCTGACACCTCAGGAATGTTTTTGGCCAATTTCCAACACCTCATACAAGAAGTAAATGAAAAATTTCACTAAAAAATTACATTATTTATAGAGAACCCACAGCAAAAGAAACAAATGGAGCTGCATACATTTATCTTCTGATATGAATATAAATGATCTCAAGGAAGAAAGTTATCTGTGTTTCATAGCTTCGTAGGACACACTGCTGAATTTCTGTAACATACATCTTCACTCTGCTTTTCCACAGAGGAAAACTGAATTTTGCAAAATCAAGGTGAAGAAGTAAGTTAAGGTTAAAAAAAAAAAAAGAAAAAGAAAAAGTTATGTATAGTTCTACTGGAAGATGTTACAGATGTATGCACTGTTCCAATAGGTCATGCCTCTCAGAAATAACTCATACAGGAATACCCTGAGACTGTCAGATTTTCAGAAAGATCTACAGCAGTGCACAAGGTGATAAGATTAAAGTCTTAAGTTTGAACTTTATTCTAAGGGAAAGTGGAATATAACAGAATTTCTTGCACAATTTTGGCTTAGGACAGAAAAAATCATCAAATGACCTAAAGTGTAGTAGTTAAATAGCAGTCAGTTTTAAATGTGGAGCATTCTTACCTATAAGCTACTGTTTAAACGATTTATTAACTGTACTTCCTATTCACCTTTATTAAATGGAAAACATATCAGAATTCATTATCCAAAGGTATGATATCCAGGTGACACAATATTTGAGGCATAAGGAATAAACAGTTAGCACTCTGTAGAATACTTTTTTTTTTTTTTTTGTAAATTAGTTATTTAATAGTTGTATAAATAACAGGGAATAAAGAGATTTGTGGTACAATTCAGTTAAGATCTTAGAATGAGATCTGGAAAAAGATTCTAAATATTCACGAGTGAGACTGTCTCACAATTTCATCTGCCAGCTGTGGTAATTGTTTCCAAATAATTTAGCATACCTTGGAAGTCTGATAACCTGCTTGTTCCATGACTTGATCCACAGTGCTCAGTGTTTTACTACTATAAAACTTCATGAAAAGAAAAATGGTAAGTATGTACTTATTAAAATTAAGCAGCCATCCCTGGAGGTAACTGAAGGGCTGGTGTGGGCTCTTTGCAGTTCCTCCACAGATACAAGAATTGGGTCACTATTCAAAAAGTGCTATGAGGACAGTTTTGAAAAACAAAATAGATGAATTGAAAGGTAAGGAAATGCTGGATTCAGCAGAGAAGTTCACCATTATCATAATCTATTAATTTCCTGTTCATTAAGTACAAATTTGAATACTGCCTAACAATTCACACAGCAGTTAAGACAGATCATTTTAGCAGGAGCAAGAATTAGTTCACTGAAAAGGTGTATTTACTTCAGTTTGAATGGAATATAATTTATATTAAATAGCAGCCCTCTTACTGAAGTCTTCTCACAGGACTAGTGTGAGCAAGAAGTGAGTGCAACCTGGTTTTGGTTTGTGTTTTTTTAAGAGGAAGCTCTTGACATGTGTTTACTACATAACAGATTATTTCTAAGCCCAGGTGAAGGAGAAGTTTTCAGTTAAGAGGACAACAAGAAAAATAACTCATAATCCTAAGAGTCTTCCAACATAGGCATTACCTAAGAAGTCACTGAGTTTTAGCTGTGCAAAATCTCTGGTTACCTCATAGGAAGATGATTCTAGAAAATTTTTTTTTTTTTTTTTTGATGGAAGAAACATTTTAGTCTTCATCCATAAATAACTTAGTGGTTCACTTTTCAATTTTTTTAAAACTAACTTTTTGCTGAAAGAGAAGAATCTGTAAATTTGAGAATATGTTGTGTTTTTCCTCCGTGATAAAGAGGTTGACCACTTGCCTGAACTGCAAAGCTCATCTGCAGCTTAACTGCAGAACTATGGACCATCTCTCTTAAATGCAGAGACAAATGAAGGATACCAACACGAGAAAGGGTTTTAATAGTTTGCCATGAAGCATTTTGGAACATCTAAACAATACAACATTATAATAATTAAGGCACAGATTTCCTACCATGTGTTTTTTATTTTCCATTGATAATGGGAAAATCACTGTCATTTGTATTTTCAAGGAAAGTATACACTCATCAGGAGAATGTGGTCTTCCTCTACACTTACTGGACTTACAACACTTAGATTATTAATCACCTATTATAATATGATTGTTGAAAACAATAATTTTCCCTTTTCTTTTCCCTTTGGCTGTTAAAAGGAAATAAAAGAGCTTTGTGACCAAAGTATTTGCAGGCTGAGATTGACAGCTAGTATATGACATCATGAAGTATAGAGTTATTACAGGATCATTTGATTTAAAAGTTTCTCACTGTACACTTCAGCTTTCAAGAAGATAATTTATATAGATGAATAACATGGGTGAAAACTACCCATAGTGTTGCCATAAGACATTGGGTCACCTTAGCAAATGCACTAGACAGTAAACAAAAATGTTTTGTCTTTGAACAGGACCAATGAATAGTGTCATGGGCTTTTAAATTCTGTTTGCCAAAAATTGAAAGATTCAGCAACTGGACGAGATTAATGTTGTTTTGCTGCTGGCTTTAAATATGTATTCCAAATCATGAAACTCATTGTTTCTAGATGAAGCTTCATCAGGCTGAAGGTAAAACTGCCTCTTGCATTTTTCTCCTATCTATCAAACTACTTGTCCACAGTAAATTAGAGCATTTATGCTTCATGTTCTCGGAGTTTAAATGGCTTTAGTGGAGGTCAGAGTAAATACCGCATGCTCATGCAACCCATTTGTTTTAAAGGGGTTTAGCAGAAGAAAATAAAGTGTTGTATGAAGGAGCTTTTAACAGGCAGCTGCTTGATTTTTGGCAATTCTAAGGAAAATGTTGAAATAAAGGAATATGACAAAGCTACGGCATCCAAAATGCAAGACAATGAACAAATCATACTACACCCTTCTGGACTGCCGTGAGGCAGTACTCATCTGTTGGCTTCAGCATTCACAAGGATGCTTCTCCTCCCTCTTTGGGCTTTCCAGGTGGCCACCTCTCCTACCAGCTTGCCATTAGCTTCCAGCAGAAAATGCTACTTCCCCCCTCCCCTTTTCCTCCTAGCACTTCAGGCGCTTGAGCACTACCAAGTGGTTGCTTACATCGGTTACATTATAAATCTGGTGGTACAAGACTCGGCACCACTTGGCTTGTCCCTTCTAAACGTTTATTGCTCCTGTCCTGATGACTGATGCTTGTTTCACATCTTGCTTATGTTGTCCTCAAAATTTGCAATCCTGTAGGTGGTTACCTCATGTACAAGGTGGTAATAAACCCTTCCCCACCTTGTTAATAAGTCTCTCCAACCCGTGGGCCATGTGCTTGCTGGCTGTCCCGATACACCATTTTAATTCTTGCAGCTGCAGCTATCAAGCCTTTTGCTGTCAACCTTTAAAACGACAAAAGTTGTACTTTCCTCTTAATGCTTTCAGAAATGTAAGTTACTGTAAAGTTAAAGTTAACTTGGCATGTTCTGGGTCATCAGGCGATATTATTTTGCAATGCTTTTAGCATTTTAATGAAATGCACTGAATTTTACTAAGGCTCATTGCTCTCAAGGACGTGCTAAAGTTGTACATGTTTTCCCCCAAGGTGTAACTGAGGAAGCACTTTTGCTGTCCAAAGGCTCCCTAGACAAGTCAGCAGCAAAGATTTCAGTGTCTTCTACTGGATCAGGTTTTAATTGGAAGGAAATTCACAGATAAAAATTAACGTGGGAAGGGGTTTGCTATCTTCTCATGAAAGTTGTTATATAAACCCAACTCCACATCTCATTAACTGCTTGAAGTTACGATATAAATACAAATATTTGATGGCAATATAATCTTACCCTTCCTGAAACAAGTAGATTATGTGCTACATCACTGTCCACTGGAAGCATTAACAGCTATTGTGGAGGAAATTAATTGCTTAATTCTACTTTCTAAGCTGCAAGCTAATTAGCAGAATAGCACTAAGCATTAGTTACCAGCTCTACAGTATTTCTTTGAAATGTCAGTCACTTTATTCGCTAGTGGGAGGTGTACTGTAGGTTTCTGTGAAGTTATAGCAATTCCCAAGAATAAACACTCAACATGAAATGATATTTAAGAATTCAAGCATAACTGGAAGTATTCTCTCAAGATTTCATGTCATCCAAATTGTTCATGCAAATGATCCTAATCCCAAGCATAATTGTATCTATCTTCTGCAAATATTTCAGTACATAAACACAGTATAGAAACAGTAATACAGAAGGTAACTTATTCTGTGATCTCAAAGGAAGATGTGCAGTTCCTTTGGATTATGTGTACTGCTTCATCAGATACCAAAACTTCAACAAATGCTATGATGTGACTCATAAGCTCACCTTTCTTTGGAAAATACTGTTAATGGTACCTAAATAACATAGTTAATTCTGGAATGTAACCACTGTGTGTTGATTTCAGTTCTTCAGTAATCCTCTAGTTCACTGCTGTCTTTCCAACATTGCCATGAGACACTGAATGATATAAAATGTCTTACAATCTTGGCATGTATTGCCCAGCACATTCACCGGCAAGAAAAAAAAATCTGATGTAAACCCATGTGCACATTTTTCCTTCTGTGGATAGGACTGGCAAAAGTTATGCTGAAAGTAAATTAGGAAAAATCAAGTATCAGAAGTAGATTAAAATAATGTATAGTTATTTCAGAACTAACATGGGTTCAGACCATTTCACATTGCCTCTACTTCAAATCCATGTTAAATCAGAAGAGCCCAATTTGAATTCCATCAGTTTACATTTTTAAAACTTACAAATAATTTTGTCTCTATATGGTTAATTTCTCTCATGCCCTGTATTTCAGAAATATTAATGTATCTGTTTTCTTCTTTCTGTATACTGGAAAAAAAATTCTGTAAAGCATTACATTTTCTCCAGACATCTCATGTAAATTTTCATCCTCAGAAGCTTTTGTATGTTTTGGTTTACTGCATGGAAGCAGAACATGCATGCTAAGGGGAGCAGCCCCAAAGTTGACTGCAGGCCAAATCTCACAACATTAGTAGTGAATCTGTCATCTTAACTGTCAGTATAGCTGATGGGAACTCCAGAATGTGCCTGTGGTAAGGCAGTGTACCCCAAAGACACACAGTTTTTCACTTGAGCTCTCAACCCCACTTCAGTACATCTAGTTTCATATTGGCATAGGCCACAGAACATAATTATGGTACTGTGGACATTTCTTAATGTCAGATTTCTAAAATAAGGAGAGGCATGCCTCTTTCTTCTGCCTGCTGCTCAACTACAGGCATATTTGTAACTGGGGGTGCAGAATATGGGTGCATCTGTTTCTATAAATAAGCTGAGAGCTGAGATAGCTGGATCCTGAAGAGCCAACACGACATCTTAGTTTCATAGTGGTTACTTACAATGTGGCAGTTCCCGAATTCCATGTCTTCTTTTAGTGACTACTAACATTTAGTCCAAGTGAGAAATTGTTAGAGTAAGGCATATGCCATATAGTTCTAGTACATGGAGGTGTTTATGTAGGACCAAATGCTCCTAATTAAAAAAAAAAAAAAAAAGACACAATGAAACATGTTCTGACATATACTATAAAAGGAGTCCTGGTTATTTGCATTACAGTAGCACTATGGAGTACCACAACATATGCCTCATGGTACTAAGTACACTGTAAATGCAGACTGAGATGCTCCCTATCAAGAGTTCACAGTTTAAATATACAAATTTTCTGGAAATACACTACTGCTTTTCACCTCTGCTGAGAGGATAGCTGAATATTAGCTGATGGTAACTTCTAGGAACTAGTTCAAATGGACATAAGAAGGAAACTTCATTGCAAGACAACTACAGATCAAGGAAGAAGGCTGCACAGACTTACTGCTGTGAACTTTATGCTGCTGGAATGAGTTTATAGAAAGTCTTCTTTGCTACCATTTCTGCCTTTGTGGTATTTAGAATATCAATTCTAATAGATAGGAGAATAAGATCAAATCAATTGGAGTAATTACTGGATAGCTAAAACTCTACTGCCCAGCCCAGGCACTGTATGACTCGTTGTCATCATGATCTGCACTTTTGCTGATGGGCATATATTAGCTGATGAGAAATCACTAGCAGTTTAACTATTTCTTTCTTTATAGTTGGTTCCATACCAGTAAAAGTATCAGTACCAATACATAGTGACGGATATTTCTGAAATTTGCATTTGGAAGGGATCTTCTGGATCAGGGTGAAGAAAAGTTAGATTTTTAAATGTTTTATTAGGAAGGACACTTGGGCATGGTTGCTCTTCCTCCATTAAATAAACTTAAATTGATCAGTAAAGGCAGGAGCACCATTTCAGAAATACAAAGCAATCACTGAAAGGACAGAAATGTAGAGTGCAAAAAAACCCTAAAGAAAAACAGTAATGTCATAGCCAGACATTTGTATTAGAAGAAAACAAAGGTTCAGTCAAGTCACGGGGTTATTGTCATTTTCCCTACAGAGCTGATTTAATTACCAAGATTTTATAATATTTTCAAGAGAATTCATTCAAATGACAAGTCTTCCATTTGATTCTGAAACCAAAAGGATTTAACAGGATGTGCTTTATGTACATTTTAAAGCTCTTCCTCACCCTCAGTGAAACAGTGAAATAGAACCCTCACTCTGAACCCTCAGACTTATATCCCCTGCTAGTGGCAGAGCCATATAAGATTATAAAATAGTAGAAGTCTTCAACTACATCTTTAGAAATTCACACAGTGAAAGTTCCTGTTTTCAAACCCTGGCTTCTGCCTCAGTATGGCCACATAGAAATGCCAGCTCTACTGAGAGGGAATTCTGCACACATATCTTCTAGCAAAACCTTCTATTTTCAGTCCTTGTCCATCCTGAAATCATTCACATACTCAGTTGGATACTAAACTTAAATGGGGACAGGCTTTTTAGCAGGGCCTGTAGTGATAGGACAAGGCGTAATGGTTTTAAACTGAAAGAGGGGAGATTTAAACTAGCTACTAGGAAGACATTTTTTTACAATGAGCGTGGTGAAACAGTGGAACTGTTGCGCAGAGAGGTGGTAGAAGCCCCACCCCTGGAAACATTCAAGGTCAGGTTGGACAGGGCTCTGAGCAACCTGATCTAGTTGAAGATGTCCCTGCCTGTGGCAGAGGGGTTGGACTAGATGACCTTTAGAGCCCCCTTCCAACCCAAACCATTCTGTGATTCTAAACAATTAACAATCTTATTTTGTCTAACTGTGCTGGGTTGGCCCTGGCCAGCAGCTAACTACCCACCAGACACTTGTTCAACCTCTGACTCCACCAGAATCAGGGAGAGAATCAGAAGAGCAAAGGTGCGAAAAACTCTTCTGTTGAGATAGAGAGTTTAATAAGGGGGGAAAAAAAGAAAATACAAAAAGGTGATGTAAAGGTGATCACCTCCCACCAGCAAACTGATGCTGAGCAATGGCTACTGGAAATAACTACCCCAGGGTTACGTGAAGCTAGATGGTATGGAATAGTACTTTGGCCAGCCCAGGCTGGCTGTTCCAGCCGTGTCCCCTGCTGGACTCCTGCCCACTGCCAGCCTCCTCGATTTGGGGGCAGAGTGAGAAACAGAGATGGCCTTGATGCTGTGCGAGCACTATTCAGCAACAGCTGAATAGGGTGTCCTCATCACTGTTCTAATAAGCAGTCTAAAACACAGCACCCTAGAGGCTGCTAGGAAGAAAACTAACTCCATGCCAGCCAGACCCAGCACACTTAACGCATGTAGACTTTCACAAAGCTAGCTCTGGCTGACAACAGCACTACAGAAATGAAAACTAAACCCAGGGAAGCTGTATCTTACAGCAGATTCCCAACTTGGGAATCAAAAATAAGTGAGATTGGTTTGACATGAACACCTGCCTCTTGCATTTAATAAAGTTAGTGAAGTTGAGTATCTTCCTCACGTTTCTGTCTTAGGCACCAGTCACCATGAAGTCAGGTTCCAGATTTCCTGCTGCTGTACTTTTACTTGCTTCGTTTATCAGCTCTCCTCCTCACTGAGCTTTTAAAATTAAATACTTTTTGTAAAATTAAAAATTCAGCTTTGTGCTTTTTTCTAGAATATTAAAATTACTATTTTTAGCTTACAATTTTCTTGTGATCTTGGCTGAAATTAGACCAATAGTGCTCTCAGAGTGTTTTTCAAATTCTTTCTATAATTGGTTTAAGTTCTTATCTCCTACAGATGCTTTGCATTCCTCAGTATCTCATAACATTTGGAGAAAGGTTGAATCACTAAAATTAACTCATTGTGAGACTGCAATCAGAATCTCCAGGGGCCTGGACATTAAGGTGTCAATGTAATTTATTACTTTTTAGAAAACACTTGTTCTTGTATGAGCAACTTCCTACAGTGAAAAAATAGGGGGAAAAAGGCAACTCTGAGCAGTTTAGGAATTAGGAATTCAGAAGTTAGGGCAAATTCCTTAGTATCACTTATCTAATGCTGTATTAGAACACGTGAACAAAAGGATCAAGTCAAGGTTGTCCAGCTTTATTATAATATTTCTTACAGTGAGGGCTTGATTTTGTAGCTTCAGTATTCTTTCAGAATAGTTTTTCTTCTGCATAGTAAAATCTGTGCTCTTGTTAATATTAACATAGCCCCTAAAGTTACACAGTTATGTTTGGGCTTCTGGCAGCCAAGCAGGTTCTGCTAAATAATAGATTGTTAATAACAAGATGCTGGGATAATCTGCTCACAAAGGAAAGAAATGTCAAATAGCAATATGTTTGCATATAATTATGTTACTGTCGTTCAGAACATCCTTATGTGTGCAGTGTTAGGCACTGTTAATCAAATAAATCTGCATATCTAATTCCCCCTGTACTTGGAGGCCTGCTGTAGTGTTAGTTCCAGAGGCAAGAGGATAAGAGAAGAACAGAGGGCACAATATGCCTCTGTTGGTGTGCACGCACAGCACTATCAGCAGGTACCCTGCTGTGCTGTTAGATCAGCATTGTTCTTCCCAGTGAAACTTCCTTACAAACAGCTGGCTGGTTGGTGAAAAAGAGACAAGGCTTAGGCAGAGCCAGGTGAAAAAAAAATCACTTGCCTTTGTTCTTCAGCACATGATGCTTGTGAATTTACAAGCTTATGAACTTATTATTTCTTTCTGGTCTGGCTGTATAGTCCTTAAACATAAACAACCAGACATTTTGTGGGTTTTTAATAAGCAAGTCATTGAACTTTTAAGCTCCTTTGAACACAGGATGCCACAACCAAAAGGCAGAGAAGGGCCCATTTCACAACTGGGTGGCTGCTGGTGCCAGCACACCACCCGTGCTGACAAGGAGCACTGCAGCTCCTGCTTCCCATCCCTGCCCTCTATCAAGCTGGTGCAGCAGCTCTGCCCACCCAGGACCCTCCTTCTCTGGGCCCCAGTGCTTTCTGCTGTCAGCAGCCAGGTAGCAGAGCATGGGTTCCAGTACATGGCAGAGATATCCTGCTAGGGTGCTTATTGGTAAAGATTGACCCAAAAGCCCTGTATTTGAGCACCCTAAATTAATTCAACTCTTTAATAACATGAGTAAAACCCCAGAGCTGAGGGAAAACACAATTCTAAATGCAAGACACATTTCTGAAATTACCTAGCATGGAAAAGCAGATCAGTTTCTTTGGAAGAATCACTTAACCCAGATCATTTAAGGGACTGGGTTTACTGCATGGCCCCACAAAGAGTGCCCATATCACCAGGGCTGGTAAATTGATGTAGTGTGAAAGTGGTAAGCTACAAAAGGACATCCTCAGCTGCCAAAAAGAGATAAGGCTGGGCCCTTACCTCTGCTTGTTCTCCATCATATATTCCAATGCAGTGGCCCTGTTTCCAAATACCTTATGTAATCACAATGTTTATAAGCATGGAGGGGAAAGGGGGTATACATGTTTGTCAGTAAATCAGAGTACTGATCCCCCCCCCAAATGACAGTAGAAGCATTTTAGGTCCAAAGATAAACCTGCAGCCCTTGTTGTAGTCAAACAGGGGGTATTGGATATCATAGCATGGTTTGGGTAGGAAGGGACCTTGCCGGTCATCTACTTCCAACCTCCCTGCGTGGACAGAGACACCTCCCACTAAACCAAGTTGCTCAAAGACCCATCCAACCTGGCCTTGAACACTTCCGGGGATGGGGCTTCCATTACTCCCCTGGGCAAACTGTTCCAGTGTTTCTCCACCCTCACAGTACAGAATTTGTTCCTAATATCTAGCTTAAATCTCCCCTCTTCCAGTTTGAAACTGTTCTGCCTTGTCCCGTCACTATATGCCCTTGTAAAAAGGTCCTCCCCAGCTTTCCTGTAGCCCCTTCAGGTACTGGAAGGCTGCTATAAGGTCTCTGATCATCTTTGTGGCCCTCCTCTGGACTCGCTTCAACAGCTCCATGTCCTTCATGTGCTGTGGGCTCCAGAACTGGACACAGCACTCCAGGTGGGGTCTCATGAGAGCAGAGGGGCAGAATCTCGACCTGCTGGCCATGCTGCTTTTGATGCAGCCCAGGACATGGCTGGTTTTCAGGGCTGCAAGTGCACATTGCTGGCTCATGTTGAGCTTCCACCCCGAGTGAGGCTTCATTAGGTTTTCTGTAAAATTTATAGCTTAAGCAACTACAACTAATTATATTTCTCGCTGACAGTGATAACGAAACTCTTTATTCCCTGTCTGTCAAGCCGGTGCTCCTGCGAAGAGCCACCCCTCTGCTTTCCACCCCATCAGCACGACATGGGACAGCAAAGGGCTACGGGGCCGCTTTCCAGGCGTGACAGCCAGCCCGTTTCTGACCGTCCTTGCCCGTGCGGGCGGCGGGGAAGCGAGAGCCCCCTCTCCCTAAATCCCCCTTCTCCATGGCGGCTGGGCCAGGGACCGTGGCCGAGGCAGTGGCGCTCGGCTGGGCCATGGCTGCCCCCTGGTGGCGGCGGCGCGGCACTGCTCGGCCGCCCCGGCACCACACACTGCCGCCCCTCACCCTCCCTCCATTTGGAATAAGAGGGAGCAAAATGGAAAGAAGAAATGGGGCGTGCCGAATGTAATCCAGAGAGATCAAAGAACAGCGTTTAGTGTGATGTAAGAACAGACGTGCGTGTATGAAAGTGACCGCGGCTAGGTCAGCACTCGGCTCTATGACAGGGAAAGGTGACAGCAACAGCTGCACAGAGAGGGTCTCATCATGGCTCAGGGGTCAGTGATAACATCCAAGGGCACTAGAGAAATTAGGTTTTAGGAGCCTACCCAGGAATGCTTAGGCTACTGGTAGCCATCATTAGTAGTACTTCCAGAGCAACCTCACATTTCACAGTTTTCATAGAATGGTTTGGGTTGAAAGGGACCTCATCGATCATCTAGATCCAATCCGCTTGCATGGGCAGGGACACCTCCCACTAGACCAGGTTGCTCAGAGCTCCATCCAAGCTGGCCTTGAACACTTCCAGGGAGGGGGTTTCCGCAACTTCCCTGGGCAACCTGTGCCAGTGTCTCACCAACATCACGCAAAAGAATTTCTTCCTTATGTCTAACCTAAATCTCCCCCTTTCAGTTTTAATCCATTACCCCTTGTCCTCTCACTACAAGCCTTTGTAAAAAGTCACTCCCTGGCCTTCCTGTAGGCCACTGTGAGGTCTCCCCAGAGCCTTCTCTTCTCCATGCTGAACAACCCCAACTCTCTCAGCCTGGCTTCACAGGAGAGGTGCTCCAGCCCTCTGATCATCTTCATGGCCCAACAGTTTTTCACCACAAAAGAGTAGAAAAGTGTCCCAGAAGCTTCATGCCATTTCTCAATCAACTGCAAAGTTTATGAAAAAGTGCTTTTTTCATAATTTACTTTTATGAAAATGACTTCAGCATTTTTACGGACTTTTTTGAGGATGTGATGATTTTGTTTGCTCTCCAATCAGCTTCAAATATTTTTGCAGACCCTATTGCAATAGTTATTGTATGTACAGTCAACATAATTTTTGACCGCAAAAACTCTCCAGTGAGTGGGCAGGTGTCACGCTGTCATCTTTAGATGCTAGTCAGTACCATTTTATTGCCACCTGCTGTACCTCTGTTATTTAATTCTAAGTCTTTTTCTCTGTCCCAGAACTAGAATTTTCTGTATGATAATATAGGAAATTATTTATGCTAATTGTTACAGTTAGAGTAGGATAAAATGATGAGTAGTAGTTTAACATTTATGAGTACTATCATAAGGCAAATTAGATCAACCTGGCTTGAGTTACATTGGAATGAAGTCACAGGGTATTTTATCTGAAGGTGATGCAAAGATGAGTTAGGACTTCCTACAGCTAAAGGTTAGAAGTAACATATTAAGTGCCAGCTACTCCAATAAACGGAAGATGGTATCATCATTCTTGAGTAACTTATGTAGATTTAACCATCTTCCTCAGAAGAGAAGAAAGGCCTGATTGCATTCCTATGCCCCTAAACCTTTACCCTGGATGTGCCCAAACAGTTCTTCTAAGTCAGTTTCTCGGCTTAGGCAAGTTAAGGAAGATGTCTGCCCTAACAAATAATTACCCCTCTCCTACATTTTTACTCACGATCTTGCACATCAGCATTTCTTCTCATACATTTGTTTCTATTTTCTTACTACACCCATGAAACTATATTTTGGATACTATATTTTGGATCTGTGATTTTAGCATGTGAATTATCTGTGTGATACATGCTGCCTTCTCCCCCATTTACTTTTGTTGCACCACTAAGTTGTTCCACAAGATTTCTTAGCAGATTTTATGGAAGTCAAGTGTCTTTGGGCTGGTTCCTTGAATTTTTCTCCTTAAAGTGTTTGGGGACCAATAATGTGTTTCAGGATCAATACTAATCCTATCATGTTTATGCTTTTGGTGGGTTGGCCCTGGCTGGATGCCAGGTGCTCACCAAGCAGCTCCATCACTTCTCTCCTCAGCTGGACACAGGAGCAAAAATCAAGCTAATGGCTCCTGGGTTGAGATAAGGCCAGGGAGATCACTCAGCAGTTACCGTCACGGGCAAAACTGACTTGACTTGGGCAAATCAGTTTAATTTATTACCAATCAAATCAGAGTAGAGTAATTAGAACTTAAAACAAATCTTAAAACACCCTCCCCCCACCCGCTCTCCTCTTCCTGGGCTCAACATCATTCCTGATTTCTCTACCTCCTCCACCCCAGCAGCTCAGGGGGACAGGAAATGCGGGTTGTGGTCAGTTCATCACAGGTTGTCTCTGACGCTCCCTCGTCTTCAGGGGAGGACTCCTCATACTCTTCCTCTGCTCCAGCATGGGGTCCTTCCAAAGGGAGACAGTCCTCCATGAATTCCTCCGCGAGTTCTTCCCACAGGCTGCAGTTCTTCACAATCTGCGCCTACATGGGTCTCTTTCAGGGTGCAGTCCTTCAGGAACAGACTGCTCCAGCAAGGGTCCTCCACAGGGTCACAAGTCCTGCCAGCAAACCTGCTCCAACATAGAGTCCTTTCTCCATGGGGTCACAGGTCCTGCCAGGAGCCTGCTCCAGCATAGGCTCTCTAGGGGGTCACTGCCTTCTTTGGGCATCTGCCTGCTCCACCATGGACCTCCATGGGCTGCTGGGGTTCAGCCTGCCTCTCCACAGTCTTCACCATGGGCTGCAGGGGAATCTCTGCCCTGACACCTGCATCACCTTCTTCCGCTCCTTCACTGACCTGGCTGTCCGCAGAGTTGGTTCACTCACATATTCTCACTCCTTTCTCTGGCTGCAGTAGCACAGTTTTTCCCCCTTCCTAAATATGTTATCACAGAGCTGCGACCACCATCACTGATGGGCTCAGCCTTGACCCGCTCAGCAGCAGGTCCATCCTGAAGATGGCTGGTATTGGCTCTATTGGACATAGGGGGAGCTTCCAGCATCTTCTCACAGAAGCCACCCCTGTAGCCCCCCCTGCTATCAAAACTTTGCCACGCAAGCCATATACAATGCTTAACCTGACATACCTTTGGAGCACAGCAGTTTTCTTTTCTTTGTCTTCATACAGAGAACTCCGCAAAAGGCAGCCTTCATCTTCAGCTAGTCTCCTGGACCAAGCCCACGTGCAAGCCCACGGCATCAGCTTTCAAGTACTTGCAGAAAAAACAAGCCCTGCGTTCTCATGCTTTAAACAGTTTCTTCCACAGCCACTAGCTGACGCTGCAAGCAAAGCTCTCCTCTAGCAATCGGCCAAAACGAATTGCAGACTGTCAGGGATGAATTTTTTTTTTTTTTTTTTTCCCCCCAGTTATTTTTCCTTTCCTTTGAAAACTTTATAATCTAGAGATGTGCACTGCTCCTGAAATCTGTCACCTTTCCTGCGGGAATGCTGTTCTTGCCTTCTCTGGGACAGCAGTTAAATACAAGTTGTCTGAATTTTCTACTTGAGTATCTTTTCCTACAGTATCCACCACTTAATATTGTACTTACAGAGTTAACGAGTATTTTCCAAAGTCCTTAAACAAAGCGTCTTTCATTCATGAAAATATTTTGGCCATCATTCACCAGAGATCAATCATTTCCATTTCTGAACTACTAAGAAAGATGGACAAATCTGCCAACATTTTTAGGATGATCTCTTTTTCTCCCTAATCAATAACACTTTGTCACAAGAGCTTAAGTATGAGATGCATTTGTTTCACCTTTCCAACTCTAGGATAAATCTTTTAAATTTTACCTCTCTTTCTAAAGCAGACCTGGAAAATTTTAAACTCTTTACATGGATTGTGTCAGATAGGCCTAATTGTTCCTCGATTGTGTATTTTGTCTTGTGTGTTGCCTTGTTCTGTTAGTTCTACTGGGGGGTTAATAGAAGAGTTATGCCTATTGACACCAGAAAGAAAAGTCATCTTTGTGGATAAAAAATTCCTTGAGCGTGCATTTTTAAAGAGTTATGCAAAACTGCCAAGTCTTTCCCTGAGAGATATCATCTTCCTGTCACTGTGAGTTGAGAAAAACACAAGCATTTGCCACCTGGAACACACATGCAATATTGAAATAATGAGCAATATTGAAATAATGAGCATATATTCATATTTGCATTTGGACCCAAACTCCTTCATTTTCAGCTCTGCCTGTCAGCAAGCAGACCCCTATCCTATAAAGACTAACTTTTTCATGCTGTGAATAATTGTAAGTCAGGCAATTCAGAGTGCAGAATAGCAACTATGAGTGTAATTTTTTTTTACTCTCAGCATAAATATTGTAAAACATTACACCTCTACTGCTGAATATTTTCTTCTACATCTATCAGTTTCTAAACTGTCAAAACAATTTCAATTCTTTAGAAAATGTAAAATCTCTGATAAGGACAAAAAATAGGTAAAAAATCCTTCTTTTCAATTTTTTAGGGTTTCCCAATAATAAATGCTTATTAGTCTGTGACAGTTTGTGCATGGAAACAGTTAATAATTTTTTCCCTGTATCATTATAATCTGTAATTAGCGGCTCTAGAATCCAAATAAAATAGTGGCAGAATTGTGGTACTAACCCTATGATATTGTCATAACAGTGGGGCAGATGGTATTTCTACAAATTTGAGTCTAGAATTAGGGATTAATCAAACAAAATGATGTGCATTTGAATGTTCTCAAAGTCCCCTCAGCATGATCCCATAGTCCTGGATTGCTTTATCTGCAGTGAAAATACAGGCTATTATTAAAGACACGGTTTAGTGTTGGTGAGATTTGGGGAAGCAAAGGAATAGAATGAAAGGATGAGTGGTAGCAACCTAAGTAGAAAGGGAGGGACAAAAGGAAGGGAGAAGGAAGGAAGGAAGGAAGAAAGGAGACAAATGGGGGATGAGATGAAAACTTTTCTCCTCAAGTGAAAGGCTAGTCTGGGAAACTCTGCTGTCTTGAAGATTTCACCTTCATCTGTCCTTTTCATCTCTCTGCCTTCCAATTGTTTGTCCTCACCTGCTGTTGCCTGTCTGCATTTCATCTTTGTGGCTGACATCCCAGGCAAGATTATTTTAGTTTTCTGAGGTATTTGTACTTCATACAACATGTAAGTGCTCAAATCACAGAATTTTTCTGTTATGTATATAAATATCAGTGTCTGTAAGCTCGATCTCAGAGATCTCAGAACTCCAGACAGTGGGCTGGTACTGAGCCCAAAGGCTGTCCTGAGATGCAGTGAGAAACATGAGATCACAGAAATCACAGAATCATCAGGGTTGGAAAAGACCTGTAAGATCACCAAGTCCACCTGTCAACTCAGAAAAACCCGCCATGCCCACTAGAGCATGCCCTGAAGTACCACGTCTACACATTTTTTTAATACCTACAGGGATGGTGACTCAACCACTTTCCTGAGCACCCCTTTTCAGTGCCTGGCCACTCTTCTGGTAAAGAAATTCTTCCTATCTAGTCTAAACCTCCCCTGGTGCAAAATCAGGCCATTTCCTCTAGTCCTGTCATTATTTACTTGGGAGAAGAAGCCAACTCCCACTTCACTACAACCTCCTTTCAGGTAGCTGTAGGGGGCAATGAGGTCTCCTCTCAGCCTTCTCTTCTCCAAACTAAACAATCTCAGTTCCCTCAGCCTCTCCTCATAGACCCTCTTCTCTAGACCCTTCATCAGCTTGGTTGCTCTTCTCTGGACACGCTCCAGCAACTCAATGTCCTTGTAGTGAGGGGCCCAAACCTGAACACAGCACTCAAGGTGAGTAGGTGGAGACATGGGAGTCTGTGGAGACCATTGTGGTCACCTTTGCAGTCCCTCAGTGGGCTGATCAGCAAAGGCCTTTCAGTTCTGTTGGAATGAAAAAGGAATGAACAAATGGCTGATTGTAGCCTCCAAAATATTCCTGACTGTGTTAGCTAATTCATTCCTTTCCTCCTATTCCCTTCCACCAAGGCAACTGGCCATAAGAAAGAGATTAGGCACTAGCATTGCAGTATATTGTTAAAAGAGTGCAATGTAAACTTCTGAAATTTTACAACAAATTGTGGCTGCACTAAAGAAAGGAGAAAAAAGAGGCTGGGGTAGCAGGGAGAAACAATTGGTTTCTCTGAGCTGTGTTTATTAGAATGTTTTGCTCTTCTGTCCCCTCATTGTAGAAAGCCATAGCCCATCTTTATGCAGGCTTTATTAATTCTACTTACCACACCCTAGGATATCTCTTCTTGCAAAAACCTGAACAAGACCTTTGGGGAAATAAGAAAGGTTCTCAAGCTCTGGAGGAAGCCGGCATTTGGGAAGTTCCTGCATTTGCTTCTTAAGTTCACAAGAGGGTGGAATTTGTTGAGCGTTTTCTCAGACATTTGCTGTAGCTTTTGGTTAATTCTGATTTCAAACAAACAGCTTAAGGAAAACCAGAGCACAGCTGCCAGGGTGGCTGTCCCAAGGCAGCTAGGAAGAGCTGTGTACAATTCCTGCAGCTTGTTTCATACAAACATTGCAGCTGCTTCGTTCCTTGCACTTCATATGTACAAGCTGTGTCAATGTCAAAAGTATATTTCTTTAGCTCAGGATTGACTAACTTTTGACAGGGAAACGAGAAAAAGCACCAATCCTAGATTATTTTTTTCTCTATAACTAGCTAATTTTTAAAATGTTTACTTTCAGGTAGCAAATACTTTTCCTCATACATGTGTGACATATGTAACGTACACACTATCAAGGGGCAACAAACATTCTAGGCTAATACTAAAAGTATTTAACAAAGAGCTGAAATTGCATCCTGGCTCAGGAAAAGCATGATCTTAAAAACTGAATCAGTACAAAAGTTGATCATTTGAGGAAAAGCTGCTGAAATGCGTATTAAAGTATTAAAACCTAAGCTGTTCTTTTTGGTATTCAATACTGCAGATGCTCCCATTAAAACACGGAGGTTTTCAAACACAGCAGAACCTGTCGTGTCTCCATTCCGCAAAAAGCCTGAGTGAATAGAAGCAAAAGTGAGTTTTGGTGGAGTATTTAATCTCTATGGATCTTTTGACTTGATTCTCAGTCAAGGAACTCATTATTTAAATAAAAAATACACTTGGTTAACTTTTTAACTAGGACTAGCGATTATTTACACAACAATTACTTACACCCCCCTTGTTCGATCCCACCCCTTGCTTTCTGCTGTCTGCATTATTTTTAACTTAATTTAAATAGTTAACGAGCAATTTAAAAGCACAAGAGCAATAATAAGCATCTACTAGCTGCTTACTGTATTGCTAACACTTTTATGGAATGTAGCAGATTCTTAAATATCTAATATAACTTACTCTTCCCTTTAACTATTCCCCTCTCTGTGAGTATCTCATGAAATATGAATTATGCATGTGTAATGTTTTGTATACTCTCATGGCTGCCTCATTTCAGTCATATTACATATGCAGCTTCTATCCAAAAAGGAGAGAAAATGCTTAGTAAATGTTGTTCTATTCCTAATTGAGGTTCTCAGATCTCCACAGTCACTCCAAATTCCCTGCTAAGCATTATGATCAAGAACTGGAATGGGTCATAGAAAGCAAAGTCATCATGACAATCGCTGTGGTAAACCAGAACATGATCAATTTAAACCCATGAAAATGCGACACCAGCTTTTAGCTCAGCCTTTAGAACCGTTTTGAAAGCAAAATTTTGCAAAGGATTCCTTTTCAAAAGCGATGTCTCATGTGCCATCATGTGCAAAATGACCAACTGCTCACAGGTGCACTAGTTCTGTTTGCTTATGTGAATGTTAGTCCCAGGTTCAGCTGGGTGCACAGGAAGAATTAATTATAGAAGTTATATCTGGAGAAAGCACTCAAGGCACCTCATAAACATTTTTCAGTAGCTGAGTTCAGAAGCAGGAGCAGGGTTGTGAAGCATGCTGCTGTCCCCTGCAGAGGCCTTCAGCTGAACTAGGACAGCTGTAGACCCGCTGAGGCTCTGCCTTCTTACAAGATTGCATCACACTCGGCCTCATTAAAAGATTACATCAGACCAAATACACATATTGAACTGCTGTATGTGTTGGTCTCATCTGTGGGATGAACACTATTCCTCACGTGTCTTAAATGGCTCATCTCCCTCCTGCTTGCTCCTGCCCTCCACCCACGCAAGGGCTCTGTCTGACTCTTGACACCTTTGAACAGCATCTGGTTTTGAAAGGACTGAATTACTTCCAATTCCTTCCCCATTTTCAGGTGCTAGTAGTGTTGCAGGATTTTTTGTCAGTTGTGAATATCAAGGTGTATATTTTTCACTCATGGAAATGCATTTGGGGGCAGTTCTTCCCAATTACAGGGCACGTGTAACATATATAGTTCTTAATGAGAGACTCTACAAATGTAGCAAGCTCTCTCCCTATCTAGATAATACATTATGTCTTACAAGTCTGATATTTTTGTAGTATTTCAGGTAATGTGGCAACATGAATTTCATTTAAAAACAAAATTTTTGAATTTTTGTACTTACAGAGAACAGCTTACTAATATAAATCTTGAAAAGCTTAGAACTATGATCTTAAAGAGAAACTTGTTTTACTCAGTTGTATTTTATTTACTCATGACATTTATGAGGCCTCCTATGTTTTCAATGCTTTTAGTTGGCAATATGTAGTAATTTCTGCTAGTTATACTTCTCTCCAATTTGGGTGTGAACTGTTGGATTTCAGGTGTTATTATGGTCTGTCTTTATTTATTAAGTTATACCTAGTGCCAGCATTATTCTTGCTCGGGAATATCTTCACAGTATCTTTCTTGGTTTAATGCTAGAGAAAGATTTATATACAGAATAAGTTGTAACACTTTTATCAGAATATTAATATATTTGCCCTCTCCTTAAAATGCCCCACATAATCCCATCCCTTTTCCCCAAAGGTCTGTTTTCTGTTTATAGCAGAATGGTTGAATAGCAGGGAAAAAGAAAAAATCCTCAAGAAAAAAATGTGATTTCTATGGCAAAAGATGTGTGTTACAAATGTGTGTTTTCACATTCTTCCCTCTTCCCCTTTCTAAATGTACATGAAACAAGATATAAATTGTTAAATCTTTCCTCACTATTTTCATGCCACCATATTTTTAAGTCTTCCTGATACCTTTTAGTTTTATAGATTAGCAGTTCTGTTTCATGTCCCCAGACAGGATAACATGCAAAGTTCACAATGCCTTGGTGAAGACAAACAGCTTTTTCACCCTTAAATTCCTTAGCAGTTTGGATTAGTGAGGTCACTGGTTGAATCCTTGGACCAGACTTCAGAAGGTTCCTTTCCAGCAACGTAAAAGGAACAGGAAACTTGCAGCAGTAAATATTCCCAAGGCTATAGGGAATAATGAAGCATGCAGCTTGCTGTAGTTAAATAAGGAGAAAAAATTATTAAATTATTTACTAGTTTATTACATACATGATGGCTTGTAGTGAGACAATTTATTATTTTCTTTAAATAAATACTACTAACCTCTCAGTGGCTATAAAATGTCTCATAATACATCTCTTGTGGTAGAAAATATGAAAAACAAATTTATAAGCTTGTATCACATTCAAGCTGTAGATTTTTTACACAAAGTTGTTTAACAAATTATAGACAGTCATGTTTTATTAACAGACAGGGAAGGAAAAGTCTTGAAGAGAGGTAAAATTTATCCTACTAGCATCTGAGATGTGAGTAAAAATGAAGAATGAGAGGGAGTACAGAAGTCCATTATAAAATTGGTTGTGCTTCCAATTTTATACTGCTGTAGATCATATACTGTCATTTATACTTCATGTTTACTCTATGTTTCATGTTAGCATTAAATGCCTTCACTTACCTCTGGAAAAGTAAGAATGATTAGCACAATTTTGTTTAGTAGGACAACGTAGAAGTTCCAAAACAGGAGTTACTAGAATCAGAGACCAGTGGTAATACCTCAATGAATTTTTTTAAGTGTAAAGAAAGCATTGTAGTTTGTATGTTTTTAAAGAGAAAAGGCTGGTTTTCACTATAACTTGCACAGAAAACCTATCATTTCTAATCAAGAAATACTTCACAGGGCCTTAAAAAACAGATTTCTTTGGTCTTTCGACACCCCAGACAGAGGTATACGTGTTAGCTTCTACTTCCCAAAACCTACTATGTGCTACGCTTTGCATCTGCATTAAATAACTTATTAGCATCCTGACATGCATTCTTATGGCCTGAATAAATTTCTTGCAGGTAACTCACCTCCACTGCCTTCCTCTTTTGCTGCAGCCTTTGCTGTGCAAGCACCTGTGCTGCTTTGGCTTCCCCTAGTGGGCTGTGGGTGGGGGCTTGCAGGCAGGCAGGAACAGCTAGCTACTAAGGGAGTGGAAAGTCCTCTAGTAGTTGCCCCGGTCTCCTCTTAGCAAGAGAAAGAGTGTTACACGACTGGTATAAGCATTTTGTTTCTGATGTAGCAGTATCCCCCAGTTAGCCCCATCTAACAGCAGGGAGAAGATACTTGTGTAATTTTGGTCTGATCAAGCTAGGTGCTGCACAGATTTCAGAAGTGTTGTCTTCAAATAGCTATCCCAAAAACTTTCCTAAACATTATTTTTTATAATCCAAATAATCCAATATACATTTCATTATGTATCTGGGGTATCTTATATTTCTTATAAAGTATCAACTTATGAGACGTGAAAGCCTAAATCAAGCAAGGAATAGAAAGAAAAGAGAACAATAACAACAAAAAGACAAAGAATTCAGTAGGCATTTGAATTGTTTCACAAGACCTGCTATTTTTATTGAATTGTAGCAAATAATTTTTTTTTTCCCTGATAGATCATATTTCATTTTGATAAGATGGTACTTCTGTCTGTATTGCCTTATGTTATTTTCTTAGTTGCTTCTGGTTTTATTTGTGTGAGGAAAATATGGGAAATGTAGCAAGCAGTGCGGTGTTAAATACTGGGTGCCATTTGGAGGGTGCAGTATTTCATTCCTGATGTTAAAACGAGTCAAAAAGCCAGAGTAAAACTGAGAATGTATCCATTTTCTGATCAAAATAGTTCCTATTTTTAGAGAAGCAAATGCCTTCTCAGTTTTTATTTTTACCAGTTCTATCTAAAGTTATTCTCTCCATGTGTTTCTTTTTCAGGTTGTTTTTTTTTTTCTTTTTTAAGAAAGGTTGTTGCAATTACTTTCCATATTCTATATATTCATTATGAAAATTATTTGGGTCTTCTCATCCTAATTTTACACCAAGCTAAATTAAATAGGAAAATACATACACGAGAAAAGCAAACCAAGTTGTTATCTGTGCACGAATGATTTCTAGAATTTTGGCAGACTATATTTTGAAACCCAAAAGAAGAAAATATTCAGAAGATTTTAATTGGAAAAATTTTGTTTGCCACTTGTCACCCTGTGGAATTTATTTTTCCCAGAGAGTTTTCTTCTTGACATCATTTCAAATAAAGACATGTCTAACATATGTACATTGATGTAAAAGGGAGATGGTTATTCTGAGGTGGCTGGGGATCCCTTCTAGCTGCTTAATGCTAGGGACATGTCATTTTCTGTTGTTCTTAGTTCCACTTCACTCAAAAAAAATCTGTCTTGTAAACTGGCTTGGGGTAAAATCTTCATCCTGCTGAAGTAAATGGAAATTTTAATATTTGCCTCAATTGCATGCTGAGATCTCAGAAGGACACAACACATCCCATGCTGTAAGTTTCTTCTTCATTACAATGAAATAAATTATGCTGTAGCACACATGAAGGCTCTCAGAACTTCCTTGGACCACTTACCACATTG
The DNA here is from genome assembly GCA_020745705.1 of Hemiprocne comata. Taxonomy (NCBI): domain Eukaryota; kingdom Metazoa; phylum Chordata; class Aves; order Apodiformes; family Apodidae; genus Hemiprocne; species Hemiprocne comata. The sequence goes on from CM036586.1 coordinate 76,874,218, forward strand.
CTGTGCCTTTTGTATCCTTCTAGTCTATGATTCTTACTCCTTCCTCCTAAATCCTGCTCCTTTTTAGGGACATTTGGAAGGATGCCGTCAGCATACTACCACATTTGCCATGGCAGCTGCACCTCAATGATTTTTAGGGCAGATTTCATTCTAACTAAATATGAGAATAACATATGACTGAAGAGAGAGAGCATGTCACATATATCTGTGTGTGGGGAACAGACACTATGCTTCACAGCATGCCTTCTTCAGTATCTACCTGGACCCATGCTTCCTCTAACCTGTAAACAGAAATCATCTGGTACATTGTAGTGTCAGGAAGAGGGCAAGAAATACAATCCTGATTTATCAGGGGCTACAAAGTTTACAACAGTAATGAATAAGATGAGGTATTTTATCTACATTCCCTGTGCACCGTGCTCTTAATCATATACATTATGTATCATCCCAGAAGAGGGTGCATGGATGAGGCTTTTGCAATGCCCTTGCACTTCTAGATGAAGTCAGGAAGCTTTCCAAAGCCAAAGTTCATTTTTCCAGTGTTAGCAATGTTTGTGTGTATGCACGTGTATGCACATGTATATCCCTCGTATCCCTTACCGTCAAATATGACTGGAGCAAAGCATCACCATACCTCATTCCCTGTTTTTTATCCCACTGAGGAAAGCAAGCCCCATAATGTGAGCAATGAGTCATGGACATTTATCTCCATTTCACACCAAGCTTTGAGGTCAAAGTCGTGCTTTTTCTCTTGAAGATCGTAGAATCATAGAATCATCAAACCATGCAGGTTGAAAAAGACCCTTGGGATCATCAAGTCCAACCATCATCCTACTCTACAAAGTTCTCCCCTAAACCATATCCACCAACGCCACATCCAAATGACTCTTAAACACATCCAGGGATGGCGACTCAACCACCTCCCCAGGCAGCCTATTCCAGTGTCTGACCACTCTTTCTTTTCCCTTTCATTTTTTCCTAATGTCCAGTCTAAGCCTACCCTGTTGCAGCTTGAAGCCATTCCCTCTTGTTCTATCACTAATTACTTGTGAGAAGAAACCAGCACCAACCTCTCTAAAATGTCCTTTCAGGTAGTTGTAGAGAGTGATGAGGATGGAAAGGGGATGAATAGATTACATCTGTCTAAGGAGCTTCCACTTTTGTGTGCTTACAGTTGGAAAGTTTATCTGCAGACCCTAAGGACAACTGGCCCAGTTTTTTTCCAGCCTACTAATTAGTAGATTATATCTACTCCTCTTTAACCCATTAATGATGACTAATGATGGTAAGTCTGACTTCTACAATGGGGAGAAGTCAAATCGTGTGATGAAGCAATCACAAGAGGCTGGAATAAATATATGCTATCCAAATAGTCCCACAATTCCTGATGGAGGATCTGGGAAGCATATGTGGTCTCATGTCTTGAGTTATGGTCCAGAACACACACAAGCAGGTTGGGATGGATAGGTCAGGTCATAGGACACTATCTGTGCTTGCAGGAGCTATTCACAGTAACACAAATTCAACCAGGCTCTCTCCTGAATTATATTTTTGTCCTGGTGCCAGGGGTTAGTCTACCAGAATGAAAACAGAACTAAAATTTTGTAGTCATTACTGATAAGAATGTTAACATCAGCTACCTAAACACATAATAGTAAGGGTGAATGTCATCTTTCTATATGCTTTTCCTTTTAGATTTCAATAGGACATAGTATTCTGCCTTTTCACTAGATGGAGTGTAGTATTATGAGCTGAAAACATGCCATATTCCATCCAAGAAATGGCTGCATCGAGCTCTACTGAATGTGTGAAGTTTTTAATCAGTTCCTTATGGATTTCATTAAGATGCTGAGACATACTGTTGTTTACTGTTTGTGAAAGCCTGTTGAGACCCTGTAAGGGACGACAATACAGATTCATGTTAATTTACAGCATTTGAAAATATTTTGCTAAACTTGGAGAAGAAAAAATGCATCAAGTTTGTTTGTCAGTTGCCTGTTTTCTTTGCTATTTATTCTTTCGACATTTCAGAAGAGTATTGTGATTGAATTTTACATATGAACTTACATTTTCTTTGGAAACATCAAATTAAAAAAAAAACAAACAACACAACAAAACAGAAGAAAGTACCTAGAATCTTTTTGGAATCAATTATTTGTTTTCTCCTACAAGAAGAGCTATATTAACAGATCGTTTGACTAGGCTACTTGAGTTGACTATGTCACGTCAGATGTGCAGACTCAAATCTCTGACCACTAACTTTTACATACAGTTCCTCTAGTGTTCTTTTTTCTTCTCTGTATTCCTAAATAATTTTGTTCATCTGAAGCAAATGATTAAAATTGTAAATAATGAGATTTCTGAAGCAAATAATAGCTTTGCATTTATTACAACTGGGACGGATTTCCCGGAGAAAGGAGCGACTTGGGTAAGAAGAGGTGGTTTCACAGATTCCTGTGAAGGCTATTAGTTGTTTTCTCAGTGTGTTGGTGCCTTCTTCTTCCTAACCTTTCCTTGTCCTCTGTAACAACATTGTGGGTACAAGTGGCAAAAGCTGCTAGAGACCCAGGGAAGGTGCTGAGGCAGTCACCTTGTCTGAAGGCCGCATTGCTGTGACTGAACTTTTCCCAGAGCCAGAAGTCTGTCGATGTGAAGTTGTCTCCCTTTTCTGCAAGGCACTGCGAACACTCCATAGCCATGGTCTTGAGGAGCAGCACTGGACTGGCAGCAGACCAGAGAGGAGAGTGGTCACACTGGAGAGAAGCTGCAGAGACAGAGAAGGGGCATGGGGCAGCTCTAAGGAGAAAGTAGAAATATTCAGCTAAAGTTTCTGCAAAAAAAGGAAAAACTGTCTGTGCTGCTGTTTTGGTTTGAGCCGGGGTGAAGCGAACTTTCTCTTTGCTGATTTTTTTTCTTTCAGTGAACTTTTTAGCAGTGCCAGTGGACTGATAATAACCAAGGTCATTTCTGACTGTCTGTGGCCTCCCCCCCTACGGGGGAGCGGATTAGACTGAAGGCAGGATCAGCAAATCAGACTATTCCCTTCTCATCATATTTTCTCTATTTGGCTTTCAGTATAGGCTAAGACATCACGGAAGTCAAGCCTTTCGTTTCCTTTTTCTCTCTCTTTTTCTGCTTATTGTTGCTTCTATCACCCTCTCTTTGGCTCTCTCTCTTTTTTCCATTTTTCTTCACAGCTGACACCCGAGGGCCCCGTCCGTGCGCCCGGACACTCCCCCCTTCAGCTGGGAGGCACCAGGGAGAAGAGCTGCTGTGAGAGTCACTGGGGGAGGAGGGAGGGGATCGGGTGTTGCACATCCCTTTACAAATATATATATTCCCTTATCACTAATAATTAAAATCACTCTGTTTAACTTTTCAACCCAGAAAGCCTCTCTTTCTCATTTTTCTCCCTCTTTCCCTACCTTAGGGGAGAGGGGGGAATCAAGAGTGTTATTGGTTTGACTGCCAACCCAGAGCCAAACCGTGACAGCTGCAGATCATTACTGTCCCATCTGAGGAGACAGACGTGTCCACTTTTTTTAACATTTCCTAAGAAATACTTGTCTGCACAGCACTGAGCTGTGCTTCCAAGAGAAAACTAGTCTCTTGGAACAAGCCTCTAATAGCGTGAGCATTCAGCAAAGATGAAGAGGTGTTTCCACACTAGAGGAATAACTAAAAGGAGGAGGAGAAATGGATGTGAGCAATGGAGCCAAGCTAGTGTCGCTGTTAGAACATGAAGCATTTTCTGATCTCCTCTTTTGTCTTGTGGAAACTGTTCCAGCTGTAGCTGCAAGTTGGGGGGGAAAAATGTACACAGAGCTTATACAGGCAAGGCTTAGCTGGGCTTTGGGAAAAATTAATTCTGTGTGGGTTTTGTTTAAAAACAAGCTGAAACTAGCAAATCACATATTTCTTAATAAGGAGTTTATAGACTCTAAATCTTGCAGTTTTGTGGATGCTCAACAGAAGTGTGAACAGAGCATTTTACAATAGTTTTTGCACTGTTATAACTCAGAATTGCAACTTGTCACTCTTAGTCTTCATCAGCAGATTTCAGAGCATTTTATGCTTGAAACAAATATAACTCCTTGGGTTAAAAATGGGGAACTTTCCAGGCTCCAACACAGCAGTAGCAGAGCTGGGAAGATTATGGACATGTCCAGTACCTTCCTCCAGTGCTCTAGGCAGTGTTATGATTCAGAAAGAATTTTGCTGCAGTTTTGTCTCTGGGCACTGCTTCTTTTTATGATGGAAGGCTGAAATGGGAATTTGTCTCTCTGCTTGATATATAGTGACAGTTATGGGTAATCGCCTATGCCACAGTCATGGCAGGCACACACAGCACTGTAGTTGATCAGTGTGTTTGATCCTTGTGTCTTCATTCTTCATTTTATCTTCATTGCTTTCTAGGGGTTACATTCAAGTGAACCTATATTTCATGGATTGCAATAAATGATCAGATTAAACTAAATATATGTTTCGTGGATTATAATATCTGTACTTCTGCCTGTGTACATAACTGAAAAGCAAGATTCTGGGGAGATCTGCTCATCCATTAACATACTGTGTGCAGCACATACCTCTCGCTGCTGCTCCCTGCCAAGCAAGCCAGCAATACCTGCTCAGTAACATTCTTACAGGCAACAAGGTAGAGTTGTTCCTTTTCATTAAACAATCTTCAATATTGGTCTCCTTCCTAGAAGAGATGAGCCTACAGCTTTCTAAAATAAGGTCATCAAAGCTGCCAGTTTAATTTTATTGTAGCCTTATAACCAGCAGTGCCATAAGGGTGAGAGGACGTGACTTAGCTCCTGCTTCCTAGAAAATACTACCAAGTGGCTGTCCATCTGTCTGTCTCACAAGACTGTGCTGATTGGCCATTACACCAGCCAGGATATGTCATTGCTTTGTCCACGATGAGTGAGCACTGTAGTAGTCATGGACACTCCAGCTCCTGCTTCTCAAACATCTGAGAAGAAAAGTAGAATAATGAAATCACTTGGACAGAAAAGACCATTTCTGCTCTGTGAAAAGGTCGGCTGGAGACACAGCTGGCCTCCATGTCCCCCACTGGGCTTTGTCTCAGGGATCTTGAATAATAATTTGCTTTTCAAGATAGTGTCATCAGGGCTCTGGTAGAAACACTGTAGTGCATCAAGAGTTATCAGTGATCTGTCTTTCACAGCTCTTTTATAAGATTTTTGTCTTTTTTGCTCAATTTGTTTCAAACATTTCAAGTATTCTTGAAAGACAAATATGCATTTTGATCTAATGGCATGCCATCCTGGACATGGACTTATGAAAATCTGCATTATAAATGATGCATTCTGCCTCTAGCTATGCAAATGGCATATAACTGGATTATTTCATGGAAACAGATAAGACTTACCTTATGCCTGAGCAACACTCCTATATCTATGCCGCTCGTAGGTACTGGTAAGGAAGTGGCAATTGTCCAAAGTGGAGCATTGACTGTTCAAGACTATGCATCAAAAGTATTTGGTGGGATATGGCTTTCATAAATCCCTGTGATAATTTGAAATAGCTTTTCCTTTCCTCAAGACTTATCTTTTGACATACTAGTCAGCCATGGGATGTGCAACTTTTATACAGGTAGCCCTTTGCAGTTTTGATTGGCTTTTTTTTTGCCAGCAGTGATCAAGATGTATAAGCTGGTATTTTATGTGAGAGATGTCCCATCTCACTGGATTCTCCTCTTTGAGCTTCCAATGAAATAGCTGTGCCACCAGTTCACTGTTATTACCAAGGGTTGCGTTTATTCAAACTAATTCTATCAGAGCACTCTAGGGGATGCTTCGGTCATCACACACACCTAAGAGACTGTGGAGATAGTTCTCAGATAATTTACAAAGTCCAGTGGTCCCTCACTGGTTGAGTATCATTATGTACAGAACTGTTTTGCAGTTTTTAAATTTTGAGGGGCTAAAATGTAACCTGTAGAAGTGAGCCAAATTGGCTTTGTGATAGATTTAATCATAACTTTATCTCTTTTTCTCCAGTTTTTGGTTAGTTCTCCAGGCTCTTCTGTGGCAGAAATGGTACTATGATTGTGACCTTCTGTAGTTTCCGCTGCTTTTCTCCCCATGTTTTTATACAAGAATGTGGTAAATGATTTTTCCCTGTGAGACCTATTAACATATCTTCCTGGCAACCCTGATAGTCTTCTGCTGGCAATTTGATCTCTAAACTACACTCTCAACCATCTGTATCTACTGAGTGGTGTCCAAATTAGATGATATAACTGTATTTTTTTCTACATTCACTCTCTTTGGCACAAACTCCTGACAACATTCTGGGTTGAGCCAAGTTATGCAATACTCCCTCGACTTTTAGGCAGGAGCTCTTTTTAGGGCACAGAGTTACTTGATCTTTGGAAAGGTGAAGCTGCCTCAGTATCTAATATGCTGTTAGTATGGGCCGTAGCATTTCAGGGAAGATTTATAATTATTCCATTGACTTTATTACTCCCATTTCTTACCTCTTTGCATGTAATTGTTACTTTCAGCAGCAACTGTTTTACCCTCTGAATCATTTTATCCCAGCCAAAACGTATTTGGAAACTATCTTTATGCAAAAACATCCTGATCATCTTTTAGCAGCTCATGCAAGGACGTGACAGTGCATTGTCTGTTATGGGCACGGGTTTTGGCTTCCCTTGTGCATCCGTTCTATGACTCATTTGTGCTAGTTTTAGTGCCACCAAGTAAAAAATTTCACTTACTTCAGCTGTCATCACTAACTCTGTGTTGTAAGCACTGAGTGAAATCTCAGTCTCTTTTTCAGGTAGTCTACTTACAATTTAAACTGCTGTAGGGAACATGCAGTCTCATCCTTTTAGCTTGGTTTTACTTGGATACATTTCATTTTCTTCTTCTTCATTGTTTGTAGTTTGTTGTGAGTACACTTGGGCTTTCAGTGTCCTGCTTGGTTGCACGCTGCTTCATTGTTTTAGCTGGTGTGTATCACCTGTCTTCAAAATTGCCTGAAGGAACAAACAACTTTGCCATTTCTGTCATTTTCAACTATTTTTTGACAGTTCCTTTCAAGTTTTCCTGTCTAAGCAGTGTTCAGCTGTGTGCTTTGGTGGAGATGTATGGGGTGGGAAAGTCCTTCTGCCTTTCATCTAATGTGGTGCAAGTGCTTTAGAGTTAAGGCCAGCTGCAGAAAACCATCTATTTTTAATGCTTAACACATCCAAGAGTTCATTCTCTCAGTCACTTCCTCTCTTTGCACGGTTTGGCAAGCAGCTGAAGTTCAGAAAACAGTATTGCTTAAAGGTGTAATTTACTAAAATATAGTTTCAAATATAAGTGAAAAAATTTTCCTTGAACTTAAGAAACTTTTGGTGTGAAACTGATCCTTTGAAGACAATTTTAGAGAAGTGAGAACAGGAACTTAGAATTACAGATTATTTTACGATATTAACTATGATGTGTTGCTTGCCAATAGCAAGAGTACTAAATCATATTTGTATACATAAGTTTGGTGCCTTTCCAGATCTCATGGGGCCTTGTGGTTTGCTGCAGTTTTTACTGTAGTTGTTTAGATTTGACTTGCAATTCTGTTACAATGAATACCTCCATGTAGGCAGGGGAACAGAGAGCTTTCTTCTCAGGATGTAGTGGGAAGAACATTTTACACAAGTCAGTCTTTTATACTTAGGCATTGTGGCATTGACAAAACTGTTCCGAGTGCAAGCTCCTATTTGCTGGGTTACACTGTTCATAACCTTCCAGCCTGTCATGTTCAAACCCACTTATCTCCAGAAGTGAGCTTGCATTTTCTGTTTCAATGCAATATAAGAACGAAAAAGGGATTTTCTGGTGTGTACTATTCTGAGCCCGCCGAGGTGAATTAATCATCAAAATCATCGGTAGCTCTGGATTTCATCAAAACAAAAAGTCAAGACAGCACGAAAATTTTTCAAAGCACTTCAAGTTTTCAGGTACATGGAAGTCCTAGGGCTGTTGGTTATTTATTTAAATAAGTGAAATTTTGGGAAAAATCACATAAGAGAGAACAAAGAGACATGAAGACTAAAAAAAGAGCTTACATAACACTGACATGGCAAGAATTAGAGAAAAACACATCCCTGGAAGTCAACAGCCTGTCTTTGAGGAACAGGCCTGCAAGACAGATGAAAGGGATGGAAGGAAGTACTCCAATAACTTACCTTGGTTGCATGGACTAATTTGACTTACTGTATTAACATCTCGTCAGCATATTAATGAACTATTAGCATACAAAAATACCCACCCATAGGCTAGAGGGACCCCCCACTAACAAAATGCCCCCTACCCTTTGAGCATGCGTGGTGAAATTTTTAAGCGCCGTCACTTTAAATGAAAGCGAAGCACTAGTTAACCAGTCATGTATGTGAGTGACAGAATATAATTAGAGATAAAGTAATTTTACATATTTCTGTGTGGAAAAGTAGCCCCTGTCTTTTGGGAAGGTGAGTTGCTTTGTGCAACACTGCCCTGCTTCCTTTTCTGCACAGAACTGGATATTACACCAAATATCTGGACTCTGTGTGTGGATCAGCTTATTGCACCCTGGGTGATGGGCCCTGCTTTCGGGACAACAAAAGATCCACGCTCAGGGCATTGTAAAAGTTTTCAAATTTGAGAACAGATTTTCTGAGTGAGTTTAATACTTAGAAAGGATTAGTTATCAGTTTGTCACAGATTTTAAAAAGGAACCATTTCAGGCTCTTATTTATGAATATATAATATAATAAGGAAAAATATTATGTCGGGTCACCTGTAATATTAGATATACTTAGATTTTGAGGTTTTCAGGTATGAAGTTTTTACATTGCTTCAGTGTTTTATCTTAGTTCTCTGATCCTGGATACAAGCAGCAAAAGTTAAACAATCCACAGTAGAGAAATGCAGTTCCACCTCCATTATTTCTGAATTGCTACAGCAGAAGAATTAAAGAGCTGCTCAGATGCCCAGTGCTGTCAGTGGCAGAACACCCCTTCACAAGACTTGGAATTTCTTTCTTTTCTGAGCAGGGAGTTTTCTTCTTAGATTAAAAATATATTCCTTTTTTGCTACAAGCAGTCCTGAATAAAGCAAGAAGTACGAGAAAATACTATTCTAGTCAGAAGCAGAAAAAGAGAGATTTTGTAGACCAAGGACTATAATGAACATTTTCAGGAGGCGTTTTCGTTTCTCCTAATTTGATTAATGGATGTTTTGGATGCAAGTATTTAAAATGTGGAAAACAGTATGTAATGAGATACAGAATCACAGAATCACAGAGTGACCATGGTTGGAAAGGACTTCTGAGATCATCGACTCCGACCATCAACACACAAAAAACCAGAAAACACAAAAAACCACACACACTCCAACAAAAATCACCGACAAAAAAACCCCACCTCAGCCAAGAGAACATGCCCTGAAGTGCCACATTTCTTGAATACCTCCAAGGATGGTGACTCAACCACCTCCCTGGCAGGCTGCTCCAGTGCCTGACCACTCTCTCAGTATAGAAATTCTTCCTAATATCCAACCTGAACCTCCCCTGCCACAACTTGCAGACATTTCCTCTGGTCCTGTCATTATTCACTTGAGAGAAGAGGCCAACACCCAGCTCCCTAGAACCTCCTTTCAGGTAGTTGTAGAGAGCAATGAGGTCTCCCCTCAGCCTCCTGTTCTCCAAACTGAACATCCCCGGTTCCCTCAGCTGCTCCTCACAGGACTTGTTCTCTAGACCCTTCACCAGCTTGGTAGCTCTCCTCTGGACATGCTCCAGCACCACAATGTCCTTCTTATAGTGAGCGGCCCAGAACTGAACACAGCACTCGAGGTGCAGCCTCACCAGTGCTGGGTACAGGGGCACGATCACTTCCCTACTCCTGATGGTCACACTATTCCTGATGCAGGCCAGGATGCTGTTGGCCTTCTTGGCCACCTGGGCACACTGCTGGCTCATGTTCATCTGGCTGTCCACCAGCACCCCCAGGTCCTTTTCTTCTAGGAATCTTTCCAGCCACTCTTCCCAAAGCCTGTAGCATTGCCTGGGGTTGTTGTGACTGAAATGCAGGACTCAGCACTTGGCCTTGTTGAACCTCATACAGTTGGCCTTGGCCCATCGATCCAGCCGGTCCAGGTCATACTGTAGAGCCTTCCTACCCTCAAGCAGATCAACACTCCCACCTAATTTGGTGTCATCTGCAAACTTACTGAGGGTGCACTCAATCCCCTCATCCAGATCATTGATAAAGATATTGAATGAGACTGGCCCCAAAAGTGAGCCCTGAGTGACACCACTGGTGACAGGCCGCCAACTAGGTTTGACTCCATTTACTACAACTCTCTGGGACTGGCCATCCAGCCAGTTTTTTACCCAGTGAAGAGTACACTTGTCTATGCCATGATTCGCCAGCTTCTTCAGGAGAATGCTGTGAGACACGGTGTCCAAGGCCTTACCAAAGTCCACATAGACAATGTCCACAGCCTTCCCCTCATCCAAAAGGTGTGTCACATGGTCATAGAAAGAGATCAGGTTGGTCAAACAAGACCTCCCTTTCATAAACCCATGCTGGCTGGCCCTGATCCCCTGGCAGCTCTGCACTTGCCGTGTGAGATCACTCAAGATGGGCCTCTCCATGATCTTTCCTGGAACTGAGGTCAGGCTGACAGGCCTGTAGTTCCCTGGATCCTCCTTCCAGCCCTTCTTGTAGATGCGTGTCACATTAGCCACCCTTCAGTCATCTGGGACCTCCCCTGTTGACCAGGATTGTTGATAAATGATGGAGAGAGGCTTAGCAAGCTCCCTTGCCATCTCTCTCAGCACTCTTGGGTGGATCTCATTAGGCCCCATAGACTTGTGAGTGTCCAGGTGTGGAAGCAGATCATTAACTACTGGGTTATGTGGGCGTTGTTCTGCTCTCTGTCCTTATCTTCCAGCTCAGGAGGCTGAACACCCTGGGGGAAGCTGGTCTGACTATTAAAGACAGAGGCAAAGAAGGCATTAAGTATCTCAGCCTTTTCCTCATCCTTGGTTGCAGTGTTCCCCCCCACATCCAGTAAGGGATGGAGATCCTCCCTGGCTCTTTTTTATTGTTTATGTTTTATAAAAGCTTTTTTTTTGTTGTCCCTTATGTCAGGCTGAGCTCCAGCTGGACTCTTGTCTTCTGTCTAGCTTGAGGAGACAAAAGTTCCCAAAGAACAATCCCCCCAGCCCACTCCTTGCAGCTGGACTGCAAAATCCATCCCTGGGAGACAGACACGGTGCAGGCACGTCCTTGCCACAGCTGCGCTCCACCCCTAGATGGGCACAGAGGCATCACCCAGGAATGTCTCTCAGCACCCATTGCTGCCTCAAGTCTGTCTATATTACTAGAAAGTAGTTTCAGGATAGTCACTTTGTGGCTGGTAATATTTTTCTATGCATGCAATATGCATATGTAAGTGATGTTATTCTTAGCGTATAGTTAGTTACTGTATTCTGAGTGCATGTTTTTCAGGTAGCTGCAAGCTAGACATTGTGTCCTGGAATTTGTTACACACAACATGCATCTGACTGCAATGCCATGCAAGCATAGATCTTCCCCTGAGGAAGAGTTTAAAGCATTAGACTTAAATTTATGGAAAAGATAAGTCTGGAAATCTGTTTGTAGTAGTTTGCAAATGGAGTTATCAGAGTGACTGAACAGTGGTGTAATATTGTTTGTCAAGATCACAAGGCATGTGTGGGAAGGCACAGAAAAGAGTGGGACTGCATGCACTGGAAGCACTTTGTGCATTTTAAGAAGAGTTGTTCAGATGTTTGCAAACACAAGAATAGGTTTTATTGTGGAATGCTCTGTTACTAAAAGTGAAATGTTCTTTACCATCAAAAAGAATATTATGCCTTTGTATTAATAGTGATAGAGCCTCAAACATTTCTCATCAGAGATCTGATCTTTTTCTTTTTTTCCATCTCTTCAGTATATGTTACCAGTCTGAATAGCACAAATATACATTTACTTCCAACGTTCAGTAGATAAAACTACCTTGAAATTAATGACACTGGGCCGATTTGTACTGATGTTGAGCCTCTTCATAATGTGTCACCTGGTCTGAACTGACACCATGTAAAAACTAGGCTTCAGAAATGAGAGGTCTTCCCCAGCCACACTCAGTTGTGCAAGGCCACTTCATTGCAGCATTTCACAATGAGGGAAATTTGGAAAAGGACCTGAGCAAGAAGTTGTTTTTTACCTTTACTGGAGAAGAGCCACCCCTTGGTGAGAATGGCCCTTGCAGGGTGACCTAGAATGGCAGCTGTCCAATGCTAAGCTGTCCCAGTGCCTGCCTCTCTCTCCAGCAGTCGATGGGCCTGGAAAACATGGGAGTCCTGCTAGCCTGCTTCTCCTTTGTGCACAGCTCCTCATGCACTTGCCTCCTGACCATTAGGAAAACAGCTGTACATTTGTGTCACTGCCAAAGGCAGCCCAAATGCAAAAGACAGGCTGCCTTCAGCTCTGCACACCATGAAAAATAAACCTGAGGAGCAAGGAGGGAGAAGGAGGAAGACAGAAGAATCGAAAGCACAGGCATAAGTGACAAAATGAAATGGCCCAGAGTGATACGATGCTTCATACTGGAACTGGGCATCAGGGGAGGAAAGAAACTCCCCCTCAGCCTTAGGTGCCTCGGTGTTCATGAGCCAGGACGCACCACCATTCTTGACCAATGAGCATGGCTCAAGGCCTCATCTAAAAGGAGACCTTCTCATACCACCTCATTGGGACTGAGAAAGAGGGATGGGATTTCCTGGGTCACTGTGCAGGCTTGTCTATGTAAAGCAGAGGGCCACGCTATGTTAAAGGAAGCCATCAATACCTGCACCAGGCTAAGTGTTCAGTGCTTGCCACTTGTCTACCCTAACCTCGAGATAAGTAGTCATATGTTTGGTGATGCTGTACAGGCATTCAGAGAATTTCCTTTCCTGGTTTACATACAATGCTGTCACACCTTCTCATCTTCCTCCAGACACTTGCACTGGTTCTGAGTGCAGCTGCAGAGGTTTGGACCCTGTCAGATTCACAGCGCTTTTGGCCTGACTCTGCTGCAGGGCAAAGTCACCTGTCCTTTGTTGGAGTTGTGGACATGGAGATGCATTCCCCTCCCTGTGTAATCATCAGGACTCAAACCTGAGGTCTCAGACTTGGTATGGCCACAAGGCCAGGTGGCTGGCTACATGAGGAAAGATGGGCTTTTTGGGGCCATGGCTGGCAAGTATTTAAAACACCAGAGGTTGGCAGTGCCAGAGATCCCACAGGCAGTGTCAGCAGTGCCTGCTGGGCCAAGGGAAGGTGATCTCCAGCTAAGGGCAAGGGCTGATGTGGGCAGGGCAGTAATAACGAAGAGTAGATCTTAGGGGAGGCTGGAGAATCACAGAATCACACAGAATCACAGAATTCTAGGGGCTGGAAGGGACTACTGGAGATCATCTAGTCCAACCCCCCTGCTAAAGCAAGTCCACCTAGAGCAAGTTGCACAGCATAGCATCCAGGTGAGTTTTGAATCTCTCCAGAGACTCCACAACTTCTCAGGGCAGCCCAGTGCTCTGCCACCCTCAAAGTAAAGAAGTTCTTCCTTGTGGTCAGATGGAACTTCCTGTGTTCCACTTTGTGCCCATTGCCCCTCATCCTGTCACTGGGCAACACTGAAAAGAGTCTGGCCCCATCCTCTACAATCAGAAGTGTCCATGATGGCAATCACCTTGTGATAGCAACTGATGTGAGATGCTGCCTTCGTTTCCTCCATAGCATGGCAACTCCCTCACAGGACAGCATTTTGTGCCCTGTATTCCCTTAGAGGTGGAAAAAAAAAGCTGGACAGGATGCTGACATGCTTTAGAGATAACAAAAGAGCCTGTTCATAGACTTAAGAAAACAAAATAAGCACTTGGCACAGATGATGAACCTCATCTCTGTGACAACAGATTTTTGGAGAAAATTGATCTATTTAAGTTATTTTTGTTTTAAAGTCTTGTGGTGGTGCATGGAATGAGACAGATTACACCTCCCTCTCTGGAGAAAATGTTATGGGCTTGTTTTGCTTTGTTGGTGTCTGATAGCAAGCAGTTCCTTTTGGTTGCTCTCAAATAGGCTTTCATCTGCTCAACTATGACAGCCTGTGACTGTCATGAGTATTTCTTTCCCTTTGCAGCAAGTGGTGTGTCTTGTAGCTCTCAGGTACTACTCTGCAGTCCCTTATTTTCTGTTCAGCAGCATTAGTTATCACACCTAGCAGCTGGGGGGTTATTTCTGACACTGGAAGGGACTTAAAAGTGTCCAAGACCTCATGCCAGAAAGCTGCAAGGCTTTTCCATGCTGGCTATGCTCTTTCAGTGTTACCTCCTAGAGACAGCTATGATACCCCTGTTGACAGAGGCAGGATTTTCACAATAGGATAGGCCGTCACGAGCTTCAACATTACACATTATGAGATCAAAGAGGGGTTTAGGCTATTGCAGAACATACCTCTGTAAAATTGTAATGGCAATAGCTTAAATTTTTGTCTTCAGCACTAACACTTGCTTTTCTTATGTTTACGTTGTAATAGCTTGTGCAGGTGAGTTATCCCAAGGCAAACACAGCTAAGACAATCCTTGTTTTAGTCAATACTGCTTCCAGAAAAGGACAATCCAGGCAGAGGCACAGACTAATGTCAAAGACTTGTCCTATGTCAGAGTGAGGTGGTGGTAAGGAGAAGCCCACCTGATGATTATCTGGGATCTCAATTATTCCTGAACCCTCTAACCCACCTTATAAGGTGGCAAAAGAAGCCATGGCAAGAGCTGAACTGTTCCACCCATTTATGCTCAACTTTCTGTTCCTTTCAGTTTGGTATTGAGTGAGAACACGATTAATAACGTTGGCCACATTTAAAAGCATACACATGATCCAGACCCTTGTTTGGGACTTAAGGAAAATCCAGAAAGAATTTAACATTCCTGTGGGTCTTCTGTAGTCTATAATGACTCTTGCTTCCTAAGTCTTTGCTTCGATATTTCCACTCAGGACAAAAAGCTTTTCTGAACCCATGAATAGATTACCCATCTTTCCCTGGAAATTATTACTCCCATTACAACCCTGTTAGGTATTTCAGTGGAGTGGTACCTTCAGCAATGTGTTTGCTGAGTTTGTTTAGTAAATGGTTTGAGCTCTGTGACCTGATCTTTCCAACATCCTTTTTCAAGTATGTTTAATGTTCCCACAAGTAAAACCATACCTCTTCTTCACTGGCTTTCTCATTCATTTGCTTTTTCCCAGTTTACCAAAACACTTCAGTCTGGACTGAAGACTAACCTTCTTACTACAGTGTCCTACTTTTATATTTAAGGATGGCTGTGCCTGTTTTGATCAAATATAGACAGTACAAGATCTGGGAAAAAACTCAGCATATCTCAACATTGAACGATAATGACTTTTTCAGATATATTCCCTCCTTCTCTTTTCTGACTTTCAGTAATCCTTTCACTTTTCCTGAAAGGACAGGCTTGAGCATCCACTGTTTCACTAACTGTCCCCAGAAGGAGAACCAGCTGAGAAGCCTAGAAGCCTAGCCTCAGCAACTAAAGTACGGGAGATCATAGCTCCTCAAGGTACTAGATAAGAAAAATGAGTTTAGGATGGAACTACAAAGTCAGGACCACAAAAAAAAAAAACAGGGACATCAGACTTGAGTATACTAATTGAATGCACCAGAATCACACCTGATGGCTAAAGATGAGCAACAGATCTTTAACAAGAGACCTTCACTTAAAATCTTTGGGATCCATGGCAGTAGCTAAGAAGGTGCAGCCAAACTTGGCAAATGCCACACCACACAAATCAAGTCTGTTGAATCAGTACTGAGCTGCTACAGAAAAAAGGAGAGGGAAGTCCTTGACTGCATACCTTCACCTGGGAAAAACAGATCTAATCCAGAATTGTCTAATGTTATGCATCTAGTTTTGTCACAGCCAAGTATCTTTGGCTGCTTTTTATTTGAGTTGTTTTCATCACCAGTAGGAATTAATTTTGTACTTCTTGTGGCTTATGCCTACATAAACAATACACTCAACATTTCAATGACTGTTAAACTGTTGTCTGAAATTTGGTTTTAAAATAGCAATTGGAATGTAACAAAACTTTTAATTATAACTCTCATGAGACAAAAAAAAATTGGGCAATCCTTTTGGTAAGGAGTTGAATACTTTTGTTTACTAGCTCTGCTGCTCCCTTTAGCTTCAATTAGCTTTCTTTCCAAAGCAATGGAATGGAATGCATATGTAATTCCCTATGAATGGCAATAATCCATATTAAATGCTCTCAGACTTCTCCTTCCACTCACATAAAGTTTTAGATGTTCAAGCAGTTTGCCTTCTAATACCAATGCCAGTGTCTGGCAAGCTTACTCTGCAGTTCCTCAGCAGGTTAGTTTGGACTAACCTGCCACAGCAGGTGAAAGCAGGGACTGGGAGAAAAAAGTACCCCCTGCTGTAGAAGAACAGGTTTGTGACCATCTAAAGAACCTGAAGGTGCACAAGCCTATGGGACATGATGAGATCCATCCACGGGTCCTGAGGGAGCTGGCAAATGCAGTTGCTAAGCCTCTGTCCATCATATTTGAAAGGTCATGGCAGTCTGGTTAGATTCCTGCTGACTGGAAAAAAGGGAACATGGCCCTTATATTTAAAAAGGGGAAAACGGAAGACCCGGGGAACTACAGGCCAGTCAGTCTCACCTTTGTGCCTGGCAAGATCATGGAGCAGAACCTCCTGGAAACTCTGCTAAGGCACATGGAAAATGAGGTGATTGTTGACAGCCAACATGGCTTCACTAAGGGCAAATCATGCCTGTCCAATTTGATGGCCTTCTATGACAAGGCTACAGAGACAGTGGATAGTGGCAGAGCAGCTGACATCATCTACCTGGACTTTTGCAAGGCATTTGACACTGTCCCATATGACATCCTGGTCTCAAAACTGACAAGGCATGGATTTGACAAATGGACCACTCGGTGGGTAAGTAATTGGCTGGATGGCCACACCCAGAGAGTTGTGGTCAATGGTTCAGTGTCCTAGTGGAGGCAAGTGATGAGTGGTGTTCCTCAGGGGTCAGTATTGGGACCAATGCTGTTTAACATCTTTCTTGGAGACATGGACAGTGGGATTGAGTGTATCCTCAGCAAGGATATCCTCAGCAAGTTTGCTGACGATACCAAGCTGTGTGGAGTAGTTGACACCCTAGAGGGAAGAGATGCCATCCAGAGGCACCTTGACAGGCTGGAGAGGTGGGCCAATGCCAACCTCATTAAGTTCAACAAGGCCAAGTGCAAGGTCCTGCACCTGAGTTGGCACAACCCCAGGCACAAATGCAGGCTCTCTAGAATGGCTAGAGAGCAGTCCCGAGGAAAAGGACTGGGGGGAGATAGTAGATGAGAAGCTCAACATGAGCCACCAGTGTGCGCTGGAGCCCAGTGGGCCAACTGTATCCTGGGCTGCATCAAAAGAAGTGTGGCCAGCAGGGGGAGGGAGGTGATTCTGCCTCTCTGCTCTACTCCAGTGAGTCCACAGCTGGAGGACTGTGTCCAGCTCTGAAGCCCTCATCACAGGAAAGACATGGACCTGTTGGAGGGGGTCCAGAGGAGGGCCATGAAGGTGATGAAAGGGCAGGAGCACCTCTCGTATGAAGATAGGCTGACAGAGTTGGGGCTGTTCAGCCTGGAGAAGAGAAGGCTCCGGGGAGACCTTATAGCAGACTTCCAGTACCTCAAGAGGCTACAGGAAAGCTGGGGAGGGACTTTCACCAGAGAGGGCAGTGATAAGAAAAGGGATAATGGTTTTAAACTGAAAGAGGGTAGATTTAGGTTAGACATCAGGAAGAAATTCTTCACCACGAAGGTAAGTAAGGTTCTGGAATAGGTTGCCCAGGGAGGCTGTGGAAGCCCCCTCCATGGAGGTGTTTAAGGCCAGATTGGATGAGGCTTTGTGCAGCCTGGTCTAGTGTGAGGTGTCTCTGCTCATAGCAGGGAGGTTGGAACCTGATGATCTTTAAGGTCCTTTGCAACCTTAACCATTCTATGATTCTAGGACTTGCTTCCTCTTTAGATGACTTCCTGTTGGTTTGCAAAGCTCTGCAGAGTCCAGTTTTCATTCCTTTATCCCTTGAAGTCCCCCTGCTCAGGAATCCATAATAATCCATAATAATTTAATGGCAAATTTATGCTGAGACTATTTAACGTATTTCATTTTGAAAGATCCTGAAGCATGTAGAAGCCAGGATTGTCACTACTGACCATAGTGCTCAGACATGAGGGTAGTCCTAAGTCAACTGGGATAAGTCAGTTGGGCTACAAATAAAAGCAAGAGTCTGTCTGTGCAGAGCTGTGTGTACAATCCCTTACCCTCTGCTGAAAAATAGCAAGACTATGACTTATATTTAGCAGTAATGTGACTTTAATTAATGTAATCAGACACATATTTAACAATAAAGTTTAGGTACAGGAGTAGATTCAATGCAAAGTGATAGTGACTACAATGGTTTGGTTCACATCTGCCTTCTTAAGAAATGTCCTGAGGAACCTCTAAGGAGCACAAACCACAGGAACTTTATTTTGTGCCTTTTCAGAACGCTCGGATCTCCTGAACCACAACGTGGCTCTTCATCAGGTAGGAATATGATAACATGATATTGCTGCAGACAGAAAATTTCAGCTTAGGCAGTCATGAGGGCCTCTGCCTGCTGCCACTGCAAATGAACGTGCATCGACGTTTAACAGCACAGTAAAAAAACTTTCCACCTTCTGCGCTGTAGAGCCTCCTCAACAGCTATTCAGTTTTCTTCCACTTCTATATAGCCTTTTCTGATTATTTTTGCCTCAGACACGTGGGTACTTGATTTCCTTTCTCGACAACTGTGGCAATATTTTTAGAGTCCATAACACAAGTTTCCAGGGCATCAGAGGAAACTCACATGTGGCACAGGCTCCCCAGTATCCAGGCAGGGAGAAAAGTCACAGAGGCACTGGATTCCTGATGCCCTCTTCTCACTCTTGGCAGATGGAAAACAAGCTGCAGTTCAGTCTTCACTTCTAGACAGCTCCACTACTGCCAGAATCCCTGGAGAGACAGTGGGGATTCAGGCCACAAGTATCTTAACACTTCCAGTATCAAAACCAGAAGGAAACGCTGTGGTTTAAAAAAAGAAATCCAATTTTATGAGCGCATCTTAATACATCAGAACGAGAGACACAGGCATATTTTTGTTTGTTTGGACTTACTCTCATTTTAAATGCCTTTCCCTATTTTACTAGCTCATAAAAAATCAAGTTCATGTACTCTGTGGTAAGATCCAGCTCCATTAATTGCAAGGAGGCAACTCTATGCTGCCTGAGGCTCTGGCCCTTTTAAACAAGCTTCATGTGTCAGAGACTCTTTAAGCATACCTTGATGCACTGAGAAGAAAGATGTATTTAGGATTCCTGGTTTAACTCTGCATGATAATGTAAGTCATATTATTTTCATACCCCAATACCAGTTTATTAAAAAATTATAACTGCCTTCTTTGTATCCCTTCTCTGCTTGTCGCAATGCAGTATTTCATGTGTATTGATTATATTCAAAAGTACCCAAGTGATTATTTCTTCTTTATTATTCCTGTATTTCACACCCTGTAAGCCTTGATCTGAAACATGTATATTAAAAGTGACAACTGGGAATGTAAGAACCTGAGCACAAAGAACACGTTACCTACCTTGCTGGGTTGTGCTCCTGGAAGTGTTCTGTTTCAGGCTAGGCTGCCTCTTGCAAGATTTTGTCACCTAAAATGTGATTATTACACAAATGTGATCCTAGAAACATTGATAATGAAAATGATAGGAAGATTTTTTAAATGGCTACTTTTGAAGTCATATTGAATCTACAGGATGTGAAAAGAAATAATTTCGTGTGTCTGACACAGTTTGCAAACATTGTCATCCAAAATGTCTTTTGTATTCCCTCTTTCATATGCCTTTTGTCCCTCCATGTATCCTTTTCCAATCTTAGCACACTGCTAAGCAAATGAAGGAAATAGGAGAAAAACTGAAAAGGTGCAGAAAACACATTTTTAAAGGAAGAGGACAATGACCAAAAAATTGCACATTTTCTCCTCTCCTGCTACAGAAAAAGCAGAAAATTGGGATGAAGAAGAGATAAAACAGTCTTCTCTTAAAAAGTCTTTAGCCAATAATTTGCACATTAATTTTAATTTATGAATGGCATTAGCTCCTCCCACCACCACACTGCCCTGTGGGCATAATTTCATTCTGTCCTCTGTAGAGGCATGGTGGGGGGGAGCAGAATGAGGAGGCTACAGCCCTTCTCTGCAGCACATGGGGTCTTGGGTTAAGCAGAGGAGTGTGGGGAGAAACAAGCCCCCCTGGTGAATCTCAGCAAAAGAGTTAAGCTCTTCTTCCCCTTCCACAGTGGCCAAGAAGGTAGATTAGGGGTTGGTGGCACATTTGGCTGAGGAGGATGTAAATCCACACTCCAGCACTGTGTGATGTCAAAATCATTAAGGGTGTAATTCTTAATTAACTTCAGAAATGAAAATAAGTAACTGATATAAATCACCTCTTGACAAGACAACGGGATAGAAGGAACATACAGACCTAAAACCAGGTACTAGAAACTTTGGTGGGCCGATTGCCCATGAAGCTTGGCCGTACCACATGAATCAGCTAAAAAGTGCCCTTTATATGAACTTGAATAATGATAATATGAAAACCACACCTCCAGAAGTTAAAATACCCACCTCTGCTTGAAGACCCTCACCCACAGAGCTTGTGCAGTAAAATTAAAAGACACTGTATTTTAAATGAAGCCAAGGATATCCTACACCATCAACTTTAAGAAAAGGGATTGGAAGCACCAGTAAATACCTAGTAAACAATGAATATGCTAAACATGTTGATTTGCAAAGTATAAATGTATAACAGTTCTAATGTTGTGTGTGCGAGCTATGTGGGAATACCCCCTAGCATTCCTTTCTGCACAGAACTTCTAGCAGATGGCTAATACTTCGGCTCTGTCTGTTATTGGCTTGCACACCAGGTAAATGAACCCCATTTTGGGTCTACACAGTGGTCCTTCACCTGCAGTCCTGTTTTTCTATTGGTGAAAGTACCAGCAGTTTTGTGGAGAGAGGGATTTCTGGCCAAAAATGACCTTTCTTAGGCACAAAGAGAGTCACAGCAGGGGGGAGCTACTGTGTTCAAGGCCAGCCTGGAGTTAGAACAGATGAAGGGGACCATTGAGATATTTATTCCCTCATGGATGTTCCAAGGTTGTCATGCTGCATTAGGAAGGTAGCTGTGACAGGGGATGTAGTGGTTCATGCTCTAAACGCAAACCACTTCATTCATGTTTCAAATGGTGCTTTACTCTCTGAGTAGTCCTGGTAACAGCAGTAGGTCTAGATCTGAAACAGAGTACCAGCCCACTAGGAAAGGGGACTAATGCTCCTCACTCAGTGGAGAATTGGGCTAGAACTGGAGTATGTGTCCACTGGGCACCACGACCAAGGTCCAGCTGTTCCTATACCCCATATCCAGCAGCAACCAGTTTGCAGCACTTCAGGGGAAATGGAAAGGTACCTTCAAGCTAGTGATTTTGGAATTACATGTAAGCACATAGGGAGTGTTTTCAATTTCAGCTTCTCTCTGTGATAGTTACTACTCCATTGCTAAGCAGTACCAATCATCTCTAAAATGAATCTACATAGAAACACAGCTGTGCACAGATCTATGGATGGTACAATATACAGAAGCATTAATACCTTCCAGCAGAAGCCTAAAATAGAAGTGAGGTCCTCTCCCTGTGTCCAGAAGCAATTAGGGCTCTAGTTGGAGGAAGATAGGAAGGTCTGAAAAGCTTTTTTTGTTTCACTGCACTGGAGAGGAGTTCTGTCAGGGCCTTGAGGGCAGTAAGAAGCCTTAATGACCCTGACCAGCCCCCACCTGGGGCCTGCACACACAACCATGGGCTCTATTTAAACTCAGCCCTAAGGCACTTGTTTCCACCTGAACTATGTTGGAGGAGTGCTAGTCCACAGCTTCTCCTACAACTACCCTTGTTCTGGACCTCAATCCATGGACTGACTTCCTGGCTTGACCTGCGACCTGTCTTGTCTCTATGGATCTGCAGTTGGTGATACTCTGGTGAAAGGTCAACTAGCAGAATGAGGGATGAATAGCACAGGAGAAACAGCTCACACCACGAGACCAGTGGTGTTTTGGAACAGGTCTCGATATCAAGTGACACTTGATAGTCCCATACTGTAGAGCAGTTCCCACAGGTAGGGTTGGGAAAAGAAACAACTTGACCACAGCAGCCATCTCTCCAGAGGAGAGAGCTCTGTGACACTTAAAGCTGTACTTGAGGAATTATGTGTTGTATATTAGCCTGTTTGGTCTCCTTGGGGGCTTGGGGACTAGGATTGCCTCTTGAATAAAACATGAAATCATTGGAAGTAGAATGTTCAGCTTACCTTCTCCAGATCTCTGGATGAGACTTGAGCCAGTGTCGGAATAGTGATGCTTTAAAACTTGAGCTGCAGCTGTTGCCTCCAATGAAGTGCTGGCAAAGATCTTGTATAAGTGTACTAAGAGAACAGCTTAGAAAACATACTCTACAATTGGCTTTCCTTCAGGGAAAATATTTCAACAGTTGACTGTGGCAAGTTTTCAAACAATTTATCTAGAAAAGAATGGTCAAAGGTGTTAAGGGTGATTTGGTGCCAGACACCTCATGGGCACTGAAGCAAACTGGGTACACAGCTCCTACTTATCTCCTGTAAACTCTCCAGCTGATAGTACTGTGGTCTAACAGCCTACATTCCATTTCTGCAACTGATTCCTACCTTTCTATACAGAAAGGCTCTGGAGAATCAGTCCATGCGATACTCCTGATGTTTATGCAGAGTTGGTGTGTCATGGTGAGGCTTGACTGTGAGGTCCAACAGCTTCTGTAAATGTTAACTCATGGCCAGATGAGACCAGAGCATCCTACATTTCCTATCATGTTAGAAAAAAAGAAGGGTTGAACATTTGAGTGATGGATTTGTCAGATGTTTTCACTGCTATAGCTTCATCTTGCTCCCTTCCCACACCTAATTCTGCTCCAGCCAGCTCTGCTGAGTATTGCTGACTAACTCTTAAATGGGTGACTGACTCAGAAGAACTCATTCTGGTTCGATATATCACTATGTAATTATAGGGTACCAAAGTTGTTATTAATGTTGGTGCAATGCAAAGATATTACCTTCATTTTCCATATGTTCTGTCAGAACAAATGTTATTGCTACAAATGACAGTTCTCTACCAAATCATACAAATGTAGCTGTTTTCTCCTGCTATTACTGTTCACTTTTACCTTCCAAATAACTGTTTACACTTTGGAAGATGAAGTGAATCCATCTGTGTTTTGCAAGTAACAGGACCATGTGTCTGGTGGAGGTCAGCTGTAGACATTTTGTGAAACCATGAGAGTCAAGAAAAGCAGTTAAAACAGCAGCCACCTCACTGTCTTAATGATGACAGACATCAAATTTGATGTTTAGCCAAATGTTTGTTCCAGACATTTTTGGAAGGAAGTGCCAGTGACGGTCAGAGACATCCTCAGAAAGGCAGAATGCTACATCCAGCTGAATGCTGGGAACATTTGATTACGTACTGTAAATATATGAATAAAGGGCATCTTTGAGGAGGTAAGTGTAATGCTCTGCTCAAAAGAGCAAAAGGGTGAGGGAGAACCACTGCTCTGACACTCGTGCTGAGTTGCAGGATTCTAAATTTTACACCAACAAAGTTCAGCTTTTCTTCTCCTCTCCTTTAGACCAAGGTCTACTTTCTACTTTTTAGTAGAGATGTTACTGAATTTTTTTACGTCCTGAACTTCTCCATTCCTCACTTTCTCCACTGAGTTGAGCCATGAATCTTATTCATCACTGACAGTCCATTCATGATCCAAGTGCTGCATTTCATTTGGATTTTGTCTTAGGGGGCTTATTGAGCCTATGGCCAAGCTTTCAGTACTAACATCTTTGGTCTTTGCTTATGAAGAGAGGTGGACTAAATGACTTCTAGCCCACTGTTCCTTTACAAAGTATGATTAATATTCACAGTTCAGCAGAGGACTATGTCCCACCAGCCAGCTCTAAAATGTTTATCCACAGCCAGATCATCTTCACAGAGCACCCAGAAACTGGAAAATGTTTGAGGTAAAAATAAGAATTTGGGGTCTCTCGGGTACCTATTACTAGTTGAAATGCAATGTATCAGGTTTACCCTTGAAGCATTTTATATATAGTCTATAGGATCATAGAACGGTTAAGCTTGGAAGGGACCTCAAAGATCATCAGGTTCCAACCTCCTTGCTATTATCAGGGACACCTCACACTAGACCAGGCTGCACAAAGCCTCATCCAACCTGGCCTTAAACACCTCCAGGGAGGGGGCTTCCACAACCTCCCTAGGCAACCCATTCCAGCACCTTACTACCTTCATGGTGAAGAATTTCTTCCTGATATCTAACCTAAATCTCCCCTCTTTCACTTTAAAACCATTACCCCTTTTCTTATCACTGCCCTCTCTGGTGAAAGGCTCCTCCCTAGCTTTTCTATAGCCCCTTGAGGTACTGGAAGGCCACTATAAGGTCTTCCTGGAGCCTCCTCTTCTCCAGGCTGAACAGCCCCAACTCCGTCAGCCTGTCTTCATAGCAGAGGTGCTCCAACCCTTTGATCATCTTCATGGCCTTCTCTGGACCCTCTCCAACAGGTCCATGTCTTTCCTGTGGTGAGGGCTCCAAAGCTGTACACAGTATTCCAGGTGGGTCTCACCAGAGCAGAGGGGGAGAATCATCTCTCTCCCCCTGCTTGTTATGCCTCTTTTGATGCAGCCCGGAATGCAATTGGCTTTCTGGGATGTGAGCACTCACCTGCAGGCTTTTCATATTACCATGGTCATTCTAGTGGTGCTGGTATTCACAGCCAGCTCCTTTTCATGGGTACAGACAGAGAAAAGATCTGTCAGTGATAATCTGATGCAGTTGATGCAATCACAGCCATACTGATACACTATCTATACCTTACTCTGTCCTGTGAATACTTTCCATATGATGTAGTATCATCACTCTGTAGGATGTAGGCAGACAACCCATTCAAAAATCATCTGAATTTCAGCCAAGGCAGTAAAATTGAATTCCTTGTGAATGCCTGTCACCAGACTTGTTTTTTCCTCACATTTTTGGGAAGAAAACTGGAGAAAGTATCTTTGCCTTCTTCAGTGCTCTAACTTTGGGCAGCTGAATCCAGAGCAAATCAACAATGATCAACGCAAAGTGAATTAATGCAAGTTACAGACTTGTTAATAATGTGGAATTTATCAGGTACACATGGGTGTCTATTGTTAAGTGCCTCTGTGCTTGTACAGGAATTTCCAGACTGTCCTGGTGTGGCAATAATGAACTGTTAAAAAATCAGTCTGAAAAGAAAAAGGCATTTCTAGAAAGCTTTTCTAATAAAAGAAAAATAATTAGCTGCATATATTGCATGCAAGTCACATAAACCAGATGTATCAATTCACTTTGCATGTACTGCATTGCACTTCTGCAACACACTGGATACATAATTCTGTATTTCTATTTATAAATTAATGCTAAAGGAATTTATAATCAATAATATGGATTAGCTATAACCATTATTTCTGTGATCCAAAAAAGGTTCTTTAATATTTTTTTCTTTTAAGTCATGGTCTTTATTAGTGTATTTGCTAGGTGTGCTGTGGCTCAGAATGGCAGGCTGCTGAATACAAGTTTTGGTCACTGACTGCAGTTTAACGAAAGCCCCTTCAGAATATTTATTTTGGTAAGTTTAAGCACGAAGCTGTCTCTATTCACCAGGGCCCCTGTCGAATGAATGAAGGTCTCCAGTTCCTACAAGTTTAGTATCTTTGGTATACTGCTATATTGTTACTATTCCTCAGCAGTCAAATATTACTGTGTAATACATTAGGGAACTTACTTCATCCTTTTTGCCGTTACAACTTCATGGAGTGTTATAGCTTCTCCTTTTTAAAACATGTTGGGGTTTTACATGGCAGATCCATGCCTGTCTGAATTACGCCCTGACAATTTACCTGCAATAATTTTTTTTTCTTTGTGCTTTCAATTGTTATTCCAGTCTAGTTTACTTATTGCTTTAATTTAATCTTCATCATTTACGTATCGTTGAAAGCTAATAGCATGATCACTGCTCTGTTGCACATAGCACAAGACATATTAGATGTCTTACGTTTATAATTGAAAACAGATTGAAGACCATAGTTAATGCATTGCATTCCAAAGTAATCCCTCCTGGGTTTGTTTTTTTTCTGCTGGATTCCAAATGTTTGACAAACTGATTTAGAGCACTGGCTCTGTGGTTCATAACTACTCACCAAATATCTGCTGCAGCTTATGTTGCCAATCTTCTGTTTTTTAGGTGTTGATCTTAATGTTTGTACCTGCGATTTACATTGCTACTTTTAAGGGGAGGAACGAGATGTGGTGGATGTGTCCCACAACAATTTCCATTCCCTCCTGGGATATCCAGGTGGTGGATCGGTGGATTTCACATCACACCCTTTCTGGTTTATGATCTACTGATAAGGGCTGCCCTGTTCCTGTCAGCCTCTCTGTGCTGAATATGCTGACCTGCAGGCTCGCTGGCAGGAGATCACCTCACTCATCTGAAAGACAAGAAGTTCCTTTCCTTGTTTCTGCAAACTAATCTGATTCAACACATGCCTGAAAAATCTCTGTTTGATGCAATGAAAGTGGGAGGGTACAGCCATGAGAGGAGAGACTAGCACCTGCAGTTAGACAATGTTAGGAGTAATATTAAGCTATACCACTAAGTCCCACTAATGTAATTAACACTGTTTTCAGGTTTAAAGGCAATTGCCCTGAAGAGTTGCTTCTAAATCCTTAAGTAGGAGACTAAGAAATGGAATAAGTTAATAACAAGCAGTTAATGTAATTCATTATTTCCTTACTTGTAATGGTTTCCAGGATGCAATCTAAAGTCTAAGCTTCAAGTAGACAAAAAAAGGAAAGGTTGTGTAAAGTGTATGTCCTTCCTTTGAGGAGAGCTCATTGTACAAAATCTGTATTTTGTATAGAACATAGAACTTTATCCCAAACGGGGAACAGAAGACTTTCTTCACAGAAAGACTTTCTAGAAAGCAGTCCTTTCTTTTGCAGTTCTTGAAAGTTTTGTATCAGCAAGTGTTTTTGTTCTGTTATAATCTAGATTCATATATATATTTAATTTATCTCATAGACTTGCCTCTCTTCAGATAAGTAGGTATATCCTCAGGCCATCTAATTATTCCTGAGGGATGAACAGTGCAACCTTGCAAGCAGATCAAAGTCAGCATTCCCATTCATGATCCTATTTCTTTTTGTGCTTTTCTTGGTTTATTTTTTTGCCTAGTCTAATGACAAACAGCTCAGATGAAGAATGCATTGACTTAGGAGAGCTAGGAGGAGCCCCGCATGAAGTGATTTAGGTCTCCTAAAAATATATCATGTTCCTTTCATCTGCGAATCTTTCTAAAAGAGGGATGTTGGAAAGAGGGCTGCCTCAGAGAGGATTTCTGTGAATACAGGAAAACACAAAAAGCTGGCACATGTAAAGAACTAGTGAGTGTAGCGAAGATTTAGGAATGTCACTTGCCATATGTGCCTGCTGAGTAAAGAAATGCAGCAAAGTGTTTCTGCCTTGTTAGCTATGGGGGTTTTTAAGGACAAATACCTTTATTGGCTTCTCTTCTGGTGCGTTTGTGTTTTCAACCATGTAGAGTTTATTTATTTATTTTTTTTAGAAAATTATTTATGAAGCCCATTCTCCCCGCTGATTATTTGTCTCCTTCCTTAGCAGACGTAAATGCAGATAACTATGGAGCAAACTATTATTTCACTGGAGTATGGAGAATTTCCACTCTGGCTGCAGACAGTTTTTGGGTCTTGTGGCCAAGCAAAATGGCCGAAGTTGTTGCAACAAAAGAATGGAACAAAAGGCCCCATTTTTTCCAATTTATGGCTACTACTTAGATAATCTATAACTGCTTCTTCTATGTATTTTTTTTCAGTTTGTGAAGAGCATGCTATCCTCAGACTAGCCGAAGGAAAAAAACCTAGCAAACCTATCCTCTACACTCAATGCAATTCTTTCTCAGGCCAAAAAGATGTAAAGATTAGACGTGTTATGAATTCCAGCCAGGAATCTGTCTCCATCCTGTGCCCAAAATTCCCTGAAGAACTGAAGATGTAGCCTCTGGGTAATGTTAGGTTCTCATTTACCCCAAGAATATTTCTGAATGAGCCTGATCCTCCTTGTAGTTTTCAACTACTTCTCTAACAGGCCTGCCCTGGTCACCCCCTTCCCTCCTGGTTCTTCCCATTCATTTTTTCTGACATGTTTTCTGCATTTTCTCTCTTTCTGCTCCCCCGCCCTCCCCATTGTTGTGTGTTTGTGCGTGGTGCCTACATAGCTTTTTTCTGCTTTAAGCCTAATTAAATCTAATTTAATTGCCTGGGTAGCCTTCTGCAAAGCTTTGTCTGCAGCATCCCATTTGGTTTAACACAAATGTTAACTAAATGTGCATATGCCCTTCTGAAAGCATGTAAAATGAGACAGAGCCTAGGCTATATAAAGTAAGTGTGGTTCTAGCACATTCAGCTTAATAGTGGATAATGAGAAATCAAATGGAAAACCATAGCTGCTCTCTGTTCAACCTCTCCTTTGCTTGGAATTGTAAATGCAACCAAATATTTTGCAATTTGGGTATTTTTGGTGGTGTTTTTTTTTAACGGTCAGGGACTCCTGTAGGTTCCTGAAGGAAGAGGGGAAGAGGAGGGTAAAGGGATTGCTGTAGCAAGATAAGAGCTCAGTTAATATTACAAGACATGGAGCAAGCTCCGGAAGAGCTGCACCTCTCAGTGCATCATTTTACTCCCCAAAAGAGGAAAGGCTCACACTTATCAAGTGAACAGTGTTAACTCTCTATTTGGGGCCTGGATGAAGCCCTGTTTGACTTAAGAACTTATTAATACCTCAGTGGTTATGTTAACCTTTGAACTAAGTTATTACGTTAAGGTGTAGTGAATAGCTTAAATTGGTATGATGTTATTGCTTGTAAGTTTTGCAGGGACAATGTACGAAGTTTGCACTGGATATTCTGGTTAAGATAACATTGACCTTCGTGATCCAGCTGACAGGAGCTGTGTAATTGATTTATATTCAGATAGCTACAGTGCCCACTGCTGAGGACTGGTTCATAGGGCAAGGGGTGGAATTTTAATAAGTACAAATTGAGGTTGGCATAATGTGAACCCAAATAATCTGGTGTGCGGGGGCAAGAGGAGGAGGACTTTGAGATACGTAGTAAATTCTGGCTATGGTGATGGTTAACCCACTAACTAGTTTCCCAGAGATGAGGAGAGGGTAAATGCATGTGTGTTTTGCAGCCATGTTGTGAACAACCCCCAGAATCTGATCCTCAGGGACAAAGGATGGAGTTTATCAGGAAAATATGTTAAGACCGTGATGATGTTGATAGTAGAGTTTATGATGTATTTATGAGAGCAGGGGTGCCCCTGACGGTGATGGTGGTCCATACCAGGACATGGGTACCTTCAGGGGGCCTGTGGATGCCCTATGCTGGAGCACAGGAAGAGGAGTAGAGAAGTCAAGTGTAGCAGGAAGAAAGTGTTAGGTACACAACAACAACGACCCCCAGGGCTGCCTGACTCCTCACCAGAGGAATTGGGATGGACAGAGAGTGACCTGCTGCAAAACTTTGGAAGCTAGGACAAGGAAGAAGGAGAAAGAAGCGTTTGGTTTAAGTTGTGCAGGGGGAAAAAAGGTCTTAAGTGTTTGCACTCCTTTTTCATTCAAACAAATTACCTGATTTCATGACCAGAAGTTGGTGTTAATTGGCAATAAATTAGACGAAATACAGATTCCCTGAGTTGAGACCTCTGACCTTGCTGAAGGACCAGCAATACTCAGGTGAAATGGAAGAACAAAGAGTGACAAGAAAAGCTTTGAGTAGGAGGCCCTGGCTATCCAGAAGACATGGGTCCAAACTAAAGAACACATGAGAGAGCAAGGAAATTGAGGCAAGGATGTTTACTAAGCTTATTACTTTGCCTAGACCATGTATGTATTATATTCCTTGGCTAAAGAGTCAAGAAAAGAGATCTTGTGAGAGTCATGTGACACTTGTGTGCATGTGCCTTTGTGACTGTGTGCGTATGCTTGTTTACATCTATAACACATCCAAGAAGTTAATCGTAAGCCAAACAAATTGTATCTCAATTGTGTGTTTGGGACTGAAGTGTGTTTAGGTCACCACAGAGCAGGGACTCAGGAGGCAATGTCAGTGTAATGGTTCCCGAACTTGTCACCATTTTAATGGTGTGATATCTCAAAAAATGGTAGGTGTCTTTTGTCTGGCTCTGAACTTTAACTTTCAATCAATGCATCTTACGCTACCATTTGCTACTAGCTTAATTATTCATCTAATATCACAAGTCTTTTCTGTCTGCAGCTTGTTAAGAGAACATTAGCAGGTCTTCTCACATGTTTATCTTGTATGATGGAATGAAAGCAGTCTTTACAGTCCTCAAGTCATCCATCTTACCCTTATAACTTCTTTTTTTAATTATGTGTTTTTTTTTTTAAATATGGACACCAGCAGATAATCTGCTTCCTTGCAAACAAAAAAGGTAAAAGAGAAGAGAGAATGATCATTGAACTTTTTCATTTTTGCCATTGAATTTGTCTTTTCCTTTCCCACAGGAGTCCTGGTATTTGGATAACACTACTCTTAGGCTAGAAATATCCATGGTTCTCAGATTCACTTGTGTCTCTGTGTGATACAATGCAGATATGTTTCACGAAGAACGTTTTTAAATGTAGGTGGGCTCTTCCTCCAAGAGCTAGGAGATGTCTGTGTCTATTTAGTATCTTGAAAGATCCTGGTTGTTCACAGAACTTTATTTGAATGCTTTTGGGAAGGGCTAATCACATCAGCTTCTTTTGGCATTAACCCTTAGTGCTTTGAATCATCTCTTCCCCCCACCCGGAAATGTAGCCTCTGTTATTCACTAGCTACATAGACAGCATAAGCATTAGTCAGACTATAAAAGGAGCTTAAGTTAGATGCCTGAAGAAGCTGGTGTGAATTTTTGCTTCTGGCTACATCTGCATGTCATGGTACAACGCTGTGTAAAGATACTCTTGACTTCCATGCAGAGTCCCACTGAAGTAGGTGGTTCTGTATATACAGGCTTTTTGAAGCATCAGGACCTCAGCTTTCGTTGTTAAAATACACAGATGCTCCACTGTAGCCTAGGCTGAAGTAGCTTGATATTTTTTATATGTGCATAATGATGCAGCAAGACTTCATTCTTCTGAATTCTTCTGCGTATATACATTCCTCTCTTTGTCAGTATGACCTACAACAGAAACACAGTGAAGTGACTGCAGAGCATGAAAATATTACAGAAATAAATGTCAAAGAATACATCCCTATATAAAGCTTTATATGTGATGTGTATTTGGAAAAAAAAGGTATTGTGATTTAAGGCGTATCCCATTTCAGTTAAATGGCTGGGGGAAAGAAGAAAGGAATTGAGAATGCAGAATTAAAATTGGCTTTTCTGGAGCATTTCTGAGCTGGAATATGATACCTGGAGCTGAGTTGCTATGATCTTCCTTATTGAAGAAGAGGAGCTTCATCTAAAATACCTCATGAATGCCACAAAAGTCACATTTACTATGCTGGGATATTGTCATGAATGTGTCTTAGATGCAAAAATTATGTTTGATCCCTCCACTTTCTCTGCAGATTCACTGTAGTAGGAGTAGGATCAGGCTTTCGTCAGATATTTTGTTCTGCACTCTGTCTATCTGTCTGCACCTCCCTCTCTTGTGCTTTCTTTAATCTTTCTGAGCAATTTTCTCTCTTCCTGCAGGGGTGATTGGAATGATCCTTTGAAGCATCCTGTTTTGACATTTGGGAAAAAAAAATCAAAACCGAAAGAAAGCTCTAATTAAGCAAAATATCACTTAAAGCTCAAGTAAGAATACAAGATTCTGATCAGTTCTTTCATGTACACTTGAAAACTGCACTGGGTTAGCAGAGTGGCTCATTAGAGGATGCTTACAGAAAGTCCAGATTATCAACCAGACACCCATGAGTGATGGCCAAGATTGTATGTAGGAAAATTAAATATTCACCACACTTCACAAAACGTATGTTGTGACCTAATACCCAAGCAGTTCAGGAAAATAGGACATTTTGTTTAAACTGGGGCTATTAAACACTGTTCCAGAAATAAAAGGGGGCTCAAAAGGGTGTGTATATTCTTCACTTTTGGTTTCACTGAGAGCTGAGCCCTTTGGGTGCAGGCACTTGCACATGTGTGCTTAATTGTACCCATGTGATGTATCAAATGTATGGCAAGATTTTTTAAGAAAAAGATCTTCTCAAGACCACACGGTCTTCTGTTCTTCTGTGGTGTTGCCCCCATCTTAGGTGCTCAGTAGGCTGAGGAAGTTCTGAAAGTACAAGCTTCATCTCGCATCCCCGTATTTTACAGCTACCTGATATAAAAAGCTGAGTTTGGATGTTGTGATGGCTGAGGCCAGCACTTCTGCACACAAAAAGCCCACAGCTCATTGTTCCAGCTGCAATGCCATTGATGATAAGATAGTGTTTTGTTGTGAAAATGACACACACGATATAATGAAAGATATTCTGAGTTTAACCTCTGAGAGACTCTCCGTGAGGCAGGGCTGGGGGGCATGTCAGGAGCCAGCAGGTGCAGCCGTGTGGGGCCTCAGCCAGACAATTCACAGAGTCCACTTCATAACAGTAGCGAGACACAGCTTAAAAATGAAAAATTGTGGCGTGCCCACACACTACCCTTTGAAAAACTGTTTAAGTGGAATTATATAAATAGTTTGCATTGTTTTACTCACTTTCCTTTTTTTGCTGAGTGAGGAATAATTTTCTGTAGTGAAGTTGTGCACTGCTGAGTTTGTTTTTTTTCCCCAAAGCTTTCTCAGTTAATTTAGCATTGTTGGGCAAAAATGCTAGAGGAGCAAGATGGGTGGAACTTGCAAAACCCCCTCGTTTCAGTCTCCCTGAGTTGAGGGTGTGCCCGATTCCTGGCATGAATGGCTTTCATTTAGTCATAAGGTTTTTAGCTCAGGGCCTGCAGACAGCTACATGCATCCTTAAAAGTACTACCCGCTGGAAAGCTGCACGCTGATGGGAGGCAAAATTAATGAAATGGGCACAGAGGCAGGAGGAAGGTCACAGCAGTTTGGCAGCCTGGGAGTTCACTGCCTGTGTTAATAACGTGCTAGTACAGGAAAAATAAATTTTGAGAACTGATTGCTTGGGGGTTGGTACTGTGGTATGAAGACTTTTCCCTGCAAGAATCCATGGCCTTTGTTTTGCAGCAAACACTGCCTAGGGGACTGGGCACCTTCAGCCTGGCTGCTTCAGGTGGTTCTCTCCAGATTTTGCTGACCTTGTCTGGCTCACAGGATGGATGTAGTGCTCTCTCCCCATGGACTGCAGAAGGAGCCTACTCAGTTAGCTTAGGAAGACAACCAAGAGTTAGGGTGGCAGTTCATGCATGCATGCTAACACATTCTTGTGTCTTGCTGCTCTTTCAAGGACACCTTGCAGAAGTCTTGCTGCTGGGGCTGAGCAAGAATCTCTTCTCTTGGACAACAAGAGCTGTTTATGAACTTTACTGATGGACAGGGGTGTTTTTTCTGGGGACAGCAGACTGGAGAATTCCTGACCACTCTGGCCAGTCTCAGTTTCAACATGACACGATGCAGCTGGTGTCTATGTAGAAAAGCTTCTATTCACTTTGCTGTTATCATGGTGGTGCTCCAGAGGTCTTCATAGTGTAGTTAAGACTTTGGAAAGATGTGGCTCTCTGGGTGGGAATTATTTCCTCATGCACAAGTACAGCACAGATTAAAAAAAAAAAAGTGTTTTTGGAAAAAAAATGGTCTCTGAAGTACTAAAATCTTGAACAGTTGGCTGAACAAGGAAAACATTGTTCTTTACTCCTTCAGTCATCAGGCTTTCGTTGACAATTACTTTGGCATACATAGCACACACACACATTATGATTGACCTTACATTTATTCAGCCTCCTGCAAAAAATAAGGATTGTGCTGGTCTTTGATTTTGCAGCCTTCTCTGATGCCAAACAAGAGCGAAAATGAGATCTAATAGAGTAAATCTTGGGTTCCTTTACTTTTAAATACATATATTTTAGTTTTATATCACTCTCCCAGAACACTTACTGGCAGCAGATATGGCAATACCGTTTTAAAGTTGACTCCTTTGATAGCTTCAATCAGATCTGACAGGGAGTTTGTTCCCAACAGATATTTGCTGGGGCTTCTTGGCTAAAGCATCTTCCCAATCTTTTGATGAATTCAGTGTCTCAACACTGAGAATCTCACACCCACCATCCCCAAAATACTGTCAGAACAAGTGGCTTTCTTTAGAAATGTCCTCTTTCCAAGTTTTGCATGCTGAAAGTTCCTCTTCATATTTACTAAGTCTAGCTTGTGGGAGGATCTGATGACATCTTCTCTTTTATCATCATTTGCAGCGTATCAGCTGTTCCGGTCCTGCAGACTTGATGGCTTATCCCTCACCACACAGCCCCTCCAGCCTGCCTGTGTGTCCTAATGAGGCTGGAAAACAAGTTTTTTGATGGCGGTCCTGTGAGCAGAACCTCGCGCTGGAGCTCCTGCGTCACTATCACAAGCAAAGGCCAGGAAGTCATGTCATGTCACTGGATGGCCTAGCACAGTTCAGAGAATAACAAATATTAATTGCCATCTGTTGGCTAGCAGTGACGGCTATCTGTGACAGAGAGTATCTATTTTGCTTGTTTTCACTTCATAGATTATCTCCCTGTAAGAAGAGAATAGCTGGTTGAAGAGGCCTCTGGAAGGGAAAGGGATGCTCCTTCCCTTAGGGAGCAATTGGATCTGCCCAAGGGAGAGATACATCCGGATTATGGGGTGGATCAGAGAAAGCAGCAGCAAGGCTTTAGCCAGGCAGTAATTAGCAGACCAGTGAGGAAGCGAGAGAATGGTGAGAGAACCAGAGAGCATGCTTCAAGCTCTGTGCTCATGTAAGGGATAAACTTCTTGGAGACTGAGGGAACTCTGCAGATCATTGCAACCCACAAAAAACTCCAAAATCCAGCTTGAAAGCAATGGCTTTGCTTTCTAGGATACAATGGGCAGGGGGAGATTAGTTTATAGGCTTTTTAAACTACTCCTCTGTTTTACCTAGTTGCTTGGCATTTTCTGATCTAAAAACAAATCAGGTTTTCAGTCTAATGAAGACTGGCTTTTAATAAATTTGAACAACTTCTAGGTTGTTTTTGAGCAGCTCCCTGTGAAAGAAAGGTCTTGACAGATTTGTATCAAGGATTGGGTGAGTCTGGAGTCCTACCACACAATCTGGTAGTTTTCATAAAATGAGTTAGCAGTCTGACCTGATTTGAATTGAATTGTCATAGTAAATGACACTTTTCTCTCATGTTACCAGACTTAGCAGAAAATCTTGAGACTGAATCATAAGATCGCTATGAGGTTTTCAGTCCTCTGTGCCTGGTCTCTCTGCTCTGAGGTGCATGCTTGAGCTGCCTCTGTCTGGGTGGAGGGACTTCATCTTCCCAGAACAGTGGACACTTCAATTCTTTCCTTCATCTGGGTATTGTACATTTCTAACACTGAGAAGCTGCCTCCAAAATGTATCTCCAAGTTTTGCAATGTTTTGGGGTAGGTTATGCTTTCCTTTGTCCTCTGGAGTAGAGGGCACTGCCAGTGGCCTGGACTAGTGATCAGATGAAGTGTGTGATGGAAAGAATAACACTTCTTTGTGTGGCTTTCATTTCTGCCCATCTCTGTTCATCTGTTACCTCTTGGGGCAAGAACCATCTGGGACTGTGTGACTGTCGTGGTTTGGGCCTAACCCAACAACAAAGAACCAGCCCCATGGCCGCTCACTTACCCAGCCTCCCCCCCCGACCCACACACACACAGTGGGATGGGGAGGACAAAGGCCAACTAGAAGCTCATGGGTCGAGACAATGGGCAAGGAGGGTTCTTCACCTATTAAGGTCCTGGGCAAAACAGACACAACTTGGGGAAAAATAATAATTTAATTTCACACTAATCAGATGCACACAGGACACAGACAACACACAGAGCAGCACTTACATACGTTACCCCACCCCTCCCTTCTTCCCAGGCCCAAATCACTTTGTTCCCGATTTCTCTCCCTCCTTCCCCCCAGCGGCACAGGGGGACAGGGGATGGGGTTTAGAGTCAGTTCACAGTCT
Source organism: Hemiprocne comata (assembly GCA_020745705.1). Lineage (NCBI taxonomy): Eukaryota > Metazoa > Chordata > Aves > Apodiformes > Apodidae > Hemiprocne > Hemiprocne comata. Next base: position 76,910,725 of record CM036586.1, read on the forward strand.
GGTGGTTGCTGCTGCTCCTTCCTCCTCAGGAAGAAGGATTCCTTACAGTCCTCCCCTGCTTCCCCACAGGGTCCCTCCCATGGAAGAGAGTCCTTCATGAATCCCTCTGACATGAGTCCTTCCTATGAGGTACTGTCCCTCAGGAGCAGAGTGCTCCAGCGTGGGCTTCCCACAGAGTCACAGGCTGCATCAGGAACAGTCACCTACACCGGTTTAGAGGTCCTCCATGGCTGCAGATCCAAGTCCATTGGCTGCAGGTCTACATTCACCCCTCCTGGTGCCCTTAGGGGATGTTCTGCCATGTTCCTCCATGAGTGCAGGGAGACAGCCTGCCATCTTCCCATGGGCTGCTGGGGAGCTTCTGCTTGGGCACCTTCTTCCCCTTCTGCCTCACCAGCTGCCAGATTTTCACCCTGGTACTGCTGCTCACCTCTCCAGCTCAGCTCTTCCACTTGCTCTCTGCTCAGGTCTTATATCAGTTCTTTCATATGTTTATCACAGAGACGAATCAATTGTCTCTCTGATGGCTTGGCCTTGGCCACCTGATTTGGAGCTGGGGGAGCTTTTCAGCTTCTTACTGGAGCCATCCCTGGGGCCTGTCCCCCACTACCAAAACATCCTGCCAAACCAAACCAGCACACTGACTGTACCATGCACATGGATGGTCTTGCTCTGTCTTGAGGCTGCTGGAAGATGCTCTGAAGAGGAGAGAGAAGCATTTATTTTTCTGACCTTGGCAGATCAGGAGTACTGCTCTTGTGCTGCTCCAGGTAGATGCATTAGCCATATTGTCTCTCTAAGATGCTCACTAGCAAATCAAACCCTGTGATCACAGAATCATAGAATGTGTGGGGTTGGAAGGGACCTTTAAAGGTCATCTAGTCCAGCCCCTCCTGCAGTGCAGACATTTTTAACTAGATCAGGTTGCTAAGAGCCTTGTTAAGCCTGACCTTGAATGTTACCAGTGATGGGGCCTCCACCACCTCTCAGGGCAACCAGTTCCAGTGCTTCACCACCCTCATTGTAAAGAACTTCTTCCTAATGTCTAATCTAAATCTACCCTGCTCTAGTTTAGAGCCATTGTCCCTTGTCCTATCACTACACACCCTTATAAACAGTCCCTCCCCAGCTTTCCTGTAGCCCCTTCAGATACGGGAAGGCAGCTATAAGGTCTCCCTGGAGCCTTCTCCTCTCCAGACTGAACAATCCTGGCTCTTTCAGCCTGAATGATGCAGGAGTGCATATTAAACCTCTCCAAAGGCTGATTCAGTACCTCTGCTCTCCCTTCCCTTCTCCACAGCTCTGTATGGACTGAACCTGCCCTGACCAAGGCAGAAGCACATCCCCCCCTTCCTCTTCAGGAGTCAGCAGAGCTATGTGATTTGCCTCTGGTTCTCCAGACCCTTTCTGGTTTTAGACTGATTCACCAGCCTTAAGCTTTGGCAAAGGAAGAGGAAAATTTATTGAAGAGAAGGAGGAAGTTCTTTTCTGCTGAGTATTCACAAAAATGCTAGTGTATATCAAGTCTATATTGTCCATGTGAGAAAGAAGCACAGTAAAAGGAAAATAGGTACCTCCCACAGGGGAAAAAAAAAAAAAAGCATCATCAGTGTGCAGCTGAACTTGAAAAATGTTATACAATATCACTCTGAAACTCTTCAGTGGGTTTGTAGCTGGTCTAACCAGTCTTTTACATCATGGAATCTTCCCCTACAAATTATTAATTAAACAAAGGTATTTATTAGAGCAGAAACTGCAGCACGTGGCACAGATAACATCTCTAGTGCAGAGGAAAAAAAGCTCTAACCATTCTTTAGAACACACCTTGCTTTTGTGTGCATGGCAGGTAATGCTCCTTCAGTGGCAGGGACAACAGATTCCTCTGGAGCACACAGAGGATTTCCACTGTCATAGCAGTTAGGAGCCAACAAATGCCCTACTCATGCTTCCACCCACCTTGTTCATCTATGACTGTTGCTCTTGGGGGTCTTTTCTACCTTGTTTTTTATGCAGCAAGCTTCCAGCTGCTTCTGAGGGGCAGCCTTTTAAATCTGTGCCTTTCACTTTTTTTTCCTCCCCCCATGGACTCCTGAATGTCTCTGATTTTAAGGTGTCCACCCAAAAGTACAAACAAAAAAGCTATCCTGCTGGTAAGTGGGCTTACATTTGTCACGTAGGAGGCTGTAGAGTCCTTTGGAAGGCTTTACAATTGCACAGCTAAAAGGAGATTAAAAAAACCTCAGATTAGATAAAAGGAGAAAGGATTATCATCCCTGTACCCGTGTATGTTTTGGCTGTCTGATAAGGGCCACATCGAAGCAAAGGCCTTCTCCAAAGGAACTGAAGTACATAAGCAGTGTTTACTATTGTGTTGGTCTTTCTTCCAATTATTTGCATAGGTTGTTTATCTTTCTCTATTGATCAATGTTTTTCTGTTTTGAATTTCCTAGAACTGTCTCTCTTCAAGGAATCAACAAGAAAAACTCCTTAATGACTGCACATTGCACCATGATCAAGGATATTTCTCTTCCACAGAGCTGCTCTTTGGAAATGTCATGTTGTGTTGACCAGGGAGCCAAGCTCCTCATAGTAAAAAAGCTCTCCTTTGAGCAGGAATGCTACAAACCTATGTATGTACCTATCCACAGGGGTATGCTGTTTGACTTTTTGAAAATATAGAACTTGCCGACTTTGGATCTTGACTGAGTAGCAGACTACCTGCTGACATTCTGTTTTACACAACTCCCAAAATCTTCAGCCATTCCCCAAAAGAGGTAATGCTCATGAACAGCTGGAATTTTCTCAGCCTACCCTTATTGCTCCTCTCCCCCAAAGTAAGCTGTATAAAGGTGTTTGTGGTGATGCCTCAGTGCCTTATGTAGCCAATAGAGGCCAGCAGCTTAAACTCAAGAAACTTCTAACCCACAAATATGTAAGATTTGAGTTAATTTGTATTTGCTGTTGGAGAAAGGTCAGCTACAGGTGCTGCTGCAAAGAAGCATTATAAATGAGATGGAGCAGATCTAAACAGTCCTGGACAGCCAGTCGTTATGGAAGAAATGTGTCTGGATACACTGAGAGAGAACAAGCATTTTTTTTATTATTATTATTATTTGGAAATAGCAGTGGCTGTGCAAAGACAAATAGGACATGCTGTTGGAGTCTTACAGAAATCTCAGATCTTTTTATGGTAATGTTTTTGAAAGAACTGTTACAACCATGGATATAAGGGAGCAAATATGTGTGAATTATAATTTCATTACTTTTAGCCTAGCATCATATTCGGAATGTTATTTATTAAAGCAATTTTGGTATATGGATTTTAAAGAAGATGTTATTCCCTACAGCATTACTAGTGTGCTGCTCTTAATATTTAAAATCTGTTACATAGAACTATAGTGAGTTTGATCTTTAGAGTATTAAAACAGTACTTAAAAAAAGAAAACAGACTCTTGAGGAAGAGCTTCAGCACTGAAATAAATTGTTTTAAAAAGACATCAGAAAATATAAAGTGACAAATTTTAAAATGAAAATATTTTTGTAAGAACTTGAAATCACTCTAAATGATACATGTGGGTTCTTTAGCCACACATTTTTCCTTAAAGTCTCTGTCATTTGACACTTGCTTCTGAGCTTCTCATTGTTCTGGGAAATTTCATCATGGTAACTATGTACCATCTCTTCTTTGACAAAGACCTTAGCACTTAAAAAATATTTAATGATACTATGAGATGCAAGTATCACTTTTGCAATCAGGGAAATGCAGCCAGCCCTGGCATAGAGTGTGGCAACTGCTCAGCACCAAGGCAAATGTGCTACATGGCATCACAGTCATGGAAGGAATAGCTGAACTGGACCTAGTAGTGAAATAAACAGTGGCCCAAATTTATTCATCACCTAAAATTTTATAAAGGATGGCCAGAGAAGTCCTGTAACCTAGTTCCTTGGACCAGAGTGAGTTACTGATTCAGAAAGGCAAGAACATGACAGCGAGAAACTACTTGCCTTACTCCCTGCAGGACCTACAGCAGGGCCGTACAGAAACAGTTTTTACTTCCTGCAACAACTTTTCAAGCTTTTTTTGTTGCTGTTGTTAGAGCTGCTCTGCTTTGAGAAAGTCGTCAGATGCTCCACGTGGCAAGATGAGTCCCAGTACCTGCCAAGCAGTGAGAGGCTGGGGCAGTCTATACTGATGTGGAGCACAAGGGAGGTTTGAGAAATGGAGAGATGGAGGCACCAGCTGTGCCTGCAGCCCAGTTACACGGTGAGGGAGAGTGAGCCTCTCTGCAGCCCTTGCCAGTAGGGGTGGGAATAGGGTGAGAAGGCAGTGACAGCTGATAAATTCCTTTTAGCAGATCTTATCTGCTAGAGATGGTGGCACTCCCATGATTCGTATCATCACTGTGCAATTCCCTGATGCCCAACAGGAAGGTCTCTGGGTAAGAGCCTGTTTCTGTGCCCAGTTCATAGGCAATTTACAACAAATAGAATAGTTTCAAAGACAAGACAGAGAGAGGTTCTCCCTCAAGCAGCCAAAGTCATAGTTGCAGAAGCTGTGGGAGACCTGCCTACAAATTCAACAGTTGAATCAAAGCAGGAACTTGGGTTCCTGGCATCCTGGACAAGCATTTTCAGTCCTCTAGTGCATTGTTTATTCTCAGGGCAGCCCCACTAATTTGGATGAGAAGTTTCAGTCTGGATTTGAGACTCTCTCCCTAATGAAAGTTTCATTTGAAAATTACCGAATCCTGGTTAGTTTACAAGTTAATGTAAAATTAGGAGGAAGGATGGTGTCTCTCTCACCCCTCTGTGGTTCAAAGCCATGTCGTATCTGAGATGGTGGGTATGGAACTGTGGGCTCCTGCTAGACTTCACCTGAGTGTGTGTTTGAGCAATGCTAAGTGCAAAAAGAGCAGAGATCCCAGCTGGCATCTCTGCAGAGTACTACAGTTCTGCTACCAGTAATTGTTCTCAGGGCTGACATGGCACTGAATTGCATCACAAAGATGATGATTTTTGACATGTCAGCTGAACTGCAGTTCCTTTCCTTTCTCTGCTGACTGTCAAGTTGAAACCTCTGGTTTCTTTCATGTATCATAGAATCATAGAATGTCTTGGGTCAGAAGGGACCTCTAAAGGTCATTTAGTCCAACCCCCCTACAATAAGCAGGGACATCTCACATTAGAACAGATTGCTCAGAGCCCCATCAAGCCTGACCTTGAATGTCTACAGGGATGGGGCCTCCATCACCTCTCTAGGAAACCCGTTCCAGTGACCCACCACCCTCGTATTAAAGAATTTTTTCCTAATGTCCAACCTATATCTACCCTTCTCTAGCTTAAAACCATTACCCCTTGTCCTGTTGTTACATGCCCTTGTGAACAGGTCTTCCCCAGCCTCCTTATAGGCCCCTTTCAGGTACTGGAAGGCTGCTATAAGGTCCCGCTAGACTCTTCTCTTCTTCAGGCTAAACAACCCCAAATCCCTCAGCCTGTCTTCATAAGAGAGGTGCTCCAGTCCAGGACACTGCACTTGGCTTTGTTGAACCTCATGAGGTCCACCTGGGCCCACTTCTCCAGCTTGTCCTGGTCCCTCGGATGGCAATCCGTCCCTCTGGCATATCAACTGCACCACCCAGCTATCCTCCAATGTTGGCCAAAACATCTCCGAAATGAAGAATGGTTCTAATGTTCAAAGCTGTTTGTTTATGTTGAATCCATGGTGACAGCCATCTACTGCTGTACTCACATTTAACCTACCAGAACATCTGGAGGTTGGACAGTTCCTGGACCACCAGAAAGCTACATGAGATGGGATATAGAATGTCTAAGACACATATCAGTGGTACATCACTGATTTGCTACATGCCCATCAGCAACTCATACCTGCTTTTACATCTATTTTAGTGTAAGTACACTTACATGTATTTTGGTATTTTACCTACTGCAGCTGTTTTGCAAAATAGCCATCAGTTTCTCAACTGGATGTTTTGAAAGAGCTAATTAATTAATTTTAGTGAAGCATTTGGTATTCTTGGATAAAAGACATTACAGAAAACCAAATTATGATCCCTTATGTTGTAAATCAGATTCCACTCCATTCCTAGATACTTGCTTTATCTAAGGCTGACAGCAAAAACCAACAAGCTCAGAACAAAAAAGATAAGATACCTAAGGGCATCTTTAATCAGAGAAGATCTTCCCTTTCCAAATGAAAAAGACATCTACAGTGAACAATTTCACTAGCCAAGAAACAATAAAGAAAAGTCTTTCCATGCTAAGTTAAATAGGGGGTAATTACTTTGCGGCTAGAGGAGGGTGTGGGAAGAAGGCCCAGACAAGCATTCCACTTCTGAGCCACTTCAGCTGTGAAGGAAGCCAGAGTTCTATAGCTCTATTAAGAATCAGAAGTTAGAGGTCTTTATCCCAGCTATCCTATAGCTGAGAAAGTTATTTAATCATCTACTTACACCTTGGTTGCCTAGGTAGGTTTTCTTTTCCGCTGTCTGCAGCTGTACCTCTGTACTTACAAGCCCTATTTAAAATTTTGTGATTATGGTTCATCTTTACTTGCCCTGAGCTTGCCGTCGTTAGTGCCTCTGACAACAATCCTTTGTCTAATTGGAGGAGATGCACCAGCAGGGACACGTAAAGCAAATGTGCACCCAAAACCTGTAACTGTGTTCAATAAAGGGAATCTGGCCTCATACTAATTTTTACCAGCTGCCAAAAACTGAGCTTTCTCTGTGTTCTTACTTAATTGTTTAGAAAAATACCTGGTTGGCAAGTTATTGTTCTTGCAGATGGAGGGAGATTTCTGCCTCCAGTAATATCTGTAGAATGAAGTTGCCCGGAGTGGGCATGCTACAGCTTAACTGAGGACACTCTGGCAGCCATACTGTTTGACAGTCGGAGCTGGTAGTTTTCCACAGCCTTTAAGCAGTATCAGGACATCAACCTTTTTCCATTAACTCATCCTTTCTGCAGCTCTGTGGTTTCCTGTGCTTGTTCTGGTGCGAATTTCCTTCCATCCACAACTTTGTTGTGCAGTTTTTACTTTAGGAGACAAGAGGTTTGCCCTTGCTTTGATAATTGTGAACTGCTGAGGGCACGAAAAAGAAGTGCTAACAGCTAACGCCCTACATTTCCCAAAGCTCTACATATTCTGCCTGCTGCTATAGCTGAGACATCTAAAAAACGTGCCACCTCAGCACACTAGGCACCAGGAAATGTTTACTTAAAATTAACTTTACCAATCTCCTGTCTCTTTGGCAGCCTGAGAATATGTGCACCAGAATCTCCAACAACACATGGATGACCATGTTTCTTGCAGAGCTGTCTCAGAGCTTGGCAGCCTGGCACAGCACAGCTTATATAGATGCTCTCTCTGATTGCCTCAGCCTTTATTACTGCCACTCAGGCTTCTCTGGTGAGTAACGTCTCTGGCAGTGGTGGCCCTGCTCCTTGCAAATATTACAGCTGATTTTTGCCATCTAATCCAGTCTCGTCAGTGACATCACCCATGGGAGGGAAAAGGAACTCATAAACCTGGTGGTCTAATTTAAAAGATGCTGCTGTCTCTGTCCACATCTCAGGCTATCTGTGTGTGATGCTGCTGCTCCCTTTGGTCACCTAGTGCAGGAAAATGAAGTGAGATGGAAGTTAGTCAGTGTCCTGTCAGTAGACCTGGCCCCTCCCATGAGGCATCTTTTCCTTGCTGTGACGTTTTGTGAGCGTGGTGAGGGGCATTCCAATCTACACTCTAGGATATGGTCCCACAGCGGCCGCGTGTGTGCGATCTCATTTACAAGCCTCTCCACTGGGGGGGAGGGAAGGAGTCGTGAAAGCATCCTGACAGCTGGTGGCTTTTGATATCGGCTCGTGACAGTAGCACCGACCCTCTGCTAGGCAAGCTCCCTCACATAGGACAACCTCCTACTCCAGCCATACAAACTTCTGCCTCCCTCAACAGCTGCCCAGGAGTATGCTTGCATATGCAAGGCAGCAGCTTGGGCTTTTGCAGTGTGAGTGTGCCCTGCCAGCTCCCACACATGGCCTGCAACCAAAAACATCTTTGCAAGGAGGTGAGGAGCAGTGAGGGGACTTTTCTGCATCACCACCTTAGCCGACTGGCTCCACACATCTCCTGATTTGCTGGAAGCACATGTTCAAAAAGGAATCTGAAACTGGCTCTGGGAAGGGAGGACCTGAAATGCAGAGAATGAGGCTGACCTGCCTGTTGATTTGGCTCCTGCTGCTTTCTTGGGGATGCTTTGGTTGATCATTTCTAGTTTTATAGAGCTACTGAAGAGGGCTCACTGCATCTTTTAAGGAGGGGAAAAATCAAGTATTAGTTCCTATGTACAGGCAACTCTACAGCAACCTGTTTTGCTGCTCTGGTCACCTGAGCTGACTACTGTTATAACACTCCTAGTCTGCTTCTTCATGCACTTACATCAGTATTGAACTGATGGGGAGCAATAAAATCAGTTGACAATTTCTCTGAACTGTTGCTGTCTGCGTGTTAGAACTGTTACCAGCATAGCTATGCTGCACTAAACTCTGCTCATCACCTCTTAAACTTGCTCTAGTAAAAAGTGTTAAGTATACAGGCTAGACGTTAGTAGGAAGATGTTGCTAGTTAAGAGGGTTTATTTCTGGAGCAACTGAGTGCCTTTGGCTGTTAGCAAAGGATTTGAGCATATTCTGATTGATATTACTCTGTCTGGCTCTGAGATTAATTGAATCCTTTGGTATTTTTTCCTGTCATGAAAACCAAGCTTCATTAAGTATTTCTCACACCAAGATATCATTATCAGGGTGGTATTTCACCAAGCCATAATGATCACAAATTAATACTGCAAAATGAGGCTCTGATCCCATTAGAGGTTCCTAATAGAAGGGGTTTTGTGCCCATGTTAGTTTTGATGGAAGTCAGCTAGGCTGTGGAGGGTACAGAGAGTTTGCTCATTCAGCTGTATCTATGATGCTCGTAATCATCATTAAAATCAATTGTAAGTACCAATTCTCTCATTTTCATGATTGCTAGGGGGTGTGTAGTTTTTAAAACAAAGCTTTTAGAAAACTTTCAGAGATAATGTAACCTACACATTTTTGCTTTGTTAAAAAAGTAAGTGAATGTATTTGAGGCTTCTGATGACAAATTCAGTTATCAGTTTGTACCAAAAAAGCATTAATAGTGATTCTGTAACATTTGTGGGTCAAAGACCCATCTCAAGTTCCTTTGCATGTTAATTAGTTGTGTTACAGTAATTTGATTTAATTTTCTAAAATGGAGACAACTTAAAACAGACAGTGATAAAAATGTCCCTTCCAAGGGCTTTAGTTTGTTCTAGAGACCTACTGTTTGAAAAAATGCCAGATCTGGAGAAGAAACTACTCTCTAATTGTCAGATTAACTCTTCTTTGCATTCAAGGACATTAATTTCATTCCTCCACCACTGATTTAGAAGGGCGAACTTGTCTTCCCCAGCTTTCTGAGTCAGTTAAGCTGATGAAAAATCACAGCTTTCTTCTATGCAGAAGTATAGTGTTGTAGGTTACATGACTCTTGGACTATTTGGTAATTAACTTGATTGTTTCACCATTTAATTGCAAGATACCATGAATTCTGTGGGTATAAATACCCAGTGACAACTCATGCATCGCTGTTGTCTTTGCAGCCAGTCAGAAAATAGGCGACAGTGTACTTAATTAATTGTTTTAAAGCCTAACAATTTACCCTGAACACTGCAAAGGAAGACTACTTTGTATGATCCTTACTTCTTCTCTGTTAAATTGTTTAATCTAGTGTTACCATTCAAAAGTGATTCTAGTCTGTACACAAATTGGATCAAATAAATATAGTAAGCCACTGATTCCACTGAAATGGATGGAAGTGAAGCATGAGCAGCCCCTTCTGAGATCAGCAGACCATGCCTTTACTGTGACATGATGTGGTGGCATGAAAACCCAAAGACTGCCATCGTTTGAGTCCGCTTCTCCTTGGCACTGTCATTCCCTCAGGCAGGACAACTGAAGCAGGTAGGAAACCAGAGCAGCATGCCTGCCAGATACCCCAGACAAGCTATGATTTGATGTGGCTGAAACTCGTGGTGGAATTGATTTGTATAAAACTTCCTTTGGTTTAAATCCCTGCAGGGTGTACTTTAAATCCCATAACTCAGACCAAAACTACCAACTACAGACCAGGCAAAACCACAAGTTCTGGTTGATACACAGCCATAAGCAAACTTCACCCAGCCAGCATTACGCTGTCCCTGCACAGAATTTCATGCTCCGACAACACCCTCACCGGGGACCTCCGCACACACGAGTCCTCATGCCTGACACAAGGCGTGATGCTTCCCAGTGGGCTTCCAGCTCCTCTGGCACCAGAGCAGCATCCACGTGCCTCGAGAAACGATACCCTTGGCTTGATGCCCGTGGACAGGCTCATTTGTACGCCTGCCTCCATCTGCACCTTTTTCGTAGGAGTTACATGTTTGATTTCCTGCCTGCGTACTGCTGCTCCTTTTTCTTCCTCCTCAGCAGCTGCAATCCAGCAGGTCGCTGGAGCGGGGCGGGGGCTCACCGGCCAGGGTTCGCCTCGGCGGTAGCTCCGCACACCACCACCTCGGGGGCCGCTCCAACGAGCTCAGCGAGGAGCTACCCGGCACCGGTCGCTGCTCAGCTCTCAGCAGGCACCGACAGCCGCCCTTACCCGCCGCCGAGCCCCGCTCGTGGTTGGGGGGACCAGGGTCCCCTGCCCACCCAGCGGCACTGGGCGCCGAGGGAACAGGCTGCCCTTAAACACTCGCGGGCCCCGCCGGGGTCCGACGTGGCGAGAGGTCGCAGAAGCGGGCGCCGAGCCCGACCCGGCGACGATAGACTCCGCCGCGGAAGGGCCCCGTCCGTCTGTCCGTTCATCCCCGGGCGGGGAGAGGGCTGCGGAGCTGGGCCACGGACAGAGAGGCGGATCCGCAGCGTGGAGTATCGCTCAGAGCTCTCCGCCGAATCGGGGCCAAGGTAAGGCTTGGTGAATTGGGGGTTTCTGAGCGTTTTGCTTTCCCCGTGGCTCCCTCCCGCCGCTGCCCCTCTGGGCGGGCACCGCCCCCCCCTCTGCCCCGCCCCAGCTCGCCCCGCCCCGCCGGCGCGGCTCCCGCGGCCGCGCATTGTGCATCCCGCCGCTGCCCCGGGTGGCAGCACCGGCTAGAGGCTGCGTTGCGCCGCCGTTGGACCTCCCCACCTCACCCCACGGGCCCAGCCCGGCCTCCGGCTCCGTCCCTCCGCGGCGCTGGCCGCGGTCGCGCACGGTGAGTGGGGGGCGGTGAGGGCCGCGCAACCCCGGCTACGCGGTCTGGGGAGGACCGGGCGCTGCCGGGTCTGTGCCCAGCCTGGGGGTCGCCCCGGAAAATTGGGGAAGGGGAAGTGGGTCTGTCCCCGTCCCTCCCCTCTGACCCTCTCGGGGCAGACACGGCGCCTGCAGAGGGTGCAGGATGTCCCTTGGCAGCCGGGAGTTTTAGGAGCTGCTCTGCGGACCCCTCTTACCACGCAGAGGCCGTGCGGCGTTGGGAAGTCGGGGTTTTCCAGGCAGGCAGGTCAGGCTGCCGAGGAGCCGTCTCCGTGGTCTAAGGGGGGCCCCCCGGCTTTGTTTATTCCCGTGAAGTGCAATAAAATACAGCCTTCGTAGCCGTTCTGATGATTTCTGCTAATTCTAGACCTCGGGCTCACAGTTTTTGCACACTACGTGAATGTTAAATTAGTATTTGTGCAGACACTCAATCTGCTTTTCTTTGCAGTCTGAAATAGCTCTCTCAGGTTACTGGAGCTGACTCTAAATGTGATTCCTGTGGGTTGACTGCTGTAAGCCTTATTCACACAAGTAAGATCTATATGCATGAGTAAGATTTTTAAAAAATTATTATTTTTTTTTTTGCCGAATGAGTTTGCATGTTTCCACCCTAAAGTGTATGATCTCTTTTGCAGAAGAAGATGGGCTTGTCCATTTCAATTTTTGTGTGTGCGTGTGCAGTCGCTGTTAATTTTGGCAGCTCGTTAGGTGATCGTTGGGAAAGGTCCGGTGTCTTCGTTTGCTTCATGAACACATCAAGTTGAATGTGTGCCAGTGGTTTAATATTGTAGAGCCAACAAGAGAGACAGCCTTAGAAAAAGGATTGAGGAAATGATTTAGCTTTTCTAATGTTCATCATTTCCAGCCAGCGTGCTTTTAAGCGTTTCATTTTAAACTACAGGAAACGATCAGTTTTAGCATTTACCAGCATGTTGATTAATAATGGAAAGCTAGGTCTAAAACTAAATTTTGATGCTTCATTTAAGATAAATGCTTTTCTTCTTTCTCACACCTAGTCGCTTTTAGGGAAGTGAGGAATAGTAGATGATGATTAGGCAGCTTTCTCACAGTTTGAATAAAATAAATAGATCGTTATAGGCTGGCTGTAGAATAATGGGCACACTGGGCATCTAGTGCATAGCTGGAAGTAGAGCTGTGTTGCTGCATAGCAAAACGCTTTTTTGTTCATAACTTCTCCCATAGCAAATCTAAAACTTAGTTCTGTTAGTCAGATGAATACTGAATGTAACTCCAGTTTGTCTAGTGTAGTCTATTAGTCTTTGATTTACTATGAAACATGTATTGACAGCGATTTTGTCTTTATAATATACACCATTGATTGAATGAATTAATGCTTCATCTTTCTTTTTCTCATTAATAATCTAATTAGGGGAAGACTCTGGAAGGAATCTGAAATTAAGGCATGTTCTCAGTGGATATGCAGTAAAAAAGACACTGCAAAGCAGACAGTGTTAGAGGAATTTCCAAAAGTACTCATCACCCCAGACAGAGACAGATTTTTAACACTTGTAGGCTTGTATTTGGGCTCCAGAGTAAATGTCTAGATTTTCAGTTAATTCATGTTAGTTTTCAAACTTTTGTACCTAAAATTCTTTGGGAGACCCTGAGCAAAATGTATCTGTATAAGTCAAGCTCTGAGTCTTTCAACACTTGAAGAAAATCCAGCCCTGAGCACTTAAAAAAATATATATTTATCTAATCCTTGGGTTACAGTCATGCCTCCCACCACTTGCATTTTAGAGGCATTTTCTTTTAATTTTCATGGCCGATAGAATTATAGTTGTAAAATGTAGCCACAATAAAGCAAGCCAGTAAAATTACTTCCAATTTTTTTAATGTAGAAGCCAGCAGGATTAATGAAAAGCTCCACATATACACATGATAGAATGCAAGATCAGTAATCAAACTGTAAGTGGTACTTAATCTTTGAACAAAAATAATAGGTAATGGCTAAAAATAGTATTTCCTGTCTCAACAATAGAGTTAAATATTGTAATGGATATTAAATGCAACAAGGTAGATGGGAGAGCTCTGGAGGCTCTGACCATTTGTACCAGCCTACCTTCTGGCCTTAATTCTTTGTTTTCCTTTAAAGAGTCACGCTTGCATATGTGTTTGATAATAAATCACAAATGCAAATCGAGGGGAAAAAAAAAGAGTTCTAAGGAAAAAATAGGAGCTTTTTTTGGAGCATAATAGTGGCACTGTAATTTCTGGAACTTATTCTGATCTTGTGTCGCTCAGTGCAAACTGCTGAGCTACATTCAGGTTGTGTCTTGCTTTATATGAGTGTTGGTCCCATACATGGGCAAGAACATCCCTGGGCCAGAAGGAATGTGCTTAGGCCTGGTTCTGATTGTTTTAACAGTATTTGAAGTGTTTCAACATCACTGCTAGGAAAATGCCTTCATATTAAGATCAGTGATAAATTGGCCTCTCCGATAGGCCCAGCCACAGCCTCTCAAGGAACTGTTGAATTGTGAGAGCTGGTAATTATCTGCCTACATCTGTGGCCTGGGACTCATTGACACTGAGCACAAAGGAGAAGAAAATGACAAATGCTTGTCTAAGAGTATGTCTTCTCGGTGGCGGTTGCTTTCCTCCTGGTTTCTTAGGATAAGACTGTCGAGTTAGGGGTGTGGACAAAACAGTGATTAATTAGCTAGTGCATACCTAGCCCTTGGAAGATGGAAAATACTGTTCGGGGATGATTAGAATTAAGTAGTTATTCCCTGCTATTAGGGAAATTGCTTGCCTGCTCTACATTTCCAGTTGGAGTCATAGGCGATTTTAAAGCATTGTTTGAACTGTGTTTTAGGACTGTTGAAGCAGAAAGGCCAGGCAAGTTCTTTCAAAAGGAAAAATAATAGGTAAAGATTTTCTTGTTTAAGCCCTTTTCTTAGTAGCTGGAAAATCTGTGTATATGGCAGGGAAGAAAAGGGAGTCGAATGGAACTGAGCGAGGTGCTGTGGTGTGAGGTGAAATTCTGATATTGTTCTCATGCCACCCTGCAAATACATTTGCATTTAAATTTTTCAGGCAAGCCAAACTGTAGGACCGGTGCAGAATGCTAAACAAAACCTGACAGCTAACTTGCAAAACACCAAATAACGAAGCTGGGCATTCCCTCGCTCGGACAATTGAGTTGGAGATTGTTTCTTGTAATTGTTGTGGATCCGAAACAAAGACAGGTGCGGGGAGTGGAAATGGGACATCAATTTTATTCCAAGCTCTTTTCACTTGAAAGATGTTTTCTTTCTGTCACATTACCCTGTGTCTGCAGGAAGACTCGGAGGAACTGTAAACCCCAAATCCCTTCCTGCCCGTCAGCTAGCCACAATATCTGCCTTTGTGTAGCTCAGGCTGAAACTCATTCTGCTTGGGAGGCTGATGTTTTGAGGCATGCAGTTGTGATATGAAAGATATTGGGTATCACCAAGGAGGTACCCTTTACACTGCTTGTGCAACCAGACAAAGCAGCAGCTCTTTTGGGGAAACTTAGTGATGCGTCTCCTGTATAGGAATAAAATATATTTATGCTTAGTGGCAGCATGATGTAGAAGCCAGGATGATGACAACTGAGGGAAGAACATGAAAGGCATCAGAAAAGCTCAGTGCATTTTACCTTTTCATGTGTAAAACTTGTGTGTCTGCAATTATTGGCAATGAGCTCTCCCGCTGCAGACAGACCAACGGTGCAGAAAAATTGGAAGAGACTGAGGGGTGTAAACAGGAAAATAAAATAAACAATAGGTTAACATGTGTATTGGGTGTGAAAGAGCACACACAAAGTCACAGGGCTGAAACAAATCGAGGGCCTGTGGTCAGGCATGGCTGCTGCAGTGATGTGATAATACAAGGCAGCTCAATTTTCTGTGATATGCCAGTTATGAATGGAAGAATGACAAGTTTTACATGTGCTATGTGGATGCTTCTGGCTCCCTGGCTTAAATATAGGACACCTGCCCTTTGAAAGTTTGAGAGGGAAGGGAAAGAGCTGATTAGGGGAGCAAAGGGGCTGATTTCTCTGGCATGATTAAAAAAGCATAATATAGATAGATCATCTAAGAAGCAAAGATACCCACAGTTTCAGGTGCATGGATAAATGCTTATCAAGAGATAAGCAGTTAGCCTTTGCAAGAGGGTGCAACTAGACTTAGCAGCCTGCAAAAGAAAATGGTAGCTTAAACATCAAGAAAAGCTTCTTGCTGGAATGAAGCTAAATAATCTTCCATGAAAAATGCTGGTAGTGTTGTCAGTTGAGGTTTTGTAAAGCTCTTAGAGAGCCCTGGAAAATGTTCTGCAGGGCTGGTAGCTCAGGGTCACATCTCCCCTGGCTGAACTGTGACTGGGGATTAGGGTGGAGGTTTTAGAAACAAGGCTTTTGTTGGCAGGCAACTCCTCTGCTCAGAGGCAACTTCTCAACTCCCCTGTGTGGTTTGCTGGAAGGGACAGTCATTCTCTGCTAGGTTGGATTAGATGCTCAGAGGGAGGGAGGTGGACTGGAGGAATTAATGGATCTTATTCCATCTGTAGCTCATAGTAGCCTGTGATTCAGAAAAATATGAATCCTTACCTAGCTGGCAGCTGAAATGCATGCCATTATTCTGTAAAACGAATGCCATAGCATCTCATATGCCTTTCTGGTCATGCCATGAGGGAGGATGGGAGGAGGGATGTGATGGAAGACACTTTCCTGTAGAGCACAGCAGGCTGGGCTAGAAATATTTCTCAGTTTACATTGACTCTTATTTTGTGTCCTTGGATCCATGTTGAATTCTCAAGGAAAAAATTTCCAGGAAAAGCTGGAAAGCAACAGGTTTCGGGATGTTTTCCTGCTTTAAGTTCCAGCCATTATCGGCAAAAAAAAAAAGAATATTCTTGGACAGTAGTTACCTCTTCCTTTGCTGAGTCCTGTAATAGACACAACCATTGTGTACTTATCAAAATGTGAAGAGCATCTTCCAAGGGGTGTGCAGCTCTGCTGGTATCGTAGGCGATGCACAAACAGATGTGAAGGGCCGAGGGCCGTGATCCAGAAGGCACCACAGCAAAGACTGCTGCCTTGGATCCGCTCCAGCACTTTTTCAGTCTGAGAGCTCATGTTTGCTTATGTTTGGATTTAATCAATTGCTTTGGGATTAAGCTATTTTTTTTAGAATGCGGTTCCAAGAATATAAAGAGGTTGCTGTTTTGAACTTAATTAGTTTTATGGCATTACTGTATACTAGTGATTACTGTTCGGTTCCTCTTCAGATACAAGATGGGTCACTTCATGAAAAGTCCAATTAAAGAGACCACTGCATAGTATGATAGTACAGTAATGCAGCTCTCATGGGTGGTTTGATGTCTTAAAGTGTAATCTTTCTTCCACTGTATTTCTTTTTGCATCCTAGAATAAACCAAAGTTTATAGAAATTCGACATGCTCTTACTGCACAACAGGTGGAGTTATAAGTGCTCCAAGATGGTATGTTGTTGCTAGATGGAGGAAAATATTTTTATTCTGATTCATAGTGGCTGCTCTAAAAACTGGAGACAGTTTGACTGTCTTGTAAATGAACAGTTTATTGGAGGGCAGGCTGGGAAAATATTTACAAACATTTACTACACTGGCTTAAGGATGACTCTCCTTTAATTAAGTGTAACTTGAGTCCCAAAATTTCCTCATCCACTGACTTGGTACCAGGTTTTTACTTCCTGTGTTGTCCATTTGAAATGGAAAGTCAGAAGAGAAGAAGCTGAAATGTTGTTGTCTTTATGGCAAAGGAAATCAGAAAGCTGAAAGAAGTTAAGCATTCTTCCAGAAAGTGCATTAGTTCAGCCTGTATGTGCTCATCCAGCCTCTCCATGAGCCAGTACTGTTGGTTTTGTTTCACCATGGTATTAATTTTTCTTTCTGTAAAATACCCTGTTAAGGTTCTCTCCAGGAAAAATGGAAGGCCACTTCTTTTCCCTTGATTAACCACTTATGCCCTGATCTAGAGAAATACCAGTGAACTGGTTGAATGTTGTGATTTTCATTTATTCCAATGAGTAAATTAATTTCACATCCAGTTGTCCCTGTAAGAGGAATACCTGCTGTTGTCTAAGTTCAGAGGTATGACTTGGGTTTATAGTATCAATTACTTTTTGAAGTATGGGCACTAAGGATTACTTAAAGTCTTGATTCACTTCTGACAGCTCCATTGATGGTTACTATGACATTGTGGTCATGGTTTTGCTTGCTTGTTTTGCTGGTTTTTGTGGTGTTTTGTGGTGTTTTGTTTGGGGTTTAAAAAAAAATTTTTTTTACTCTGGAGGACTAGGCAAAGGCTGCTCTTAGCAGGTTATCAAAATCAACAGATGATTGGGTTGGTTTGGCATAACAAAACCTTGACTCCTAAGTAAAGCATCATTCCTGGTATAATTTATCCTGTAATATATCCTAACCATGAGATCTGAATCAGTGCAATTCAAAGTGCCAGGAAAAAGACATTCTTGTGGTAATTCTGGCATCCCTGTAGATAGAAAGTATTGGAAAATTTGATATAGAGCTTGTTCTCGTGAAATATCCAAGCCAGTTTTGTCTAACTGAGAAGCAGCTTGGAAAGGTCAGATAAGAAACCAGATGTTGGTCCAAACTCATGAGATTTGCTTGCATGGATCAAATTTGGCATTACTGCATGCTTCCCAAATTCATTCTGTAATGTGTAATTCCAGCATGAGTTGCTTTTCAATTTTATTCTGCATGGCTTTTTTTCATTTATCATTATGAAACCATTTTCTGGAGATACTCAGTTTTAAGTATGTGTGTATGACCACCAGAATTATCTGTGGTTATACAGACAGGATAGAAAACATTGATGCAGGTTTGAAGAGAAATTTTTCCCATCTGCAGTGCTGTGTGTACCTTGTTACAGTCATCAAGGATTTCCCAGACTTTACCAGAAGATTTAATTTAAAGAATGGTCCTAATTAGGAACAAGATGCAAGGTTTATGCTCAGCATACCTATATATAGTAAATTCCTCTTTCTTTTGCTGTTTTTAGGGTCAATTTTTTGACATTGACAATACACTACTGGCATCATCCCTTTTTACTCTTTTGCTGGGGAAAAAGTATCCAAAAGAATATTTATTAGCTGATTTAAATTCAATTAACTTGATTTCCCTTTCATGGAGTTTTTAACAATGTTTAATGGGAGATGCAACTGCATTGCACGGCTGTTATTTCCCTCTGAATACATCGAGGTCTTTCTGGAATTCCCATTCACATTTTAATCCAGCCCTGATAATTATTTTGCAGCATATGGGAAGTCCTGTAGATGCTAATTTTTGTAACCTTTGTCATGCTTATTTAACAAATAGTTCCAGTTCCTCACTTACCTGGCTGTATCTGTTGTTTATTGGTGATTTGATTTTAATTTTTTTTCCTGCCTTTAAACCCTTGGGTTGAGCAACCAAGACCACCCTGTGTTAGGCAGGGTACAAACACAAAACAAAGTGCACTCCCTGCCCTGCACATTAACACTTTCTTTCTATGACTAAATGAGGGAAATTCCTCTTAACTGAGCTGTATTCAGACCCTCGGTTGCCACTTAGGCAGCATTTAGATATCCTAGAAAGTAAATCGCCAGCTTAGGCAAAACAATTTAAAACTGAGCACCACTCTTTCAAAAACAAGCCTTGTGCTTGATGGAAGCTGTATAAAAATAAGTTTCTAAAGCCTACTTATCATCTGTGTACTTAGGCAGAAATGTGCTGCTCTTCCCTTTCTTCTTTGCCTTTTCCTCTCATTCCAGCAAACGGGGTGATGAATGCTCAGGCGAAATGTGCCCCTCCTACTGTCTGTCTTGTTTGCTTGCATTCTTTCAACAACTTCTCTAGTCAGTGTTAAACAACAGGAGAAGAGAACCACCACTAGAAACGAAGATACTCTATTATCACATAATCCTGTGAAGATAGCTGTTCTGCTTCCCCTGCAAATGGTGAAACTAGAAAGGGTCCTTGCTGGCCCTAAAATCTGTGATGGCCAGAAGAATGGTAAAAGCACATCACAATTGCAAATCAATGCATTGCTGAGAGCAAACTCCCCTATGAGGAGCATTCTGTACCATTTGAAGACCACAGCCTGGAATGTGATGTTTTAGGCAGTAGAGGTTCAGAAGCAGAGCTTGGGGATGTCAGAGGGCAGTTAACTGAACTAGGCTTTTTTCTAAGCATTCCTTGTTTTTCCTTTGGTTTTCCATACAGGTGCTTATATGTGCACAGATGTACAGATACATATCCAAATGCACAAGATTTAACAGACAGGGCATGAAGGCTGACCTGCTGCTCTTAAAGCAGTGGCCATCACTCTGCATGTTTTGCAGTGTGTCCTTCCTAGTGCCCCGTGTAACCCTGTTTGGGAGATTAAAAGGAATATGACTCCCAGAGATACACACTGAGTATCTAGATGATGCCTTTCTCATACTGACACAGCTGGTGGAAAAAGTGTATGAGGCTTGCCATTCTTTTGATCCAGAAGTCATGTTCAGGTAGATCCCAGACAGCTTCTGTGTGGTGATCCCATCATCAGCAGGTGTGAGAAAGAATGGTTGTGGCTTTATGCTGCTAAAATGTACCCTTGAATGCTCTTGTTTCATGCTCTTATAGGGAATGTGGGGAATGCTACATAGTCATGAAAACTAATGAAATAGCTAACACATCTATTTGGATTCCTACTCTTTAAACTTGAGCTTTCTAAAGCCTGGTGAGATGTATCTGGCAAAGCCCTGAAGAGATGAAATGGCTTTTTTATCCATCAGCAATATTTACGTGATTTGGGGCAGGATCCCCTGTGGTTTAATGTTTGAGTGTGACCCAGTTCTCTACCACTGTATGATCCCATATAAAGTCTAGAGGCATGTTGTGGTTTGGGATGGCCACAGCGATTAGAAGAACTCTTCCTAGAGGGGCATGGGGAGCTTAAGCAGCCACTGCTACTACTGTGGCTGGCCCCAGCAGTTCCGTGCATGCATTCAGAGATGCCGATATAAACAAATAGAAGCCCTTTGCTTAGGTTCCCCCTACTGCCTTTTAAAAATTTATTTATTTAATTCCTGCATCTGCTGTGTTGCACAGTCTCCTGTCTGCCTCTATGAATGAGACAGTGATGGAGCAGATTTCTTAAGCTGATAGATTAAAGAACAGGAAATAACGGTGGATTTAGTGGAATTTGAAGACAGTTGTGACCTCTGGGGAGCACAGCATGGTGTGCTGGAATAAAGCTGATAGATGATGACCCTGGTCAGCGTGTCCAGAGTCATGGGGGACGTTGGAAGTCATTTAAGAGATTCACTTTGCTTATGTTTTAAAAACACCTTGTTGTTTTGCTGACTCCACAGCAAAGCCCTTATCTTCTTCCTGTGTTGGAAACAAAGTACAAAACCTTAAGCATGCTAGTGATGCGGGTCCCTCTCAAACCAACCCTTGGTTTAGTTCTTAATTTATTATGCTTTTTGCATACTGAGAGGAAGTCGAATGGATTGTGGTGCTTTCAGTGGTGGCAGAAGGTATCTGGGAGTGGGTGAGGCCAGCCCTGTTGCAAACAAGTCTTGGTGGTCTTGGCTTGCTTTGTGGCAGCCAAGCAGGGTGTGATGAGCCAGGGCTTACACTGTCAAGTTACCAAGTTGGTTGAATTCTGGGAGAGCACTCAGGTAAGAACACTAGGTGTAGGATTTATGTGAAAAGTGAGGAGAAGGCAAGTAACGCACAAACATTTAGAGTAACTAAAGGTATCAATTAATTTTGCATTGAGTTTTTAGGCATGACTCCTGTCTATCAGCAGCACCATGTGCCCACTTGGAGCTTTTCCATGTGAACAGTGCTATCTTGTGCTGTAGCTGATGCCTGCAGCACCAACAGCCAAGTCTTGTGTGCTGTCCTGTTTCGCATTCCCCTCTCTTCCCCAAGCCCTCCAATTACTTTTCAGTTTCTTCTATTTAAGAACTGTAAATTACTACAGTAAACCTATATACTCTCTGGGGTTATGTTTGTCTGTTGCTGATCTTACTGAATGAAACTGTGCAACATCCTGTAAGGTAAGACCATGTGAATTACTATACTAGGTCATGTTGGGGGATTTTAGTTTCCACTAAGTGGAGGAACAAATACTGCAAGCTTGAAGAAATGTAAGGGAAAAGCTTGCTGCAGCCTTTTTGCATGGAATAGCTTCAGGGGAGGATGCAGATTCACCACCCCTGCTGTACCTTAGTACACCTAGGTGAAAGGCAGTACAGCTCCCTGACACCTAAGTGGAAGATGGACATTTGGCACAGGGCAGCTCGATGCAGATGTGACCTTGTCCCTTAGTCCCAGCAAGATTGCACAATTGGGGACAGTGGCAGCAAGGAACTAGGACAGAAGGGAAACAACTTTCCAGTTTTCTCTCCTCCCTCCTGGAAAAACATGGGCCTTGTGAATTCACCCCAAAGCTAAAGCAGTTTAAAAACTTGAGTCAACCCACCACCCTTGCCAGAGAGCAGAAATCTTGTCTTCATTTCAGTTAATTCAGCCACCAACCCCCCTTTGTAATTGGCCCTGAGGGCAATATTCCAGCTGTTTATTTTCAAGAGCCAATCTGGCTAACGCCTTCTTGGGGAAGAACCTTCCTCTTACAGGGGATACCAAGCCTGGAGAGTCCTCTGGATCTGCAGGGGGCATTTATATTCAGATAGAAACAAGCAGATCTTTTTACTGAATCACAAATCCCCGTCTCCGGTGCGTTTGGGGGCTGACTGCTGCAGCATCTTTATTTGCTGTGCTTTCAGGGCTCCCTGGCAGTGCTCTCTGCTGTTGCATTTCATTGTATGTTTTCTGTGAACACAAAGGCATCTGTGTTGATCTCTCATTTTTCAGGCAATTCGATGTTCTTTTCCAGCCTCTGGCCACCTCCTTTTTCTGAGATTTTTTTCCTAAGGTGGAAATAAAATTTGGTAACAATGAGGAAAAATGTGTATAAGGGGGATTTACCAAAGTTTTCAAGACTTGAAAATTATTGTGAAAGGAAATCAAATGGGCTTATGTCCATCTTTATTTCTGTTTGAGTTTTTTGATAGAAAGTCAGATCCAGCCCAGCCTGTGAGTCTCTGATTGTAGTAAGTCAGGCAAGGCAAGAGGGACTTATGCATTTCTTTCCTGAGCAGACTCTGTAGACTTCTGGCCAAATGGCATCACCTTAGAGAGGCAGCAGATCATTTCAGCTCTTGAAGGCCTGCCTGCAGGCTGCTCCATCACTGAAGAAAATATACTTGGGAGGGAGCATTCCCTTATCTTTGATTTGTTTTTCACTTTTGAAGGCTATTTTGTTTGTATTTTTTTCACTGCCTTGAGCTTCACTATGTTCTCAGAAACTGAACTTTTAGAGTATCTTTCTTCTCCTGTCCTTTAATTAGTGGATGAGAGCTACCAAACATTGTCCCACAAATATTTCAGCAAAAACAAGACATTCCTGATGTATATGCAAGGTAAACAAATGGAAGGAGTAAACCCCAGGATTTTGTAACAGTCATATTGTATTAATAGCAGGCTTTCAACTTCTGAGGCTTCAGAATTAATTTTGAGGCAGGGAAGTAATTTTTTAATTGCCTTTAAATAGAGCGCTGAGGAGTGAGCAAAGCTGTGTTGGCTCTCCAGAGGGAATGGAGCAGCAATGACCCGGACCACCTTTCCTTGAGGACATCTGATAGTTGTCTCAGTGAGCAGTCTTCAGTATTCAGAGTCAGATATGAACTCTGTGTGAAACAAATTGAGTCCACCAGCTTTCTGTGTTGTCTGGTAATAGCCTTTTTCTCCCTCATCATTTGAAAGTGAAGGAAATAAGGAGCAATTTTTTGAGTCGTCTGTTGTGCTGCTATAAGATTATGTGGAAATGCTTTCACTGCTCTTTAGTTACCCGTGAATGATTGTGCCTAGAACATATCCTGAGAGAGCATATGCTTCTGGTTTTGCTTATGCTTAATTATCTCTTTTGTGCTGCCTTTCTACAGCACCTACCTCAATCAGATTTTGGTCTTGAGTCTGTGGCTGAGGTTCCATAGTTTGAGAATAATGCAAAAAAGCCCGACTAATAATTATTCAATATGCTTAAATGCAACTACTTTTATGCTATTTTGTGGATGCTTAGGAGCCTCCTCAATAAAACCTGGAGGAAAAATCGTCTGCCTTGCAGTTAATTTTTATTGAAATGCAGTTTCCTTTGAAGCTCAGAGAGAGTTTACCCCAAAGTCTGAGAAACTATGCTTAGGCTTGTGCAGTCTCTCGAGCAGCTTTCAGGTTTGGGGTTTGCATTCTTCAGGGTTTCCCCTTCTTCATTCTCTTTGCATCTGAACCCTTGGCAGCTTTCCAGCATTGTTCTCCGACCTGCTGTGAACAAGTGGAGGAGCAATGCTCTCACCGCTAATTCAGCAGAGATTGAGCGATAACTTTTGATAAAGGTTAGAGACGCTGGCTCAGGATCGGTTCAGAGTCACCCACCCCACCACGTGCATCAGCTTTTGGTTCCTTCCCATTGTACATGGCTGTTTCTTAGTGGAGGTAAGCACTATCAAAGCTGTTCATTGCTCTTTGGGATTCTTTTGATGCACCTTTTGTTTTTTTCTTCATATTTTTTCTTTTTTTGTTGCATAAGTGGAATAACATATGCAACAAAAAAATGTAAATACTGTGGCTCTGGCAAAAGCCTCTCTTGCTCTCTCCCTTCATTATAAATGCTATACAGATGATTGTCTCTCTGTACAATGCAGAACAGTGACGAACAAGGCTTCAGGTAAATTCACCATCAAAACACTTAGCAGCCAGTATTGTCCATCAGCACCATTTTGATAAGCTCTACAGTGTGCCTTAATATCCAGATTCTTCCTTCTTTTTTGTTATCACCCAACTTTTGCAGTTGAAAACCCAGAGCTTTCGTAAGCCTTCCCAGAGGTTGGTTTCACATGTAGCAAAACTGTTTGGGTTGTGCTACTGGATCTGAAATATAAATCATGTTGTCATTCAGCAGCTTGTGATACTGGATCTCCCGTGTTTCCTTTGTTTTCATGGAAGCTTGAAAGTTTTCCAACCATATCATCTTTTGTTAAAGAAGCGGTTTTGTTCGAGTTTTAAATGACTCCTGCTACTCGCGTAGGGTTGTTAACTGCTTTCAAAAGGGTGGTGGAAATAGTGTTTAAAAAGTTTGTAGGTTTGCATTCTCCTTGCACCAGCTGAAATAGCATTGAGGCTTTTGCTGGATGTCTCAGATAAGGCACAGCAAAGATGCTGCACTGCCATCCACTTTACAAACTGCACGTGCTGGTTAAAGTATGGGGAGGCACCCTATGCCCCTGCTATTTGATGCTGCCCTTGCCCCTCTGACAGCAGTTAGTCTTGTGCGTGTCAGCTCAGCAGAACAGACTATGAGCATCCCCTAACCCCCTTCGGGCAAAATCAGAAAGCTCAGGATAAATAGCGAATGGGAGCTGCTTAAACGAGGGTGGCTGTCTTGGTGTGGCTGCTCCTCCTCTGCCCTGGGGACAGATCCCTGGACCTGGGGACTGCTTTAACCCTCCCCCTTGCATTTGCAAAGGGATCTGTTTGCACAGTGTGGCAGTATCTAAGCAGAAGCTTAGACTGGTTTAAAGAAATCCATTTAACACTAGTGCAGCAATCATGTTTTGGCAGAACTGAAGTGCTCCTGCGAGCCTGGATAGCATGTCAGTTTTTACATTTGCAAAATCTTCACCTTTAAACTGCCCAGTATTGTTTTTCTATCAGCTCTTTTCCCTGTCCTCTGCCTGGACACTTGAGGCTTTCATATATGAGTGGTTTTTTTTGTCCTTGTGTTTTGGTACTTGCTCCCAAAGCTGACAGGGGCTGTGCAGGTAGCAGGCTGCCTGCAGGTGGTAACTCTTCCTTTGCTGGAAACAAACTCATCCATCCGTTCATGTGTAAAAATCTCAACAGTCATGGAAATTTTGGTAGGAATGAAGACATGACAAAGTCTCTCAGGACAACCTGGCAAATAACAATGAGGAAGAGAGACACCACCACCCAGATTAAAAAGGTCTTTTTAAAAAAAAAAGTTTTAAAGTTGTGTAGAACTTCAGGCAAGCTGGGAACCAGGTGAGTAGTCCAGGATAATTCACTGCCTTTACCAAGTGGAGGAGAAGAGGGAAGAAGTTTTAGGGTTTTATTTTTGTTGACAAATCAGGGTTCGTTTTTTTCTTCATGTAGAAAGGACATTTCTTTTCAGTTCAGCTGATACCAGTTCAACCCTTAAGATGATCTTGAGGCTTTCATGTTTATATACTCACAGTAATGCCAGGCTGGGACAAAGCAGTGCTGTGATGTTTGGCAAAGTGACACTGTATTCTGACTGTAGAATGACTGAAGGGAGACATTTGGTGATATTGCTGCTGTTGCAGTTACTTGATCATGATTGTACTTTAGCAGCTTATTAGTAGAACCATTGTATTAGACTTTAATAAGTATATGGAAATAGACACTTAAAATGCATTTATATGCACACACACATATATGTGTATACACAGTCTAAGTTAATAAAAAAATAAGAGGTCTGGTAACTCCTTGGAGTGAGACAGTGCCTAGAGCCAGCACCAGTGAGGATGCTGCAGCCTCCTCCAGTCACCCAGTAAATGCCCAGTGTCAAATGTGTTAAGTCTTAATGGACGAGTATATATATGCCATCCTGCACGAACAGCTTCCAAATCATGCTCTCTTCAGCTGATAGGCAGGGTTTTCTTTCTTGCTTTCTTTGCAGCTGGTGAGGCAAACCAGCGTGACACCTGCCTGCCGCTCATCCTCCAGCTTTGCCCGTGCCAGAGCAGCTGTGCAGCAGCAGTTGCCATCTGTCTGGGGTGAGGGCAGATTCCTAGTACAGAGGCTCAGGAAGGAAGTATAAGGCAAATTTAATTTCCTCTTCGAGCATGTTGAGGTCCAAGTAGCTCTCCTTCCCCTCACTGAAAGAATTGAGGGGGTGGGGAAAGAAAATGATAGGAAGGAAATATAGGCAGGAAAGAATTGAGCTGCGCTCTTGCCATCTGTGCACGGTGACTCACGCAGCTGCTCTGCCACTGACAGGTTGCTGTCTCTCCACTCAGCACAGACGGCCAAACGACTCGCATCGTGAACACAAATTATGGAAGATTAATACTAGTAAATCACCTGGTCAGAATAAACTGTACCTGGAGGCAGAGCCTCTAGCTGCTCGAAAACCTTAGGTATCTTCTCCCTTTCCTCTTTCATTTCTCCTTCCTCCACCAAAGATTTTCAGAGAATTTGGGAGCAAAACGTTAACTTTGGTACACATTAATTTTCTGTATCAAAACCCTTACCTCTGAATGCAGTGTGATCAGTTTTGGAAAACAGTATCTAGGAGCAAAGGGGAACAGCCAGTTGGAGCTATAGTGGGACTACTGTGCTTAAAATTGGTTAAAGATGTGCTTAACTGCTTCTTAATCTCAAGGCCTCCATCTGGTACCTGGGGCTGCACAGTTTCTGTCCCAGCTCCAGAGGCATGTGGAAGATGCCCTCCTTTTATTTGTGGAGAATACGTATTTTGCATCTGTTGCTGTGGAAACATGGCAAACACGGACTTCAAGGTAGAAAATGCTAGAAACTAAACAAAAATACCAAGGGTGTAGTGTGCTTTTGTGAATGGCTTTACATATCTTTTTTGACTTCTCAGTGGGGCACTCAGGAGGTGTCTGAGGGGTTCCTCCAGTGCAAGTTGTGTATGGAGTTCACCTCTCCTCTCCTGGAGGCTCTTCAGGGGGGCCGCAGAACAACCTGGGTCCTGATCCAGTATCTGTTTATGTCAATAGAAAAATACCTCATGTATGCAATATAAAAAAATCTAGCACAACACTATTTTTGGTTTTCCTTTCCTGGTATTACTAATGATCATAGAGATTTTTTTCCAGAGATTAGTCACTGGCAAGTGTCCCTTCCTGAGCCTGAAGGATCATTCAGGCTGTTGTTAATCCCCAAGAATAGCTCTACACTTCAGTCATTACTGAAAAATTGAATAGTGTTTAGAGGCTCAATGTGTATCTCATAACAGTTCAGAGAGGTGATGATGGGGTGACACTAAAGCTCCCTAATGTTTGTGCTCTAGGACTTGAGATTATTGATGGCAGAACCTCAAAACAGTAGCTGAGCTGAATCCAGATGCTTTTTATGATAGTCCTGTAACTGCTGCTGCTTCTACATACCTCTTCTTTTTTTAAGTCTATGCATTTCCCACAAAACCCTTCCCTACGTAATGCCTCCAGCACACCAAGTCCTGATATTGCTGCACAGTTTATTTAGCCTCTGGCTGGTTTTCAGTGGTGGAGGATTGATGGAGCCATGAACTTGCCAGCTTCTGCGTAAGTCCAGGCCCAACAGTCATGTCTCCCCAGACTTTGTCAGCTGAGAGATTAGAGACCTGAACGGTCCCTTCCCAGCAGTACTTTATCCTCTGCTATCCAGTCATATCATCCTCACTAGAGATGAGATAAAAACTTTTAACCTTATATCCTTTTCTCCTTTTATTCTTAAAGGGTTTCAGGCAGCAGTACCTGTTTTTAGAATGGCAGCAGATGCAGGCTGTGGAGCTGTATTTTCGTGTTACTGGGTTTCCTTGGGAAGCTTTTGACTAAGCAACTGCTGTCTCATGCGTATTCTGAAGCATGACTGAGTCTCAGAATGTAGTAGAAACGTCAGAGGAAACACAGGAAGTCTCTGCCTCTAGCTATTTGCTACCTTTCTTTAAAATCTGCAAGGCTGGTAGAGCAGAAAGTATCTCAGTATTCCATCTGTCAGCTTCACTGGTACCTCACCTTCCTTGGCAGGTGCTTTCCATCAGTGGAGTTTGCACAGAAACAGATGCAGAGTGCAACACATCAACTTAGCTTTGGTAGAGCATGGGAGGGGGCAGGGGGTGGTAGTGTCATGATTTCTTAAATTTCTCTTTTCAAACTTTAAAAAAAAATGCTGTAATGAGCTTGGTTATCCTGACTGTGACCATCAGTAACCCCAGAGCTCTGCTCTAAAACTAGAGAAATATGGGTGGCTTTTGCTCTGGTATATACCTGAAAGGTGCTGAGCCAGAAGCTTGGTGATTGGAGTGAAATCCCCATTAATGTTGGTGGGCCTTAGATCATGTTCGGCAAAGTCTACAGATTTGCAAAAAGAGACAGATAAAGTTGTCAAGGGAGTTTCTGTATCATAACCTTCTCATTCCTTTTTGCAGACTTTGCTTCATTGGAAGTCACTTCTGGCTCCTCTCTGCTGTCAGATGTCTCTCTCTCCCTGACCTGTTGCTTCTTCCGAAACTCGCTTATCTCTGGCCGTGCTAGGAGCGATGGATCAGATGTGAAGGGTTTGATTTGTTTCTGTAAGCTGGCTATGAGTCTCAGTTGCCTAGGATCCATGAGTCTTTTAATCTCTCCATAGAGAGTTCCTCCTGTTCTTAGTAGGAAGCTACTGTTCATGGTGGATGTTTTTCACGTAGGCTTCAGAAGCAGCTGCCTTAAATGTGGTCTGGAGCCTCTGCAGACAGAGGCTGAGCTCTGGGCTCAGAAAGGGGCCAGTGTGAGGATGGCTGTGGGCAAGACCTCTCCACGGGGCAGGAATTGCTTATAAATTAGGAGGACAAATTGAAATGCTGCCTTTTTGGTTTTCTACCTCCTTGCAGTTCTTGGGAATGAGGAAGGAAGCCAATAAGAAATGTTGGTATTTTAGTCAAAAGCAAAGCTGAAGGGGAATGCCTTTTTTGTTGTTGTGTTTGTTTTTTATGTTTGTTTGTTTTGGTTGGTTGGTTTTTTTTGTTGTGGGGTTTGTTTTGGGTTTGTTTGTTTGTTTTGGGTTTTTTCGGTTTTTTGAGAAATGTTACTGCAGAGATAGTGCCAGACTGCTGTGCAAAAAATCCTGCCTGGATTTGTTCAGTTTTCAAATACCAGGGGTAAAGCAGCTGACAGTCTTTGTCAGTGAGATTGTTGAAAGTGACTGAGCCAGCAAAAGGGACCCAGCAGGTGCTCAAGTGAAATTCTTCCCAAAACCCTTATTTACACTCACTGCATCCCTTCCCAGTAAATTCCTTCAAATGCTGCTTCAAAAATTAATGCTTGCAAGTGCTTTCATGGAAACAAAGGAGAGACCTTTCTGTTTCGTCCTGAAAAGGCCTGTGGAAAGTTCAAAGGGAACTTCTAGTGTTCAGTTATGCTGCATTCACCCCATCCAAGAACTCTCATCCACAAGTAAACTGAAGCTTTAATGTTTTATTGAAATTTCTGGGTGATGTTGACTTCCATGTGAGACTGCTAAATGGGCAGCCTGCAAAAGCAAGGCACTAATATACCAAAGATAAATTTAGCTTAAAATTATGCACGTTATGAATAGGATTTTCCAGTCTTTTCCTTTTCCTATTGTTACATGGTTTCTAAAATTTTCATTAAAGCAGAGCCAGGGGTGTGCAGAAATATTTACAATTTAAAGATTTTGTCTGTTTTGTTAAGTGGTAGTTACCCCCTGAAAGTTGTGTTACTGTTTTACCTCCAAGATTAAATTCACAGCTTGCTTGCAGCGTGAAAACAGTGGCAGTGATGCAGTTGCATTTGCAAGCTTTGCTTGTGAGATGTTTTCACTTGGCTGAATATGAATTAAACTTGGGGTGCTGCAAAATCTAGTTCACAGGATGGTCTCTATGAACTGGAGCATCACTACCTACTCCTGTGCAAGCATGCTAGCAGTAATCTGTGCACTACTTGTCTGTGCCATCAGTTAGTCCTTGCATTTAAGATTCAATCTATGGGAAATGAAGAATGAGAGAGGCTTTAAATATTAATTTAAACTTTTGAGTGTGGAAAGAGGTTTTAAGTAGGACTTTTGAGTGTGGAGAATGCAAAAATCTGACAAAAGAGGCTAGGTCTTTTGGTACTTCTAGACTCAACTGATCCTGTAATGAGCCCCTTAAGATTTTTTTTTTGGGGGGGGGTTTGGTATATTCTAGCTTTTTCTTTGTCTCTGTGGAGTAAAGTTTGACACATTTGAATGCAGAGCTTTCTATGACTTTTTCATCCTGCTTAAAAGAGTAGCACCAAGGATTTTCAGGAGAAATGATCACCTTTAGGTTTCTATCTTCATAAGCTGATGTCCTCAGAGATATAAGAGCAGATTGTCACTATTGCAGCAGAAAAGAAACTCAGTGATACATGCAACAGAAACAGACTGTCAGCAAAAAAAAAAAATCAGCTTTGAGAAGTCAGCAT
The DNA here is from genome assembly GCA_020745705.1 of Hemiprocne comata. Taxonomy (NCBI): domain Eukaryota; kingdom Metazoa; phylum Chordata; class Aves; order Apodiformes; family Apodidae; genus Hemiprocne; species Hemiprocne comata. The sequence goes on from CM036586.1 coordinate 76,941,370, forward strand.
TAAAAACAATCATGTTACTTGTCTGAGGTATAATGTTGCCCCTGGGAAAGTCAAGAGAGGCTTTCATTTCCATTTCTGTAGCTAGGATTCATCAGCATTCATCCTTTAATTATAATTTGAATTTATAGTATGAGTTTTAATTCCATTAAAGTGAAATATTTATTTAAAGGAGGAAGATCAGGGAAGTAAAGCCCAGAAGATATACTGCCATTTTTTCATCTCTGGGAAAAGAAAAAAAAATTTTTTTTTATACTGCAAATCCTTCACAAGTCTGAAAGAAGAGTGAACCAAGGTGCCTGGAAAGCCAGCTACAGCACAGGTGGAACCCCATGGTTTTGCTCGTTGAGACCAGTTGTAGACTGGCTTGTTGAAAGGCTGGGGAGAGGAAGGGCAAGAGCACAAAAGACCACTTACTTCATAGACTGAAATAAGGCTTAGCTAGCCCAAAGGAAAATCTACATGTATGTAACTGGAGGAATAAAGCCAAGAGTACAGATGGTACGTTTTATATCAATGTCTTTTCACTTCACTCTTCCCAGGCATTTTTTTCCACACTAATGGTTGATGGAGCTGAGCTTACGAAACTCTGAAAGTAGTGGCCAAGCCTTTGCAATATCCAGCTAGGGATATTCTTCCCGGTCATTGCAACCCCAGATTAAAATCTTCCAATAGAAAAGGGTCTATAATGGTGCTACTGTGGGTTTTCATACAACAGACCTTCATCACGTCAGCCTGCCAGGCTGATTGTAGCTTAATTGCAATCACCATTTCCAGCCCGTGTGCTGATTCTTGGCTTGCAGCTTTGCAGACTGCAGTCACTGAAATGATGGAGCTTATTTGCCGTCCACTCAAGGCTGAATTGAAAGGCATATGCAACAATACCTGAAATTAGAGTCAGTGTGACTGATTTCTCTGGCCAGAGCTGGCTAAGCTGTAAGTAGGGTAAGTGTGTCAGCTTTGCTGAAATACTGATTTGCAGCAGCTCTTGTTGTCAGTCCTGAGAAGAAACTGACAGTCCCTTTGCTGAGCATGTTCATGCTGTATGAAAAATTAATCCACATTCACAAATAAGTTAAAATACAGTCACTTAGGAAAGAAGGGGAGTTATATTAATGTGTTATTTATAATGCACCTGTGATACATGATTTTGAGTTTTACCCTGTATTTTTGAATATTCACTGGTATTTGGACAACTAGCCTCTCTGCCAGAAGTAGCATTTTGGATTCAAGCAAATTCTGAAATAGCTGTTCTTTCAAGCAGCATCACCAGCCATGCTACACCTTTTCCTCCCCTGCCTCACACATGCAGAATATACCCTGTGGCTCAGAGCAGTTTGAACTGAATCTGGATTTCTGGCAGCTTTGGGGTCCAAAAATCTCTGAGTTGTGTTTCTTTCCATGCTGTTCAGGAGGTCTCTAAAGCTACAATGTGATGGTTATGACTGCAAAAATATTTTGGGTCATTCGGCCTGGTTGCTCTCAGAGACTTGTGTTGCTGCCTTCCCTATAGTGAGGTGGGGGGATGGACAAGTAGTATGCACCTGAGAAAACTGTAAAGCAGCACTGGGAAATGCCTGGTTTAAGGTGTGGTATCAATACCTAATAACAAAGGCTGTAGGATTTGCTTTACCTGCCAAAATAACGTACTGATTGCTCAGCTGGTGCGCGAGGAATATGTTTCATTACAGTCTCCTGAAACTTCTGTACAATCGCATCATGGGTTGGTCTTTTTCCCTTTCCTCTGAACCTATAAACAGTTTCAGATACACAGAATATTAGATGAAAGCATGGTAAATGTAATTCACAAGTTTTAAAAAATAGTAATTCATACTTCATGCATGCATTGAAGGAATAGCTGAGCTTTGATCATCTAAGTTAGTTTGATTTAAATCAAAGACAGTGGAGTTTTATTTTGAAATAAATTCCTCAGATTGTGAAGAATAGCACTGTGATGTTGGTTTGTTATCCCACCTAATCAAATTTTTTCAGGTTATAGGCAAAATGGAGGATTTTTTTTTTATTTGCTAGCATAGAAATGTCAAAGCAGGATTTCCAAGCAAAACACTATTCTCATATCCATAATAATCTAATCTTTTGAGAACCAAGTAGCTATTATTATGTTTTCTGTTCATAATATCTCTCTGAAATAAATGGGATTTCTTGTATAATCTAGAAGATTAAGAATTTATTCAATTTGTCTTTTAGGCAGGGAGGGGAAAAAATCCCAAAATTTGTGACATGGCCTATTATTTTAAACAGATACTTTGCTAGTATCCACTTGTAGCTGAGATCAGTAGGTCATAGCTTTTGGAAGACCTCACTGTCCTGACTGCTCTAGCGGTTTTGGCAGAACCTCCTAATATAAACCAAGCTACATCAAGAAAGCTCTATTGTGATACAGCTTGCTTTGCTTAGAGCAGTTTTTTGTATACTAGTACAACATCTAACTTTTTCCACAGGAGTTTTTGTTGGTATAGTATGTTCATACCCAGTGTGCTATGCTCGTATCTTTTTTGCTATACATCCCTCACTTCACATTTGTTTCTGTGTCATCTCCCAGATGCACGTGTGCTGCTGAAAAGGTGGGTTTCCCTACCTTGCCCTCAGGTACTTGAAATATCAGTTCATGGCTCTGTAGCCTATAAGCTGTGGGTAATTTCTCCCACTCTGCAGGCTGTCTGCTGAGCTGCTTATGTGTGCGCTCCTTAACGCATTGCAGTCAAAATGCACTGACTTCACATTACGCTGTTATTTAAACGAACACTTCTGATTTTGACTCAATGAGTGGTAATAGAATGAGGCTCATACCCATAGAGCAGACAAAATTGGGAATATAAAGGGATTATTTAATTCTCTCAAATGCAGGGAAGTTTAACTTTACAATATGTATTTTTAAACACGTGCAGTTATTTACATCCTTGCAAAGTCGGTATGAAGTGCAACAAAGCAAAAGCAAGAGTATTTTGTACCCAGGATAAACTGAGCCAAAAAGGACATCTGTATATTCCTAGCTAAATTTAGCAGTGGGTTGGAGCTGGTACTAATGACTATGCAAAGTGCAAGACATGAACGTGGGTGCAGGTGTGTGCAAATACTGCTGTGTGTCTGGATGTGTGTGTGTTTTTTTATATATATATATACACACACACTTTTTTTTTCCCTAATAGTGTTTTATATTTATTGACCAGTGCTGTTAAAAAAAAAATAAATCTTTAGGTAGTGAATGCATTTGTATTGAGGTTGTAAGTCACATTCTGTGCTGCACAAAAATAGCCATGCTGAGGTTTATTGTGTTAGTAGTCATCTTGGAGGCACACTTCAAGACCAGCTCAGAACAGGAAATAATATTACAACCATCATATGGAGACCTAAAGAAAGAATTTCCAGTATTTCTGTATGATGCACTTGAGACTTTCCTGGGCCCTACAGGACAGCCACTCTCCAAAGGTGATCACTGAAGAAGATCATGAAGCATATTTCAGAACTTTTTCTGCTACCACTTTAGTGCTGGAACACAGGACTACTTGTACTGTTTGCTCATGGAAACTCCCTTCTCCTCTTCAGTGACAGGTGTAACTCTTAGCGTTGGTGTTAATGTGTCCTTGCAGAAAACAGAACAGAAAAGGGAAAAGTGCAAGAATAAATGTTTGTTTATATCAGTGATGGGATGGAACAGCATTTGTTTCATGTCTCAGTGTGTCGTGTATGAGTTTATCAATGCACTCTTAAGAAACAATTCCTAGAATAGCATGTGCAATATTAATTTTTTTTAATCTTTTGTTACAGAGTTGCCTTTTTTGCAAGGGGCTGACTTTTTTCAACCAAATTATATCATCTCTCAAGAATTTTCATGTGACTTTTGGAAACCTGCTGCAGAGTCATTCCTATTTGCTATTCAAACCTGTTTTCTTCTCCCTTTAGCAGGTAAGCACATGTTTCTACAACACTGTTTGCAAATGGAAAATGTTCTCAATTTCAGATACTTGGAGAGTTCACTTTGTTGGACTCCCTAGGGTTAACATCTCTCTTCCAAAATTTCCCATAGAGCCCAGCATATTTTCTGCCATAGAAAAATATCTGAATAACAGTGCAGGACTTTGGGATTTTTAACATCAGCTCACGTCAGTCTACACATTGCTCTAGCTTCATTGCAGCTTAAAAAATGGTATGCATGAACTTTCAGCTGTGAATCTATTGACAGCTGAATCAGGGTTGTGAGCAAGCAATACAGAAAATTGCTTGAATTTCTGCTCTCTGTGAGGAGCCTGTAAATAACTTTGTCCTTGGGGAAGAGCCAGAATGGGTGCTGCAGAAGCTCGGGTGTTACCCACCACGGTGACCTCGAGCTGAATGAGAAGGTTCAGATAGTGTTCAGCATCGTACTCAGACAACCATTGCAGAAACAGATGAAGTCTCCTCAGCTGACTGTGCTCTAAAGCATATGAGGAATTCTCAAATGACCTATATATGATTGATGTATATGTGGATGTGGCAAGAAGCAGCACTGAACAGCTGAGTGGTAGTAGTGTCTTACACAGCTGCAGCTATTTCTGTGGAGGTGCTTGGCACAACCTGCTAGAATTCCTTAATATTCATTACTAGAATTGGATCTTTGAGACTCATGGTTTTTAGGAAGGAGGAAATTTTTACAGAACTTCTGAAATCACTTTCAGAAAACACTAGTCATTAATGGAGAGTGTGTATGGGGGGGTGTGTGTGTGTGTGTGCATACATGTCTCTGAAAGGAAAGTAAATGTGCTTAATCTGTATTTGATGTTCTGTTTTTCATTTATCGTTATCATCCCATGTGGAAGCACTTATTTTTTCAAAGCAACTTAGAAGTTTTCTCAGAAAACAATTGCCAGTTACCTCCTCCAAAATAATTCTTTTTCTGAACATATTAAGAGACTTATTTTCTCTTCCAGATTTATTTACTTTATCACTAAACTGTGAAATCTAACCTCTGCCATGGCTTCAACTTGTTTTTTTTTCTGTGTTTTTTGAGCAAAGAAGTATTTTCTAAAGGGTTCACTCTTGAAAGCTTCTGTCTTGATTTACTTTGTGGTAATGTATGCTTCCTTCCTGGTTCCTTTCAAGTGGTAAATGATGGGAATGCCTATTCCATGCTACTTCATTGCAGTGGTAGCTGCATTTTGCTACAGTGGTTACTTGGTCTCTTCTCAAGCTGCAGGGGTAAATGGTCCCCTGCAATCTCCAGCTCCCAGCAGGCCCTTGCACCACAATCCAGCAAAAGGCTGTGACCTACAGTAGAATTTAGCTTGGTCTTCAAACTGGGCACAGATATTTAAAAGGGAGAGAAATAATTTTCACTTGTGTTGCACTTTTATCCCCAAGGATTTCCAGGTTTCTGTTACCTACTGTGAGGTTGGGTTCCCTGAGAAGTGCATTTAGCAGCACCAGTAGCAGAAAGGGGGTATTTGACAGCTATATATGGTACAACAGGAACTTGATAGTCCCAGGTCATGAAGAGTATGGGTGTGAGCATCACTCCTCTCCTTGTAAGCGATTCCCCTGGAGAAGTTGAGGGAAGAATCTGGTATAACTCAGTCAGGAAATCCCTGCTACCTCTGTCCACGTTATTTCAAGCATACCCAGAAAATTTCTGCTCCTGAACTTTACAATCGTTTCTAAAACAAATACCCCTGTCTGCTTTTAGCTAAGTTAGGAGTTTAACAACTGATCTGTTACCAAATGAGTTCTTCCAGCAGCAACTCCATATGCAGCTGCTAGAAGGTTTCAGCCATTGCCAGCAGAACTAAAAGCTACTCTAATGCTTCACTGAAATATTTTGAAAAGTTCACCATGAACAGTACATCTTTGTTTTGTTAATTGTTAAGCTTTTTATTCTTGGTATTCTAAAAAACTGCCCCTCAGAGTAAACAGAGAGACATGTGCGTGCCTTCTGTTTTTAGAGGAGCATTTACAAACTATCCCACTGTAAACTGTTCATAGAACCACCAATCTGACCCAAGTGTTTGCTGACTAGAAGTATCAATGCCTTATGAAAAAACACTGCCTGCTGCAAACCCAGCATTTTATAACCCCATGATTTTTTTTCTCATTGCAAAAGCTGTAACTTCTCACTTGCTGGTGATGTAGTAGACTTCAAGTGATGCTTATGGTTTAAAGTGCAGCATTGTAGTAAGATTTTTTTATTCCAGCAGTGTGCTTATTTACACAGTTGCATTTATTATTTGCTCTTCAATTGAACAGTCTTAGGAGTCTGGTCCTACTCTAACAGGGACCATAGAAGACATGAATGGAAGATTTCAGGCCCCCAGTAGTTTATATCTGCCAGGCCATGGCTTTGCAAATGGTTTACGTAGGTTTTACATTCTGGATGTGTAGAATCCCATATTATTTCATGGAAATGTTTCAAATCCAGCACATATAGAAGCCTTGGCATGGCAGTGGCCTAATTGGAAGCAGCAAAGTAACACGTTATGCTGTGCTCACAAGGAGACAGAAGTCAGTAGGAGAGTGTTGAGATAATGAAGGAGGGTAGCAATGTGTACTGTGTCACAGCTGATAAGCACTCAATCTTTTCCTAATTACTGTTATGAGAAGTTCCTGGCAAAGTCGTAACTCTTTGTTTGCTCCTTTTTTTCTTCTCCTCCTCCAATACAAGCAGGAGGACCTGACAGTATCTTTATTTATTTTTCAATTCTGCTTGTCCACTGCTGGAGTGGGTGTTACTCTCAGCTCAACTCTTCCCTAAAATCTAGCCAGAAGGTGCTCTTAACCAGCAAATCCCTTGTGCCTTTCTGTTGAGGCTGTCCCATGAAAGCTGCAAACTTTGCCCTTTTCTCTCAATCCTGCAATGCCTTTGGTCAGCAGGAGACTCTCTCAGAAATACTTCTAAATTGATATCTCCCTACTTGAAATACCAACTGAGCTTCTAAACCAAAAACATCTCCCAAAGACCTCTTCATCTAGGGTCAGAGCACGTATTTGAGGAAGTGAAACATTCATTCAAGGACAGGTTGGATGAGGCTCTGAGCAACCTATTCTAGTGGGAGGTGTCTCTGCCAGTGCAGGAGGGCTGGATCTAGATGATCTTTAAGGTCCCTTCCAGCCCTAGCCATTCTGTGATTAGTTGGATGCCAGATTACTTACATTTGTATGATGATCAACCTGGCAGTAAGAGACTGGGGATTGCATTGATCTCATCTAATTGTAGGTATTTACAGCGTGGAATGCCATATATCTGAACTGCTCACTTTATGTTAATTCTCTTTATAGTTGGTGGAGAGAACAGGCAGGTCCCAAACATGACTTACCTGACTAGTCTTATATATCCTTTATAGGATGTGATGAAGTGCACCCTGGATTTGCTCAGTTTTTTTTCTGGCAACTCCTGTATATAACTGCCTGTACTTGTACACATCTCACAGATGCCACTCCTGATGTCTGTTACCCCATTTCATAGTAGCTAGTGCTGAATGAGCTTAAAATGGAAAGGCCAAGCTAGAGTGACTGAACTTTATCACAAATGTGTCTTAATTGCACCTTCCAGTTCTGACCTCCCAGGTTACTGCTCTGCTGCCACACTGGCCACAAGCGCTTCCTCTGTCTTCACAGAAATTACAGAGAATTTTACCATCTCAGTAAAATACAGACAGTAGTAAAGTGTAGGTAAAAGCATAAATATTCTATCTAGCGAGATGGCTATCTAACTGTATGAAACTATCAACTATATAACAGCTGAAGTCTTACTTACATTTATTACATTTCATTTTGTTATAAGTGAAGGCGGGTGAAAATACTATATTCATTCCTCTTTTTTTTCCCCAACTCTGCTCAAATGCAACCCAAACAACTTTCATAGACCTGAGCAAAGGAGGATGAGTCACCCCGCTGAGGTCTCAGTCATCTTCCGAAAGTTAGATAATGAGGTTTACCAAAATAAGGCCTTAAAAATATATACCGGGTACAAAAAAAATTTTGACATGGGCTTGAAAATTTATTTATATATTATTATTTCTTTAGAACTTGTATTCTGCTTTTGAACTGAAATGGGTCTGTTTCAGCACCTGACATTAAAGATGAGATTGCATTTCTTGATAAAGGAGTAGGAAGAGTATGTAGATAAATGCAAGCAGGTCCTAGCCGCATTTTTCATTAAACCTCTTAACTACGACTTAACAAAGTATCGAGTAATTTTGGATGCCTTTGGTTTTGGCTTTCTCATAGTGAAAAATTGTTACACGGCATGAAGAATTCAGTCTTTAAAAATTTCTTTTTTTAACACTAGTGGGTACCAACAGTAGAGTTGGAAAGCCTTTTTGCCTTTTAAAAAAAACAGAGCAAACAACACTTAAAAAAAATTTAACCAAGAAGATTTTCTGTTGAAAGCATAGGTAGGAAGCAATGCACTACAGTAAATGAACAGTGAACATTTCTATTTTATTCCAGCTGAATAACTTTAGATGTGTTTGTTTCATATGACATGCTACATTCTTGTATTAAAACCAAGAAAACCCAAATGGAGTCAATGAACCAAAAACCTGGATTAAAAAAGTCATTTATCTTTATGCCAGCCTGAGTCAAAAGTTCAGTTTTGGATACTCTCCTTCCTCAGAGTGTTCAAATCTGTATCTAAAAGTTTCTGTTGGAACCAGTCTCTAAAACAGATGACTAATAAAACTAATATCACCACATGCACCTATATGCACGCACATATCCCCTTTTTAACACGCTAAGTATTAGCTGAGGACCAGGATTGTTTTAGATTTATGTATAAAGTGACTCAACTCTCCCCTCCCTGTCCTCCTCCCTCTTCCCAGTCTGGCAAAATCTTTGTGCTGGCTTCTAGTGCTGCATAGCCAAATATTGCAGAAAAGAAGACAGCTTTTAAATTTATTTATTTTTATTTTTTACCAAAAAGTTAAAAAGCTTTTACTCTTTCTCCCAGTGTTCATCCATCAAATTAAACAGACAGTTTAAAAATTTGATGCAAGCAAATGGCATCCAAAGTGACCTTGTGTATTTTACAATTGTACCCAGCTGTGATTACAGTCCCACAGAATGTATTTTTGCATTTTCTTTTGGTACACTTCACTGGTGCTTCAATCCCCAGAAGGGATTTGCCCCTTTAGGAGAGAATTTACTGGTTTCATGACCTTTTATTTCTCTAGCAGAAATGGGTGAACTCACTTGGAATAAATATGAACCAAGCCAAAACATTACACAGGATAAAATTAATTCCAAATCTGACCTTTCTGAGTCTTAGGGACAAAAAAGAAGAAAAAAAGGAAGGTTGCTTCCCTCTACTATCTATTGCCTGTGCCCTACAATTTGCAAGCACCAAAATATCACAGCAGGGACTAAAGGTTTATGGATGCGTGTCCTGGTGAGAAGCAGAAGAATGGCAAAACTGGAAGACTTGCAGTGCTGTGTGCCTGGAGTGTGGTGTGGGGAGCCCCTGCAGCTGCTTGGAAATGCCTGGATGACCCAGCTGGTTTGGAGCCACTGGTATGCCCTGCCACACCTACACACCTCACAGTTTGTGGTGGCTGTGGCTCAAAAGAGTGGGAACAAAAAAAGCATGATGCTTATTTGCCCCCCGCCTTGATGCCAGCCTGTGGAGAACAGAAAAAATGTGTGAGGCAAAAGAGGTTTTATTTGCTTGCTGGGAACAAGAGAGTGACCAGTGGGATGCATCTCCCACCAAGGAGGGGTGCTGGCTTCAGGTTTTTGTCCCCCTTTAAACAGGGATGAGATGCAACTGCTCCTGGGGACCAGGGACAGGCCCAGCCAGTTGCATTTGCACTCCTGCTGCTGCCACTTTCATGCCATCTGGAAAACCAAAAGGCAGACATTATAAAAAAAACAAACAAAAACAAAACAAGAAACCAAACAAACAAAACAAAAACCCGCATGTCGGAACAGTGGTCAATTTGTAAATGTCTGCAGGAGCAAGGCTGTCTCAGTGACAGGGTCTCAGCGGGCCGCCCGCCCTGGCTGCCATTTTGTGTCGCTTCCCCCGAGGCAGGCGCGGCCGGCAGGGGGCGCTTCGGCGGCCGCACCCCCAGCGCGGCCCTGCCCCCGCCGGTGTCCGGTGTCGGGACGAGGGGCAGGGCAGGGCAGGGCCGGGCCCGCGGGGCCAGCGATCGGTCACTTCTGACGAGCAGTAATGAAACCGCTTCCTTGGCAGTGTCTCCTCGGGTTGGGCGGCGGTAACGTGCATTCTGCCTTAAGGAAGCCGTAACAAGTCATGAGGCTCTGTCAAAAAGTTAAAATCGGGTTAAAAGCAACCTGCCTGGGAGCAGGCCTTCACAGACATTGTGGTGCCTTTTTTATTTGTGGTTTTTTTTGTACTTTGTATGGCTGTTTTCAGGGCTTCCTCCCCACGAACCAGGTGGGTGGTGGTGCTCAGTGCTGCTGCAGCAGCCACTGCATGGCTGAGGGGGACATGCAGGCCCAGCCCAGCCTAGCCCCCCATCTTACATCTTCATCACCTCAGGTCTTCAGGTATCATCAGGCTGAAACCTATGATGTGGCTCAGATGGACTTGGAAATAAAAATAAAATTAAAAAAATAATAAAAAGGCAGGCAAAAAAGCAGGCTGACACAAATGGGTTTGTAAGATTTTAAGAATCGGGGTGAACAAAGGCTGCAGATTCTCCATGAGGCCCAGCTCTGTCCATCGTCCTGTGGCCCTACCCTCAGCAATCAGCCTGCCTCACTGTGAAAATACCAAGTTGGTGAAGTCGGGTACCAGCCTATTTATAAAGACCAACATATCTTAAAAGGACTTGGGACAGATTTCAGCATGGAGCTCACCACATTCCAGGCTTCCCTGCTCATGAGTGATTTTCAATTTATTTATTTTTCCCAATGACATTCCCAAAATGGGGTATGTTCTGCAGGAAGCAAGCAATTCAAGCAAGTGCAGGCTGCAAGACTGGGTCTACCTGGCCTATGGTTTTCTGTGTGAAGGAGCCATGCATCCTAGAAACATGGCTCAGTGCTTTCAGCACCAGGATCCCAGCTGTCCAGCAGAGGATCTGAGGGCCTTGCTCAAGATAAGTCCTTCAACCTTTCTGCCCTGGAGTGGAAGAGCCCCATCTGCGTGGGCTTTGAAACTGCTGACTCTAGAGCAGCAAGCCTGAAAGACCCTGGCTGGCTCACAGCTCCAGATTCCGTGAAGCCTAAAACCTTTGTGGTCCCAGCAGTTTTCTGAGAGAGAAAAAAAAAGTAGTTTTTGGTATGTTTAAAGACCTCGTATTATTTTGCAATGAAAAGTTAACATAGCCCAAGTTCAGAGAACAGATAATTCGAAATGTTTAAAGGAAGCCTGAACAAGAAAGGTGGAGCAGCAGGACTTAGCAGGAAACAGAGACAGGAAAGATAGCACAAAGCTGCTGAAGATGCGCAAACCTTCTGAGTGACATCTCTGTTCTTCCACCACATCCCTCAGTAGCTTGAGAAGGCTGGTGTTTATGCTGACTTTAAGAAGGGAGGAGTACCTCGACTAGTTACCTAGTTGTTGGTACCTTATAGGGAAAAATAAAGTTTTCTGGAAGGATATGTATGGAATTTGCCTTACCTCAATAATGAGATATTCCTTCCAGGTGTTAACTCAAATGACAATATCATGTTGATGTCTGATTGAAGATCAAGGCTGGCTAATGAGCTGGAGTGAGAGTGAAAGGAGTTTTTCCAAACCTTGCTGTGGAGTCTAAAAAATTCCAGCACTTGGCTCTTTGAGATAAGTTATTTCCCAGAGCCTCCTGAGAAAACACTGACATGATACATGCTGGGAGGTCATAGTGCTGGGCCTGCTGACCTGGTGAAATGAAGACTTAAAGGTACAAGTGTACAATACTTTGTGTGATGAAGGCATTTTCTACCCTTGCTGTTTCTCAGTCTGCGGGGTCAGTCTCAGCATGTGTATATGAAAAGATGACAAAGGTCCCCATTTTTAAGTTCCTGATAAAAGCTCCACCATGCTGAATGGGACAGAGTTCAGCTGCACAGCTAGATGTTTGAATTTTGGATTATCTTTGGAATCTCTCTGGTGATCTTTTCCATTCAGAAGAATAACCTTGTAATGCTGAGGGAGAATGATAAATTTTCTGAAATAATCCATTTTTATTGAAGGCCAGGCTTTTGTGACTTTTACAGGGCTACAAGATTTACTCCAGGGAGTTGTAGTACTGTTTGAGTAACAGGGGCGTAGTACTGTCAAAGATCCCCCAGATTTACAGGGCTGGCTCTTGCATTGCTCAGTACTGAAGTGACCTCCCTGACTTATACACTGGAGGTGGCAATAATCTCAAGGTGTGGTTCATGTACACTCTTCAAGAGAGTGTCACGCAAGCGATATCCTGGCTTGGAGAGTAAAGCCAGGATATCACTTGTAACTAATAACTGGCCACTAGTGCAGTTTATTAGAAATTCAGCTAGTTACTGAAGTGGGTTCTTTATCTTGGTGACCTTCCAAGGCAATCAGAGCCTTCTTGGAAGACCTTGAATCAGAAATGTTTGGATATAAGAAAAACAGCATTCTGACCTCCCAGAGTTCACAGATTTGGAAGGTGTTGTACCATATATAACTGTAGAAGACAGCACTGAGATACTGTAGCTGCTGCATCAAGGTCATGGTGTTCTGGGATCCAATTAAAATTATGCAAGATAGGCAATTTAGGAAAGAATTCACATAGAGCTTAGGAAGGAAAAAACGTCATAAGCATTAGGAGCTCAGTTACTTTGTAAGATTAATTTTCCACTATCTCATGATCTTGTAATAAGAACACAAAGCATTTTAAACGTTTGATTTGCTTATTGATCAGAACTCTTGAGACCTTACTTTCTAAAATCGCAGTTACAGGTTTTACTTCCATTTAACAGTAAAGTTGTGGGCTTCCCTTGGGGTATATGCTGGTTGCAGTGGTTTATGACTTTGGTCCATGGGCAGCAGTGAAACCTGGAATGAGCACATTGATGCTTGGAAACCCACCTCCTTCCCTGGAGGCACTGTGAATAGAAAAGGTCATAATGCCACAGGTCCTGTAATCCACAGCACTGGTCCTCACCTCCTCCAACATAACCATCATGCTAATTCAGATCACAGTGCTGTCTCTAATTCCCAGAACCTATAAAGAGATATTGGGGAATTGCCATTTGATGGAAAGCTTGATATTTTGGAAGGGGGTGTAACAGGGCTATTCCTATCCTAATTCTCTCTTATCCTATGTCCTCAAGGACAAGGATAAAACTTTTAGCTGTCTACTGTATTTTAAGAACTGCTTATATTGTTACACTCTGTAAACCAAAAACTGCCGCCAGCAAAGGGGACAGGATTTCATGGATGCTTTGAGCAAAGGCTTCCTTACAGGTATTGCTAGATTCATGACCTGTGTTAGATTAGGCCAGTGGCTGGGGACTTAATCTGACCTCAGGGCCCTGTTTTGCTAGCTGGTGTACTCACTGTTTGAAAAGGATAAAGAAGAGCTCACAGTCCAAACAGGGAAGACGAAGACTTGATTCCCTTAGAGCCAGCCAAAGAGTGGTTTGCAAACATTGTATTAGTACCAGCATTTTGGTCTCCTTTTTCTTTTTGCTTTCCCTTTCCTTTATATTTAACCACTTTGCCTGAGGTGGAATTAGCTAACCAAGAAAGACTAAAAAGGAAGAGGGAGCACAAGAGCAAAGGATGATAGAGAAGCAGGAAGGGAACAAGATGGGGAGACTGAGAGGCTCAAACAGTCAGTGAACAGATAAGAATCGTCATCCAGCAGAAAACTGTGAAAAGAAACTGCCCATGTTTGGTTGCTGCAGTCCAGATGGCGCTTCTTTCAGATGCAGGTCTGTCTTTCTGCTGAGAAAGTGTCCTAGGCACATTCACACTTCTCTGCCTCACACCAAACAAAACTAGGAAGGGAGGTCCAAGAAAATGACCTTGAATCCTCCGCAGGTTGCAATGATGATGTGTGTCTGTGTTTGGTGCAAGCCAGTGTTATCTCCAGAGCAGGCAGAGGAACTGCAGCAGCTGTGGCTGCCTGCAAGTGGGGTCTGAAGCTTTCTAGGACAGACTGTGCTTGCAGGTGTTGCTGCAGAAACAGCAAGGGGGGCAAATCATCCCCTTCTAGCAGTAGTCAACGGACCCTTCTTAGGTGTTGCCTTATGCTTCCTTAGGAAGGAGATACTGTCTTTGGCATTTATTCTTTTTCACAGCGTAAAAGACAAAAGAAAACCCATTTGTGAGTACTACATGCAGTTAAAGGAGCAGAAACCCTAGCTCTTCCTAAATGGGGCATCTGTTGTCATGGGCATTATTGGTTTACAGGATGCGGAAGTGCAGGAGTACGCAGGAGGTGTTTCAGAGGCTGGGGAGATGACCCAGTAAGCCCAGGTTCCCTCCTATAAATTAGACCTTGGCTGTGATGAGGGCAGAAATCAAGCAAAGGGCTAGCAAAACCAAGGCTGTCCTGTGACCAGCCTCAATAAATGACAGGCAGAGCTGTCCTTGAAAGGGCCTTTATCTTAGGGGTTGCAGAGAAGACTGTAGGATGGAAGGGAAACTGCAAATAGTGCCTGTTTCATTTCATACTTTCTTTATTCTCTTTATTCTTTGTTTTCTGATGATAAAGGAGCTTTATATGGATATTGTAGCAAAGGAATTGATGAGTCATAAGGTTTGCAACTTCATTTACCCCTCCGTTCCTTTTGTTTTTTTCCTGATACTCACATCTCCTTCTTCCCTCCTGCCTTGCCACTCCTCTGCTGGCGCAGCAGGACGTGCTGTGCCTTTAAGAAGTGTGTTTTTTCAGAAGACTAATTCCAGAGTTTCTGCATGTGTTGAGGCATGCCCTAAGTTTTGTGGTGTGGTTTATGAAAAACTGAAGTGCATTTGTCTAGGGAGGTTGTCAACTCCTTTCTGCCATAGATACACTTTACTCTTTGTTCTTCACTTGCAGAGCATACACCATTCAGCATTTCCATAGGGATTTCTGCGCCCTTCTCCAAAAGAGGAGGGGAGATAAAGTGAAGTAGCAGGCTTCCCCCCCAGCCCCATAATTAACATGTATATTTACATGGTTTTTTACATGGCAAAGCTCTGGTGAATAAAGCTGAGATAGCAAATTATCTTGCTGAATATATTCTCCCACTGACACCAGTATCGCTGCAGTGTTAACCTGTCATTGCAGTAGCAGAACTGTGTAGCTGAAAACACATTGACCCATATCAGGCACCACATTGGCAGCTTTACTATGAATTTCATATATTGTGAATTTCTTAATGTTCCTGTTCATCCATGTTACTTTTTGATTCTTTTCCCCTCTCATCACAGTAAAAAAGAAACTTGTTAAAGGACAATATGATTGTACTGTAAAAATTAACATAGCATTACATAAATAAAATTACGAGTTTTGTTTTTTTATTTTTTTAGCACATCTCATTCTTTAGAAACCAAGTGTATGATTGGGGAGGTCTGCGTGGAATTTTTTTTTTTTTTACATTTTCTAGGAGTGGCAATGTGATCTTTAAATGACAGCTCCTAACAAGAGTATTGCAGGTGTTACAGACATACCAGTAGGTAACTACAGAGTTACCCTTGGTGATTTTTTTCAGAGCTGTTGTTTGCTACGAGGTCCTGGATCTGCATGCTAACATTGTCTCCTAATAACAGCATAAAACCTCTTGGGCTGTTTGCCTATATTAATGTACCTGTACATTGTTTTAGGCCTCAAGATAGCAAGCAAGTCCAGGTGAGCAGAATTCCCCTACGTCTCCGGCACTGTGGCAGCTCCGGGACTTACCGTGCAGTCACCCGCAGGATGCGGGCCACACAGATGAAAGAACAGTTTCTAGTAGAGACAGGCCTGTTTTTAAGAGGAGGGGTGTTGGAGAGGAAGGGAGGGAGCAAGGACCTGGGGCTGGATGTGCTTTCTGCACTGAGGTGGTTGTGTGGCTTTGATTAAATCACTTAACCTTTGAGCTGAAGGTTTCTTGTGAGTGAAATAGTGATATTAGCATCGTATATGGCACACTGGGATTAAATGAATTAACGTAACAGTACTTTACAGTCTTGACTCTGTAAATGTGCTGAGTGCAGTTGTTCTATTTAAGAAGCTTGTAGTGCTCGTTATTGAGCCTACGGCAGGGCCCCTGCCAATCCCCCATCCTCCCCTCCCTCCCAATTAGTCCGGTCAGTGCTCTTATCCCTCTCCATGACCAATAGCAAGCAATCTCTGCCGCTTAGCCTCTGGATCTTGAAGCAGTGCTGTATTGCGACAACTCTCTTCACAAGTGGCTACAGAACGGCTGCATCGCAAGCCCTGGTGAGGAGCTCTCTCTTCTGCATCGCCCTCCAGCTGCCCGGGCCCCAGGAGTCCCCGGCTGCTCAGTCCCTGCAGCATCGTTTCAGTAGTGTGCTGGAATGGCAGGTGGAGGTCCTGGGATCTCTTGATATCTCTGCCACCTGCTCACAGGGTGGCCTGGGCAAGTCACATCACCTTTCTTGTCTTCACTGTTAATGCTGAAGTACGGATCTTTTACCTTCATATCCAAGAGCTGCTCAGGGCTGAATTAATGACTGCTGTGAAGTCAAGGATATCCGTGGACACACTGCACAATGTAAATGTGAAGTCTTACTGTGTAATTATGGGTGGAGGTAACTGTTGTTGAAAATTATTTATTTTATCATAAGTCAACATTTGATCAGGTGCAATCACAGGAAGGAGGTAGAAGTGTAGAGAAAGCCTCTCTTAACCTCCATGTGAAATTTTTCAGGAAACTGGAATGCTGCCTCTCCCATGGGTTTTGTGCATGTGTCAACTCTGAATCTAATACTGGTTACTGAGATTGATGGGGTGGCATAAAAATACTCTTGACTTCTATAGGTGTAATATTTCAACATACAGACAGAGAGAGGTCCTTATTTTTTTCTTCTCTTGGGATTTGGCATTTTATGAGGAAGCAAAGTACTGGTTTTTGCAGTGTCATCTGGCATATCCAAGGCTGATACAGCAGCTCAATTAGCAAGTTGAGGATTTAAAGGAAAAGAGCAGATGAAATGTTATTATGTACCTGCTGACATGCTGGCATAATCAGGGTGCAGTTTATGAAGTCTCTGGTGCTGCTGAGGGATCAAAGAGTTAAAAATTCCAAGGGTTTCATCCAATATAATAACATTTTCAAGGCCTAGCAAATTCACAGCAAGTGAGGAGCAGAAAAGCAACTGAGCTAGGTGGAAAATGGAATTAGATGGAATTATACTGCCACAGGTTTATCTAACTAGTTGTTTCACTTAACAGGGTAGATGAACGTTTATCTGAGCCCTCAGCAGAAGGTCTTACCGAGTTGTGCACCCCTGCTCTTCCGGGCTGTATTATCCACAGCAATGGAGTGCCCTTCATCTGATTTGAACAAAGCAGTGTTCTGCTGCATCTATTTTTGGTCACTGATTTGTATGCTGTAGAAGCCATCTCATTTCTTAGAATACAGCCATATATTGTTGTGTTTGTTTTCCTTTTGCTGTTGTGTACATAGTGGATTGTTGTTCATTTGTTTGAAGGATTTAAACATCTGGAAGAGATCAGCGATAGCGATGTCTTTGTACATAGGTTAGATATGGAGCTGCAGGTCCCTTCCAAAGTGAAATGTTGTATGCCATGTACTGTGATGCTCATTTGTATACTTGGCTGTTTTAGTGTGGAAGGACAATCAATATAATGCTAACCCAAGCAGCTGGATAAAACTACTGATGCTAAAACTAGCACAAGGTAAAAATGGATTTATTTCCCTAGCTAATTCTGTAACTGCTTCCCACAGAAATAATACAAAATATAAATTTTGGAAGTAAATATTTATGTGCAATGAGCTTAGCTGAGTTTGGGCAAGCACAGAGAGGAATCAGCTTTTACTAAAATGTCAGTAAATGATGCACATAGAGCTGATCTCGCTGTGAAAAATTCAGTTCTTCAGTAGTGTAAGCTTTGCCATATTATTTGGATACAAGGAAATCAAGTTATAACTCAAATCTAGACAATAGGTTATCACAAATAAAAAGAATAAGTAGAAAGTGGGGAAAAAAAGAAGGGATAAGTTCGTCTGTAGTGCAGCCCACTTCCAGTGAGTGGAAGGTTACTCTGCAAGGAGCTCTCATGGATTTTACCAGACTATTTGCAGACCAGTGCTGTAGCAACAGAAAAGCAGTTCTTACTCTCTTGCTCAGTCTATCGCAAACAATTTCTTTTCTAATCGCTGTTTTGTTGCACTATTTCCCAGCAGATGAGCCAAGCACTCCTGACTTTGAAACAGAACCACGAGTGAGTGACAGCAAGCTAAGCATGGGCTGGAGTCTTGTAGCAGCATATCCTTCAGCTCCAGTGCTGCAGTCAGGGAGAGAGAGAAGATTTTTCCTTTGAAGATAAGACACCTGGGGCTTTTGTAGAAACTATGCCCTGAGTTGTGCAGCTGTTATCTCACTTTAGGGAAAAAAAAAGGCAGAGAAAGACAAAGCAACTAGATCTTCTATGCACACCAAAAATTCCTCAAAATGCTAAAACCCAAACTAAAACTTTTCATTCTGCAGTCGTGTTGCTTGTGAATACTTTGTCTTGTGGCTTGTGTGACACTTTGAGCCAGAAGCAGCCTCCCTGGCGAGCTGTGAGGCTGTGCCGTGTGTGTATGGGAGAGAGGGAGTGCAGGAGTGTGCATATGTATATGTATGAGCGAGGGAGTGAGAGCGCCTGTGTGCAGTGTCGTAATGTGGCAGGGCACAGGCAGTTATGAAACTTTCCAATAAAGTCTCAGTGCGTCAGTATTGGTTGCTTGGTTGGTTGTGTTTTTCTTTTTTTTTTTTCTGTCTGTTGCCCTCCAGTTTCATTTCCATTTATGAGTGCAGAGAGAGGGAGAGGTTGAGAAATGCTAGCAGACCCCCCCACAAGCTGCTGGAGGAGCTGAGCAGTTCCCACGACAGGTGGAGCACGCCACCACCGCAGAGCTGAGCGAGATTCCCGGGTTGTGCCCGGGAAAAGGGGGAGGGGAAGCTCTCACACTCGGGGCAGCTGCTGGTTGCAAGGGGCCCCTTCAAAGTGCTGCAGCAGCAGCCAGAAGTTTGACTTTTGTTTTTTGAAAGGACTGGAGAAATTATTAACCACAGTTGATGACGTCAGAGTTGATCTGATTAAAGGTTTGTTTTCTTGCTGGCAGAGGTGTGCTCCGTAGAGACTGGTTCTCTCTTCTTTTTTTTTTAAGTTTCTTTTTTGAACAGCAAACGGAGGGAACTGCTCGCATTGCTGCTGCCGCTGCCACTGCTCCAGCTGCGTGTGTGTGTGTGTAAACAGGATGGTGTATCTGTAGCCGCCACGCGCAAACACACATTTGACCATGAGGACTCTTCGCAGGTTGAAGTTCATGAGTTCGCCCAGCCTCAGTGATCTGGGCAAGAGAGAGCAGGCAGCCTTGGATGAGCGGGGGACCCAGCAGCGACGGGCCTGCTCCAACGCTACTTGGAACAGGTAAGGTCTCGCACGATGTGCCGACTCCCCTCCAGCCTCTCCGTGCTGCCGCGGCCGGGATTAACGCGTGGGTAGCCGCTCCGTCGGCTTTGCAGGCTAGGCTGCCTTGCTCCCAGCTCGGCAGCGTTACAGTTCGTCAGGCTTCTGCGTTAGTGCGTTACGCGTACTGGAGTTGGTGTTCAAGTAACATACGGGAGCATTTTTTTTCCCCGTTGCTGTTAACCTTTCTCTGAAGGCTGACAGCAAAGAGCCTTTCCTGCAGATGGCTCAGCCTGCTCTTCCTTGTGATGTACAAGGACTTATTTCAAAGGGTCCAGCTACAGCTATGTCTTTGTGTCTATCTAGATATTCTCATTCAAGGCTGATTTGGTTTATTTTAGTTAAAAAAAAAAAATTACAACTACTAAAATACACACTTATGCAGATAAAAATAATGCATTACTGGTTGCTGATACAGATAAGACAAAGTACTCAGTTTACTCACATTAATACAAATATCTGTGCGTGTGTGTGCGTGCGCAAGCACACACACTTTGGACAGGGAAAACTAAGCCCTGATTGTTTTCTGTATTGTGTTGATGCATCTGAACTTTATTACTGTTAGACAAAAAAACCCTATGCAAACATTTTGTTGAGAATGTGTCACTTAGCACAGATACTCAGGAAGCATCTTAATGACCATGTTGGTGACACTCCTAAAGATGAGTCACAGAATCACAGAGCATTAAAGGTTTGAAGGAACCTCTGTAGATCATTGAGTCCAACCCCCCTGCCAGAGCAGGACCACATGGGACAGGTCACACAGAAACGCGTCCAGATGGGTCTTGAAAGTCTCCAGAGGAGACTCCAAAGTCTTAAGTCTCTAAGTCACTGGGAATTACATTGTCTTTTTTGAAAATGAAATGTCATATCCTGGTTCACAGCCTGGAAAGCGTTGTTGGTAATATTTTATAATTGTATGGCAGTACAGCTGTAGGAAGAAGAACACTGTTGAACTATAGACATATTTGTTAAAGGTATTTGAGTTCTGAGCCAAAAAAAAATTAATATTGCAGAATATCACATCTTCTGTTCCTCTCACCACTCGATTTGTGGTTTCATGCCTGTGTTACAAATGAGTAGTTTAATGTCAGCAGCACACCAAACACTGAAACTTTACAGGTCACAAAAGAGGCTGAGTTTCTCCTAAAATATTGTGCTAGTTACGTGACTTGGTTTTGCCCCCAAGGTCTGGATGGTGGTGGCAATTAAAGGCTAGATTGGGACACTTTGGCTTATGGCAGTTGAAGCTTCACTTGGCCATGGGAAGCAGCAGGGTGTAATATACTTCTTGGTGTGAACCAAGGTGACAGAATACAGTCCCCAAAGGCTTTTTGTGATGAAGTGCTGACGGCTTTTGTTGGCAGGGATTAGTATTTCCATGTCTTGCTTGCAGGGAGGAAGCTGTAGGGGTGGATGCAAATGCAGAGCAGGTCAGGCACCAGGCTTGCTGGATGGGGGGAGCTCCAAGCTTAAGGACTGATGATACTTAAACCAGAGGCTTTTCCTAAGTGACCTGGAGCTAGACTTTGTTAGTTTTAATTTGGACAGGACAGATATAGCTCTCGCCAGAAATGGTTGTCTATCAGCAAGCTAGACTTCTGCACATTTGATCCAAATGCCTAGAAAACTGTCCCATTGCCTGCTTCTGGAGGAGATGTCTGCGAGTTGTCCTGTTGCTGCTTTGTGTGAACTTAGGCCTAACTGTGCTTTCCTGCCACGCTTGCCTTTTCCCTGTGCAGGGATCACCGGGCCATCCCTGTTGTTGGTGGCACATGCCTCCAAAACACGTTGGGAGTGCTGGCAGAGTGGCTGTCATGTGGTGGCAGACTGGTGCCACCTGCGGTGGCAAGTCAAGTGAGCATCGCATGCCTGCACTAACAGCTGCCTGAAGTTGTGGCAAGTGATGCAGGTTATGAGCTGGTTGTGCTGCACGGGCAAATGGGAGGCCCTTTCTTCCATATTTTACAGTGCAAGGCATTCTTCTGAGCAGAAGAGAGAGTGAGGGTGATTCTTCTTTCAGACACAAAAAGGCTTATATCTTCTTTTAGTTTTAAGAAACACAGCTATTGTACAGGCTGTAAAACTAGAGTTTATCCTCAGGAAAGCCGGGGCTTAAATGATGTTGGATTAATTGGATTAAGAAGTTCTACACTGTAGCTTCCATTTCTCACCAGTGCGTGCCCTTCTTGACATGTTTAACAGGGTCTGGTCTTGAAGGAGTCAGTCTTCAGCTGTCCTGGAGAGACCATAATGTCAGTGTCACAAATTAAGCGTCTGAACTTTGACTCACCAGAAAGCTTGGGTGGGTTTTGAAAATCTTGGGCTGTGGAAGGTTTTTTATTTTTCCCCCACGAAAGTGAAACACCTCAACAGAGGACTAGCATACCATACTTTGGTTTATGGGAATATTTGTTCTTCCAAATGAAAGGATTGCTTGTGCTGTTTCGTTCTGTGAAATACTGAGAGTAAGAGCTTGCTGATCAAGGAAGTCAAGATGCACCAGCAGAACTCTTCCCTCTCACCAAGCATTGCTGTTCTATATTTAAATGTCTGCTGGTTTCTTGCCTAATGTTAGCAGCTGTGCCTGGGTGTGACATGTGTGTATCTGCTTTTGAAAGAGGCTTTGAACTAAGTTCATAAAAACTGATGTGGGGAGAAGTAAAGCACAACCCCATGGCAGGCCCTGCCTCACATGAAACTGCAGTTCCCATGCTGAAAGTCAACCCTTCGGAGGTGAAACAAGGATGCTGCCTTGGCCCTGCCAGGGACTGCACTGAAACGTTGCCGAGCTGGAGGGATCTTCTGCAAGGTAGAAGCAGCTCTGTGGCCACGGGCTTTTTCTGAGGAGGATGTGCAGGTTCTGCAGTTGGCTTGAGCATGGCTGTGGTCTGGCTGCCCAGCGACGTCCCCTCTGCCGCCTCCACTCTGTTCAGAGGGTGCCTGCAGCTCTCGGGCACCGAGGGACAGCAAACTGCAGGAGCTTAATTGCAGGGTTCAGTGTGCAGGGGTACATTATCACTCAGTTCTGGCAAAGTAGGTCTCTTTAACTTTCCTCCACCTCCAAAGTAAAATGCTGTGAAACTTCTCAACACTATTAGACCAAAGGGAAATCGGTGCTGAGCTTCTGTCTGCTACTATGCAAATGAGACTATATCAGGGCTCTGAGCTTGCTTTCCCATGAACCCCAAAAGATTTGTACAGCAACACACCGGCAGTGCATGTTAACTAGCAACCAGCAGCAACATAGTGGAACAACACAGTTTCATTACAGCTCACAGAATTTGCATTGGATTAAAATAGCTTAGATTTTTTTCACTAGCATTGTCTTCAATTCCTTTTCTCCCCCCTTTTCTGCTTGAGGCAAAAAAGGAGGACTAAATGCTGACTAAACCAATTGGACTGAGAAACCCAGGGTTTTTAATCTTCAGCTTGCAAGCCAGGGGGGCCCCTCTCAAGGCAAATAAAATCCATCGTGAGGTTTTCATTCTGACTGAGCTAGCACAAACTGCCTAATCAGGAGCTTATACTGTCTGAATTTGTCCTGTGGGAAAGCCTCTAGTCAAAGACACTTGGATCCTCGTTGGTGTAAGAAAATGGGGAAAGTTCACATACAATTAGAAGATAGCAAAGAAAAGGCAAAGAAAACACAGATGAGATGTCTACGACATTAGTGAGATCAGCAGTAAATCCAAGGAGACATATGGAATCAGAGTTTCATGGTTTGGGCTAATTTTTACAGGGTTGTATTAAGCACAATAACTTGCTGTAATTTTTTCAGTCATGGGAACCATATTTCATCTTCTAATTAAAAATTAATGTCTTTACAAATCACGGGGAGGCTTTTCTAGTGGAGAAAACATTCCAGACCAGCATATTTATCTACTGTTCTACTCTGAAAATTTATTTCTTGTAATTTTTAGTGTTTATTCAGAAATATTTTTGCATATTTCTACCTGAGAATCAGCTTTTTCCTGACCCTTTATTTGGAGCCCTCTTGGGTGCATTTGTCTATGTGTGTGCATGGAAGGCAGAGTCGAGCTTCAGGGAGAGGAGAAGGGACAGGGGAGTGAAGGGACTTCCCAAACGGTCAAACCACCACTGCACGTTGGAGCATGGGAGCATGTGCCAGCCTTGACTACAGTAATAGAAAGTGGTGGTGGTGGTGGAGAATTGCAGCTGCCCGTAGCTCTCCAGACATATTTATACTTGGTTGAATGCAGCTATAATTGCAAGCAAAAATCTCGTTAATCCTACACTTTTTAGAGATACTAACACTTGGTAACACTTCAGGGAAGTCCCCTTCACCTGTCTGTCTAAACTTCTTAATACATAAGAGTAATGTTTATAGTTGCTGAAGTTCATGAACTAATGCCTTTTAAAACTCTTTGAAGATGGAGTTTTGCAGACCAGCTTATTTTCACTTGTATGATCCAGTGCATAATTGCAGCCAATCCCTCTTTTCAGATTGCTTTACCTTGGGAAGAAATTTCAGAAACGTAAGTGAACTAGCAGCAGCATGCTTATTTTGAAAGGGTCAGGGCCTCATGGAAAGCCTGTGGAGTTGCAGCTGGACTGAAGCTGTGCTGAAAATGGGATCTCCCTGATTGGATTAAGCTAATTCAGAAAAAGGAGGTTTTATTGTGGAGCTAGGGTGTCTTTAAGGAGGTTTTGATGCAAGTATATCAGGTTAATTATTGTTAATTGGCTATTCCCATAACTGTCCAGAGGAAATGAGCCCTAAATCACTTAGGCCCTTTTTAAAATGAAAATGTTGCTTTTAACTATCCAGTACTTGTAGGATGTGATTATTCACACTGCGTTGCTGTTTGCATGCAAAGGGTAGTGACTGCTTTAGAGAACCAAAATGACCTGTGTACATGAATGAAAACATGGGCTGTTCTACCTGCTTTGCCAGGAAACGCCAAGCTGGGAGGACCATGGCCAAGGTTGGAGCAAGCATGTCAGGTATTTAGACAGAGACTTCTGAGCCAAATTTTTCAGGTATTCGTCAACTCTGCAGACAAACTGTTTCTGACCTGACAGAAAACATTGCTTTAATGACACTAGTTTTTCCTTCCTGGCTTCTTAAAAATCTCAATGAAAGAACAGGGGTGGTACATCAGTGCTGGGGGAAGCCAACGTCCCACCCACCGAAGGCAGTAAAGCAGTGGTATCTGGGTAGACAACTAGCACCTCAAGGGAAATGTATGTTTTGGTGTTATTGAGCTACTTAGCCAGTGGTTTCTATTATGCAAAAATCAGAATAATAAACCTCACCCTCCCCATCTTGGCACTTGCACTGTTAGGCTAGTTGAGAGTGCTACCAGCAGGCATGCAACTTTGTGCTCTGGGGATTTACATCTTCCAGCTCCATTTGTGCTAAAGCAAACAGTGGGGAAGGTCTGCACTGCGTGTGCTAGAGTTGCCATTCCCCACATTCTGAGTGGACAAATAGCAAGTCCCGGAGCTTCCACCTTATCTAGAGGATCAGGCAAATCTACAGTGAGTAGTCTCTCAAAAGAGGTGAAGTTTTGCTGGGCTGCAGGGTGAATTTTTGTTGCTGTGAGAGCCTTTTTGGTTGTAGGTAGTTCTCTTTTGGCAATCAACTGCAGTCTGTGGCAACTGGGTGATAGAGAAGTACAATACATTGCTCGAGCCATCTGACATTTTTGTCTTAACTCTAAAGGCAACCCCTCCCCAGAAAAAAACTGCTCTGCAGTTTTGTGATCCTGATTTCCCCACCTACAGCCAGCCTGCTCTATCCATGTGTCTCTCTTTCCTGCCTACCCACTGACCTGTGAGAAGCCTCCCCCGAGGCTGCTAGTATCTGAAAATGTCTTCTTCTAGCCATAGACTTCAGACGAAGGGTGACCCATGGCATATGTTTCTATGGAAAGCTGCCTGCACGATGTATCTTAGTGCTTGGATTCATGTTAATTGCCACAGCAATTTACCCCAGTTCATAGGAGTTGAGGAGCTGACTAATGTATGGTGGTGTGCTTTCAAGAAATGCCGTAGTCTTGTAACTCAGAGGTTTGCCTTTTCTTGCAGTGTGAGGGTGACTGTAGCTTGTTTCAAAGGTGCACTGCTCAGGTTCACAGGGCTTCCAGGTCCCTTTTGTCCCAGCAGAAGATACTGGTGGAGGAGTGTTAGAAATTACTTATTTCCTTAAGCAGGAGAAAGTGCAGCAATGCAGGAGTAGGAGGCTACATCTGCTCTTCTGTGGAAAATGTGGCTGTTGGTACAGTGCGGCAAACAAGAAGCATTTATAACCTGGACATGTGCTGTGAGGTCTGGTCTTGATTGCAGACTGGAGCCTTAATCAATACTGACCATGGAGAATTCAGGAGCTGACCTTTTTTTGGTCTCTTTTTTGTCTTCTCTGTACTGCATTGTTCTTGTACACCTTAAGCACATTTATACACTCAGCAACTACAGTGAAGATGTTCAGAGTAATATCTGTGCATGAATGCACCCATTATTAACTTGCATGTTGTAAAAGAGTTACAGAAGGGAGTTTACAAGGCATTTCCAGTTCAAGCTAACTATAAGTTTAATTACATGTATTACTGCTTTAAGCCTCAGTGGCAGCTGGTCACAGACGCAAGTAAAGGTGATCCACCCACCTCAAGCATCTTGCAGGACTTCTGTGTTATGTAGCAGCTCAAGATTTTCTTTACACCAAAAGGCTGTAGTGTTCTGATTAAACCATTTTAAACAATCATTCATCCTAGAAACCACATCATTAATTTAAGCAAGGGTTGGGGTTGTTTTTTTCACGAGCTTAGGGTAACTGAGTAGAAATAAGCTAGCTTTTTATTATTCTGACAGCAGCTTGTGTCAGTGATAGCATTGCTGTTACTGCAGCTCCTCTTTGTTTCCTCTTGAGCAAGTGTGGAGGGGCAGATCTCCACACCCCCTCCTTTGGGACTACATGCCTGTACCCTGCATGCAAGTGCTGCTGTCTGTGGTGGGAAGAAGAGGCTGCTGGTCAACGTGGTGGGGCCAAGATTTGTTTCCCAGACAAGGCAGTTGTCCCTCACTACGAAGGAGATCCCAGACAGATTAAATGATCGCCACTAGGATGTTTTATGTAGGTGCAGTTCTACTACACGAGCAATAACTTACATGCTTATAAGATGTCCCCTAAAGCACTTGTTAAAAAAGCTTGTTCTGTCTTTTATCTGTGAGGAATAATAATGGACCTGTTAAGCTGGAAACAGAAAACCTCCCCCTCATTTAGAAGGAAGTGCCAGAGAGAAGGAGAGAGAGCATGCTGGCTTCTAGGAGAGATATTTAGTCATTCTTCTTTGCAGAAGGCTGGCAGGGAACATTGCAAAGTTCATTTCCGAATCAGAAGAGCGTGTAAAGACTGCTTGTTTTATCCACTACATTAATCGTACTTCACATATTACTCATGATATTAAAATACCCAAGTTGCTTCACTGTATACCAGAGACATTCAGCTGCCAATTTTCAAATAATCGCAAATTGAGTGTGTCTGTTGGAGCCAGCCAAAATAAGCTGGGTTAGATCATGAACGTATGTCTATGCACGTGGATTTAAGGGAGAAGGAGGCACCAACTGGGGGGAGCAGGCGGGTGCTTCATGCTCTCAGAACATCACCAAAGGAGCAAAAGAGGGAAGAGAATAATGGTTCCTATTTTGATGTGCTTGCACTTTTCTCCAGTGGGTCATATCCTTCACCTGCCACTTTTAATTTCCTTTTTCCACAAATGAACGTGGTTAAGCTTTTCTTACAGTGCGTCTCTTTGCTGTTCAGCATTGTTGTGTGCCTGCATTTTGAACTTCTCAGTGAGTTAGAGGCAGTTTTACCTTCCAGCCCAGTCCTCTGCTCCCAGCAAACATTGAAAGGGGTTATCTTACCATGGACGTGGGAAGGTTTAATGTGAGAGCCTGAAGTGCCTGGGCTCACTCCACTGCTGCTTGCCAGAGACCCTGCAAATACATCCCATTGCAATGGGAGTAGCTGCGTGTGGCTGGATCTGGCCACATCCACCAGTAGGAATTTGGCTTCCTCCCTCTCGAGGCCTAATGAACATGTATCACCTTTAGCTCTTCTTTACAAGACAGGGCAACTGCAAATCCTGGTACCTTGGATGGGAACATCTAGTCCTTCTTTTGCTTTCCAGAGCTCTGAAGCTGATTGTTGCTCCATTGCACCAGAATCCAAGCACAATGTGAGCAGGGGGAGGTCAGCTGCAAAGGTCTGAAAAATGGTGTTGCAGAGTCACTGATTAAACCAGATGCCCAGGAGGGATATGCATGATGTAGCTTCTGATCCTCAGAAGACCGTTTCATCAGATGTTTTAGGGGTGAGAGTCCAAGCTGGTGGCTCCCAAATACATCTCCTGAGCACCCCTGTAGCTAGTTGTTGCTGTCCCTTAGACCTGCTGAGTACAGGCTAGGAGGTGGCATACAGATTGAGGCCACCCAGTGAGATGGTACAGAGCAGGAAGACTTCTGCCATGTGCTTTTTTGTAAAATAAACCTTAAGATGTCATCTCCTCTTCTCGGATGCAACACTGAATAAGAAGAGCCACATGCCAAAATCTGTATTTTACCTTTGTGGTTAGTAGGATTTTGAGGGAAGAAGAAAAAATTTGTGACAATGATGGCATGTAGTACTGTTACTGTTAATCACACTCATCGCTTTTGGTACAATTTTCATAAATATATCTTAAAACACCCTTCAGTGGTCAGTGTCATCATCCTTATTTTACGTGTGGGGTGAAAGAGGCAGACAAATTAAGTTAACTTGCAGTTACTGCCCATGGTAGGAATGGTCTTGTCAGTAAAAGAAGTTGTATTAAACTGAGTAGCAGTCAAGTTCGATAAATGCTACTTTCTTGTGTGTTAGCATTGGGAATGGTAGACATCTGTGTGCATGTTGCATAAAGGCTGACCTCACCCTGCAGCATGTTCTTGGTCACTAAAAGATGCCGCTTCTACGACAGCTGAAGCCTAAAAGACCTTAATGTTTTGGGGACTTCCACTCCATAGTTAAATGTGGTAGAAGTTGCCAAGCTATTCCAAGAGTGGAGGAGTGGTGATGAGCTGACAGATGGAGGGACCATGTGTGACTCTTTCCTTTTGGAGTCAAAGCTGTGAGGCTATAAAATGTGTCACTGGGTTAAGAAAGGGCAAGGAGACTTCTCCTTCCTTCTACTAATGCTGAAACAGGTTTGGTCTCACCTTTCACTGGCATTTCTTTACCTTTGCCCTCAGAACTAAGCTTAGTGATTTAGGCTGATGTGTCATCGCACTAATTGTGTCGGGTGTATTTCAGGAGCATTTCAGGACTTCATCTTGAACTACATTCTCATTTCAGTAACCCTTTGAGGTGTGGTCATGTTAAGTTCATGGAACTAGTAGGCATCCCTGCTAAGCATGTGGATTGCGAAGTTCATGCAGTACCTGTCAGATTTTTTGCCACTCAGCATCCTAGAATTTCTGGAGCTGTTGGCCTTACACTCCAGGGTTGGACAGCATTGCATGTGTGACTTTCTGTTGAGCTGGATAATTTTGTGGTCTCAGTCCTGTCTTCGGTTGCATCTGATTGCAGCAGAAAGTCACCATCTCCAAGCAACATCTGCTTGGAGAAAAATTACTAATGACAATGAAAATGAAAAGGGAGTATTTTTGTAGAACAGATGGCCTATGCCGAGCACATTACTGCCTCTCTTGCTCTCTGCCTTAGAAACTCTAGATCTGTTCTTTCAGAACAGCTTTGGTTTTCCTTTAGCTGAAGGAAGAGTGTAAATCTCTGAGAAATGAGTAAATGGTAACAGGAAACAGTCTTTGTAGCCAGTTGCCCCTTTTCTCGTTTCATTTTTGAAAATAGATGAGAGGTTGGTTAAATTGACTTAGAATTAATAATTGTCCAGTGTTCCTTTAACTTCTATTTCTATTTTTTTTAAGGAACTAACCATTCCTGAGATTACATTGTAGTAAAGGAATGCTGTATTTGTGGCTTAAACATCAGGTGTAGTGTGCAGCCTGGATAAATGCTGATTTGTTGATAAATAAACCCAGGTAGCTGTAGTTCAGACAAATACATTCCCAGCAGTGCTGGGAGTATCATCACTGATCTCTTAGTGAAGCTGTTAATTGTCTCTGTGGTGAGCCACAGAGACAAAAATATACTTCACAATACTTCAAATATATTAATGTATTAAAAGTTATACTTAATATACTTAAAGTACCTAAAATATTTAAGCCTAAGTTTTCTGAAATTGCTGATTTCAGATGTGCAGCTGTTGAAGTTGCTGAGCTGGAACAAATCAAAAAGAACTGATTTTCAAATATGTTACATATTTTCTAGGCAATAATTCCCTTTAAGGCACCTGGGATGAGGTACTAAAAGTCATCTATGACTTGTAAAAAGGTCCTGCAGTGTCTAGGCAGAGATGTTAGGCTTATTGTGGAAGTGATACCCTTCTAAAATGTAATCGGATGCTAATGTCTCCTAATGTCCTCTTTCAGTATCCACAATGGAGTAATAGCAGTGTTCCAGCGTAAAGGTCTCCCGGACCATGAACTTTACAACCTCAATGAAGGAGTCAGGTAAGAGACTCGCCTCTATGCAAGGTGTTACAAGCCAGCATGCACAGTACTGATTGCTAGCACTCACACTTGAAAGCTTCTACAGCAGTATTACAGGGTCATCTCCCCAGTGGTAGTTTCAACCAGTACAGTCAATGTGGCCTCAGTGAGTAGCTGTTGCTGGTGTGTGTCAACACCTCACTGCGCAGTGAGAGCTGGGTTCCTCCTACAGAGCAAGTATTTGGCTGAGAGGAGTGAGAGGAGCGTGGATTATTTCAGAGTCTGTTTTGATCTACTGGATTGAAACTAAGGAAGGGAAAACTTGGACCTCTCTAGTAATGCAGCCCTGTGCCACTGCAATGATTCTGACCTTTCTATAGGTGCTAAGCCTAGCTCTGAGGTGCTTCCTTTGCATTTGTGGAGGATGTAAAGCCTCCAAGTGCTCAGTGGGACATGGCAAGGAAAGGTGTCCTGCCTGGTGTGGTCCCTTGCATCTAGCTGCTCCTTCCACACCAGCTGGATATGGTATAGATGTTAAAAAGCTGTCTTGTCAGCACAATTACCTTAGTAATGCAGTTTAGGGTTCCTATTTCTTTCTCATACTGTGATGATACTGTTTGCAATAGACTAAACAGACCAGTGAAATGTATAATGGGAAGGTTTTTTTCCTAAAAATAAAAAAGAGAAGGTGAAAACACTACCATTCAAGTTACTGAAGTTACAATTGCAAAGAAAAGTTTACCAAGAGATAAAGCTGGTATCTGGATTTACAGCACTTTACTTTTTACTACTTTTTCTAGCACTTGTTATTAGTAAACTCTCTCTCACTGACAAGGCCAGGTAGCAGATTCCTTTTAGAAATTTGTCCCAACGGTTTGAAGAATAAACAGTGGAAAAGAAGCTGCACTTAAAAAAGACAGACAGCTTATTACATTCCATGGCTGTCTTCAGTTAAGAGCCTCAGTAACTCCCTTTCCCTTACTGCTTATTTCCACTCTATCTGGGCACTGGAGTCTGATAAAACCCACAGAACATCCAGATATTCTGGCACCATCTGTCCCTGTCCCGTTCCCAGTCTAGGATAGTTGGCCCAGTCTGGTTCCCTTATTTGTGGGAATATCTTCTGATAAGGCCACGTGAATGACATTTGGCCTGTGATCTCTCTTTTTTCCCCCTCTCTTTGTCTTTTTTTTGAAGTTAAAAGAAACTTATTCTCCAGTTATTACTCTGGGGAGAAAGTGACATACAAAGAATAGCTTTTCTAGGATGGCTGTCAGTTAGCACGATCCATCAATCATTTTGAGTTAGTTATTGGAGTAATGGTTGATCATTATTATTGTAAGTGCAGTTAGGATTCTTCAGCTTTATCTGAATGACAAAAAATGGTAGTTCTGGGCCAGGTTTCCTGGCCCAATGCTTTTGCCTCATTTGTATCTGCTGGTGAGGGACAAAAGACAATATTATCTGCTGATGTGACAGAGACATGTATAGAATCATAGAATGGTTTGGGTTGGAAGGGACCTTATAGGTCATCTAGTTCTGTCCCCCTGCTATGGGCAGGGACACCTCCCACTAGACCAGGTTGCTCAGAGCCCCATCCAGCCTGGCCTTGAACATTTCCAGGGAGGGGGAAGCCAAAACTTCCCTGGGCAACCTGTTCCAGTGCCTCACCACCCTCACAATGAAGAATTTCTTCCTAATGTCTAAGCTAAATCTCCCCTCTTCTAGTTTAAAGCCATTACCCCTTGTCCTCTTGCTACAAGCCCTTGTAAAAGTCCCTCCACAGCTTTTCTGCAGAACCCTTCAAGTACTGGAAGGCCTCTATAAGGTCTTCCCAGAGCCTTCTCTTCTCCAGGCTGAACAGCCCCAATTCTCTCAGCTTATCTTCATAGGAGAGGTGGTCCAGCCCTCTGGTCATCTTTGTGGCCCTTCTCTGGACTCATTCCAGGAGCTCTTGTATGTATAAATAAATAGAAGGTAGGTAGGTAGGTAGGTAGGTATGTAAAGATGTTTTTTAGTCAGTTGTGCCCAGATTTTAATTTATCTGGTTATAAACCCTGCACCACCAGCATGTGTGCTAATGTAGTTGTGATTAATATATTGCAACAACCCAGGCAGCTGAACAGGCAAGCTGACTACAAATACACTGATTTTTTTTTTTTTTTCATTT
Organism: Hemiprocne comata; assembly: GCA_020745705.1. NCBI lineage: Eukaryota > Metazoa > Chordata > Aves > Apodiformes > Apodidae > Hemiprocne > Hemiprocne comata. Next base: position 76,973,641 of record CM036586.1, read on the forward strand.
TATGATGGGTTTGCTGCCATGTGATAGACCCGTTTCTTTTTGTCAGGGTAAGGATAATGCTGCTTTGTTGTTATCTCGGCTGATTGCTCAGTTTTGTTCTGCTTTGGGGAGAACAACGCTTGGTGACTCATACCTGAGCTGATGGACAAAATATTGTGAAATCTAGGCTAAGCTAGAAATCTGCTGTTGTAAACAAGGCATCAACAGCGTGACTCCCATGAGCAAGTGTTTGGTGAGATGCAGCGTGGCTTTTGAGACTGGTTCTTGTCTCCTGCTGCTTTGAGGTTTTCCCTCTTGCCTCTGACTTGGCCTGAACAGCCTTCTAGTTTAATGCCAAAAGCTGTCCATCCTCTTAGTGACAACTCCAGGCTTGTTTTTGTGGAACGTCTCGTGTGTGTCCTGCTTGCTTTATTCATAGAAAAAAGCTAAGATGAGAAAACTATGAGTGACAAAGAGCACACGGCAGCCAAAAGATCAGTCTCTAGAGGAGAGCATGGTAGTGGTGTTTTTTAAACATGCCAGTTCACATGTTCAGCCACAGCCTCTTTCTGGAAGCTACTGCTCTCCTGCTGTGTGCTTCATTTTACTGCCAGCCACAGTCAACAAAGTTTTAGGGCCTCCTGACTATTTGCAACCAAAGCCCTTTTGCCTCACTTAAATTCAGCTCAAACCTAAGAAATCACTGATTTTACACAAACAAAACATCTGGCTGGAACAAGTGCATATTTACCTTAGGATTGTTTCAGATACGTTTTCCTCGCAGGTACATAAATAAAAAGAAAGAAATAGCCATTATTTCCACTGGGCAGAATTTGAGTGTGGAAGCGTTCAGTTAAATAGCTAGTATCAGCAACTTTTTTCAACAGTTACAGGACTTTAAAAAAAAGTTATTTTCCCACTTTAATTAGAGCAAATTCTGGAATACTTTTCATAATTAAAACTTGAATATCCTAGCTGACTCACAGACCAAGTGTAAATATTTGAACAGTTGGGTCATGCCCGCAGTATTAGCACACCATTGTTTTGACTGGGGAATGTCACGTCTATCAACTGTATGCCACATACACGCAAACAAATAGGTATAGCTTCCTTTTCTGAACACGTATCCAGGCTTTGAACTCTGATTATGTATGCACTGATTATTTAAGAAAACTTCAGTGGTTACAAGTCTGTACAGTGCCATTTGCTTTTCTTCTAGGTTTGGTCATAAAAGCTGCCACTCATTCACACCAGTGCCCTTTGACAGTGTTCTTGCATTCTTTTGGCATTAGAAAGTGGCCTTAAAAAGGAGTTATGTAGTGCTCAGAAGCCTTACTACTAATCAAATCGGTGTGTTGACTTCAGTCGCGTTCATATTGCTTTAACTCCTAAATAACGCCGCTGAAGTTAATGATCTATGATAAGGTGGTGAGAAGATACTCTAGTAACTGGGAGTATCACCAGTGTGTGGCCTGTAGATTACTTCTTCTGAGCCTTTACAAGGTTATTTAATAGGGGATTGATTCAAAAGTCAGTTAATAAAAATCTATATCCATGTACTTACTGTTAGGTATTTCTCTTGATGTATGTGTGTGATAATAGTAATCATACAGTGTTTTTTCCTTTTTCATTTCAGGCACCATATGTCATTCAAAGTGTTTATTTACAGTACTTGTAAATCAAGGAAGAAAAAGAAGGGAAGGGAAACAGTGGAAGCAGGATGTTCTGTATTAAAGCTAATGCATATTTATAGCTGCCTCTTTTCTGAGTTTCAGGATGCTGATTCGATGCAAACAAAATACATTTTGGTGGCATTTCCTCTTTTGTAGCAAGAGTTCAAATCTAGTACAGTCACTTGTTTCCGTTTGGTTCATTTAACTTTATTTAGCAGGTAATATACAGTGTTGGACTTTCCATTCTGAGTAATGTAGCGAGAGTTCATTTCAAAATGAACCAAAGAAGTGGAGGAAGATACAGAAAAGACAGGAGCTATATTTTAGCTGAATTTGTATTATCATCTTAATTTATGAAGTCATTAAACAGGCAGTGAGGACCTGATACCAATTATATACTTCATAAGAGTGCAAAATGACTGGCTTCAAAATCAGATGTGCTTGAAACGAGATCTGCTATCCAATCAGGGATTTCTTTTAGGTTCAATCAGATTTTTACCTGGATTCCATCATTATGTCCACATATGCAGATAAGGTTATTCAGTCATTTAAGTTATCCAGGATCTGACAGGTGACAACCTAACAAAGGAAATGAAGCAAGGATGAAAAAAAATTACACATAATGTATTGGATCCAGTTGTGGATCTCTTTTAAATGAGTATGGATACAGAGAACATCAAACACTAGTGTTCTGATGTGGCCTGAGGGCCTCACTATTTCACGAAAAATTAATTAAGCAGCGTGAAGTATCTGTACTATTAGGGATTCAAAGAGCAAGATGCATTAATTGTTCTGTCAGTTCTTCTTCCAGCCTGTAAACAGAGATGCTAATGTAACTAACCATAGTGCTGCTTGGTGTGATGGAGTCCAGTGCATATAATTAGCTACAGGCTGTTTGTTGTTCATTCACAGCTGAAAAAATGGAAATGTGGTGGGATTTTCTTTTATCAGAGGGCTAGTTATTGGATAAGTGGAACACAATTTTGTATTTCCTGCCCTAAATGCCAGGAATTATCAATAGAACCTAAAATATCAAAAGAGAAGGTATTTGCAAATCACCTGTTCAAGACTATGAGGAATCCAGGACTACACTTCAAAGAGCTGGTAGCTTGAGAAGAGGGCAGAAAATTAAGCAAAACCTGTCAGCATGAAGTATCAGTGTTTTTTGAAACAGTGGCACAAAGATGGATATCTGGGAATAAATAAATTGTTTCTGTCCTTGGAGAATTCATAACTGCAATTTTCTTGTTATTTGAACCTAAAAATGGTTTATCTCTACATGTTCAAAGTAAGAAACACATTTAGTGCCATCACTTGCAGTCCAGAAAAAAGTCAGACCACTTGAACAGTAAATTTCCAATTTCCAGGGCACAATTTGGCTATAGCATCCTTATACTCATTGATGTTAAGGCTTTAAGACTCTAACAGTCTTCGGGGGAGGTGGGTTTTAATACCTGCCAAGGCTTGTCAGTAGCTACCATTGAGGATGGAGTCTCAGGGCACTGCAAGGGTGGTCCTCTCCCATATGTTGCAATAGCATACCAAGGGGACTGGCCACACAATGGCCATTCATGGCAATGAGAGACCTATGGCTAAAGCCTGAGCTGGCTTTGAAAATTTTTGTCCGTAGATAGTTTGTATGAATTAATCAGGTTTCTAGCAGAATAGTATTTTGGTGCTTAGGAGCATATGAAAACCCTGTTCCTTTTGTTTATTTTCTATTTCATTTGTGCCTGGAGCGTTTCCTCAGGGTGCTGTGGTGTCAGTGTGGACGTGTGCTTGAGGATAAATAAGTAAGATACTGTATTTCGGCTTTCTAAAGACTGACCTGCTCCTCCTTTCTCTGAACTTTCAGAAGGTCTCAAGAGGCTGTGCTGATCCAACTCCTGCAGACTTTTTCATGGAGCATAGGGATATCCTTGACTTTTAAAACCAGACATGTATTTGTTTACTAGTTAAATAATTTGATTAATTAGGTATTTGTTAGTTAAAGACATAACCCAAAGGGACAGATAATAGCATGCTACCAAATATATAATTTACATAACTACACTAATTGGAGTGGGTGTTGAGATTTTAAGTCGAATTTGACCTCATTTTTTCATGAGACCTGAGGTGGTTACACAGGGATGGGTTTTTCAGAAGACCTCCAGGCCTGATTTCCTTATGTTCAGAAAATCCAGCTGAGGCTAGATTTTATAAGGTCAAGGCTGTCATTTATGCATCTAAATAGCAACTTGAGTGCAGAGAAATAAATCTGGCATTCAGCATATGAGACCTACATGACATACAGCTCTTTAACAATGTAGTGAGTTTTACCTGGATATAATGGGCTTGCAGATGGGATTTAATTCAGTTTCTGAACGTGAAGATTCTTTGTGGGAATTTTTTTGCATCTGAGTTTGGTTTGCTCTCCGAGATGGCTTTGTAGGTTTTAGTGTAGAGGAATGAGAGGCTGAGCTAAACTGTTACATTCCTACCTGCTTTTTCACTGAAACCGTATGAAACTTCAGCTTTAGTGGGTGTCCTGACTGGAAGATTGTGACCATTTCAATGAAAACTGACAAAGTTTCATGCCTGCAACAAACTGTAGAATCCCATCCTGCTTCAGGTTTCTCTCTAAACGTTTTGTCACAGTTCTTTTTTCAACCCTCTGCAGGACAAGGATGATTTGGTTCTGAACGCATTAACCAAATCACGTACTTGTTTTTTGGCTCAGGCCCCTAGATGAGCAGAGAGGGCTAAAAGTTCTCCCATGTCTGCAACTCCAGGAGCCCATGAAGCCCTGGCACAGCAGGAGAACAACTCAAGCATTTTTAAAAAGGGTTAGATGTAGCTTCCTCTTTTCATCAAATCTGAATTTCCTTTCATATGTATTCATGCAACTGAGCCATCTAAGAGCACAGCAGATATTTTTAAGCACACAGAAATGCTGTTTGGGAGTCTTGGTATTGTTGACCCTGTAGTTAGGCATTATTGACAGGCTCTGGGCTCATATGAAAATATTTTGCTGTTAGTGACTTCCTCTTTTCCATGCAGTGCACAGCTAATACAATTTGCTGATTACACAGATCCTTTTCTTATGCTTTTATTACAGGCAATTATTAAAAACAGAACTTGGATCCTTTTTCACCGAGTATCTACAGGTAGGCATGTGTTTTCTTTCATTTAAATCAGATTTTGTTATATGCTACTGAGCAAAATCATTTCACGTACTCTAAATGCTGATCTAGAGTGATCTGAAGTCCCTTGAAATCTTTCAGAGATGTCTACTGACTTCTCTGTGTTCTGTCATTTATGGACTAATGAGATTTGGATTTTATATATGTATGTTTAGTTAGTTAGATAGTAAAAGCCCAAACCAGAGAATAGAAGTGTACGGTCACTGTGTCTCTGTATGACATTGCTGTCTTTCAGTATACTTCAGACATTCTCTTCTAGCTCAAAATTTAAGTTCCTGAGTAAATCAGATAAGTTCATTGTAGTATAGTTAATAGGAAAGACATTTAAGTACATGCTGTCTATTGAAGCAGTATCTTTGTGCTTCTGTAGGGCATGCTTTGTGGGTCAGCAATTTGAAGTTTGAGAAGCACTTTTTTACCACACAGAATATGTGTTGTATCCTGAAAGCAGTGGGTGATTATATAATCATTTGACAAGTGTCCCAAGTGATTTAAGCAAGATGGACACAGGATGAGTCCTTTGATGATTGATCATTAAAATGAAAGATCCCTTTTACTGTCAAAAGTTAAGAAAGAACAAACTGTGAAATATGATGGCTGTAGGGAAGTACAGTATTGAGTAAAGGTAGTCTGTATTTTATTTACAGAATCAGCTGCTCACAAAAGGCATGGTGATCCTAAGGGACAAGATCCGGTTTTATGAAGGTAACTTGGATTTTAGCATGCCTATCTGTGTCTGTCACAGAAGTTTTAGCAAATGCATTCTGGAGGCATTCTGATGCTTCCCACTATCTTCCTGGGACTATAGATTAGCTTCTATCAATTAATTGCTGCAGTCGGTGATGTTGTGTCCTGCCTTGGTGTTCCCACTGGCTTTCATCAAGTAGTCAAGGAGAGGTAGTTGCCTAGAGTAGCAGCAAGGGAGTAAAGAAGAGATTACGTCCAGCATGGACACATCTTTCTTCAGTGACAGCCTGCTCAGGGTTAAGGCAAAATGGAAAGGCAGAGAGAGATATCTTAATAAACAAAACACTAAGCACTAAGATCCCAGTTAGTTCAAGTGTCTGGCTAAGTCCAAAATGATGCTGTAAGTTGTTTTAAGAGTTATTCTGGATTCATGCTTACATAAACGAGGTCAGACACTGACTCTTTTTTTACAGTCCAGGCTCCATTTGTCTGTCTGCACATTCCGGAGGTGACACCTTGCAGAAGTAAACATCAAGGATAACCTTCACCCAATGTGCCATTTTACAGTTGCCCTCATTTCATGTCCTAGGCTATTGTGCAGAATTTAGATGTGCTGTTAAATATGCTGTTTTGTCCTAGACACAAGCATACGTCTCAGAAGGTGAAATAGTATCAGAATATCTTCAAGAGTAAACAGTCTGAAGATCTTTGGGGAGTTCTGAGACAATTTTAAAGAAATGCATCTTTCCTTTTCCAGAGCTGTAGTCATAATACCACTTAGTCTAAATAGACTGTTTAAGAGGTAGCCTGGAGGCAACTGTTCCCGTTAGTTTCAGCTATCTGTAAATCCTAAATATGACCTTTCATTACTGACAGTACTGTTGGTCAGGTTAAGATGGTGCTATGGGACCAGCTTTTCTGATGAAAAGACAAGAGCCCTGAACACCACCAAAGAGAGAAAAAATTTCACATGAAAAAAATACTCCCAAAAAGTGCCCAGACTGTTCTAAAGTTGAACACAGAATTCCTCAGTTATCTGAAATAACAGCTTGGAGAGCACAAGGGGAGCTGTAATGATCTCGAGGCCTTCATAGCACTTCGTAAATCACGGAAGTTGGTTTTCAAGTATCAAATTGTCAAATTAGATGCAGAGACCTACCAAAGTCCAACCTCTTTTTCTTCTGGTTTTACTAGCTTGAAAATAAAAAATACTATCTCTGGTGTTTCAGATCAAAGCTATTATGAATCACAGAATCGTCATGGTTGGAAAGGACCTCTGAGTCCAACCATCAACATAAAAACCCCCCCAAACAAACACAACCACACACACTCCACCAAAAAACACCAACTAGAGCATTCCCTGAAGTGCCACATCTGCATATTTCTTGAATACCTCCAAGAATGGTGACTCAACCACCTCCCTGGCAGGCTGCTTCAGTGCCTGACCACTCTTTCAGTAGAGAAATTCTTCCTAATACCTAATCTGAACCTCCCCTGCCACAACTTCAGGCCATTTTCCTGGCTCTGTCATTATCCACTTAGGAGAAGAAGCCAACACCCACCTCCCTAGAACCTCCTTTCAGGTAGTTGTAGAGAGCAATGAGGTCTCCCCTCAGCCTCCTCTTCTCCAAACTAAACATCCCCAGTTCCCTCAACTGCTCCTCATATGACTTGTTCTCTAGACCCTTCACCAGCTTGGTAGCTCTCCTCTAGACACGCTCCAGCACCTCATTGTCCTTCTTATGGTGAGGGGCCCAGAACTGAACACAGCACTCGAGGTGCAGCCTTACCAGTGCTGGGTACAGAGGCACGATCACTTCCCTACTCCTGATGGTCACACTATTCCTGATGCAGGCCAGGATGCTGTTGGCCTTCTTGGCCACCTGGGCAAACTGCTGGCTCATGTTCATCTGGCTGTCCACCAGCACCCCCAGGTCCTTTTCTTCTAGGAATCTTCCCAGCCACTCTTCCCAAAGCCTGTAGCATTGCCTGGGGTTGTTGTGACTGAAATGCAAGACTTGGCACCTTGTTGAACCTCATACCTTCCTACCCTCAAGCAAATCAACACTCCCACCTAATTTGGTGTCGTCTGCAAACTTACTGAGGGTGCACTCAATCTCCTCATCCAGATCACTGATTAAGACACTGAAAAAGATTGGCCCCAAAAGTGAGCCCTGAGTGACACCACTGGTGACAGGCCACCAACTAGATTTGACCCCGTTTACCACGACTCTGTGAACCTGGCCATCCAGCCAGTTTTTTACCCAGTGAAGTGTACACTTGTCTATGCCACGATTCACCAGCTTCTCCAGGAGAATGCTGTGGGAGACGGTGTCCAAGGCCTTACCAAAGTCCACGTAGACAACGTCCACAGCCTTCCCCTCATCCAAAAGGTGGGTCACATGGTCATAGAAAGAGATCAGGTTGGTCAAACAAGACCTCCCTTTCATAAACCCATGCTGGCTGGCCCTGATCCCCTGGCAGCTCTGCACTTGTTGTCTGAGCTCACTCACGGTGAGCCTCTCCATGATCTTTCCTGGTGCTGAGGTCAGGCTGACAGGAAATGCTTATGGTAAATGTAAGGATCTTTGCCTGACAGGAAAACAAATGTATTCTTGCAAGTGCACTGAAGTCATGTTCCTCCATGTGAAAGATACTCATCATCACAAACTGTATGAATCCACAGCCCCCAGTAAAAGGCCTGCCTGGTGAACAACAGTTAACTTTCTGAGCAGCCTTTCTGAGCTGCTGTACAGAAATCCATCACTTCACAAAACAAGCTGCCCACAGAATGAAAGGAGTATGTGACAATAAAGGCATGTTTATCTCAACAGGGTAATTCGACTTCATGCAATTCTAGCAGCCGAATTTGAAAAGCACCCATGTCCCACCCACATCTGGAGCCAAATTTGTAAGGGCTTAGTTTCCATTTAACCTCAATTTGTGGGGAACTAACACATTAAACTATTTTTAAAACTCTGCCCTCAGGGAATATGGTGATTGGGCTTATCCTCCATGATTGGATTTATATCTTTGAAATGCTTTAGTATTCCAGACAGTAGTATGTGGAGATTATAATGCAATGGCTTATTATTATTATTATTACTACTACTGCTGCTGCTGCTGCTACAGCTGCTAGGAAATTTTTGGACCTGGTTCCCTGCCGTGTTTCACTAGAAATAATGCAAGACAAATCTAAAAAAATTGAAACGGAGAACAACCTTTTTAGCCTTGTGCATGAGTGTGTAGGACAGGGAGAACTCCTGCCTGATGGTGCAGAAACAAAGACCGTGGTGTGGTTCACAAGCCAGCAGCTGCAATATAACATGGTGATCCACATTTGTCACTGGAAGTACTTAAAGTCATCAACCCGGGAATAATTCAGGAGTTGCAGATGGGCTAGAGCTGGGGCTATTTGTCATGTGCTTAAAAATGCAGGGAGATCAAGTATCCCATAATAAAGACTGGCGCTTGGCTAACTTGGAGGGTAGATGCTTTCATGCAGTTTCTTTGTGATGTGCATACGATTCCGGGCAAAATGTTCCCTGGCTGAGGCCCTAAGTAATGCTGTAATACCAAAATTAAGAATAGTATCTGATTCTGATACCAGTAGTAATATTGATTGATTGCTAGTGAGTTTCCCTCCTGATAGTTGTATTGTCTTGTCTGAATGCCTCATGATCGTGGATGTATTTATCTCCATAATTCTTGCTGTGGGTGGGGGTACGGTGGCATTGATTTCCTTTCACAGTTGGGTTAGGGGCACAGGGTCACACCAGGCCGTTTGGGGGAACAGGGGTTTGAAGCCAGCATTCAGCTATCGAGCCAGACTCCCTTTCCTGTAGAACTTGGTTCCTACATTTGCCTCTGTGTTTTGTGAAATGTTCTGTGAGGAACTCTGTGTCCAACCTGCTTGTAGTGCCTGGCCAGACCTTCTCCAGTGGGGAGGCTTCCAGGTAGCTGCAGCTGCGGAGGGAGTAGAGAGGGAGGTAACATCGCTGCAAGGACTGTGGGAAACTCGCGTCATAGCAGGTTTTGACTGCATCCTTTGAAAGTTATTGTAAAAAGTAGAGCCACAATACCACTTTCTTTTTCCATAGATCTTGGGTGAGATTTTCTATGTAAGTGGAGATACAGGGAAGCTAAGGGATCAGTCTGAAGGAACGCTTTGTGGAGGTTCTCCACAGATCACAGTCTGTTCTGCTGGCTTAGAGGGTAGAGGGGTTCATGGCGGGGGAGATTTCTCTGCAGGACTGTTTCCATGTTTAACTTGCTGTGTCCTCCTTCTACTGCTCTCCTCTGCAGTCTTGTTCAGTAGATATTACTGCAAGAAGAGGAGGAGGTAACCTCTATTATTCTTCATAGGGTCTCTCTTAGTAAGCTTTAACCTCAGAGTCTCTGAGTTTACTAAGAACATTAGATGTGTCATCTAAAAAGACACAAATACTGAATTATCTGGTACAGTGAAAGGAATATTAATTCCATATTGCTAATAGTAGCTGTTACATGACTCATCTTTGTGTATAATAGCAGACACACATTGTTTCCTGCATGTTTTAGTCTTTGCAGTTAGCTGATTACAACCTAAACAGTTCACTAGTTTGTTTTGTGTTTTTTTGCAGGGCAGAAACTATTGGATACCTTAGCTGAAACCTGGGATTTTTTCTTCAGTGATGTCCTGCCCATGCTTCAGGCTATTTTCTATCCTGTGCAGGTGAAAAATTACTCTGTTACTATAGAATCTTGAAAAACTGGAAAAAGCAACTCTACTGGTTCATCAACAGATTGATGCAACCCTTAACTCTCTCTCCTTGGGCCAACCTCCCAGTGCAGCTGTTCTGTATAAGTCATGTCATGCAAATAAGTTCCTTGTGAAATGGGTTTTGAAGTGCTTGGTTAAAAAGATGACGGGAAACTGTGAAAACAGGACTGGAGTACAGGGAGGATGGTTAGTCCTTATGTCAGCTCACACTAAAACTCAAAAAAGATTATGAACAATAAACTGAAGTATGCACACAGTGAAGTAAGTGGAGCTGTGTTGACTTCAATATATGCATTTCCTTTTCTGCAGTACGAATTTGTCTCTGAAGTATCTCCACTTTTGAAAAGGAATTGTATTTCTGAGGTCAAATTCTGTGCTATTGCAAATGAACAGCAATAGTCAGTGGAATTGGACCTGTTTACGTCAGCATAGAATTTGACTCCAGTAATTTTAAATCCACAACAGGTGCTTGATCTGATTTGGATGAAGGCTCGATCTTCTAACTTAGTGATGGCCACAGTGTGTTGTTTATCACTGAAATCCCAAGGAAGTCTGTACCAGATAGGTATAAGTGATCTTTTAGAGTTGATCCTACATGTCTGCAGATTTTAGTGGGAATTCGGTGACTGAATGTGTTTGGGAAAGTTCAGAGACTTTCTCCCATTTTTCCAAGTGGACTTAATGCCTAAACTGATTGCCGGATGTTAACAATATTACCATTTTAATCTGTAGATAATTATGGGCAGGTGATCAGAAGTCAGTGGGAGAGCTGCAGCTTTACACAGAATTTGATTCTAACAGAGAAGAGCTCTGAAGTTATGTTTGGTTTGTGTGTTATCAGTAGAAACTTCAAAATGATAGAAATAACTTGGTGTTGAAAACTTATTAGAACATGATGGGAGATTTTTCAAAGTTCCACATAATTTAAATTGAAGGCATTTGGGCACCTAGAAATATAGGTAGGCTCCCAACCTGGTTTTACAAAGCACTTGGCTAAATTAGAACTTGCTCAGATGTTTTTGAAAATTGCACCAAATACTCCTTTTTCCTGTTATGTTCCTGAGGCTTTTGAAAATAATTTAGCAACACAAGTCTGCCCACCTTTCAGATGGAAATAACTGCTTGAATTTTGAAAGGAGCCTAGAGGGGACAAGAGTCCCAAGTCCCATGTAATTTCAAATAGATCGAGGTGCCTGATGTTCTGAGGTTACTTCCAAAAGCCCAGCTGGTGCTTGTGTGCTCTTGTAAATTCTATTAATTAGCAACTGAAGCAGATTTCAGGCCGCCTTTACTTCAGTGTAAATAATTAACAAAGTGAAAGGGAGTGGGTGGGATTGGGTCATGCTTATTTATTCCAAGCTAAGTTAAATCAATATCAGCTGAATACCAGACCTTCCAGAAGTGTTAATATTTGGCTGGCAGTGCTCACAACTGCAGGCAAAAATATATAAATGTACAGCCAAATATATGCAAGGAAAAAAAGACTGATGCCAGAAATAGGGACAGTTTTACAACTCCTTGCAAGACAAGCAGTGTTAATTTCTGCAGGTGAAGCTAGCATTGTATTCTTCAGGTGAGATTTTCTTCAATGAGAAGGTATTTTTGAACTGCAAAGAGATGTCTTTGAAAATGCAGTGTGAAACCTCAGCTCTGTTTCTGCCTTATAGTGAAGTCTCCCAAACTGTAGAGAAAAGGAGGATCCACAGGTGGGCTGAGTCAGGATTCCCACCATAGTTCGAAAACAGTACTCAGCGGGAACTCAAAATCTTGAGAAATAGTAGAAATTCAACCCTTTTCCAAAATTGCCTTTTTTTTTTTTTTAAACACAAGATACATTTCATTACTGTTGAAGTACAAAATATTCATACATGTATCTTTGGTATCATCCCCCATGCCCCATCCCTTCCCCTCATGAACATACACAGTCAGACTGTCATTGTCTGTCACATTCATCACTGCCAAGTCAAATCCACTGTGCAGACTTGTAGGCTGCTTCGTGTCCTTTGTTATGTTTCCTTTGCTTTTCATTCAGGTTTACCATCCTTGTAATCCCTCAGAAATGGAGGAAGCAATTGTGACAGGATTTTGAAACTAATTTTCACACTGCTTATAATCCGTATTGCTTTGTTTCTGTTTTTAAGGGGAAAGAGCCCTCGGTTCGGCAGCTGGCTCTTCTGCATTTCAGGAATATAATTACACTCAACATTAAATTGGAAGATGCATTATCACGTTCCAGAGCAAGAGTTCCACCTTCTATTATTCAGATGCTGTTAGTACTTCAGGTAAATTGGTTATTTTTCTCTTCCTGCACTGCATTGATGAAGTCTTCTTACGCAGTCTTTGATTTTGCTCATTAATTGAAAACTTCTTACCCAGAAATGCCAGAGCTTCTGTGCAATTAAATGTGGTCCTAATATGCAAAAGGAGAGACTGTAAAGGTGCAGCTTGTATGCCTTAAGATCTGCGGGTCCGAGAGTAAACACTTACTTTGCACTGTGGGGCTTGAAGTGCAAAATTTTACAAGCAGACAGGGTATATAGTAATAACATGAATTCCATCACATGCTGTGTGTTGCTGCATTATGCTAATAGTTCTGGATGGGAAGCTTCACATCTAGAGGAGGTAACAAAGTGAATGCAATTTTTGTTTTAATCATGGTCATATTTGGTCACAAAATCTTTAAGACCATATACTGGTATTTGCCTTCAGTGTTAGGTATTGTCTTTTTTTTTTTTAATCAGTAGTGAGGAGAAACAACAAGAGGAATTCCAACCAAAAGGCAAGTTTTTGATTTTTCTTTTTTTTGCTTCACTAAAGAAAACCATGAACTTGTGTTGAGGAGAAGGTAGATGAGGGAGCAGAGAGACAGCCAGGAGTGGATTCTTAGTGGGTGAGGAAGTTGATGTTTTCCAGGCTGGTGATTTTTTTTTTTAATAAACAAATAGATTTACATCAAATGAAGGGATATAGTTTCTCACACTTAAAATGTTTCTTTGCTCTTCATCGTCATATGAGTTAGTTCTGTGCCTGCAATAGGTTTAAAGAGCAGTATAATCTGAAGGTCAGCGATGAAAATGGAGCAAGGAGTAAGATTCTCTGTGCTGGGTCAAGAAATGGTATTTCACTCCTGCTATGGCAATGTGTATTTGTTGGAGTGTATAATGGTGTGTTTAACGTAGTTTTTTCTGACAAAGATACTCCTGCCATAGGCCTGCCTACTTGCCCCTTGTCTCTCTCTTCTCCCTTGCCTCCATCTTGCCAAATGCTTCTTGTAACTGCTGGCTGATTGTGGCTCAATGACAGCAATATCAGAGATACTAAGATTCCTAGGAGTTTCATGGAAATTAGTGTCTGGAGAGAGAAGAGAAGCCTCAGGGAAAAACTGGGAGCATGGACTTAACTGCATAATGAGACATCAAAGAATTCATGTAACTGAACTGTGAACCCAGCTGTGTTAATAGACACCAGAGACTCCACATGAGAGAGAATCTTCGTGAAAACCTTAGTCACAGGAAGGTTCCTATCAGGCCTCATCCCTGCTTAGACATGAGGTAAACGGTCCATTGTAAACCAGGCTTCAGAAGTCTCGTTGCTAACAGATCTGCTCACTTTTTTGTGGCTTCTTTGTTAGAGAACCTGCATTGGCTGTAGACAGGATGTGGCTTCAAATGAATTCAGTGGTGAGCTGGGAACTGAATAACATCCTGATTTAGGAAGTTCATAGGAGGTGATTTGGAGTAATTTGCCAGGATCAGTGCTACAAGAAACAGTTTCTTTGCAAATCTGCTTTCTTCAACAACCAGTGTTAACAAGGTGGATGCCTGTTTAGGGTTAAGGGCCAAATCCATTCTCGTTGCAAAGCTGTTGATGGAAATCAGTAACAAAGAGAAGAGGGAATTTGCCCCTGAGTGTGTATTTCTGCATACGTTACCTACAGTTGTGCGGTGGGGATGGTGAAAGTCCTTTTTTAGCAATAGCTCTGCCAAACTTGTGGTTTAAAATCTAATGGAAATTACAAGAAAAGGTCAGAAGAGGATCTGGGAATGAACTATTTACATGCTCAGCAGTGTTAGTCAATAATTGGATTTCAGAGAAAAGACTCTTTCCCCAGTCTTAAATGTCGTATTAAACACAAGCAAGTTTTCTACATTTATGACATCATAATGGAATTTCCTTGACTTAGATTAACTCAATATGTGAAAAGGACTGGAAGAAAAATAACAGTTCAGCTGTCCAGAGAGCACATGGGGGTCTTGTGTGCATGGATTATCCAGAGAGATGATGTCTTGGTGTGGACACTGTCTAATCCCTATTTCTGTCTACTGTGTGTATCTCTTCCACAACAAACTCAATGACACTACAGCAGATTCCCTTGGCCAGAAGATGAGTCTAGTGATGTTGACCCTAGACAAAATTTTGAACCTGACACCTCTTTCTGTTCTTGACAGCTTTGTGCAGCTGTGTTACACAATTAAGGAGTAGGTCATGTTCTTCAAGACAGCAGCTGTAGTGTCAGCTGAAGGTCACAAGTTGACCAAGGCCCATGCTGCCTGACATGCACCCGTCTGTCCTGTTGGACTGGATTAAAGCAGCAGAGATTTGGTAGCTAATGCAGAGTGCATCTGGTATTGCTCCTGTTTTGGCTTGTCATGGTGTAGGGAAAGTGCTCTGTCAGTTTGTCCTTATGGAGGAGAAAGGAAGCTATTTAGAGGAAACAGAAGCTGCAGCAATCCTTGACCTTT
Source organism: Hemiprocne comata (assembly GCA_020745705.1). Lineage (NCBI taxonomy): Eukaryota > Metazoa > Chordata > Aves > Apodiformes > Apodidae > Hemiprocne > Hemiprocne comata. The sequence continues at coordinate 76,988,666 of CM036586.1, forward strand.
ATTCAGGAGGTAGGTGCTGATTCAGCAAAGCTCAGTAAGCACAAGTTTCACGTTTTACCTGAGGATGGGTTGGCTTCATTGGCTTCAGCATGTGAGGGGTTTCATTGAGCTCTGTGAAGTTACTGACCTATTGCAAGTTGCACACATTCCTTGCTTGCCTAGCTGGCTACATTCCATCAAGGAGAATAAAATAGTCCCTGCCAAAGACCTCCTGAATAAAAGGGCCTGAAACAAAGTTGAGCCCTTTACTTTATTATTTGTGTGATTTATTTGCCTTCTTTGCATCAAATCTTTCATTCTGTCCACAGAAAACTATTTGCTGGAATTGTGCTTACCAGCCATGCATTTAATATTCTAGCATATGATACAGCACTCACACCAGTCCTCTGGCATGCAGTGACATGATAGAGGATATGGATAAGGACAGATAGGATCACCAACCTGACACGTACCTCATCATTTGCCCAGAGAGCCAGATACCTTGATTTCTTTGCATCTAAGGCATCAAAGATTTTTAAAATACAAAAGGGAGGGGGAGAAAAGTCTGATGCCTTCTCTATGCAGTCCCTCTTCAAAGGAAAGAAGAACCTCCACTTCTGGGATGAAGCTGCTGCAGGTATTTTCATAGCAGATTGTATATCTGGAGCTTTGTTGTAAGACATGCCCCGTTTAAAGAATCAGAAATTATTCTTCAGGTTAAGTATTAGACTTGGATTCTCCAATCCAGTGGAGCCAGTTCTGCATCTTACCAGTGCTCTAACCCGGACTAATTACAAGCCAGCAATCTATCTGGGAAGAAGCAGTCCCCCCAGAACCTGGGAAAGGAGTGATATTCCAATGCTGTTGAAGTCAGTGGAAGTTTTACCACAGTATGGAGAAAGGGCCTTGTACCTATGTCGTTATAGGCTGACCCAGTTACAAAGCACAAACTGAAATGTTAATACTATGTGATCACTTACAGGCATCATAAGCTGAAGTGCCTCCAGGTTACTCCTGTTTAACTTTTAGGGCCTTCAAGAGGATAGTCATGACTGAGGGAAGTAACAGAAGAGCAAAACCTGCTTTTGAGCAGAGAGATGAACAGGAGCTCACGTAACTACACTCAGTTGTCAGTCTTGCCTTGATGACCTTTCTCTTTGGGTGAAATTACGAAGCTGGAGGAAGAGGGATAAACAGAGGGAGAGATTAGAAAAGAGTTTTCTGCCTTATGCTCTGTGAACCAAAGAGAGCAAAACTACCACTGGAGGTTAAAACTTACTTCCAAAACCTGATGTGAAAGACCTTTCCTGCTGAAACTGCAACATCTTATCTCCAGGTATCTCTCTTGAGGCCTGAGAAAGTTTGAAGAGAAAAATTCAAGTGTGTTTAGCTGCATCTTTCAGTTAACATTGGGATTATTTGAGTTCACAGACTCTCTTCTGGGTGACCCAAAGCATTTAAAAACCCTAGAAAAGCACAGTACAATGTTTCATGCTGAGGGTTCAGGCCTCACTAGACATAAGCTCTGAAGAGAAAAACAAAACCTGTGGTTTCCTTTTTGGCTTCTCTGAGCTTCATTTGAACTCCCTTGCTCGTTGTCTTTCTCTGTAAAGGAAGACAAAATAAATACATAAAACTGCCCAGTGGGACCTATTTGTTATCTCTGGAAAGTTCCTAAATGTAGGTTCAGCTCCTTGCACTTTAATGGGGTGGAAAAGCACATTGCCAGAGCTCAAAGCAAGTGCAAAGAGTGCTGTTTTTCCATCTCAGCAGCCACACAGCAAACCAAAGACAGTGTAGTGGTTAAAATCAAAATACCCTTTGCTATCGGAAGACTGCAGGGTCTACTGCCTGTGGAATGTGTGCCAACTTGGGTCAATTTTTTTCTGGCTGTAGGGCTTTGAATATGGTGGTTGCTTTTGAGAGGTTGTCTTACTAAGTCTTTTAGACCTGAATTTTGAACAGATGTCCAGAGGTCCCTTCTAACCCCCAACATTCTGAACAAAGTGGCGTGAGTGCGAGGTTTCAATATGTTTTTAATTTCTCTTTACCTTTTGGTGAATTTCTGGTTTATAAAACACAAAAAATAAAAACCAATAAATAAATGTGTTGTAGACCCTGTTTAGATATAAATCAAAATATAAAAAAAACTGTGCTTCCCCTGGCTTGTACATAAATGTATTTTCTTCCTTCCTGGTGAAAGCATGGCTTGTCTGTGTCATTTGTATCAGCCCTATAGTCACTTAAGGAGTCAGGTAAGAAATCTTACAGCCAGGATGCAAAGGGAAGAGTTACTTTGTATTGACATACATGAAACTGAAAATCTGGCCCTCAAGATTTTCACCTTAGAATATTTTGTAGAAAACAACACTCACTTTTAAGCAATATCCTCTGTCTTATTTATTATCTCTATCAGCAAGTACAGTTTGCAGTAGTTAAATGGACACAGATTTGTTATCCTGGAATGAATTTGTATTGTCATGATTTTTAACAAGACATAGCATTAATTTGTTGTAGGAAAAGGATCCTTTTGAAAGAATATCTTGACTTTTTTGCTAGTGAGGAGTTCTTTTCATATTTGATTTTTAATTTCTTCATATGATTTTTATTATCATGCTAGTTTTCTGGTGCTGGGAATAATTTCTGCATGGAAGCAGCAAAATTACTAGAACTATTTCCTCTACGTCTCGGGGTATTGTGTCAAGCAGGTTGGATTGTTGCTGTGTTAATTAGTATGAGAAAAGAAGCTGGGAACTGACTGAGAGTTCAAAAAAGTGGCAGCAGCAAAGCCTGAGTACAACGCAAGGAAACCAGGAAAGTCTACATGTAAGTTACAGCGGTGCTGACACTTCAGTCAGCCAGTGGTGCCAGGCGGGAGTGCTAAATACACTATTTGTACTAACTACAGCACTGCCTTCATTTGCTTGCATGTCTGTCAGTCAAGAACAACTCCCCTGACATAGGAGGGGCATTGGTGCACACGGTAAGGACCTGAGTTGGTGATTATCCATTTTCCATTTACAAGCTGTAGGCTTATAGCTAAGGAAGAAATCCATATCCGAGGCATTTTGCCTCTGTAATGTTTTTAGCTCTGTTTCCACCTGGCACTCATTTCACAGCTCACCACAAGTATGTTTTTTCTCTAGGGGCAGAGATAGGGGGAGCAAGCATGGTTGCTAGTAACTGTTCTGTAAGGGCTTTTTCAATAGGAGCTCCAATGCAGCCAGCCTTCCTGCACCATAGACCTTGGAAGATCTGTGCTCATGTGGACTCTCTTTGTAACTAAAGCCAATGGAAGTCCATTGCCATATGAAAAAAAACAGATTTTGTTTTGAAATCGAGTACTTTCCAAAGCTAACTCTCAATGTATTTGAAAACACTATGTGTTGCCACTTCTAAAACCTTACATAGTGGTAAAACAGGATAGCAGCATAAAATTTGTAGCTGTTTTGCTTTGTTATATATGAACCTCTCCCATGAACACCGTGGCGTAGTAGTTAGAATGTGTGTCTTGTCCCTCCTATTAACAGCAAGACAGTGTTCAAGAGAACGTGACCATAACCTTACCCGTAGCAATTAAACCCAATTGGCTTAGAAGGCAATTTGTATTGTGCAGACTTCCTTTGGGCCTTATGCTTATAGTGCATTTTTAAGAGTACCTCGCAGTAAGTAAAATGTCCCTTCTGTGAAGGATACCAATGTAGCTAACCAAAGGTGTGGCTTCAGATGGAGTTGGTCAAATGCTGCAGCAGTTGTCTAGGCTGCTCTGAGTTACACTGTCACACCCATCAGGTCCCATGCAGTTACTGCCCATTCCCTGTCTTGCACTGTGGCAGGTGAGAAGTGCTTACTTGTCCTCCTTCAAATTACCCAACACTTGCCTTGAGGCTAAAAGTGGGCGTGCATGAATTGCGGTGTAGCTGCTGCATTTGGCACCTGAGACTTCCCTAGCCACAATAATTTACTTGTGCAACCTAAGTGTGAGTTGTTTCAGCTCAAGCCTGTTAGGTACGTGCTTAACCTCAACTGAACCAGCTTGGCCTTAATAAAATATATGTCAGTCTCCTGGAGTTTGCCTCCATTAATGAATCTGGCCTATTAAAACCACTACAAGTTAATTGGTAGGCAAATCATTAATCCTTAACGAAATAGAGTTACATAGTAAAATAATTCTTAACTTGATTTAGAATGTCCCTGCAGACCCTATAATTTTATCAAGGAAGAGGGAGAAGGTTTTAACTAATTGCATTAGTTTGTAAAAATGTCTTTTCTGGACCTATTTGGGCCAGTAGACTAAAACTGGCATAAAAGATGGTATAGAAATTTTGACTATTGAAAAACTCTGAGCAGAAAATGTTCCCACAGTGCAAGAATCCTTTGAGTCAGAGTTCTTTAATACTGTAATTCATGGGCTGTCTACAGGGGGAACATAAGTAAGTTAAGCTACCTTTTAAAGAAGATTAATTAAACCTCATTAAAACTCTGTATGGACACTCATTCTGAGAATGAAAGGGGTAGGAAGGGAGGCAAGTTAAATTAATGACACTTAAATTCTACATCAGAGGTCTAAGCACAGTTATCTCTTCTTAATTTAGTGAATATTATTTCATTTTCCTGGGTGTCCCCAGGTAGACAAAGCCACTGGGGAACTGCAGCTGTTTAATTGCCTAGGGCTGTATTGGGGGGTCCCCAAGAGGTTGCAGTCACTTATTGGCTGTCATGGCCAACCACAGACCTGGGAGCCATCCCAGGTACCACCAGCACAGTGGGTGGTATCTGAGCCACGGCAGTGGTGGCACCCAGCACAAAGGAGGAGGACCGTTTACTCTCTGTGACTGAGCTGGTTCCTTGCGGGTAGCAAGGTCAGCTGATGCTGTGGTCAGGGTTGCTGGTGCAGCACCTCCTGTTCTGCCCGGCTGGAATTTACCTGGCCTCACTCATGAGAACAGCAAAAGTCACATTTCCAACAGAAAGACTGTGCAAGGTTGTTTTGTGGTATTGCCTATGCAGGCTTCCTCCTGGTTTTCAGAGATGAGTCCCCATCAGTTTCCAGTCAGATCTGTCTTGAGCTGCAGCTGTGTGTGGAGCAGCTTAGGTAGTCAGTCCCCTGTGCAGCTACCACCTTACCCCTGCCTTCTTACTACCTAAAGCTTTCTGGCTGAGCACAGGGCTTGCAGAGTTGCTTTCTGCCAGATTTCAGAGGCAGCCCATGAGCTCGTTCTTCTGCTCCTAGAGCCATTCCTACCACAGGACAAGGGGCTGTGTGATGCTGCAGCGTGTTACAGTTTGAACACTGGTGCTTGCTGGTAGCGCAGCTGCTTCTCCCATTATCTTTCTGACTGCTTTGTCACCTTTTACCTTCCCATGTGTTGTCTTCTGACTCTTTTCCTTCCTCAGTCCCATCCTATTTCCTATATTCCCTCAGGGCGGAAGGCACAAGTCAGAGAGGGAAGTAGCTGGCAGCGTGGTAGTCATATGGAGGACAGCTGGAAGCTCATCCTTTCAGGCAGCTCTTTATCTGATCATTTTCCCCCTCCCGGTCAAGGCCCGGTAGCAGCCGGTTGCAGAGTCCCAGGACACACAGCAGGGGGGAGCTGTCTGTGCCGTGGGCCCTTAAGGTGACTGGCTGACGAGCATCTCTCAGCAGTGCCCAAACTGAGTCCTTCTGAAGGCAGCAGCAACCTGAGCAAGTTACGGGGAGCCAGGCTGCAGCCAGTGGAAATGCAGATGCGGTGAAGCTCCGTTTGCCGTGTAGGCAGGGGAAGCTGGAGCTGGCTGCGGTCGCTGGCAGGCAGCCAGCTGCCCGTTTGGTTTGGTGACAGATGGGGGCAGGGCCAGGGCTTCTTACCCTAGAAGGGGGTCTCTCCCAGCAGCGGTCACTGCAGGTTGCCCAAGCTGATGTGGATGGCAACTTTGTGGAAAAGTCCTCTATAATTGGAGAGGAGTAAAATGAATCGTTTCCTGTATGAATTGTTGGAAGCAACCCTGCAAGTTGTTTGCTCTCCATCTGGAGTGATTTGTCCTGGGGTTTTGGTGTTCACCTGTTGCTCTGTCTATGCTGTAGAAGTTTATTATTATGGGAAGATGTGTTTCCATCAGAGCTGAGAGGGTAACTAAAACAAATGATATACAGTGTCCTAGCCTCTGCTTTCTCCCCAGAAGGTGCACTGAGAAGGGAAAGAATTGTGAAAGGTATGGGAGCTCCTGCTCTGAAACACCACTCGGCCCGTCTCCCTAAACCTCTCCTGTCCCGCTCTGTAGTTGCTTGCGCCAGAGCCAGCAAACTGTGGGGGCAGTGTATACCAGGCTAGTGGTACAGGGACTTGTGCAAAGGGTAACTGCTTTGTGGTGTACTTAAATAAATAAATAAATGCTGTGTGTTGTAATCTGCAAAAGATAAGGAAGTGACCGAATGAGTCTCTTGGAGGCATCCTTTCTCCCATGCTTAGTGGACAGGGTTAATTGTCTTCTATCAGTAATTTCATAACTTTACCCTTAGTTCTTCTGTGGTTGCAGAAGAAACAATTATGTAGCACAGTCGTATGAGACACATACTATAAAATTCATTAACTTGCCACTACCCAATTATTACAGGCAATTAAAAGGTAAACAGTTAATCATGTGACAGAGCAGGATTCAGACTGCATTTTTCAACTTAAAAACCATTATCTGTTGGGAGCCTTTGGTTGTTTCCAGTTTGTTACCAGGTGGTTGCAGCAAAACTCCTGCAGCACCAGGTGGCAATGATGTGACAGGCTCTGCCTGCCAGTCCGGCCTGTGGGCAGTTGCATTCTGGTTTTGCTGTGAAGTGACTGCCCATCAGAAAGAGCGTGAGAGTTGTGGTTGGGCAAGCCAAGGGTGTGGGGAGGAGAGGGGACTGCTCCTGACTCGTGTGCTCTTGAAAATGGATCCAGAAGCCTCCAGTTTGAAGTCATAAGTCAGTGGGTTGCTCTTTAGTGCTCTGAAATCCAAATGCAAAGCAAAGAGCAAGTGTGTTGTAATCAAGCAGATGCTGGCAAGAGGGAAAAGCCATTGTTTAGCCTGGCTGAAATATGTCAGAAAGGCATTTTGCAAAATACAGCTGTTGTGCTCAGAGTGTCTCTGACATAAAACCAATAAAGTTTCTTCTCCTTGAGCAGCTAAGAGCTGTCATCTGCTTATATTACCAGGCTGCTATGTATCTCCAAGCCTCCTTTTTGGCTAGCGTGAATTGGCAAGAGCCTTCATGCACTGGGCACCATATAAACACAATGACAATATGCTCTGCACTAGAGTTCATGCAGCCTAATGCAAAAGACAGTAGATGTATCTGGACAGACAAATGCTAGAAGGGATTTTATAACACGTAGTGTTTGCATTAGTGGTCCAAATGTCCTCTAGAGGCTAAGGGCTTTGTTCTCTGGTTGTGGGTTGCCTTTTAGGCTCCAAGAAAAAAGTAGATCCCTCATTCCTCCTCTATCACTCACGAGCCTTTCTTACTGTTTCCATGTTTGGTTAAAGAGAACAAAACCTTGGAAGAAGCAGTGGGGTATTTCCATTGTTTCTCAAAATATCTGGATGACATGCAGACAGATGTTCAGGCAATATGAAGTGAATGCAGCTGTGCTAAAAAAGACTGTGTATACTAGAGGGGGAATTGGGCAGTAGTTTTGTCTTAAAAGTTTTAGAATATGGTTATATATTTAGCAGTGTTGTTAACATTTAAAACAGAAGCAGGAGAAGGATTGCTCTGTGGAGGTGGCTGTGTGATGTTATGTGAATTAAGTTTAAGCACCAGCTAGCTTGGGGGTTGGGGGCAAGGGGGTGGGGACAGAAATAAAAAATACTATCACTTCAGTAGTAGGATCATACCAACAAGAGGTGGGTCAGGGTGCCTGTTGGTTTCAACCACACAGGTTTCCGTTATATGTAGATCTACCACAGTTGATGCAAAAATTGCTGAACACTTCTGAATTTTGTCAGAGCATGGAGTTGCCAGTGTGTGTCCCTGATGGGTGATAGGGACGAAGGAGGAAAGCTCAGCCCTTTAGAGCCACTCCGATGATCACATCCCTAATCCATGTACTGTTTGCATTTGGGTAGCACACAGCTCAGTGCTCTCTGGCTGTCAGCTCAGATTTTGTGTGTTTGTATTTCTTTGTTTCCTTTTTATCCTCTATACTTCGGGTTGCTGAGAGAGGGTTTCTGCTCTAGATCCAGTCAGATACTTACCAAGTATTTTGAATCGGTAAAGACTTTTTTATTGAAACTGAATTGTTCTGTAGAAATGTGTTACTTTCAGCAAAGTTTTTGCTGCAATCCAGGAGGGCTCCCGCAGGCCCAGGCAGCTGGGCTCCAAGTCTTTGGTGTTCTGGGACTGATGGAAGCTGAACCCACTTGTGCAAGAGGATAACCACGAAGCGCTCGCTCAGGAGTGCACTGCTCAGTTCCCAGCTGTACTGGTGCGTTGCTCTGTGCCTGCACAAGCAGCAGGCTGAGGGCAAGCAGCTGTCCTGAGTGGCTGGTTGCCCGAGCAGACAGCTGCCTGCTGATGGTACCTGAACCACGCACCTTCTTAAGCCAAGATAGATAGGTGATCTGGAGGTGTTCTGCTGCTTTTTGGCTCACTGGGAGGAGTTAGTCGTGGTGAAAATTGTGTCACTACCAGAAATAGCAAAAATCTAAAAAATCCAGAGCTGACATGTCTGCTCAGTCTATTCAAGTGTATTTCAGAAAAGAAGACAAATTGTGGAGTAGATTCAGTCACCTGCGAAGGATGAAGTGGCATGGCGGATGCCGAGGGATGAATGTTCATTAATGATTTAAAAGGGGAGTGTGTCTGTGAAAGGCAGTATCAGAAATCCTCACAAATAGGTAACAGTAGCCAAGTTAATGTTTGCAACTCTTCAAAAGCATTTCTTGGATGTCTCTTCAAAAGAGCCTGGATGCTCTGAGGGAGAGCTCTGCCATCCTTTTTTCTGTTTGAGTAACCACCTGAAAATAAATGCAGGATGGATTTTCTTGTAATAAATTTTAAATGAGAAAACACTCAGAGCCAAGACTGGGTAAAAGACTTGAATGCTCAGAGTTAAAAATAATCACTTCCCCAGCAAGGTTAGATGAGCTTTAAATGTATAGATCAGCAAGAACTTCAGGAGGGAGCCTGAAAAGAAATGAGAAGCTTTATTCTCTTGGACATTAAACATCACATCTGATTATTTGGTAACTCACAGGGTTATCTCTGCATGGGGTGGCACATGCGCTTCTGTGCACGTGTAGGCTTGCCCATGAGTGTAATGTGGCAGTGCCAAAGCTTTTGTAAATGCAGATAAATTAAGTCTAGCTAAAATTGATTCCGTAAACAGATCTTCAGAGACACTCACCTCTGCGTAGATTCATTTGGTGGTTTGTTTCAAAGTCACATTAGCTTATTTGACTAAGATGATTGCAGCTCTCATCTGTGCCCAGGGGAGTCACTTAGCTAGGAATCAGACAATTTCTAGCCCTAAAACTGTGAAAGGCAGAAATGCATACCATTCTTTTTGGTGGATCTTTTGATTAGCTTTTCAGCTTCTGCAGGATCCGAAGCACTGTATTCAAAGCCTCAAAGTAACTTCCTTACTTCTAATCATTTAATATCTTTTGCTTATCTTCAGTCTTCATCTTCTGCTTTGTCTTTTGCAGTCTCATATAAAATGTTTAATCACAGTTTAAATAAAAATAATACATTGGATTTCTGTGGATCAGGGGAAGACTAGCCTGTTCTTAATATTTGATCTGTTCTGGAAAAAAAAAATCCTATTGCTATCTTTCTGCAGCCGAGCCATTTGAAAAACTCTCACCAGCTGAATGCAAACTGTGTCTGGGTGTTTTGTCTTCCTTATCTTTTGTCTGTGTCTCAGTGCCACCAATGAAAGGAACAGAGAGACAGAGCAGCTTCTATGCTGACAATGACATAACTTGGCACTTACTGGAGATGAAAGTGAATATGACAAGATCTTTATTTCTGAGGCAGTCACAGGGATCTGAAGTGCTCACTTCTGTCAATGCGGCAATGGCAAGCTTCTCTGCTTCTCCCTCCTGTGATCACTGTTGCTATGAGAAAAGCAAGAGGCAGAGATGAGACAAGACATGATTTAACCCTTCAAATATTCTAGGCTTTACTGGTATGCCAGTGACTTAGGATAAAATGAATTGAGGGAAAAGTAATGTGAGGGAACACTGCTTACAATGTTACGATCATTTTACGATCACAATTGTGTGGCTGCATCTGTCCAAACACATGCATCCAACACATGTCCTAGGAATGAACATGTAAGGCACAACCTCCAGTAACTGTAAACCAATATAAAACTATTAACCTAGCAGAGGTTATTCTGACTTAAACCAATTGAGAATTTGACATTCAAGTCCTACTTTTCACATGTCCTCCTGCCGTGAGATATACCTGTTTGTGAACACGTGTAGTATAGTCATAGAGGTTTACTGAAAATTAGTCCATTGTAAATTCTTAGCCCCCTTCACCAGGCTGAGATAGCCCTTCAAGAGGAGAAACTGCTTTCTGCCAGCTTGTTCCAGTCTGCAAAGGTATGCCCTCCATTTCCACCCAGCCCAGGCAAATTTTCTTGTTCTCCCATTGGATTGCTGCAGACAAACTCCCACAGGGAAAAGGGCACACATAGGTTAAGTGGATCAGGTGCAGCTTAGTCAACAGAGGCTTGGACAAAGCAAAATTTAGTCCCTGCTTGAGGCAGTTTGGATCGTGTTATGAGTCTGTTCCTTAAAGGCTAAAAAATGTCTGAGTTGTCTGCTTGGGATGAAAGTGGCATGAATCATCAGGGAAACCCAGGAGGAAGTACCTGACATTTTCTATCCTGGCAAACAAAGGCAAGTGGACTAGAAGCAGGAAGATTCAACTCCCAGTCCTTGACCCCTTTCTGCTCCTAGTTAGTTTGATGCAGGGCATTTCTTTTTACCCAAATGTCTCTTCAGAATGGATAAATTGATCCTGTAGTACCTCCTAGTGAGCTCCCAGACTTTAACTCAGTGTTTTTATGGGACTTCAAGTTCTCAGATGGAGAGTCTTCCAGAAATGCTGAGTCCCATTGAAGGTAGTAGTAGAACATGAGCTAGCAGCATGCCCTTGCTGCAAAGAAACCTAATGGTTTCCTAGGCTGCATTAGTCAAGGTATTGCCAGCAGGTCGAGAGACGTGGCAATTTTGACGCCACACCTGGTGTGGTGTGTCCAGTCCTCAGTATGAGAGAAACATAGACATACTGGAGAGAGTTCAACAAAGAAGTTGATAAGGGAACAGGAGCATCTCTCATATGAGGAAAGGCCGAGAGAGCTGGGACTGTTTAGCCTTGAGAAGACAAGGCTCAGGGACATCTTTCCAATATTTATAAAAACCTGAAGGGGAGTGTAAAGAAGATGAAGCCAAGCTTTTTTCATTGAAACTCAGTGGCAGGAGCAGAAGCAACAGGCACAAACTGAAACACCAGAGGGTCCATCTCAGCATAAGGAAACTGTCTTACTGTGAGAGTGACTAAGCACTGGGACAGGTTGCCCAGAGAGGTGGTGGAATCTCCCTCCTTGGAGACATTCAGAAGCAGTCTGGACATGGTTCTAGGCAGCTGGCTTTAGGTGGCTCTGCTTGAGCAGGAGTGTTGGACCAGATGACTCCAGAAGTCACTTCCAATGCCAGCCATTCAGTGATTCTGTGAACATCAGGATTTCATCAGTATAAGTGGAAAAATTCATCACTCTCTCCATGTCTGATCTGTTTTCACCCTGTTTTCACCCTTTGTGGATTGGGCTGGACTGCCAGCTGGTGTCACTCAGCACAGTTCCACTTAACTGGAATTAACATTCAGAGTTAAGCTGAATAATTGTTGCCAACAGTCCTGTCCTTCTCTATCAGACAGCAGAAGGATTCAGCATTGCACTCGCTCACCTCCTAAATAGGAAAGCTGCAACTACACAAGGAAAGCACTTAGTGAAAGTACCAAAAAAATCCATCCTCTCCTCTGTTTAGAGGACTCAGTAGTTTGGCTGGTTCTGGAAAATAGTTATCCTATCAATTATTGACCATCTTCATCTTGTTGGTTAAATAATTTCTAGCACAGATTGTTTATGCTTAAGGGCTACTGCAGAGTCCCATGTGGCAACTTTTTACATCCCTGTTTGCCAGAAGCACCAACATACTCTACAAGAAAGCCTGCTCTGAGTGTGCCTCATTTCCTTTTTTTTTTGCTGTGCACTTCTCATGCTGTCACAGCAAGAAAGTGTTGAATTTAGTTAACTTTTGGTCTGATACTGCACGACTGATTCTACACACTGTGTTACCCTTGGTGTTAAGATTGCAAAGGCTGAGAAGAATCCTTTATCACATCTGATACTTCCATTCATTCACTCATGGGTTTGCATTTACTACATGTGTAAATGAAAGCCAGATGCTGCTCCACAAATTCTGTGTGTGTAATACTGGGGGATTCATTCTGCAGGGAACAAACTAGGCAGTTTAGGGATAAAAAGCCCCATATCTCCACCTACTTGGGCTGATTTTGTGTTGAAGCCTAGGGAGTTCCTGCACAGGGTATAAGAGTGAGATCTTTGAGTTTTTCAGTAGAATGTTGTGCACATCATCTGAAGATGGAATAAATTTGGCCTGGAGACTCCCATGATGATGCTCTGCATTGTAGTAAGAGCAGCAGCTCTGAAGAGCTGTACACAGGAGGACAGCCTCAGCATCTTGGGCAACAGTTGGTGCTTCAAGAGCCACTGTGGTCTCCTCTAAAGCATGAAGCTGGGTGAGCTTGGTCAACAAAAATGTGCCTGCTTTAGAGAAAACAAAAATTCTACACACTTGGGGACCACTCCTGAAGCTTCTCAAGCTTTTCAACCACATAAAACCATAACATAACTTTGCTGCCATAAGGCTGTGTGTGAGCACTGCAAGATCAGTAAAAATTAGATGAGTAGATAGTAGATGATACGAAGTATGTGCATGTGTCTATTCAAAGGAAGATAGAGGAATGCAGACCTAATCCAGAATGTCACCCATAGCATACCTTGGGGGCACATGCTGTACTGCCAGTGATGTGCATGGCAAGTACTGGTGGCCTGTTAGTCCCTAGTTCCTCCTTGCAGTGATTTCATGGCTGCTCTGAGTCCGGGTTGCTCTGTGTTGCTCAAATTTTAGAAGGTTAGATATCACGCAGCGAAAGGTGTTATGTGCACCAAAGTGGGATAAGAAGTAGTCATGACCTGTAAGGGCACTGGTTTCCAAATCTCTTTCAAGCAAGGCTGCTGCTATCTCTTTGACTAAATTAAGAAGCAGAACTTGCTGTTTATGTGTTCACCAGGGTGTGCACTGCAGTCTGCACGCCCTTATCAATTTTCCACCAGCAGCATTGGCTGAGTAATGTGTGTTTTCACTATAGATATTATTCTGTGTCTGCCTTGCAGTATGTCTTGTGACTTACAATTTCAGTTTTCTCTGGGAGTAGTTGGGCAACTATTATTATCCAGTATTTGTCAGATCATCGGCACTGCATGTGTGTTTCTTTCAGTCATATTGATCTGACTTGTTGCCAGTTTAAGAAAGAAATGCATTCCTTAATGGGTTTTCTTTCCTCAAAGGAATCTGCTGGTTTTAAGCAGAAAATAGTTAACGTTTCTTAGCTGTTTTCCTGTGTGGTTAATACAGGGCAGTAGATGAGGCCAGGACCTCACTTTGCCTTTGGACTCAACACTGTAAACGCTTCCTGCAGCATGTTTTGTTTCATGTAGCACCAGGTCAGGACTGCTTCAGCAGTAAGTTGTGGGTTTTTGTTGACAGACCAGGGTAGAGGCCAGCCATTAAGGACACCCCAGCAGACCTGGGCTGAGGACACCCCAGCAGACCTGGGCTGAGGACACCCCAGCAGACTAAGGTTCAGGGTGTGTTGTTTGGGCATGAGCTGAGTCATACACAGCTGCTTCCTGTCCTGTGGGCAGAGGATTGTGGTCTTCTGAGCCATCAAGTCACCAAGATTAATGATTGCTGAAATGGCTTCATTAAAGCATCCAGAATTCTGGCTTCTGCTTCTTTCTTTCTTGAGTCCAGAAGTCAGTAACCCAGAATCTGGCTTGCAGCTGTTCCTGCTTGGGTTCCTCTGTGGTAGAACTGCTCCTGCATCAGGCACCGAGATGTGCTCTGTCTCCCTCGGTGCTGTGTCCACTTCTGGCAGGGCGCTGGCCTTGGCCTGCTTACTTTGCCCACCCTGACCTAGTGGAAGACAGATTTTATGCATTTTAAATTTTATTGTATTTTCTTTTTGATTTAAAGTTGAGGGCTACATCATTTAATCAGTGACCGGTGTATACATGGGCAGATCTGTAGTTGCAGGTGGGGCTGAAATAGTGCCCACCAGTATGTCCAGTTGTTAGGGTACACTTAGACACTGGAGATAATTTTTTCATGGATAATGTATTAGGTAAATAGTCCTATAATACTCTGTGTGAAAGTGGGGAGTGAAAAGCAAGTAAGTGAAACCATATCTGGATGTTACCAGTGGTGGGTGCTATTAGTCAGAACTGGAAACTGTAAAAAGGACCTTTTGTAAGTACTCAGCAAAACACCAAGGCTGGACTTGATGATCTTCTCCAACCAGTTACTGCTGATCAGTTAAAAAGCAGTTTGGTATTTAACAGTAGCTTTAGATTGTTTTCAGATACAGGTGAGTGAGCACTTACCTGGAGGAATGTGCAGTTCTCCAGCCAGAACTGAAGCAGCTTGTGGTAAAGATTAATACATGGAGGCTCATACAGCAGAGGAGCTCTTCGAATGTCAGGGGGTTTGCCCAGGGCCTGCAAAGGGAGCTCAGAATGGATGTGGGGTATTGTGAAACAGCAGATGTCAAAGGGATGAAGCAACGGGTTAAGACAAAAGAAGTCAGACATTGGAGAGTGCTGGCTACATGGAGATCCAGCTAAGACACTGAAGTGGAATAATGTGAGCCAAGCGTCAATGAAAAGCAGCCAGGAGAAGCAGGTAGCAAAAAGAACAGCCAGCAGCTAGGTTTATTTCTAGCCTCTTGGCATGCATGAGATACAACCCCTTCAGGTGTGCCTGATGGCCAGAGGACTTGACAGCTTTAGCTGTAGCTCTTTTGTCTCCACCTATTGTGATTTATGAGCTCAGTTCTCTGGGCTGATGCCTCACCTGCCATCAAGAGGGTGAGGCTTTGCAGGATTTCTTGGGTAAGTAATTTTTTTCAGTCAATGTAACCCACCAATTCCCAAGATTTCAAGACAATTGGATGAAGTGGTGAATATACTATTCTTCTGCTGCTGGCTGCTCTGCCAACTAGGAACACTTGAGAGAAAAAATCCATATTTGTTCTTAGTGCTGTGCTAGCAAGCACTTGGGAGTGAGCTGTAATTCATGGAGTGATGGGGCAGAAACTGATGAAGCCTGCTGCATGGCCCAGGAGCAGTCTGCTTCTAGGACTGTATTCTGTTATTAGTCCCCCTGGGCAGGTTTTTAACAGTAGGGATTTGCCACTAGTTTTTGCCACCAAAACAGTGAGGTTTTGCCACATCTTTGTTCCCTCATATAGGTAAATGGAGATGTGCGGCTTCGCGTCCAGGTCTTGGGCTGAGAAGCAAGAGGCCTAAGCAGCAAAAGGCCTAAGCAGCAAACAGTACACAAGAACTACTCCCTTTCTACCATGTGCCAGGCTTTCACAAGCCATGTCTTTTTCATAAGATGTCCTACATCTGCTTACAGGAGCATGGGATGCCTAAAACTCTATGTCCTAAGTTAGCTGGACTGTCTAATGAGACACACCAGACCATTAGCAGCCCAAATAGGTTTCCTTGACTCTGTCTTTGGGCATTGCTTTATGTCTGGGTTTTTTACCAGAGCCTGAGGAAGTGAAGTAGCCAAAACCAGGTGAAAAGTGGTGGGAGGCAGATGGTAACTTTCTGGGCTCCTTTGCAGCTCACAACCTGAAGGCGTCCCCGATGGGCTGGGCTTGGTGCAGCCAGGTCTATAGTAATTTCAGAGCATTTCTTTAGAAGTGCTGCTACTATCCAGTTATATTTTCGGTAGTCTTTTTTTTTTTACCAAAAAATGAAGGATTTCAGTTATGGTGATGAATAAAAAGATGGAGCCAGAGCCTTGGGGAGCATGCAGTAATGACCAGTCCCAGTTGCACAGGGACAGAGGCTGCAGGCAGGCTTGCATCTTACACTGAGTGAGATCTGTGGCAGGTCTGCCTGCCTGCCACTATCGCTGTTCACTGCCTGTGCGGAGAAGAGCAGGGTGTTATAAATTGATATAATAGGATACAAAAATAGAGAGTTGCAGTTGTGGTTGTTTCATTGCCATGGTAAAATAAAGAAAGGATATTTGATACTTTTTTTCTTTTTTTCTTTTTTTTTTTTTTTTTTTTTTTTTTTAAAGAAAAATTGTGGCAAATGTTACCAAAATAGATTTTAGGTTTCTGGCACTTTTGCAAGTCGTGTAGCCTGTGCTTAGATAAAATGTTGATAATGGCTCAATAGTATTTTGTGTTAAAACATACATTAAACATTAATTTAAAAATTTTCCAAGCAATCCATCTTTGTTGTACAGCATGCAAAAGATTAAAGTAATAAACCTTAGCCTCAGGCAGATTTTAAGGTTGTGTTTGAATAGGAGTCTTCAAGTCCTTAAATGCCTGCCAGGAGTGGCCTTCACTTTAGGACCACTTTGAGGCATAAAGAAGTCCTATATATTGAAAAAGAAGGCTGTGGTCTTATGTGGGGTTACAAACCCCCCAGCTAGTCTTCTCACAGAATCAAATTATCTGTTTATTCACAGTGCCAAAAGACGAATTTATTCTTTCCTCTGTGCTTTCATAAGAAGCCCTTGTGCCCTTTAAAAACTCAGTAGGAGTTTGTGGAATTAACAGGGATGGAAACCTGAGCAGTTTGATGAATCTATTCTCACTGGAACGACTTACGGTTTTGACTCACGGGGTTTTGTTCCCAAGCACAAGGAATGTTTTGTGCTGGCAATTTACTGGAGTGCAGCAGTGGGAGGGAGGCAAGGCAGTAACTTCATAAAGTAGCTACCTCTATAGCCTGTAGTCTTTAGGGTGTATGTTCCCTCTGGGAGTGCTTAAAGATGTACATATCAAAACTAGTAGTGGATAGGGTCCTTTTAATGCTTTTGAACTACTATATACAATTCTCTGTTTCTAAATTATTTATTACAAGTTAATGAAGTAAGGGACTTGGATATGGTGTTACATGCAGAAATACATGTCTCTGTTCTTGATGCTGAATATAGACCTTTTCCATTTGCAATGGTATTCGCATATTCAGGACTCACATCCCCATTATCCATGCCTTAAGAATAGGGCAGACTCTTGTCATAATACTACATTATAGTCCTTCCAAAGAGAATGAGATGACTCTTGTTGCATTTCAAAACAGTGTGAACAAAATGAGGATTTGATCCAGCAGCTACACTGTTACAGAAGTCCAAAGGTACTTGGAGCTGTTTATTATTGAGCTATTTTGGCCTTCACTTGATAAATAAATAGCTCATTTGAAATTCCTTTGAAAGGGATTTAATAGATACATCTCACACTTGCAGAGAAGCATGAAACTCTCCTGCTAAAATGAAATTGGGTTCATTAAAGGTCACCGTTATCTCTTAAAGTAAGTTTTGCATGTCTGCCGAGCAAATATTGCATTAAAGATAAGGGTAGAGTCTCTGTTTTAGTGATAATGCTCCAACTTTTCTTTTTTCCTCCAAATTATGATATCGCTTCCTGCAAGCTAAGCAGCCAGCCTCTAGGTACGACTTTTGCTTTATAGCTATATAGTGACATGCCAATCTAGTAAGGCATCAAGCAGTAAGTGCAAGAACCATGAGCAGCCAAAATAATAGGAAAATACTTTATTTGTTCTTTTGTTGGTGATTTTTAAGTCCTGTTATCAGTTTTTCAGAAACTATTGTGACACAGATAACAATCCCAAGTTAGCTTTGCTCTAAAGCTGATTTTGCCTTTATAAGCACAATCACTTAGAACATTGGAAAAGGACTTTATATATCTTTAAGTATATATAGATATCCATGTAGGTAGATATATATATGTCTATACAGGTATATCTATCTATCTATCTATCTATCTATATTTATATATAGATATAGAAAGCCTTTATAATCATAGTTCACTCCATCCTAGACTTCCACCAGAAGTGTTTTCCCACTGAATTTAGTGTTGTACAAAGAGGTGATTTCACATGAGACATAATGGATGGAGCAGAAACCTCTGATGGAGAGAAGAGTTTAAATGCACCCTTGGGGCTGGCGGCTAAAGCAAAACAGAAGCTTCCCCTGGCCTGCTAAAGGTGGTCTGCTTTAGGAGGTGTCCATCCTTCCCCTTGAAGGGGTCCCTTCACCCCCCTAAGCCCCATACAGTGCCAAATTACAGTACCCTCTGAAGGAAGGTTTGCGCACTGCTGTGGTAACAAGAATTGGAAGGTCAGTCACCATTTCAGGCCCCTTCTCTAACTCATCTTCTGTATACTAGTAGCAGTGAGGCAGTAGGAACTGGGACTCTGCAGCCCACCCCCCCTTCCTGGGGCTTTGGGATCTGCTGGCTGCTGCAGGCCCTGTTGCTGTGGGCTTGCTCTTCCCTCCACCCTGCTCCCGGCTGTCTCAGAGGTGCTGGTGCCAGAGCAAGCCCCGCTCTGGCTGCCCTTCAGCAGCACCAAGTGTGGCACCAGCCACACCTGCAGTTCACTGAAGAAGCAAACCTGGAAGAACTGCAGAATTGGAGAGCCCCACTTTCTTGATAGGATTGTGGGCACCTCTGCCCCTGTTACTACCCTGGGTATATCTCAGCTAACCTGTTGTGGGCTGATGAATGAAGCTGCAGCTCCCTTCTTCCTGGGACATGATCTTAAAAGCTCATAAAGAAGAGCAGGGGTTGCCTTGCATCCCATGACCCAACCTTGGTCAGCCTACAGCCCTTACTCGGGGGTCAGGATGCTTCCCAGCTGTGTCATATTGACACAGCTGCAGCAAGGACCGGCTGGCTCTGGGTCAGGGACATTTGGCTTTGTGAGTAGCACACAGCGACAGCAGCGTTGTGCCGCTCTGCCCCTGGGCAGGGGCTGCAGCCAAGCGGAGGTGAACCCAGCTTGCTCTGAACTTGCAGATACTCCTTTGGGCCACTTGGGCTGGGGTCATTAATAAACAAGTGAGGGTGGTGTTCCACTCATATGGAAAGTTTATGTTTGGGAAGCTGAGATGGTCCTTGCTGAATATTAGGATGTACTTGTATTTGGTGAAATAGAGGCCTGAAAGATGTTGGTCATTGAATTCAGCAGAAAGAAACTCAGGAAAAACAATCTTTTACATGTTCAGGACATGGTCTGCAGCCTCTTACACTCCTGTTCTCACAGAAGCTGCACACCAAGAAAATTATTTAAGGGAACTGTCCCATCCAGTGCCTGCAGGAAAATCTGGAACAATGGCCAATGCAGGAAGGATATCACAGGTGGATACAGCACGTGTGTGCCAAGGTGCAGAGCAGAAGAGAAGTCACCATGGCTCCAGCAGATGCCAGAAGTTTTATGACTTTTCAGTACATTTTGAAAAGCATCCCATGAATGATCACAGAGCTGAAGAATAAGGCTCATGACAGGCTGTGTTAATACTGGGTGGTTTTACACTGTAAAGGTCTCTTGAGTTCAAAGATGGGAACTGAAAGGGGCTGAAGTGAAAAGGGAGATTAGCACTGGAGAGCAGGAGTGAAGGTTGAGGGCAAGACTGAAGAAGTAGCTGATGGAAGTGGTTAGGGAATTAGGATTTTTAGAGAAGAGGGTGTTTCTCAGGAGCAGTGAGCCAACAGGCTCTCTAGGCACAGCAGCCACAGGGCAGCAGTGGTGTGGATGAGGCAAATCTGTGCCCCAGCACAGCTGCTCCCCGACCCTGTGATGGAGGGGTGTCACAGCATCTGGAGCTCGGGGGTCAAGTCTCCATCCTTTCAACTCACCCCAGGAGCCTACCCCAACCCAACAGAGCTGCTTGAAGCCTCCTTATATCCCTGCCAGAACAGCAGTCAACACAGAATACAGCTCAGGCTTTCAAGATGTTCATCAGGGAAGGAGGAGTGCATAGCAGAATAGATAACTCACAACCAAGAAGTAAACCAAAATAACTTTTTGGGCATGTAAGGACAATAGGAAATCAGGTGGTGTTAAGATGTCACGGAGCAGGGACACTTTTATCACTATTTTATCATTATTTTGTAGGCAGCATGGTACTAGTGAGTTACTGGGTTTCACTCTCCACAATTGATATTTAGCTACCCCCTTTCACAAGTATCAAAAATACTTAAATGGCAGAAAAGTAAATAAAGCCTTACCACAAAGTCTGGGCATGAGCATAGCTAAATATCGCTGGCTTTTGCCACTAGTGTTATATATTACGTTTAGGAGACTGGGTCTGGAGGTAATTGGAGTGGAAGCCTGGAGCAGTGCCAGCAGGTTATGAGCTTGATGCAATTGTAAATATGTAGTAAGGTGGAAGGCATGTTGCCCTTCCAGGGGCTGAAAAGGTCTTGGCTAAATCCCAGCAAGACAGGAAGGGAAACCCCAGAGCAGATTTCTACACGGTAAGAATTGAGACCCTTCCTCCTGTTACTTGAAACATTTCCTCTGAAATAAGTCAACAATGAAATAGTAATAGTACACACACCTTCACTAAGTCTTCTGAATTGTTCCCATGTTATTTTTGTCTGGTTTAAATTGATTGACTAGGTATGAGTTCATTCTCCTGTTACTTTGGTGTTTGTAAGCTTTCAGATTCACTGCATATGCCCTTGTGTTCATATTTGTGTTTGTGACTCCCAAAGTTTTACAAGACATTGCATATCTCCAAAGATTGCTATACATTATTTTAAACCCACTGAACTGGAATCCAAATTCCCTCCGCTCTCTGTTGGCCATAATTTATTTTCCATTCATAAACTTTATCAAGTAACACCAGGCATCATTCAGGCAGCAGAGCAGCCAAGGGGTGATGTAAGTCATTCACAAACACACGTTGCAGGCTGACAGTCACTTGCAGACACTGGTTGGTGAATCATACTGAACAGCCAAAACATCCTGAACATCAGGATCCTTTCACATGCCGAAGGAAGTGTTGCAGTTTTACTCATGTGATCTGCATACTGCTCTCTGGAGGCTTTCATCCCAACATGTTCTTTTTACAATAATTCAGAGACATGAATAAGAAATCCAGAATTCAGCTAAATTCAAGCAAACTACTTGCTGAGTATGACATCTAGGATCTTAAATCTGCAAGAAGGTATGTCAAACATACGGCCACATAGCAACACACAAAATTGTGAATTTAATTTGGGTTGCAAGGGGAATCCTACACTAGTATACAGGGCTCTGCTCAGACAACGCAGGAACACACGCTGCAGCTTTAAGTGGAAGGGAGGGTAAAGCTCAGTGGGATTTTTCTGCCACCTCTGCAGCCTTCATACCTATTTGTGGCTGGAAGTGCAGAGTTAACAGCTAAGGGCAAAAGATTTTCCCTGTGGGTGAATCTTACCTTGCAAGTTATAATGTGACTTCTGGCTGGATAATGGCAGGTGCCAGTGAGGGGTTGAGGAAAGAGATGCAAACCTCTTCACTATAAATATTTGTTGTTGAAAATATCCTGGATTAAATATATTTGAGTCTCAGTTTCACGTTTTGCTTAACCCTGTCGGTATTGCTTAGATGGCAGTGACACCCTGTGGTAGCAGTTGCCGGTGCAGGACTCAGCAGCAGTGTGTTCAGAAGTCAGTATAAGATTGCAATAACAAGAAGTCCAGGGGTGTTTTTAATTCACCTTCACAGACCGCATCCTCCCTAACTGCCTTTGCACTTAGTGGGATGTACCTTTCTGGATTTAAATGTCCTGGAAGTAGCCACTGCCTCTTTCTGAGCATTTGTGCAGTGTCTGCATGGTGAGTCTCTCTGGTTTGACTCACATCTCTCAGCTTTACAGTAAGAGGAATCAGCTGTAGTAACAAACCGGTTCTGGGTAACACACTAAATCTGGGTGCACCTTTGCTATATAACTCACTGAAGATGCTTGCGACCTCTCTGCTTTTCCCAGTGAGCAAGGAAAGCTTGTGGCTGGAGAGGGCAATGCTCATCTTGGGTATTTTCTCTCTTTCAGGGGGTTCACGAGTCAAAAGGTGTGACTGAAGATTATTTGAAACTGGAGTCCCTGATCCAGAAAGTGGTTTCTCCTTACTTGGGCACATACGGTCTGTATTCCAGTGATGGACCCTTCACACACTCGTCTTGTATCTTGGGTAAGAATAACAGAGGCTTGATGTGACACAGCACAGGGGACTTCACCAAAACCTTGGTCCACACAGGGCCGGGGCCCACATGAGAGGAGACTGCCATTACTACTAACACAACACAGTCAGGCTCCCTTTCTAAGGCCATGCTCTTTGCAGTGTGCAACGTCACAGTGAAACTTTCCAGTGGTAGAAAATGAAAACAGATCATCATAGCAGTGCTCATTAATCAATCGGTGAATCTAGAGTGTGTTTAGCATTTCCATTCTTCCCTTTAATGAGAGAGCTTTAACACAGGATGCTTTGTGGACAGTGAGAGGAAGAACCAAGAAGCCATTTCTAGAGTGCTGAGTAGTGTCCATTCATTAGTGCACAAAGGTGACACAAGGCTGTTTAAAGCAGGGAAGAGAGTAGGAATTTGTCTTAGAGAAGAGTAAGCAATAAGCCTTCAAACATGTAAAAGTTTTCTGCAGAATGGAAGGTAATGAGCTGTTCTCCATCCAACTGGAGATTAGAAAAATATAGTGGAGCGCACATAGCAAGGGAAATGAAGATTACAAGGTAAGGGAAATCTCTATAATGTCACTTAAACTGCCTCTGGAGTTGTTGAGTCTTCAAATATATACATGTCACATACATAGGCATACACAAAGAACAAGGGGGGTAAACATGGGCCTGCCTGGTGGCAGAGGCTGACTTTGTGACCTTCTTGAGTCCCTTCCAGCTTATTGTCTATGATTCTTTGAGCTCTGAAGCATTCAGTGACTTCCATAAAGGCAGGATTTGGCTGAGATGAAGGTCTTTTGAATATCCTATGTAATAATTAAATCTGTTGAAAATGCAAGGGGGATACTACCAGTGTAAATTAAAAAGGAAATGTAGTAGTACCTGAGCATTTTAATGTAAGTACTCTGATGGCCTGCTTGAATACATAAAATAGAGGGGAAAATAAAGTCAATTGCATGTTTTCTATGCAGTCAATTTAATCTGTTTGCTTGTCAGAAAGAGTCAATAAGATAGTTGAATTTCCCTGGAAACTGAATGGAAAAATTGTTCTATTGCAGTAGGTGTTTAAGGAACAAAACTGTTTTATCTGAATAAGCAGAGGCCTGTTATTTATGGAAAATGGTTCAGGATTACTACTTGGTATTCATTGCTTGCCATTAAAAGGCCACAGGCATTTCAATGGAGCTCCAAACTGATGTTTTCTGAATACAACTTTCTGTATGTCAGGACAGAAGAAATGCACCCAAAGAGAATAAAACTCCAATGAAGTGGTTTATTAGAAAATAAGAGTTATATTATATGACCGCAGACAATAGGAAGGTTTTGGTGGACTCAGCACTTCCCCTTGCTGTGGTCTGTGGCTGTACCCTTGAGTAAGTCTTGCTGTAGCCAATGAACCTGGAGCCAAGGGAGTTTAGTGTGTAAGTCTCTGCTGCTTTTAAGCTCATGCATCTACTTCTGTCCAGGTATTTTGCTACTATGATTTAAAGCTGTGACATATTTTCCTTGGGACTGGTGAGGCCACTGGCTCGTTTTCTTCCCTGTCTGGCCGTCCCCTCCAGCCAAACCTTGGTGTGACCAAAAACCCAGGGTTCCTGTGGCAGGGCAGCCCCAGGGAACCATTTCTGTTTGCCAGGTCAAACTCTTTAACAAAGAAAAAGTCCAAAAATTAACTTGGCTCAGGTGATTTCACTGCTGAGGCAGAAACAACTGCAAAATACAATTTAAAGTACAGAAACTGTTTTTTTATTATTATTAGTACAGCATATGATTGGAATTTATGTCCTGGTAAGCACATAAATCAATCATAGAATCATAGAATGCCAGGTTGGAAGGGACCTCAGGGATCATCTTTCTAGGTCCAACCTTTCTAGGTAGGAACACAGTTTAGATGAGACAGCCCAGCACACTGTCAAGCTGAATCTTAAAAGTGTACAGTGTTGGGGAATCCACCACTTCCCTGGGGAGATGATTCCAGTGTCTGACTGTTCTCATGGGGAAAAATTTTCTTCTGGTGTCCAGTCAGGATCTCCCCAGTAGTAACTTGCACCCATTACCCCTTGTCCTTTCCATGTGACTCCTTGCAAAAAGGGATCGTCCATCTCCTTGGTAGGCACCTTTTCAGTACTGGAACATGGGAATAAGGTTTCCCCTAAGGCTTTGTTTCTCCTGGCTGAACAAACACAGCTCTCTCAGCCTTCCCTCATACAGCAGGCTTCCTGGTCCTTTGATCATCTCTGTGGCCCTTCTCTAGACCCTCTCCAGCCTGCCCACATCCTTTTTGTAGAGTGGGGACCAGAACTGAATGCAGTACTCCAGGTGTGGCCTGATGAGCACTGAGTACAGCTGGATGATGACTTCTTTATCTTTGCTGGTGATGCCCTTGTTGATACAACCCAGCATCTTGCTGGCTGTGCTGTGCTGTTGCAGCACACTGTTCACTCACATTGAGCGTGTTGTCCCCCAGGTCCCTTTCCACAGAGCTGCTCTCCAGACAGGTGGATCCCAGTCTGAGCTGCGTCTTCCCAAGTGCAAGACCTTGCCCTTGTCTACGTTGTTAGCCCACTCTTCAACCTGTCCAGGTCTTCCTGGAGGATGGCTCTCCCTTTTGGAGTGTCTACTTCCCCACTCCACTTGGTGTCGTCTGCAAACTTCATCAGCATGCGCTTGATCCCAACATCCAGATCACTTACAAAGATATTAAACAGTGTTTATTATCGATCCCAATATCAATCCCTGGGGGACCCCACTTACGACAGGTTGCCAGTTTGAAAAAGAGCTATTTATGACCACTGAAATTGAACTATTTGCCACCACAAGAACTACTGACCACCACATAAGTATATGTAATTATACATAAGTATAATTTTGGAAGCGACTGGCATTTGTAAAGAAAACAGCATGGTTTGGCGGGGAACATGTACTAACATCCTGATTTAAAGCAGACAATTTATATGTAGTGTTTGTGGTTGAATTCCAGTATAACTCAATTCCCTTCTCCAGACATTCCCCTTTCGTGGGGATGGCAAAGTGAGAGTAGCTGGGAGAAAACTTCGAAAGTGAGACCTATTATTCAAACCACTTTTTTTTTTTTTTTAACTTCCCCACACACACACAGTGATTCAGAGCAATAAAGTCTGCAAAAAGTTTGCACGATGATCATTTTGGTCTAGCTGCTACTGGAGAGCACTGCTGGCAGATCTTTGCTCACTTGCTGCCACCTGCTGCTTATTCTTTGGAAAGAGCCTACTTGGTTAACTGCAGCGTTCTGGGAGCGAGTGCAAGTCTGTTCCCCAGAAAAGCTGCTGTGGACACTGCCCTCCAGTTAACATTTCCAAACACTCTTGTTGCTTTATGCTTGTGTTGTCTCTGAATGATACTTTAAATATGTCTTTCCAGAATTATTAGTAAGCCTGCTTGTCTTAATCCATGTGCCTCAAAATTGAAGATACCTGATTTTCCCAGGATAGGTGGAAAATCTAGATTTCAACTGCTAGAAATTAGCGATCACCTTTATAGCCCGAACAAGAACAGAATTGCACCGTCTGGTTTTTGTCTAAAGAAAGTATTTGCAATTGTGTATCAGGTCTCCCACAATATTAACTGTTTTACTCTAGCTGCTGAAGTTGTATAAGGGCACCTCAGCTATTATTTGTAAAGATATGTTTGGGGTCTTCAATATGCTAAAGAAATCTAGGAAATCTGAATCCTGTGGATCTCTTAAACCAGCAAAATGGTTCTTTTAAAAAAGTTTTTGTCATTCAAGAGAAGCTCGTGAATATTCAAGCCTTGACTTTTCTTTTGAACACTTTTAATTATTAGTATTACAAAAATGGGAGGCTCTGTAGATAATTCTGTGGATCTTTCTCTTTTTACAGAGAAGCGGTTCTTCAGGCGTTCAAAATCGGGTGACATCCTTGCCAAGAACCCTGTGGTGCGATCAAAAAGCTACAACAATCCACTGCTGACACCAGTAGCCGAGTATGAAACCGAGGGTATGGCTGCCAATGGAACAGGCATCCGAAGGCACTCTGTTTCGGAAATGACCTCCTGCCTGGAGCTACAGGGGTACTCCAACCTCACCACCATCATGGACAACGGTTCCAAGAGCTCCATGACAGCAACGAAAAGCTCGCTGTCGGGAGACCAGGAGAGGCCCAGCCCTGGGTCAGTACAATGCTCTAGCAAACTCAGCACAGTTGAGCAACAGAAAGGACTCTTCCACTCAATGGACGACCCACATAGGTCTTTTGAGCTGGACAGGGACCCTTCCTTGATTCCAGTTCCCTCTTCCAGCCCTGAGAACATAGTGGATCAGATTTTGGAGTCAATTGACTCTGATTCTGAAGGCATTTTTATTGATTTTGGCCGAGGCTGTTCCAATTCATCAGCATACAACGTGGACGTGAACAGACAGAGCATCATGTGAAGGACATTGGGAGACAAACCTTGGGTTTTAATATTATATATGAAAGTTACTAACGTGTTGAGTTGGACCAACTGTGGGCAAGCCAAATACATCTGGGGCAGAGCCTCTGTTGTAGGTCGTTGCAACTGTATTGAAGTACACAAGTTTACAGCAGGCAGGAATCTGCTGTGAGGGGAAAGAAGCTCCAGCAAACTTCTCCCTGTCCCTCTGCAGTCGGATTTCCTATTGTCTTTACAAACTTAGGGGTTCACAAGCTGACAAGTGTCTGGTAAAATGCTATTAGTGCAGCTGGCAGTGTTCATTCAGTAAAACAGCCCAGCAAATAGCAGTGTTCACTTTTAATTTTGTCAAGAGATTCCTGTAGATGGCAGGTTGTTCTCTGAACTGTAACACCTCAGCCAGAGTAAAAAAACATTAAAAAAAACCCAACAAAAAACAAACAAAAAAACCCAAAACCTAGAGGCTGTGGGCCTTTATGCCACAGAATAAAGTCATAAAGAAGTCTCTTTTAATCTTTTTCTTGTACTTCTTGTATGCACTCCTTTGCCTAATGGTGAGTTAGAGTTCTTGAAGAAAGGCAAATAAACAGAAATGTGCTACCTGATGTCACGCGATGCCTCATGTCTCATGTTCTGTTTCACAGCCAATAGCTGGTGTTTGTGAGGGAGTTGTTGTGAAACTGGCTTTTAAGGCCATGTTAATTTGCTCTGAATGTGGCACTTCCAAGAAATCCATGCACTGTCAACTCCTGGAGCATCCATTGTATGGAGAGATTCCAGCAGAATTCAACTTACTTGTTTTCTAAATAAATAAAAATATGGCCTCTTGGTGGAAATACTCATTATATGTTTGTATTTTTAAAGAATACAATCATGCATATACTGACAATTAGGTATTGGTATGTGGGGAGTGTGAACCTTGCAGCTTTTCTCATCCTGACCACTCACAGCTCTTTGATTCTTCCTCGCAGTAACATGGAGTTGTAAGAGCTGCGTCGGTGGTTTTACAGAGGATTGATGCACATGATACTAAGGTGAAGTAGAAATCCTAATGTCTGATAGATTTTTTTGTTAGAATGTTTTACAGTGAAGAAAGAGCTACTCTACTACAGGTCACTCCATTCCAGGCATCTCCCCTGGAGGAGATGCTCAGTTTTTAATCCCTGAGCTACTCAGCAGGGACTGGTCATCAGTTTGGTCTGGCAGCACGCAGCACTCAACCCAGATGCTCAAGGACTCTCCAGCTTGCACTGCTGACCCCAGCACTTGCCAAACTCTTCCCCAGACTTTGATTAAGTTTCTAGCCTCTAGTCCCCACTTCTGATACTTTATTTCCTTTAGCCCCACTACTTTGATCTTTTGGAAGGTGTTAGCTCAGTCTTTTGGCACTGCCGTGCTTCATCGCTGGAGATTTCAGCTTCCAGATAGATGTGCAGGCTCCCCATGACACAGATTGGAAAACCTCAGAATCCAGCTGAGGAAGCAGCCCCATAAATGAGGCAGATGTTTGGTGTCTGTTTTGCTTCTTTGTGTTTGGCATGTTCAGCTGTGCAGCCTCCCCTGCACTTAAGGGGCACTTAAGTTAGATGATACTTAAAGGTTTGTTTCACACAGAGGTAAATAATTGATTCAGTCTCAACAGTCTCAAACCTAACAGCCAGGGAACACACTTGGATAGGACCACCTGATGTGGGACACAGCGCAGAGGGACTTAACACCAGCTGGCAGAAACATAGGTGCATCAGAACATATCCTCAGCGAGAGCAACTCTGGTGCCTGGGGGGAACTTCGAGTTCCAATAAATAAACCAGCATAGGATACAGGCACTTGACTAGTCTTCTGGATGTGCAACTGAAAGTTGGAGGTTAGCAGGTCACTCATTTGGCCACTTCGTGGCCATGGCGATGCCTGTGCAATGCCACCACTGTGCACACACAGGAGTACTTCACTCCTGATAAGAATGAGTATGTTGGCAGCTCACTCACATCTGAGGTTTATCAGGTTCCTACCAACTGGTTGCTGTTCCAAACAGGTTTGCCCACCCTCTCTTAGCTGGGGGACATGGTGAGCCTGCAGTCTCAAGGCATATTTGGCGCCACATTTGGCCCTGTGCAAACCACAGGGGAGAGAGGAGATCTCACTGAACTTTGATCCAATATATGTGATGGGATCGGTGGCTTTCCAAAGCCCGCCTGCTGGCACCCGCAGCCTCCACCTTCATTCCATCTGGCAAACACTGTTCTGTTTCCTGAATTACTGTTAAGATTGGAGAAAAAGATTATCCACAGCCTTGTTCTAAGCATACAGTGCAGGGGAGGAGAAGGTAGATTCAAACCCCTACCAAAAAAAATTAAAAATACAGAAAGTCAAGGCCTCTGCACACCTTTCCTTAGGGAGCATTACATGTAATAAGAATCATAAGCTTCCTAAATTATTGGGGAATATCTAAGCATAGTTTCAAGTAAGAGAAAGGGACTGCTAGGACCCTTCCCACCTGAGCTTTTGCATGGTTAGTGCCTTCCCAGATGATAGGAGACCTTGAATCCCCTGGTATGCTGGCAATGAACCAACCTCCCCCACCTTGCATGCATGGAGGGAATGAAATCCTCCTCTGGCTGTTTTTAAAGGCTATTTAAAGATAGGACTCAGCAACTGTGACTGCTTAAGAGGAGTATTCCTAACAGCCACCTCAGAAAATCTCGAAGAGGAGCAGGATTTAGATAGTCTTGTCTTCAGTGTTTCCTGCTTGCCAAGGCAGGCAGCCTGGTGCCTTGTAAAAGCTGGTTCTTGGACACTTCACTTTCTCACATGCACTGGGGGGGAGGAACCAGCTGTCTGGGAGCATTGTAGCATTGCAGCCCAGCACTTCAGTCTAGCTTTTACATTTATTTTGCACTTAAAGTGGGCTCTGTAGGGTCAAAGCTCCAGCAGACAAAAGATCTTCTGTAAGCTTTCGTTAGCATGCAGACCTTTCAGCAGATGCAGACCAAGGCCCATTCACCAGGACCATATTGGAGAAGGGCAGAAAAGCAAGGAAAAACCCAGCCCAGCCTTGTCCTGCCCCCAAAGCTGTGATTGCCAGCTGTGGTAGGGTTGAACAAGTATTCAATGGTGTTGGGTTGAGGCCTGTTGGGACTCATTCCTTGTTCTTAGGTGCTGGGCTGAGCTGTGGGTGCTGCTGTGGAAGGTTAATCTTTATCATCCTTAGAATGAAGAGGATCTGAACTGGCTTCAATTAAAGTAAGCTGATGGTGCTACAATGGAACTGGTTGAGCTCTGTTCTTGGTATGGTTTAGAGCTGGCTGAACTAAACTTGCCTCTGCTAGGAAATGTGGTATTCAGCAAAGTGTTTTGTCTGCTATGCTAAGGCTCTGTTGCTGGGGTAGTGAATGAAGATGGAGTGAATGCATTCTGTCTCTTAAGGGTTCAAACTACAGTTTCAGGGCTATATTTTAATTAAAACATAAACTCAGCAGGCTTGCTATGAAGAGCCTAAAAATCTGAAGTCAGAGTTAAGTTCCCTGCTGCGATAGTGATAGGGTGGCATTTTGTCTCTCCTTCAAGTTATATTAAAATGTGTAGGCAGATATGACTGTAGATTGAAAGACTGGGAGTGGTGGTCCAGCTAATTCATGCGAAAGCCACCATCTCTGTTGCCTTCAGGGATAAAGTTTTTCATCAACTAATTCCCCAAGAAGTGGCGTGACTGGTGGCACTATGTACTCTGTAGAAAGATGCAGGTGGAGCTGTGACCTAGCTCCGTGTTTTGAGCCTTTCTTGGAGGTCTGGATTTTAGTTGCAAGATCATGGACGTGAATGTGCAAGGTGCGGAGGGGTGTGGAGTTACACGTGGCCCTAGGAGGACAGATCACGTGAGTGATGCTGAACCAGACGTGTGGGGCCAGTCAAAGACCAGTGCTCTGTGGCTTTAAGTGCTGCACAGATGTGAGGCTATCCTAATTTGTGATCCTTCTACTACTAGGAGCCCCTGTGCAGGCAAGTCAGGAATTTGGTCTCCTTAGAGGCAAATCATGGAGTCGTTTCAAAGGCCAAATGTGTATCGAAGAGACTACTGCAGGTTCTTGCCAAAATATATTTATGAAATTATGGCTTTCAGCTTTCAAATGCTGCTACATGGCAGTGTCCCAGTGCACCAGTGGTACTCAAGCTTTGTCCCTTAAGAGGGCATCCTCAGTTCGCCAGTTATTTCCCTCTACCCTGGCTCTGCTATGATAAACTCTGGCATCTTGTGTCCTAATCCAAAAGTCAAAAGTGCTCTTTCCTTGGTTGGGATGGGTTCCAAAACCCTATGAGGTGTAATGCAGAGCAACAGATAGCACTTAAAGCTCCTGTCACCTGGCACTGCAGGGTGAATATTACACAAGCAAAAGGAACTGGGAGATCAACCTAATGAGCTCTGTGGAGAAGTAATACAGGTCCTGGGAGCACAACTGGAAATAGCAGAATAATTGGCTGCAACTAATGCTGCCTAAATAGAGGCCGTTTTTTTTTTCTCTCCTAGAAATAGTGAAAATTATTTTCCATTATTCAGTTAGCTCCTGGCAAGCTGGTTTTGATAGTGCTTTTGACTGAAACAAACACGTTTGCTGAGACCATCTGAACCACTAAGCTGTGGTGACAGAAGACCTATGGACCACTTTCTTCAAGAGCCACCATATAGACATGGAAGTAGATGAAAGTATCTGATCTCTCAGGTTCTGGTTAGAGATGTACAGACTGCCCCTTTGTTAGGCTAATATGCTGTAAGAACATCTTGGAAATAAAGATGTCAGAAAGCTCCTTCTGTTGTTTTTTCAGCTCTGGTCTGCAGAGGTGCAACTGTTGTTCCAGAGTTTTTCTCAAAGTACCAAAATTTGGAGGCAGGGAGCAGACACCCAGATACCAGTTAAGCTGGCAGTGCTGCAAATAACATATGGAGCCATTTCTAAAATGACTATATATATCTTTTTTGCCCTTAAGAGCCTTTTACCATCCCTTTTTCTTCATGTGGCACAGTAGCAACAGCAGCAGATTGCTGCACTCAGTGGTTTACAAGTTCCTAGACTCCTCTTCCAGTGTACAGGGAGGAGATGATGTTGGGGGCTGGAAGAGCAGGCCAGCATCTCAAGCTGGGTACAGGGTGAAATGTGCCAAGAAAGAAGCTGAGCCACTGTGTCTCCTAAAATCCAACTCGGGGTAGAGCTGCTTAAGGTAGTTTGTCTTAACTGACTGCAGACTTCAGCAAGCCACAGACAACCACCCTTCCTGGGAGGGTGATTACAGAGAAGAGCTGCCAGAGAACAGCTGCTGGAGGTATCCAAGGTGGCTTCTGGTCCTCCATGTGGCCTCAAGGACCACAGGCTCCTACCTGTTTTCTGAAGTTACCAATGGATTAGGGATCCCTGAGGGATTACACCAAATGATTGAACTCCTCAAGCTGTAGAGAGAAGTCCCAGAAAGAGGTTCAAATGTTTTGTGTGGTCCCAGGATACCACAAGCAAGTGGACACAAACTCTTCAGATGCTGTGTGTTGGCCTAGTTGCTCCAACAAACCAATGGTTGCACCTGATTGGTTTCATCAGACTCAGAATAAGGCTAATGTGTTGTCTCCCTGAAATCCTCTATGTGGCTTAAAGCTGCTGTTTATTTCTCTGAATTGCCCTCAGAAGCCAGTTTTTGGGGTGATCAGCAGAAAGGAGCTGGCTTTGACATAGTATCTCCATGTCCTGATTATGCTGGCATTTTAATATTCTTCAGGCAGGTAACTTGACTAGGAATTAATTAAAGTAGCCTGTTCTTTCACAAATGCTGCACCCCTCAGGTCTTGCAGCACACGATTGGATCAGCAAATTGGCTGCCCTGCTGCCTCTAGCAGGATTGCCTACCTGAGAAAGGAGGTGCCAGGGTGATCTCTGCCAAAACCAGAGGAGAGGGAAGAGAAAACTGAGCATGTGAACAGCTGTAGAACTGCTGGGCTAATAAACCTGCCAGAGATTAACTGTTAGTTGCCTTTGCAAAATGAGTTAGTGGGGGCTAAGTTTATGTTTATATTTCTAGTACTGAGGGTCTGTGTCAGCATTTTTGCCTTAAGGGTTGCTAACTCTTCCAGAACATACTTATTTCCTGAGTATTTTAGGATCTTTTTTCGCCTCGCAAAGGCTAACAGTCTCAAGCAGAGTTTTAGCTAGATTTCAAAATGTATTCCCTTTGTAATCCCTGGCCCTCTGAACTTCAGGTTTGGAAACAGGGATTTAAAGGGATTTCTTAGGGCACAGTAGTTGTCTTTACAATGAAGATTGGTCTTGGGATCAGCTTGCTGAGCTGGAGCTCCAAAGGCTGGGATGACTTAATTCCATGTCCTCTGCAGACTTTTTGCATAACGGCAGTTAATAGCTCTGTACCTCTTCAGATCATGGGGATAATGTTCTCATCTGTCTTTCCTACATTTTAAATTGTCGAATGGATTGTCTGTTGCTTAGAGTCTTCATGATACAACATGCACAGCAAGAGGAGAGAAGGCAGTGTAGTGAAGAATGAGTGAATTTAAATTAGCAGTGCAGCCCTAACGTGTATTTAACTTTGTTGCCATCATATTCTTTTAATGTAGCTGCATCACTGACTTAGGTCTGTACATGCTAATTAATTCTTATTTATGACCCATTCCCTATCTATTTACAAGCCTTGTTTGGCTTTCTTCCTCAACAGCAATCTCCACTGAAACGTTTACAATTACTCTAGGCTCTATTTATGTAGCTGATGTTACCACTTTAATACTCTGTGAGCTTTGAGCACTTAATGTTTGGGGTTTTTTCCTTCAGTCCATCTTACCAATATCAAGTTTCTTCTTGCCCATTACACTAAATAGTTTAGGTCCCTCTGAAATTCCTCATGTTCTGTTCTGAATATACTCAGTAACCCCCAGAAACAAGTATCTCTGCTTTGCACTTCATCCATCTCTTCCAATCAGAAAACTGGAAGGCATTAGGCTTGATTTCCAAAGAGGAAAATTTATCTTCCCACTTGCAGTAGCTTTGTGGAAACTTGAGATCATAACGTTCTGTTCTTCATGATCACTCCAGCTGTTTTTTTCCCAGATACAGATGCAAGGGTTGCTAGTTTGTATGTGTTTGGATCAGCCTCAGGCTTATGGTAAAATACAGGTATGGTACTTGTGCTCTCCAGTTCTCCACAACAATAAATAAATAATAATAATATAAATGATAATACAATAAATGTAATAAAAATAATCTTTCATAAATACTCCATTTGCTGTGAATTATTAAGCCACTTCATGCTTAAACCTCATGGGTACGCGATCAACCGGGATGGTAACATGCTACAGAAAGCTGGAGAAGTTGGTAACCTCTTGAGATATCCACAGGCAATCTCTTTGCACAGTAAGATAGAGTAGTAAAAATGGAAATGCTCTACCTAAAAATTGGAAGCAGAATGGTTTGTGGGTGCTAGAGCAGACAAAAGACGCAAACCTTTTAAAAGCAAATTTTAACTGAATTCAAAGGCAGCTAAGATCTCACCCCACATCTGCACCAGCAGCTTTGTCATGTCCCTATTCATAAACCTTGTTCAAGCCTCCCCAGGGGAGGAAGGTGAACAGAGATTTATCTGAAGAAAAAAATTGTACACAGCTCTGAATGGGGAAATTTTTAAGGCTTGTCAGGGAAGGAATTTGTCAGGGTAAGGGTGGAAAACTTTCAGTTTCACTGCTTCAATTTAAATCCTGATTTGTCATACAAATGTTCCCAATCTTTGGCAAAACTGGCTTTTAAAATTATTTTTAACTGCTTTTTGTGTCATCCATTCAGAGTGAGTAGTGATGGCAGTCGAGTACATTGTACTGCTAGCAAACTGGGCAGTACTCAGGTGGATAAATGCTTTTTGAAGAAAATTCCAGACTTTCAGGGCACATTGACTGAGAGAAGGAAGAAAGGGTTTTGTTGCACAAACGTTTCTGCAGCTCCCCAGCTGCTGCTGTGCACAGCAAGGGGGAAGGACATCAGCTGTACTCTCTAGGATACGATGAACATTGCTGAGAAAAACAGGCTGGAGATGTTTGTTATTTTCTAAATTGCCTTCTCCCTTTCCTGGGTCGAATACATCTGTGGCAGCGTTAGTCCTCCTGCTTCCTCTTTTTCTTCTACCTCCTATAAACAAGTCACTGCTGATTATCGATAAACAGTTCTAATATTCTGAAATTGATCTTGCATTGGGCAAGCTCTGGGAGATACTATGGATGTATCCACAGTGTATGGATCTGTTCAGAAGGTTCCATTAAACTCATCCATGCAGCATCAGGGAGCTTTCTGCAGCTGAAGACCTGCAAGCATTCAGCACAGCTCAGGATCTGGCCCTGTCAATTTGGAATTAGCAAATTATCACAGAATCATAGAATGGTTTGGTTTGGAAGGGACCTTAAAGATGATCTAGTTCCAACCCCTCTGCATGGACAGGGACACCTCTCAGTAGACCAGGTTGCTCAGAGCTCCATTCAGTCTGGTCATGAACACTTCCAGGGAGGGGGCATCCACAGTCTCTCTGGGCAATCTGTTCCAGTGCCTCACCACCCTCACACTAGATAATTTCTTCCTAATGTCTAATCTAAATCTCCCCTCTTTCAGTTTAAAGCCATTAACCCTTGACCTGTCACCACACACCCACATAAAAAGTCCCTCCCCAGCTTTCCTGTAGGACTTCTCCAGATACTGGAAAGCCACTATGAGGTCTCCCTGGAGCCTTCTCTTCTCCAGGCTGAACAAATGATTAAGAAACCAAGTAAAACTGATGCCACACTTACCAGGGAAAGAAACTGCACATTGACGCCTCCAGTTGGCATTTGCAGTCTGGAAGGACCATGCATGTGGTTCCTTTGCAGATTCAAGTGAATCCAACTTTCTGTCAGCAAGAATCACTTAATGATTTCCTCAGGCTGAACTAATCTGATATGCTATCTTTTGCATCTTCCAAAAGTTATTCCTTCAGAGTTGTGTGTGGGCAGGGGTTCTTGGCTGGTAATGCTACAGTCTAAATGCTTCATTTTAAATGCTCACAGCAGATGTATCCATCTTGGTTCAGGTTGTAGGAGTATTCAAATATAGAACTAAGTCACTGCTAAACAGTCTCATATATACGAAGATAAGACTTTCTTTCTTTTCCTTAGTCTTGAAATTGTCATCTATTTTCCTCTCATTAGTTAAGTAAAATTTATAGATTTATGTGTGTGGTGAGTGGGGGTTTTGGGTTTTGTTTTGTTTTGTTTTTTTTCCCAGAGGATGATTTAAGTCAAACCTAACTCCTGCTTTTTCTGGTCTTGGCACACGCTGGGATTATATCTGTCTTTTCATATTATTAATCTGGTTTTATTTCTTCTTTTGTATAGAAACCCTGCCAGCTAGCTCATTGGGACACTCTGTGACAAAAGCTGACCACTGGCTTCACACAAGGATTTGGTCCCTGAGCCCCAGTGGTCAGGCTGCATATTTAAGAAGGGAGGCTGTAAACAGGACAGCCTCAAAAGGGCTATGCTCATTGCTCTTTCCACTGGTATTTCTCTTTTCCCTCATTAATCAAGCTACTGTTGCCTTCCTGACCAATCTTGTAGAGTCAACGAAGACAGACCCACAATAATTGTTGGGGTTCAGGATCTGTTTCTTGGGCTCATTTTTGCATGGCCAAGAAGCCTGTTGATGAGGGGAGGTGAAGATGGCAAGGAGATGCACTCAGAGCTGAGTTTCTCCTTAGAGGTACTACTGTTGCAGCCTGGCTCGCAAAAGGCAATTTCTCATCTTGTGTGGTGAAAAGTGGTGAACAGCTTCCTTCAGCACAACCTCCTCCTGTCTCTTCTCCAGACTAAACCATATGTAAAAACTACACAGAGTAAGGAGTCTACTCAGCATAAATGCTTCCCCTTCCAGCAGGAGCTTTTCAGGAGAGCTACACAGAGCAGGGTTTGCTCAAGTGACTGCCACAAGCTGATGTTTTGCCAGTGCAGGAGTCCAAAGGCAATTCTCAGCGGGGAGATCCTTCCTCAACAACTCGCTTGGTAGCTGTCAGTCTTTAGGCTGAGATTTTCTACAGCCTATGTCTGCAAGATTTCTACAGTGTCACCTCTGTGACCTCTGGGTGAGCAGCGATATCGAGCCAACACCATTTCCTATTGGGATAAAAAGATCTTGCAGGTTCAGTTTGCCTCCCTCCACGTGCTCTCTAGGCTAAAATACAGAGTCTATAGCAACAGACCAAATAAATCCACATTACTGCCTCCAGATGGTAGCCTTCAGAAAATTAACATATTTAAAGTGTTGATGGCAGTGTTAATGCCTTCTAGACAGCGGGTCCCTTCCTCACTGGAGGGCTCCTGTGGAAGTGGTGTGCTCCCTGGTGTGGGGTGCAGGTCCTCTTTTGGGATGCACTTTCCACTCCAGAGCAGTGTGGTGCTGGGCCTGGTGCCAGCATGCACAGCCCTGTGCTTAGCACCACAGGGTACTAATACTCAGAAAAATGCTAATGAGGGTTGTACCGTTTTGTGAGGATGAGCCCTACTGCCCCTAAAGGAGAGCCACCCCATTTATGGTTTCCAACAGCTCACTCCTGAGCCTTTCTTATCAAGAAACATGTATCTTCCTTCTATGCATCTCTTCAGATCACACATCTATAAACACTGCTTCTCCACAGGCTCAGTGGTATCCCTGCTCCCTTTCGGTGCCTTCTGGTTTGGCAGTGGATTAGAGTTTGTACAGTGTTACTGTGTTACTATCCAAACTGGCCACTGGATTGCACCATTGCTCCAAATAAACGCATCTGAAAGCAATGCAGCATCTGAGAGCGGAGGAGCCAACTCTGTATATAAAAGGCCTTTTGTGTTCTCACTTTCCAAAGCCCATCTGAGAGAACAGCAGCAACACGCTGAGCTTGCTACAAGAAAATCAGTCTCTGATCAGACTTGTGTCTTCATTTGTGGGCTGACAAAGACTGAGAAACTCAACAGCCTTAGCACCCTTTCATTTCCCCTGGCCACGCACACTCTGGTAATAATCTGGGCAGGAACTGCTATGTGTTGTTTCAGAACACCTCTTCCATTGTGTCTCATCTCATGGTGAAGGTGGGAAGATTGAGCAACTTGGAGAACTAATTGTTCTTTTGAAAGACCCTGGTGAGAGGCAGAAACAGCAGATGGACAGTGCAGAAGGGCAGAGTCCAGGCTGTCCAACACAGCTGTCACATCAGGACCACCTCCTGAGACATGGAGAGCTGGGATGAGGAAGGCCCTTTTAATGAACTGGAGCTCTTGCATTAGTTGTCTTGTTTCCACCCTGCATGTCACCTTTGTAAGCTCAGGCATGCCTGGAGTTGTTTATGACTTCCCTATACCCCACCCCAGGAGGCATGGGCACTACCAACCACAGAGCTGCTGAAACTTGGTAATGAAAAGATCCATTTCTACAGAGAGGCCAGATGATCCTCCTGCAGATTTGGACCAGGGTCTCCACATGTAGGTCCTCTGTCTACCAGGCACTCTGCAAGGCACAGACCTCTTCTCTGTCATTGGTGTTCAGGTCCACCAATGGGTCTCCTCTGGAGTCCTTCTTGGAGCTTCTCCAAAACTGACCTGCCACAGCTTGTGTTTATATTGGTGGTCTCTGGTCATCCAGTCAGTTAGATTCTTCTTTGTCTTGCCTTGGTGCTATTCACTTGTCTACAGTCTCCAGTGAACCATGACTCCACTGTGACTTCTGATTGGCTGCCTTGCAGCTATGGCTCACTTCATATCCTGCCCATCACCTTAAAGCCACAGTTTATACATTTTTTGGCACATTCAAAGTGTCCAGGGAAGGCTCTGCAGACTCCTCCACAACTCCTAAGCCAAGTAAATGGGCAGGTTACAGAGAGGCATGGAGGGGCTGGCATGGGGTTGAGAGCCAAGGGCCAGGGTGTCCCCAGCAAGGTGGTCTCTGGTTCCTTCCTGTGAGTGGGGTGTTCAGGATGCAAAAACAAGCTCACAGGCACTGTGCCTCTGAGTGGCATCCTCCCTTGTTCTCTCTGGGTTCAAATGGCACTCTTTTCCTCTAAGTGGCGAAGGAAAATGGTAGGTTTGGCTTTCAGCCATGAGGCGGTTGACTTCTTCATTTCACAGCATCTTGAAGCAAAACATAGAGTAGTTCTGTATCTGCTAATGGTGCCTGTGAGACATGGGGTTTTTATTGTGCTTTCTTCCTGGTGCAGAATTTCAGCCAAGGGCTTAGACCTCTTTCTTTCTTTGTGCCTGTGCCAGGGTTGTGCCCCCTGTGCTTCTGGCTGTCTAGGCTGGGGTTTTTGTATCTTCCCATCTCATCTGTGCCTCACTCATACCCCACAGCTCAGCATAGAATATCACCTCTTTTCCTCCGGTGACAGTGCCCTTCTCATTAACTTGATTGCTTGTGTCTGAAATCTGTGGTATCAACTCCATGAATCTTTTTGACAACGAGATCACTGTCAAAGACTCTGTTATGCTGAACAAAACCTTAATGATGAGGAAAACCTTAGCACTGATGAGCCACCTTGGTGGTTTTTCTGAGAGATGAGAAGGATATAAGGCTGCTTGCGCAGAATTGGTACAGGTGTGGGAGTGGGAGAAGAGATGACATGGAAAACACAAGAAGAGCTTTTCTTTGTTTCAGGTGGTCCAATGAAACAACACAGCTAAGGGACACCCATTCCTAGATCACAGAAGAAAGGGAGTGATTATCATTGCATGTGGTTGTTTAGCTCATGTATAGCTGGTCTCAAGGCAAGGCAAACTTCAAAACACGCCAGACTGAGGCGCTTAACTCATGTCTAGGGAGACACATTCATTGCTTTATCACTGTGCCCCTTGACTAAATTAAAAAAAAAAACAACTTTACTCCAATGAAGGGCAGTGGGATACTTGTATATACAGAGAATCCAAGAATAGTTATCTGTACAATATACTCCAGCACTGTTGTTTTAAACAGTAAGGGTAGAATGTGTGTTTATTTCACTGAAAACAAGTTCTGTTGTGGAAACATGAAAGCTAAGTTTTGCATTCATTGCAGAGTTGTAACTTAAGATGTCCTTAGGAAATGCTGAGTTTTAAAAGCACCAGCCTCTTAAAAATTTATCCCCAACATAGGTAGGAAGTAACCTAGCTTTACAAGTTGCCAGATATCTTTGATTGCTTGAGACTATTTGATATAATTGTTCAGTCATTTTCAGGGATGTTTTGGAGTATTCAATTCAGCTTGCAAGAAGGTTTAACAATTGTTGATAAAAGCTCTATCCGGCTATTCCTGGGTATGATACAAAGAAATGTCTACAATATTTGTTTGATGAATGACTGGATTTAATACATATCCTAGAGCACAAAATAACAGGTTTTGTGCTTTTATTTATACACTGATAATGTCTCAATATATTAAAGTTTATAGTAGCTGTTTTGTTTTGCACACCTGGCTTGAAAAGCAAAACTAGCAGTTGACTTATTGATGTCGTTGGATTAACATATTTTATATACTATGAAGGTGAATGTTGTGCTCAGTTTTTTTAAATCTTCATGCACAAGAGGAAGGAAGGTATAGGTAAAGGCAAGGGCAGGTATAGATTTCTGCTGCCATTTTACAGTATCTAGGGGTAATCTGGAACAGCATTCTTGCAGCCTAGGCACACTGTACTATTAGTAGTGTCCTTTGGGAGTTTCTATTATTCCTCTTAAGCAATCAGCAAAAACGATCCAGAAGTTCAAGGGCTTGTCCAAGGTTATAAAAAGAACCTATCTAAATCCATGATTGAACAGATCATTTCATAGTCCAGTGAATGCACAGTCCTCTAGGCTCAGGCATGAAGCAGAGAGCTGGGAGACACAAATGACACCCTGAGTAGTGAAAACCTGAGAACACATGCAAGGAAATGGCACAGAGTTCCCATCAGTGGAGAGAGCCTAATTCCTAGAAAACCAGATCCTGATCCTCTACCCTTTTGGAAGTTCTTCCTTTTTCTAGCTCTGCTGGAGGCTCACATTGAGGTAGTATAAGGCAGCTGCATCACACAGTGCCAGAAGATGCTTCTGCCAGCTCCACGTTTGCAGTGCCTGGGCACCATGGCTGACAGAGCCTACATTGCATATTGGTCTCACAGTTTCTGTTCTCAGGTCCAAGTGAAACAGTCCAAACCTGAAATGGCACATTCACTTTGCAGTCAGCCTTTTCAGGCTCTTTTCTGTCCTGTGCCACATGAGGACAACTAAGAAGAGCACAAGATTAAGCCTTTCACAAACAGCTGTCACCAGGTTAGAGTGAGTGTTCAGTTCAGGGGGTGACATCAGACTTCCCAGCGAAGGCCTTTCTCTTCCAGGAGGACGAGCGGACCTTCTGCAACCATGAGTGAGAATGCCCCAAGATATCTCAGGGTCAAGGTTTCCTCTCTCCTTGGAGGAGGCAGAGGTGGCTCTGAGTCCTCCTGGAGAAGGTGTTTTCAGTTATTAATTGAAATAAGTAAAATTTGGGGG
Organism: Hemiprocne comata; assembly: GCA_020745705.1. Lineage (NCBI taxonomy): Eukaryota > Metazoa > Chordata > Aves > Apodiformes > Apodidae > Hemiprocne > Hemiprocne comata. The sequence continues at coordinate 77,029,933 of CM036586.1, forward strand.
AAAAATCACATTTGGGAAAAAATCACATAAAAGAGAACATAAAGGACACACAGAATAAAAACAAGGCCTAGATAACAGTGAAACAGTAAGAATTAGACAAAACCAAATTCCAATTAGAGAAAAACACCCCCCAAGTAGTCGACAGCCTGGCCTTGAGACAGGCCTGCAGAACACCTGCAAGACAGATGAAAAGGATGGAAAGGAGCACTCCTCACAGCTTATCTTGGTTACAGCCTTGAGCACTGGTGAAAAACACATTGAGTAATTGAAATCACCATATTAATATATCAGTGAGCCATTAGCATACTAAAATTCACATCCACAGGCTAGAGGGACCCCTGCTAACAACAAGCCCCTTACTCTTTGAGCAGGCACAGTAAAATGCCTGAGCATTGCCACTTTACATGGAAGCAAGGAATTAGTGACCAAGTGTGTGTGCCAGTGATAGAATAATGTTGGAGATAAAGTTCTATCTCACATTTTGGTGTGTAAAAGTAGCACTTGTGTTTTGGGAAACTGAGCTTGCTTTGTGGAATACCCCCCTGTTCCCTTTTCTGGGCAGAACTGGCTATTAAAGCAAATATCTTGACTCTGTGTATGGATCAGCTTATTGCACACTGGGTAACAGACCCTGCTTTTGGGACAACAAAGGCATATCAGGACTGCAGGTACTTGTTTGTCTGGGAAAATGAACACAGCCCTATTTGAAAAGGATGGAGTCCAGTCATCCTTGAGGACTCCCTGAGAAGATGGAGTGACATCACCACTTGGAAAGATGCCTGGGGAAGAGGTGAGCAAGGCCAATGCTGAGGAGTCCTGCTGGGGCTCTGGGAGAAGATGGGAAGTGGGATCTTGAGCCTGGCAACAAAATGCCTCCCCAACTCCACTATTGGCCAAGGACCACTGCTGACAGAAGAGGTGTTCAGGGTTTGCTTTTCCTTGGAAGACCAAAAGCAGTCCAGTTCACCCCATGTCTGCCTCTCAGTTGGGGCTTTTGGCTCAGTGCAGCTCAGGAGCCCTCTGCAATGTAGTCTTGGAGGTCATGCAAGGGCCCCTGCCCTTGCTTCTTTGAGGAGCCACTCAGTCAGGCCTCATTCAGCTTGACCCAAATGTCTCCTCTTGACCCAAATATCTTGTGTGGGTGCACCCAAGCTGCAAAAATGGGAATTGGCCTTTGCCAAGCACATAGTGAAATAAAATCCTCATCCTTCCCATTATCTGCCTGCTGCTTCCTTCACAGGCCTAAGCAGGCTACAGAGAAGACAGTCCAGCTGGGGCCCCAGATCATCTTTTGCCTAGCTCCTTTCAAAGCTCCAGTGGCCATCGATCTCCTGTGCTAGGTTACCCAGGGAGCCTTGTTCAGTGCAGTCACAGACCAGTTGGGCACAAAGCCCATCTGTGGTAGTGCTGACCACAGAAGGGGGAGCAACAGGGACAATGTCCTGGCAGGAAGACAGGTCTTTGCATACACCAAGCCAAAAAGGCAACAGGGGGTTCCTGTATGGGTGGAGGAACAGGTCAGGACATAAAAACTGATTGGTTCTCCAGCACTTCATCAGTCTGGGGTTTGTGGTTGTAAGGAAGAGAATCTTGAGCACTTCTTAGGCATAAATGGGAGTCTCTGGTCAATAGGTTTCTCTTTGGGTAACATGCCTTGGACGGTCTCAGAAACAGGTTCTATAGTTCTGCAAGGATATGATTATTTGTTACAGATAAGCCCTTGAGGAGGACCATCCCTGGGAGAAGGACAGCCAAAGAGCCTGGTGAACTGTCAATTTGGCTGGAATTTCCCACCATCTACATTTCAAAAGGAAACAAAACACTTGTGCATTTCTGCTTCCAAAAGAGAGGGCTTTGTTTCAGTTGAACTAAAACCAAATCCTTGGTTTGTTTTGTGTGCCTTCAGACTGTGGTCTGGGACAGGCACCGAGTTCTTGGCTAGGGGTGCTTTGAAGACCAAGTTAATAGAACAAGGCTGGCTTTTATGTCGGGGTTAGTTTGGTCCCTCCCCATGAAAACATCATAACCTCCCACAGCCGTTTTCTCATTCTTGTATCTGTCTTGCCCCAAGCCCAGCACTACAGCCAAGCTGAGCAGGAGGAATCTACCAGAAGAGCATGCTCACTCTGCCTGCACAGTCACACTGAATCAGGGTTTTCTCAATTATTACCAAAGTCATAGAGACAGGCATGGGGCAGCCTCCCATGTGAGCAAAAATAATTGTATATGAGAAGGCTTATAAGGTCCTTTCCAAGGTAATGGCCATTTCTTGTTGCCTAATAACTTACACTCTTGTTTTGTGTGAATTTTTGCTTTAATTTTTTATTGTATTTTTCCTATATTTGCACACACACATAACTAGAAAGTTTTCTACTGGAATCCCCACCCCCTTAGAATTGCTACTGTAGGGCAGTTTAAGGCATTGTCATGTCCTGCTCTCCTCCTTACCTCTGCTGATCTCAGAAGCCTCCAAGGTATCCAGCAAAGGCAATACTGGTCTCTCCTCTTCTTCTTTTCGGGGCTGTAGTCAATACTATGTAATTTTGTTGTAGTTAATTCAGAGTTTATTATTTTAAATTAAATAGTCTTTAAGCAACTGAGGTGAAAATATATTCCTTGCTGAAAGAGCAAAGGGCATGAGCAAAATGAGATGGAAGGGGGAAAATCAGACAGCTATTCTAAAACTTCCTAATATAATCACGGGGATGTGTCAGACTTGCTTTATCAGTTTTTTAGCCCTCCGTGGTTCAACGGTGCAGCATATCCAGTTGTAAGATTTGTAGGGCTGGGTGAAAACTGCCACAGCCACAGGATGCAAAGTGCTGAGACTAATATAAACTCAGTCTAATGGTCATATTCGTTTTAAAATTAATTGTAAACCAACTGGACAATAGTGAGGAGAGCAGGGGTTGTTGGTCCTTTTACACCTAGCATAAGCTCTGCATCATGTGTGCTGGTGAACTTGATAGAAATGTGATCAATGCCTGACACAGACTGGAATTTTATAGTTAAGTGATCTGGTCGTGGGAAGGTCTGGCATTAAACTGCTTGGAATCCTGTGGCTCCAGATGAGCCACTCGGCTTCATACTTCCAAGGGAATTTACAACAGGGTTTTTCTAGAAGACAGTCGAAAAAATACTTCTAATTTCAAGCACTTGCCGTACATTGGTCTAATTAACAGTGGGAGTGATTGGATGGAATTTCTTTAACCTTGTGAACTAGAGAAAAGAGCTTGTAACAAACAAGGATGGAAGTGTTTAATCCATGACCTTACATGGACAGGATCACAGAAGCATCGACTTGCACTCCCTTTGATAGATTGTTGTGCAGCCAGGCATCAGAAATGCAAAAAGGGGCAGAATGTCAAGTGGAAGTAAGGCACCCCAAAAGCCTTGTAGTAGGAACGTGTTGTGAACTCAAAGCTATGCACATATTGCATATTGCCTGGTTTACATCTGGAGCAGAGCAAGTAACTCCCGGGTGGGATTCTTCTAAGCTTTCTAATCAACTGGGGTTTGGTCTCATCTCTTCCATTGAGCACTAATAGAGAGTAGACATGCATGGGTATAGCCAGCAGAATGTTTTGTTTTCTCTTTACCAACAAACATAAAGACTGTTTTGAGGCAGGAACCGGTCAGTGTCTGATGGTTGAAAATAGGGGAGGAACAAGATGTGGAACTTGAATTCTCCTTTCTTTGGTTTCTGCAACATTGAGTGATAAAATGAAGGGCTTGGCTCTGTTTCTCTCTCTAATAATCTAACAAATCATTCGGAGTCATGGCAACACTGGGTCAAAACTTGTCAAATTCATTATCTGGTCCTTAAGTCAGAGAAGGAAACACTTCTATATTAGTAGTTTTGGTGTGTGTCATATCTGTCAGGGGCTGGGTACTGCTATGAAAGACTTTGTAAAAGCCAAACTGGTTGTTAATTAGTAGAAGCATATATCACTGCCCGCATTTTGTCCAAGGCAGGAACACCAGGTACACATAGATGTGGATTCTGAGAAGAGATTTTCCTCTCTCCCAACCTAAAATCACCCTCTGAGGAAAAGCTTTCTCTGGACTATAGTATTCTTCAATAGCATCCAGCTTAATATCTTGCAGGTGGAGTGTGGAGTCCTATAAAGCTACTGTGAAAAGTGTGACCAAGGGGGTTCCCTGCAGAGGACCTTTGGCATTTGCCACTGTTTTTCTTTCCCCAGATGCTTGGGGGTCTGCTGGATTCAAAATAAGTAATCCTTTCATTAAAATGTACTTGTAATACTTGCTAAGTGGCACTGTGGTGTGGGGATGTGCAAAGGGATCTGGAGACAGTGAAATAACAAATGCCTGAGTTCTCTACCTTCCCACTGGGACTATCAGGAAGAAGTGATGCAAAAATGAACACTACAGGCTGCAAACATTGTCCCGGTGAAACAGAAAGTTTGAAATGAAGTTTCTTTAAAGAAAAAGGTTCCCCCTCATCCCGAGAATCTGTGAGACAATGAGCAAAAAAGTCAGTCCCTTGCTAATTACTAACATCAAATGAAACTATATGCCTTGAGCATGTTCCTAACTCCAGAATGTCAGTGGATTAATTCTACTTCTTTCTTTCCCCCATTTTAACTGAAGTCATATTTTAAGGTGTAAGAATTTGGGGAGAAAGTAGGAGATACATTTAGTTGTGTGAAAGGTCACTACGTAACACCAGTTAATAAATGAAGATCATGGTACTTAGGAACTACTTATTTGAGGTATGAATCTAGTCTTTGACTCACAGGTGGTTTGGATGCTCAGCGGAAGAGAAGGTAATTTGGATGATAGATCCTGCATCTCATTTCCCACATGAGATCCCACAGAGTGCATGGTGATCCCACAGAGATGACCACAATCTCATGGGATGCCTATTGTCCCCCTTATCTTTCTTGCTCCACTGCAGAAAGCTTATCCTTCAAGTATGACTTTGAAAAACCTTACACTGTTTCTGGTGACACCCCAGTCTTGTAAAAGTGTAACTATTAACAGAGTTGGAGCAGAAGGGGGGAGAAGAATGTCAATATCCTACACTTGGGGCCTAAATTATATCTTGTGTAGGCTCTTGTTAAAAACAAGCAACTGTGTTGACGGTGATAGACAAAGAATGAACTGACTGATTCTCATTATCACATTGCCCATGTGTTCTTCCTCATCAGTAACAACTATGAAAAGGAAACCCAGCTTTATTTATGGATCCTAGTACTGTTCAACCTACTTGCCTGTAAGTCACAGACAGCGCTTTAAAGTTCTGTCCTGAACAGAAATAAAAATGTTCATCCCTTTAAGTATAAGACCAAGCCTGAGACTTTCCCAGTGGTTCTACACCAACAAGTCAGATAAAGCAACCAATTGTGCCTCAGACAGCTGAAAATGGGAATCTACTTGATGCATCTGTCTAGTAGGATTGCCCTCAAGATTGATACATAGCTGTAAATGCCACGGCCTCTTTCCAAGGTGCTTCTACTTTGAGCCTATTTGCAGTCACCCATGTGTGGTGTCCTTGAGAACCATGATTTCCTCTTGGCACTGCTCCATAAAGCCTCACATCTCTCCTCCTAATCTTTCTACATGACCCACTTTATTGCAAAAACACATTTAAGAAATGAGCAAGCCAAAATGAGCCATAATTGCTGAGAGCAGATGTTTCCTAAAAAGCCACGTAAAGACCAAAACTGAAATCACCTTTGAGGCAAGAGAGTTACACAGCAGCTAACATCCAAGACCATTTGATTTTATTTCCTTCAGTCATTCTTTCATGCATTTCTTCCTTTTAGCCCCTTGTTTGTATGTATGTGCATGAGGGCTTCTGTATGTAGCATGTTTCTGCTCAGAGCCTCTCCCATACCATCCTCTTCTTCCATTCTCTTGCAAGGAGTCTTTTTTTTTTTTTTTCCCCTCTACCAAGTGTCCTAACTAATTGCAAGTGCTCCTCACTCCCTTTTGACCCTATTTTGCTTTTTTTGCCCTCAATAGTAAAATTACTAGAGTTCTACCAGAAGCCTACATCACAGCCTGATGCCTCAGAATGGAGAGGATATGGCATTCAAATGCCATGTTAAAGCAAAGCAGAGTTACACATTTGATTGTTATGCTTCATACTATACCTGGCTGAGTAATATCAAGCATCCATGCATACCATGCTCTCTGGAGAGTTTCCCCCTTATTCTTGGGCTCTAGCCACATCAGTACAGGGTGATGAAAGCTCCAGGGAGAACTTATAGCAGCCTTCCAGTACCTGAAGGGGCTACAGGAAAGCTGGGGTAGGACTGTTTACAAAGGGTGTGCAGTGATAAGACAAGGGCCAATGGCCTTAAACTAGAGCAGGGTAGATTTAGATTGGATATCAGGAAGAAATTATTTACTATGAGAGTGGTGAAGCACTGGAACTGGTTGCCTAGAGAGGTGGTGGAGGACCCATCCCTGGAAACATTCCAGGTCAGTCTTGATCAGGCTCTGAGCAACGTGATCTAGTTAAAAAGGTCCCTGTGTACTGCAGGGGGGTCTGCACTAGATGACCTTTAAAGGTCCTTTCCAACCCCACACGTGCTATGATTCAATGAAGAGCTGCATTGTGTCACAGCACAGGCACAACTTTGAGACACACTCTGCCACACTGCTCTGTGCTGACTCATTGACTTCCAGCTCCAGAGCAATGCCACAGTATTTCTAACTGTTAAATGATGATGCCTGGTGCCTTGTGCCCTGAACTCACTGGTGCTTGTCTCTGGGCATTCATCTCCACAAAATAAAAAGCACTCCATAAACATAAAATCACACTGTCAAGAAGGGACAGTGTTGGAGACAGACTGCGGAGAGGAAGAGATATCATCAAAGCTTGATTTCCTTTTGGACTATTTCCTTTTGTATGCTACACAGCCCTACCTCATGCCCTTTAAATATCTGGCAGCAAAGAACCATGTGTTGGCATTATACTTCTGTAAAGCCATCTCTTTTTTGAATTGGCAGAAGACACTGTAAAAATGGCTTAGTGACTTTTGATGATGACCGGGAAAGGGAAATTATTTTCTGTCAGTATTACATTGTATGTCAAATAACAACCACAAACAACTTGCTGACAATTCATCACTTGGAGGATTTTGTTGTTGTTTTTTTCTCAGTGTGAGTTCTGTCCTTTTGGAGAAAGAATTGAACTAAACTTTCTATCTAGAAAGAAGAGCAGAGAGGCAATCTCATTTCCAATGCTCAAAATGTGTCAGTCTAACATGGAGCAAGAGACCTGTTTTTCATTTGGTCTCCCAGCTGAGTGGGTTGCAGTAGCTGTTGGTTGTGGTTCTCTTGGTATAGATTATGGCCTTCTAGATCTGGATCATTAGAAATACAGAAAATGTAGCATCCCTAAGCTAAGGTTAGCCTTCAAGAAGGTATGAGCAGAAAAAAATGGGGTCAAACTATGATTTTCTCTAGTCTCAGGCTATGTTGCACTTTTAAGAACAGAAAAGTAAATTGAAATGTTAAACTGTGAGGAATTATCACAATTTTTTCTGGCAAAATAAGGAATGAAGTCTCTGCTTTGACTCTAAATGGACAGTACATTATCTATAAGAAAAAAGAATATTTTATGCATTTCCTCAATCCTGAACTAGGACATACAATCGTAGAAGTTTCAAAATTATTTGGTTTCCACACTGTGCTGATTCTCTTGAAAGCAGTAAAATTTAAATAGCCACTGTGCAGAGGAAGAAAATACCTTTCTTTGTTCGTGCAAAGAAGTGTGAAAGAAGCCTGGGCCAGGGATGACATTTGAAAAACTTTGTCCCTTACTCTGTTAAATAATTCCACCTAAGAAGCAGCAATAACACGCCAGCACTAACGTGAGCATACAAGAGTTGGCTCAAAGGATGAGGCTTCAGTACTTCCTGTCTGCATGGACCCGTTACTGTTATTTTCTAAATGGCAGGCCTGGTTTTGATCTCTACATTGAAGCACAGCAATGTTTTTGGTCGTGTTTTTTTTTGTAAAGCAGCATTTATCTCTTCTAATATGCTTCTTCCTCTCCAGAAAACTTCTTAAGCTGTATCTCCCTTTCATCACCAAGCAGGGAAGATGCTTTCATCTTCCATCTCTAGTTATACTTTTCTCACTTCATCTTTAAAAAAAGCAAAAAAATTTCCCCTTTTAGTAGCAATGCTGTTCAGAATTTTGTTGGGCAATTCTTTGCCCCTGGTAATCTCTTTGTCTCCTGAAAGTAAACAGGTAAACTCTCTAATTTGAAATGGACATGATAAAATATCTGTGCTCAGCTTGTGAGAAGCACAAAGATAAATATATACTCTGCAACATTGGCCTACACCACCTAACAATTGCAGAACAGAGGATGTGAACTGCAAAGCAGGGAATCTCTCAAGATAACAAAGATTTTCTTAACAACTTTGGTAATTATTTTGGTCTACCATTGAGAGAGAAAGAAAGGAAACCAACCACACAAAATTGATGAGGAATCTGAAAGGGCCTTGGCAGCACCAAGGGCAGCTGCACTAATTCCTATTGTAACAAAGGGAATGTTGCAGATTTCATTTTTCCACATTGAGAGAATAATTTTTGAAATGCCAAGGCATGCGCAAATGTTTAACTTCTGTGGTAGAAATGATGTATTTCAGTAAGATCATCAAGGGGAGGACTCTTCACGGTCTTCCCCTACTGCAGCATGGGGTCCCTCCCATGGGAGAGAGTCCTTCACAAACCTCTCCAACATAAGTCCTTCCTACAAAGTGCAGTCCCTCAGGAACAGACTGCTCCAGCCTGGGATTCTCACAGAGTCATGGCCTGCTTTGGGAACAGTCACCTCTCCCATGCCTGCAGGTCCACATCTGCCCCACCGTGGTTATTTATAGACTGCTCCACCGTGCTCCTCCATGGGCTGCAGGGGAACATCTGCTCTGGCACCTCATCCCCCTCCTACCTCATGGACTTCGGTATCTCTACTCTGGCATTGCTCTCATTTCTCTCTTTCCTCTGCCCTGAGGTCTCTTTTGCACTTTTGTTTTCCCCTTCTTGAACATGTTACTCACAGAAGCACACTCAGCTTTCCTATTCAGCTTGTCCAGAGGTGGGGCTGGAATTGGAGCCAGGGGACCTTCCAGCAGCTCCTCACAGGAGTCACCCCTGTGGCCCCTTGGCTGCCAAAATCCCACCTCACTAACCCTAAACGTGGTGCAAAACTCTTATCAACTGAACCAAAATAAGCTTGTTTTCAACAAAAACAAGGACCCAGGCAGGTTTTCACACAAGTTTGACTGAATTCATTTAAAATCATGTATCTCGGCAGACATCGTTTACATGAGATACTTCAGAGTGAAAGGCCTGAGCCTAAGGCAGGCTCGGGATTTCATCACAGTATCAGGGCCCAACAACAGCCCGGAAAGCTAAAAATGCAACAGCAAAAAGTGGGAAGAAAATGAAGACAGAAGGATCTGGGTTGCATAGTTATAAACTAGGTAACTATTAATAGATTAAATTGATTTTTTTTCCCTAATAGAGAGTGTTTTCTGTATATTGTCTTGCAACTACGTGGTGCTTCCTTCCTGCTCCTTCAAGTTTTTTCCCCTCCTCTGAAGCCACAGTGCCTGTGTCCCTGAAGTCAGGAAATACCAGCTGAGCCTTTTTTAGCCTCAGTGTAAACAGCTGAATTCAGTGCTGTTAAATTTTTCAGCTTTGCTTTACAAGATTTATAGACACTGAAATGTTAGTGTATTTAAACACTGAGATCAGTTCAATTGCCCTTATCTTTTAGTTTAGTAAATACACAGTGTTAAGTCTGCTTTGTCAGGTTGAGTATGTGAATACAGGTGCGTGAGAGGAAATTCAATGAGCTGCAGTGCTGAGAGCAGCAGATTTTTTTTTGCTCTTCACAAGGCAAATAACTGTGATTGCAGCTCATACATACACCAAGAAAAAAAAAATCCAACGGCAAAAAAGAGTACAAGCTCTTAATGTGTGTCAGACTGGATTTCAGTTTGTTGCTTTGACACCTGACTTGGACAAAATGGTGTGGTATTTTTAAATTTGTATTTTGGACTTTGAGCAACATTCACAGTCACAGTGATGCTCTCTGAAAGCTGTTGGTTAACAGCTCAGTATAATAACTTTGCATTCACCCAGTGGATCTTACACAATCAGATTTACTTAAGGTAAAAAGGTCTTAAAGTCTTAAAGGTACTTAAGGCCTCAAAATGTTAAGCCAGAATTTTGTGTATTGAAATAATCTCAGAGTAGACATAATTTGATAGTCCTATGAATTGACAGAAGGAATCTTCAATTCATGTTTTGATTCTGAAATAGATAGTAATGACATGAAACAAACTGCATATTTGAGGCATGAAAACCTTAGAATTTTAGAATTTTAGATGGTGAATTTCAGATCTTGAGATGTAAGGTGCAGCAAAAATGTTATTACATCTTTATTTTGTATTAATGCTATATCTTTTTATGGGGAATGTAGTTGGAAAATTGAGATCTGGCTGAATCCCAGGGCTTAGCTGGAATTTCAGGACTATTCAGTAAAACCCTGCATTCCTGTTCCTGGAAATCCATGCATTAGTTTCCTAATCCAGTTTTGGAGATTACTTCCTCATGTATTACCTTAACAGCTAATTAACACTTCTGCTTTCACTGGCCCATTTTAGCATGAGCTGTGCGTGATCTTCGGGGGCCAAGATCTGCTTGACTTCTGTTTTCATCTGGCTTTGTTTGGTATAAAGCAAAATTGAGTTCAGTCCAGAGAGATGCTGAGCCATCCCCCGTCAGTGAAGGCGATTTAATTTTGAGCAATGCTTTCCACCTTGCAGTACTGAGGCCACCTGCTAAAATGAAACACAGACAATCTGAATGGCACAACAGCACTCATTTTCAGATGTTGTTGCTCCAATATTAGCGTGAGACTCCAGCAGCCTTGCAGCAGCCCCTCTATTATGTATTCTGCAGCCACTCTAAAAGAAGTGGGGGGAGCATGGCACAAGGGGTGACACCTCTCTCCATCCTGCAATGAGGAAAGGGGGTTCCCTTGCACCATTTGGTGGCAATTGGGATCCAACAGTTTCTCCTTCAATCATGTGGTGGTGAAATATTAAAGCGAAGAGCCAGGCAGTGCCAGCAGTCAGTAGAGGTAGGGAAAGCAGAAGCCCTCAAACAGCTAACGACTCTCACTCAGTTTTCTCTCTTTTCATGCTAGCTGGCTGTTGCTCAAACCCTATCTCCTGTTCTTCACACTTATTTCTCCAGTATTCCCTTTCTGTTTTGCTTTGATTTCCATATACCACTTTACCTCCAGTGTACACCTATGAAAGGAAAAAGAAGTAACTGTAGAGTTGCTGCTCACCATCACCTTGTCTGTTTAGCCCATGAGGTTACAAATGTGTTCTGCAGAGCACTTTGCAAGGCAAGGATCTGTCCCTGAGTGCTTGTTAGGCACTGCTATCCTAATGTTCATTAAAAACTTTATGCCAGCTGAGGATGTCACTATTAGCACTAATTGGTGTAACTCAGCTTACTTCACTTGACATGAGGGCAGTAGACAGTCTCCAATATTTAAGCATCCCTCTATTTGTAACAAGACTTCATGCAACATCTTGGTACAGCCTCTCACATCTGTCAGAGGCATTTGCAACATCATCAACAAACCTCCTCTAATTTTTGATCGCAGTAACGGTGCCGTATGAGTTTCAGCAAAGAAATCCGCTTTTCTTAAATACATTTCAGAACAATGCTGCTTTGTACAGTACTCAATCTCCTTTTTTTAAAGATTATTTTGCAAAACAGATATCCCTGGAACAGCAATACATGGACAGAGATTAATGTTTTACATAGTGGGACAAGTAGTTTCAACTATGCCTGTGTCTTGCCAAAAAGTAACAAAGCCAAGTGAAATTGATAGTATGAAAAGGATAGCGCTCTTCTTCTCTTGCCAAATGCTCACTTCTAGCCCCCTGTGCCCTTTCCCACAAGGTATGGGATCCTCAGCAAATCACATTTGATCTTTAACATGGGAAAAGAGATTCAAAGACTTGTCCTTTTAAAGCATTAAGGAGAGATGAAGTGCTAACAAAAATGAACGGGAAAAACTCAATATTTCACTAGAATCTATTTAATCTATATGAAGGATGGATACTTTAAATAATTACAGACACCTTTCTGTTCATAGGTACCTAAGTTACTTGAAAGATGGGTGAACTCAGTGCAGAGAGTTTTGTCTAAATGTTATTGATGATGAGCTACTTAAATAGGGTTTTGGTCTGCTCTTCAACTTTCAGTGATCTTCTCAAGGTGACCGATCATAATTTACAGCAACCGATAGCAGCAATTCCTAGAAAGCCAGCAGCACCATAGATTTTGACCTAAGCTTTCAACTGGTGAGCTACTGATTACTTCTACAAAGGCTTCAGCTGCTCTGTGTGGAAGCGCAGCACACAGCGCTGGCTCTTGGGCAATCTGAGATTGTAAGATAGCCAATGTATCAATTCTTTTCTATTGATAAAGCTCCTTGGCAGTAGCTGCTGTAGCACTACTTCTAGGTCTGGAGTTTTCTGATATCTTTCCCAAGCTGAGGACTTAATGTGCATGTATTATTTAGTAGTAATACCCACTTGACAACAGACACAATAGATACTGATTGATGGGCTTATAGAGAAGCGTACTAGGTATACGCTGTGCCCAAAAGTTCCCCTCTCTTTTTGGCAAAGATGGATCAAATGTAAAGTGTCACAAGGAAATATATTAAAGCATATTTTGAATGAAAATCTAATTGAAATGCAGCGTACAATGCTTGATTATCTGTATGGGCTTCGAGATTTTAGTGCAAAGTGGAGGGTTTATTTGTACAACAGTCTTGCCTTTTGTTTTGGCCTTTTTTTCTCAGGTACCAAGGAATTTATCCAGCTTACAGCTTCTAAGGACGCTGTGGAAGGGGTTCTAAAACTACTCCTAATTGCAATAAGCAGACTTGCAAAATCCTTTCTCTACTGTGCATAGATCTTCACCAGCTGTAGTAGTTGACTACAAGGAAGGCTATTTGTTGTTATCTGCTATCACTGAAAACTCCAGCTATCTTTATTGCTAGAATCAACCTTAAAAAAATTATAAACTGCTATCACACACTAAAATGCAGGCACACATACAGGATAAAGAATATTAGTATGACACAGAGATGAGCCTTCCTTTAGGCCAAAGGGTATTTTAAAATTACTTGATTGTAATTGTACTGGTTTGGAGATTTTTTCGTAGGATGATCTAGGCGATAGTACTTGGCCTGCACCCTCTGGAAGACCTTCTAATAAGATAGCCTAATTCATTGTTGCCCTCACCTTGCTGCTTGGTTTTTGTGTGTCTCTTAGATTGTAAGGGTTTGGGGACCTGGTTCCCTTCTGTTCTGCATTTGTGAAGAGATTAGCACAGAGAAGCCCAAGGCTTAAGTTCCTCCAACATATATAAAGAAATACAAGGTTATAGCCTAGAGGTTGAGTAATACCATCCATAGAGTATGGAGAATTTCCCTTGTAGTTTTGGGACTTTCTGAAGAAAGTTTCTGTGTAACTACGGAGATTTTTCAAAGAATTTCTAAGTGCTATATACCTTTCTTTTAATTTTTCCTGCTTTATTTCCAATGGCTTTTGACTTTTTCATGTGTAGTCGTTGTTCATAGTAATAACCCCTAAGAGAAAAGGCAGCATGATGCTTCTGAAAATACAACAGATGCTTGTAATATCATTGCCCTCTCTACAGGGACTTCTGTAAACTGATTCCTTGCTACACTCAGCATGTTAACATCCAGGAGCAGAATATTGTTTATGGAATTTATAATGGGAACAGGGATTCCAAAAATTGATCCACAGGGTCTTATAACTACAGGAGCTCCAAACTATACATTATTAAGCTGCCACGACTTTGCTGGTTTTCAAACACAACTCAGTTTGCATTTACAGCCCATTCTGAATAATCTTCACTTGGTACATCCTTACAAAGAGACTGTCAAGGAGAATGATTATCTGCCAAGTATTGATGTGTTTGGGAATATTCAGCACAAGTTTTGGTGTGTTATTTAAATGAATGACTTCTTTTGTCACCCTTGAAATATGCATTGTCACTCTGGCAACCTCTGTATCCTGGAAGGTGTGCAGCGCAATGAGATGTATAAACGATCAAGAAGCAGGCAGAATGGCATACATGATGAATGAGAAAAATAAGTCGTTAGGAAAGCCTGGGGTAAAAACAGAAGGGAGGAAAAAAAAAAAATCTGTCACATGGGGGTGAAGTGGAAGAATGGAGTTGGTTTCGTTTTATTCTGTCTTGGCAGATTTCTGGGAGTATGTGCGAGGGCTTAGAGTGAAAATATACATGAAAAATGCAAAAGTCCATTAAAAAATATCAACTCCTTGTTTCCAACATTCAGTTCTTTTATGGCATTATTTGTCTTCTCTGGCTGCTTCTCATTTTCCACTGATTTCTTCAACCTTCCTACGAATAAAGTGTAACCCCCACACTGCCTTGCCAGGCTTTGTAGCTGCAATCATTTCTCTAGCCCAGAAGCCCCTTCCTCCCCATGAGCCCTTTGGTTCTAGAAAATTATTTTCAGCCCTAGAAATCTTTGGCTGGTGCCCACAATCTCTATCGCTGTATCCCTGTATTCCCCTCCTCACCCCACTTGCAGAGACTGATGAGCACTGGCTGTCAGCAGGCTTATTTCCAGTCCATCGGCTCTAATATCCAGCTCTGCTCGAAGCCCCATTGTTGCCTTTGCATATGGCCTCTACCTGCTTAAAAGGGTGTATAACAAACATATTTCCCTCAGGAACTGAAGGGAAGGCAGGCTTGTAGCCTTTCAGCTAGAATTTCCTATTTATCCTGATCAAAAATATTGTTATTTCAGCAAGGAAAATGTACTCGTATTTTTTTCTCTCCTGCATTTGAATTCTTTATTCTTTTTTCCACAGTGGTATCTTTAGATCATGATTACATGGATGAAATGAAATGCTTTTCATATGAATTTTTTATTAAAAACTCTGATATTGGAAAGGGGGATATTTCTGTAATAGTGTGCAACTTGGAATTAATGTTTTCCAGAATAATGCATAATGCTCATTTGCTTTTTAATTAATTATGATTTTTAAATTTACATGTTATAAATTTTTACAGTCCTTCAATTTGGGAGAACTCAAATCCCAGTGCAAATCTGTGCATCTCTTTTTTTTTTTCTTTAACTTGCTTAGTTTAAATCTGACTTTCTCCCGTGACTACCAATGGGGTTCTTGAATATGATACAATACATGAATCCGGTCTAAGTTTTGGTTTACAGATTTTGTTTGTGGAAATACTTTTGTGGAAATACAGATCTTTGATGAATAGGGTAGTGCATGAGCAGAACACCTTATTCCTCTTTGTATCAGCATCCATTTCTATAGGTGGTTGACCCACAATAAGTATATCAATCAGCTAAAGCAGTACGATTTGTTACTGTTGGTAAGATGTTATTGTGTCATTTTCCCTGGGATGCACTTTTGCCAGCTAGGCATATAAAAAGGTGTCCAAGGCCATAAGCCTTTGAACTTAGCTGGGGCAGGTACTTGCTACTGTGAATACAAGGAGCAGCAGTAGTACCACCATCTTCTAGGTTCACTTGTCAATTAGCTGTTTACCTCATCCACATGCAAAGTCCCAACTCCATTCTTCACCTCTTCAGCTAAGAACAGAGTTCTTTAACCACTCCAGACACATTAAATCAGTCTGCAAGTATACTGGGAAAATTCCTTGGCTGCACCTCCTCATCCGGCAACAACACAGCATCCAGCATAGCTTTTTATTGGTCCTTTTTTTCTCCACTGGTGGATTATAGATATCATCCGTATTAGTCTAGCTGCTTATCAGCCACACTTTCAAGTTCTCAATTATCTCAGTTGCTCAGTTAGATCATTAGACTTTCTAGCATTGCTTTGGCCAACTTGTGTCATTTAGCTTTAAGCACATATATTCCATTGGCTTATGAATGCTTCCTGTCATCTGAATCCCCTCTTTTTTTTCTTTTTTTTTCCATAAAAAATGAATGTTTTAGGGCCCTGCAGGTAGGATCCAAATTTGAGAACTCTTATGACAACATCACTGTAAATGCTGCATTATTTTTCATGCGTACCAGAAAACCAGAACAACCACCCTATCCCAATTCTTACCAAATCGAAAAACTTTTCCAAATTACATTTGCAGGAAGGTGTTCCATGGCCAAAATGTGTGATTGGATAAAGGCTTCATACAGATTTAGTGCAAATTTATTTGGGAAGATGTTTTATTTTCCCTTTCAGGATTACAGAGTCTGCGTTGAGGGACTGATCTTGTGCTTAGCATGCCAAGTGCTTCTGCAATTCATCTTCCACATGAGTGCCCTGACCACCTCCTGGGATCCTGGAAACTCATCCAGAGCAGAAGGAGGGCGTTGGTCAGCCTGTGAGTCTGAGCTTTGTCTTTTTGTTTTATCTTTGTTATCTAGGCATGCTGTTTTGAGATTTAGGCAACTCACCTTTTAGAAATTTCTGATGAGTGGTTCACATTTTCTCGACAACCGCTGCTTCAAACCCCTTTCTAAATTATGGTTTTGACCTCTGTAATTCCTGATAGCACTAAAGTATTTACCTTTCTGTGCCTCAACTTGTCCCCTTTCACGCTGAGGCTGCATAGGTAGGAAAACTAGTGGCATATGTGTAAGCACGTTCAGCAAAAAATGCTAATAATCCCACACCACCGGATAGTGATTTGTCTTCTTGGTTTCTTTTTGGTGAGGCCCTGGGGAATTTGTATAAATCGAGAGACAGGTAGGCATAAAATGGTGACGAATGGCTCTCCTGGCTTGAATGCTAAGCAGCAGCTCCAGCTTGAGTGATGAACCAAGGTTATTAAAACAATACTTATACACCAGTAAGATATGTCTTCTCAGCGTGCTTCTTCAGCACTGACAATTATCTCTGCTAACGATGCATTTGCAGTGTGGCTTGCTGGATTTCTTGGACACAGCTCAGCCCAATCACAGTACCACCAGCATCAGTGGAACTCTGCCCTAACATCTAAATGGAGCCAGAGTTTTTGCAATGTGATTTACAGCATGTGCTGCTTGAAGGAAAGAGAATTGCAGTTGTACACTGGCTTTTAAAAACATTTTTGCTCTTGAAAGAAGCCTGATTGACAAAGAACATGAGCCATTGAATTATAACTTGCCAGATTTTACTAAGAACACTAAATATGCAAATTTATGGGAGGAGAAGCAATATTCTTACTCCTATTTAGGATGGGTTTGATAGACAGAAATAATTCTCTTGTCACTTGTTACAGAGAAGAATTATTAATTTTGCTTTGTCTGTAGAAAGGCAAAAGCCAGCAATCATTTTACAAAGTAGGTTGCATAAATTGGTCGACTTTCAATGCCTCTTTCCCCATCACATCTTAGGAAAAAGAAAAGACTTCTTAATGGTGCCAGGTTCCATTAGAAGAGCAGTGCAACAGAGTTTTAATTGACGCATACCATGTCTTAG
This sequence comes from Hemiprocne comata, assembly GCA_020745705.1. Taxonomy (NCBI): domain Eukaryota; kingdom Metazoa; phylum Chordata; class Aves; order Apodiformes; family Apodidae; genus Hemiprocne; species Hemiprocne comata. Next base: position 77,047,473 of record CM036586.1, read on the forward strand.
GAAAATAACAGGCAAACTCCCTGACCATTCAATTACCATATAAATAAGAATGTGCATATCTCCCTTCATATCAGCATCTTGCTTTTTTTTGTTGTTGACAAAAATACGTTAATGCATAAAATAAGCTTTTCATTTGAATAATGACTTAATGCTTCTGTGAATTTCAGATGGTGGATTAAGCCCTTTCTTTAAAAGTTTGCAATTTCCCTATAGTTCACCAGCTGCCATTGCTCAAGGAGGGGGGAAAAAAAAGGCAAATGGAAGACTTCAAATCTCAGCACCTGCTAGGGTGCTGCTGCAGTTTATAAATCTGTTAAGGGAAATGAGCATGCAAGTCCTCTGCTGCCTCTATTCAGAAGACTATCATGGACAGGAGAGAGGAAAAAGCCTAGGGGTGTGTGTTTTCTGGTGTAGGCCAGTTGTCTTTATAGTGCCTTGCTAGGTGGAAGTGCCCCTTTGCAGGTGCACTCTTCAGGTTTACAAGATCACTGAGGAAAGAAGCTACCTTCTTTTGACTTGACCACCAAGAGAGAGGGAGAGGCACCAGATCACAGTCAAAAATGATTACGTGTGGGGCACTAATGCTAACTGTTCAAGCAGGTAGTTATTTATTGGGAAACGGTACTAGCTGTGGTGGTTGCATGCAATGCCTCCTCCATTCTGCACCGCAGGCCATTCTGGCTGCCAAAAGCTTTGTGTCTCTTCATTTTTCAGTGGTAAGACAACAGAAAACCCATATGGTTGATAGTGGATCCCAAACAGCAACTGCCCCCTTTTCACTTACTCTTTCCCATAGTTGGGATACCAAACATCAAACTCACTTCAATCCAGCTAAAAAATCAGTAATGCTCCAGTCAAAATGACAGAAAGGGTGGGCAGTAGCACTTAAACCAGCCTTGAGACACGTGTCAGGTAGTATATAAAGATGCGGTTCAACAGCCAGCCTCTAGGCCCTTCTCAATTTTTAAAGGAGAACTCCAAGTTCAAACAGCCATTGCAGTTCAAATAACTTTCCTAGTTTAGTGTCCTGGTTTGAGCCAAGGTGAAGCAAACTTTCTCTTTGCTGATTTTTTTTTTCTTTCGGTGAACTTTTTTTTAGCAGTGCCAGTGGACTGATAATAACCAAGGTCACTTCTGACTGTCTGCAGCCTCCCCCTCCATGAGGGAGCAGATTAGACCGAAGGCAGGATCAGCAAATCAGAATATTCCCTTCTCATAGTATTTTCGCTATGTGGCTTTCAGTATAGGTTAAGACATCATGGAAGTCAAGCCTCTCTTTTTCCTTTTCCACTCACTTTTCTGCTTACTGTCACTTCTATCACCCTCTCTTTGGCTCTCTCTCTTTTTTCAATTTTTCTTCACAGCCGACACCCGAGGGCCCCGTCCCTGCACCCGGACACTCCCCCCTTCAGCTGGGAGGCACCAGGGAGAAGAGTTGCTGTGAGAGTCGCTGGGGGAGGAGGGAGGGGATCGGGTGTTGCACACCCCTTTACAAATATATATATTCCCTTATCTCTAATAATTAAGATCAATCTGTTTCACTTTTCAACCCAGAAAGCCTCTCTTTCTCATTTTTCTCCCTCTTTCCCTACCTTGCAGGAGGGGGGTGGAACTGAGAGCATTATTGTTATTGGTTTGACTGCCAACCCGGAGCAAAACCGTGACATTTAGGAAGAAAAATAAAGGTAATTCCATGCTACCCGCACCTCATTTCTGAAATAATTTAGAACACTGACTGTTGAATAGGAGTTTTGAGCATGCCAGTGAAGGTGAGAAAGTGGTTTGATTCTCTACCATGTATCAGTGAAGCACTCTAATCTGCTGTTATATGCTGTTGTATACAGAAGCAGAGGGCTCTGTGAGTGGTGGTTACTAGACTAAACTTGCTGTTAAAATTGCAGACAGTTGTGAATCAGCTGTTAAAAAAAAAAAAAAGCTTCCATTAGATGAAAGGCTCTTCTTTCTGCTTTCTCATCTCTTTCTCCCAACTCACTGAGTTTTGGCCCTGAAAGCCACTATGCTTTGATTGTACCTCCATGTCACTTGGAAAAGCACTTACATTGCATTGGCAATTCACTCTGCAAGGGCCGTCTTCTATGTCTGATTTTCAAAAGGTGTACTTAGCACATCTGTCTGAAAAATCCCAAATGTTAGTTATTAGCTCCAAATGAAATATATGTTCAGGCTGAAAGCAGAAAAAGCATCAGGCTTTTCACAATAGCAATTTGTTTCTCCCAAGTGAATTCTGCAAAGTATCTGTCTTTCTATCCTTTTCACTGTGGAATAAGAATCTCTGTCCATTTGTCTTGCTAGAGAGGAAAATAATTTATGTTGTACTATACACTTGGAATGGTGCAGATAAAGGAATGTGTAAATAGATACCTTTGCTTGTATTTGCTGCCAGCAGTCTTTGTGTTTCTCTCCTAAGGTTCACTATTGAAGTAGTTGTGCTATAACAGAAAGACCTGTTTCATTACTGTAGAGGAGGCTGTCCTGGTAGTGGAGTAAGATTTAGCTTAACCATCTTCATCAAATAGAAAAAATTAAGTAGGGTTCAAGCAGGCATAACACTCATATAGAAAAAAAAAAATATTTAACAAATCCAGTTGAAGTTCTCTTTACAAACCTTCTGTATTTTTAGGCCATTGATAGTTCACTTGGATTCTTAATTTCATACATCCATTTTGAAAGGCAAAACACGTCACGCCATAATAGAGTACAGAGCAGTTTCAGCATAATAGATACAAGTCAACAGAGGCCATATGGAACATGAATAGGATTGCCTTGCTTTGTTGCCCATTAGCTTCTTGGTCTAGTTCCATATGGTGATTGAGCTCTGTTTACATGACTTTGATGTGTAGGCATCTATGTTATTGGAGCTGTTAACCAATTAATAAAAATCTACAGCCATATGTGCTGATTTACAGTTTGCTGTTTTATTTGCATTGGAAACTGCTTTGGGAAGAACTCTGTTCCCATTTGTGTTCTGATAATAATAATGTCCTTTTATACAGAGAAGGTACTCACAGTTGCACTTCTAAGTTGTCCATATTGAGAGGGAGCTCTTGATGTGAACAGATGCAAAGCTTTGGTAGAAATTCAGATCCAGACAGCTCATGACCTGAAACAAGCCAGTAATTCTCAGTCTGTAACTTGGGAACAAACACTGATTAATGAATGTATGTCAGAAAGCAAGGTTTTAGTCATCACCTGATTTGTAATTCAGGTAGAAAGAAACTCACGAACATGTTTCTGGACAAGGGCTGATGAAAATGATGAAAAGAACTTGACTTTGAGATTATTCATCAGTTGTTAAAAAATTTAGAAACTGATTTAATTTCACACATTTTGAAGACCAGGTATTTTATGGATTCCATTAAAAACATCATGAGGGACAGGTTTTATAACATCTTTGTTCTAGAAAAGTGACCTTTTTGACACACCTGATAGGCATTGAGAGCCAGGGTCTCAATTGGGTGGACCAGGGCTAGGGGCCAATGTGCTGCTTTCTGAAGTCTGTGGTTGCAGAAGGTATTTCTTAGAAAAATCCCTATCTGTCACTTTCTCCATTGATCCCTACTTATCTGTGCCCTCCAGGAATTACCAGCTGGGCTCACTTTGCTTTTTGTCTACATTATCTACTAAAGCAACAAGTGTATTTGTACAGCAGTGCTTCAGTAGTACTTGGTCCTACCACACTACTCTTGCAGTTACTCTGTGTCTCCTAATAGCTTGTTTGAAATAAGAGTATGGATGATTTGCCAGAGTAAATTGTTTTGCTGCTAAATTCAGTGACACTAACCCAGCAAATGAAGATTTGGCCCATATTAGCATTTCTTTCCTTTAAAAGGGAATGACTTTGAAAAGAGCCTGTGGATTACTGGGACTGCTATTACCATAGCTCACTAATGATAATTACCGTGGAATTTCCTGTTTGAGGAAATCCAACTGTTGAAAAACACGTGTGAAAGCAAACAGAGAGGAAAAAAAAACAGAATTCAATTAACTCTTCAGTTCCTTACATCTTGCTTTTGATTCGCAGCTTTCCTTTGGCATTCGATTCTATTTTGGAGCAATGAAAGGCTCTGACAAGTTGCCTGAATGGGAGAAGTATTAAAGAAACAAAACCAGAAACCAAGGCAGTTCTTTTATTGATGTATATTATTTTTTACTCTAAGTGGTGAAACAGAAATTTATTGCCTTTTAAATTAATGTTTTTGTTTTATTATCCATATGGTAGTACTGAACTGCCATTTTAGAAATGGTAGACACATTGAAAGAATACTCGAGGTTCCACCGAACCTATGTATTTATGTAGCATTAATTGTGGTAACTGATACATTATACATCATAAATAGACACGGTGCCCCATATTAAGTCATTTTGCATTAGAGGGCTCTCATTTGCAAGTTTCTCTAAAGCAAATTTTAATACTAGTGAACTATGTTCCTTAAGTGAACCTCTATATAAATTACAGATTTAGAGATGACAAATAACATACATTTGCTTCTTGTTAATATGAAATGAAAGGCTGGTGGGTACACTCTCCTATGTAGTAGTACTCTCTTATCTTGAACTAAAAAGGTTGCATGACTTATTAAGCTTAGCCTGATGAGATGTCACAGCCTTACTCGAGAACATAACCTTGCTGTTTCTCTTGATCTTTCCTCCAGTTTGCATAGGGTCAGCTGGCCTCAGTGCTGAGTCTTATCTTAGAGATCCACCATGCAAACCCACTGCAGCTTGAGAGAAAGCTGAGGTGATATTTTACCAAGTAAAAATCTGCAGCCTGATGCTACTCTACTGTTTTTTCAGTAAAACTTGTTTTCTGTGACCAAAGTCTAGTCTACCCTTAGGTTTAGATCCTACCTACAGAATATTAATCATCTACCAGCACAGTTTAAATATCACAAGTGGTACATACCATACTCATTGCTGAAAGGCTTTGGTGCTAACTCAGACATTCATCACCTCCTGGCATTGAAGTCTTCCAGCAATGATCCTACAGTCCTTACATCTCTGTTCTCATGACTGCTCTGATTTGAATTTTGCTGCTCAGAAGACCTCAGGTCTTTTAAGACCGAACTAAAGCTAGAGAAGATCTCTCTCTGGGTTCTGTAGAACTAACTTAACACTTCATTTACCCATGAGCTTGACTTCCACGTCTTGTTTTGAGGTGGCATTTGGCTGCAAATGGAGATGAGCAAAATGATTTTGTTTTAAAGTAACAAGATTCATTCTAGAACCATTGACTGGACATGTTCATAAAGAGGAAAGTAGAAGCAGTGTTCTTCAGTTGTTCTTTTTGTGTTGCAGACAAAAGGCTAATACAACAAAAATACAAACAAAGAAATAAGCTTGAAACAGAAAAGAAGTATTCTGCAAAACAATGCCAGAGCATTCATGTTGTGTACACAAAATCTCAAAGGCATAACTGTAAGTAAATCTGGTAACTAGGCAATCTGAATGTGTGGGTTTTTTTGAAGAACCCCGTGAGGCAGGCTTTGAAGTAAAAAAATATAACATTTGGCTTTTTCAGCCTGAGGGGTTAGTCTAAAATCAATCACAGGCATGCTGTGCCTTGATTCCAGGTCAGACCTAGTGGCCACAGCAGCCCAGGAGAGACACTGAAAAGTCTAGAGACTCTTGTGTGGGACTTGTACTTGGTGAGAAATTGGACTGATCCAAGCAACTACAGGCTCTTTTATCTGACCTTATTAGTACACAAAGCTTTAGAACAAACGCTGAAGGAAAAAAAACCTAATTAAAGATGTGTAAGTATAGGAAAAAATAGTTAAAATGCAGCAGGACTTCACCAAAGATAGAACATATCAGACTAAGCCACTATCTTTGTCTGATAAATCATTTTCTCAAACAATGCAAATATGGCAGATCAAATCTATCTGGACTTCAATAAAACATTTGAGAGGATGCCATGTGAGAAAATATTAATTAAGATGGAGAGATGCGAATGAATGTAAGAAATGAAAAGTAAGGACAATAGCATGCACTGAAAGGGAAACTCTAGATGGAAGGAGGTTACTAATGCAGTTCCATGGGGACTGATCTCAGAACTAATCTGAGTTAAAATGTTATTAGTGACCTTGGCACAAAAACCATGAGTGTGCTAATGAAATTTGCTGATGACATAAACCCAAGACCTGCTGTTACAACAGAAAAGGCTTGGAATACCCTATGGAAAGAATTGGATGAGTCTGTGGACAGGAGAAAGAGAAATGACATGCAATTTAATATTAGAAAGTTGTGCACTTAGCAGAAATTTCTATTAATTTTAGTAAAGCGGGGTAAGGAGGAGGCTTTTTCATATGGACAGAGAAAGAAAAGATATTGCATGAACTAATCACTCAGAAGGAGGACTGAGTCCACAGCAAGCCGATTTGTGTCTGGAAAAGGCAGCTAGGGAGGCACACCAGGCAGCCAGAGCTGTGAGGGCAGTTGTACTGGGTCACACCCCATGTCCCATAGCCCACCTTTCTGACAGTGGCCACTAGCAGAAGCCAAGGAAGGTGAGTCTGTCAGGATTTTCCCTGAGCCATGGAAGCATCTGGCCGTTTATGACTCAGTGGAGCAGTGTCCTTGTGCCTCTAATTGTGGTTTTGTCCTTTTTTTTTCCCCACTAACATTGATTTACCTCAGCTTATTCCCCACTCTTCCTGGCAATGACAACTTCCTAGCATGCATTGAGGGAGTATAGAGAAAATGCCAGGATCCTGGTGAAATTGTGGGAAAAAAGATCAACTTGGAGTCTTTTGTCAAGATGCTGATGGGACTTTGGACCTCTCCTAACTGCATGGGGACATCGATAGCATTGGAGGAGCTACTAGTGTCACACACATGTAAAAAAGATATGTGAAAAGGATAACTGTCAGTCGTACAGCCTGGATAATGACACTGGGCAGACATTGCCTGTTCAGTCCCTGGGCAGATGGAGCAATGCCACCACACGTTTGCCACGTAGGACCCACCGGCACACGTGTGCCTTATGGTGAAAGGCCACATCTAACTCCTCTATGTCACTTTAATGAATTACAAAGGGTGGGTCCCCTCCGGAGCTCTTTGTCAATATGTTCATTGCTCCCCGCTGCAGTCAGATGGCGATGCTTGAAAACTTGATAACTAATTTATTTTTCGCCCTAAACAATAAAGAGGCAGTAAAAAGAGATTAATTTCCACATCTTGCTTTGGCATCTGGTGCCGTTTCCCCACGTCAGTCACCCAGCAGGGCTACGGGGCGGCCGCGGGACCCCGAGCCCGGCCAGCGCCGCTCCCGCTCCACAGCCCCCGGCAGGCTCTCCCCTTCTCCTCCCGCAAAACACCAGCGGGAAACGAAACCGAAAGGCCGGGGCCGGCCGGAGGCCGTGCCGTGTCTCCGACACCCGGCGACATTTGCTCTGAAAGCTGCTCCTCATACCCCCTCCCGGTTCACCTGTGTGAGAAGAGGGCAGGGGAGTGACGCAGGCCCCTTGCGCACCTCAAGCCCTGGGCCGATGAGGAGAACCCCGCTTCCTCTTTCTTGAGAAGCCTATTCCGCCCCTCGACCCCCCTGCGCCGCCTCCATTTCAATCAGCGGGGCCCAGTACCGTCCCGCCCCGGGCCTGAGGCGAGGGCGGTTACAGCGCGACCCAACAGCTCCTCCGGCTCTCCGCTGCCTCCAAGGGCCTCTGGCCTGCGGCCTCGCCCCTCCTCCGGCCGCCCGCCCGCAGGTGAGGCCAGGCCCGGCCTGGGGCGCTGCTGCCGCGGTCCGTCCCCCTCATTTCAGCCGGGAGAATCACCTGTGGTACCTGCGGGCCCCCGCCGCCGCCAGGTACGTGAGGCCGGCGCAGCCCGGCTGCCCACCCCGGCTCCTTATCCTCAGAGCCCGCTGCCGTTCCCCGCGGGGCGGCAGCGGTGTCCTCCCGGTGAGGGAAGGTAAAAGCTGCTGGGGGAGAGAGAGGTGGGTGAGAGAATGGCTGCCGGGAGGGGCTTCAGGGATGGCGGGAAAGCGCGGCCCGGGTCTGAGGCGCCGATCAGGACACCTGGGAGCTCTTCGAGACAGCGCTTCGGAGATGTGTATAGATTGATATACGTTTGTACGCCAAACCAAGCGCTCTTTGTGCTTCTTGTTATAACAACCTGTTCTGTTGCCCTTTGGGTGAAAGGTGCCCTGTCTAAAGGCGAAGCAACCAGTTGCATGGACTGGGGTATCCCCCGATTTTCCTCCGTTGAGTAGTGGCTGTACCAAAGTGGTACAGGTAGGCTTTCAGTGTGTCCGTTCTGTGGGACACTTTCATCTTTACTGTCTCCCGCAATAATATACTTCAAAGGTCGTCCCGAGAGACAAGTTTATGCTGTAACCGGCATGATACGAGGCTGTTACACAGGTGCTTGCACCTCAGTCTGATAACTGAGTCCTGTGGTTATTTGCACAAAGATGTGGCTCAACTGAATAAGGTTCTGTACATTCAGAATATGTGAAATAGTTGGCCGGGTTTGATGGTAGGTAGTTGAGTTTGCGCTCTTGTGGCCACCCCCTCTGACTTAATGGGAGAACTTCACAGGATGAGAAGCTTCTTTCTGCATGTGAATGGGAGTTTGCATCAATTCGAAACCTCACAAGAAACAGAAAATGGGGTCAAGGTTACAGTAAACGTGGCTGTCTGGATATGACACAAGCTGTGCATGTTGTGATTCAGCACTATAGGTGATAAAATACCTCTTTATCAATAGCTAGAGATATTCTTACATTGTGCTTTTAGGGATTTTTTTCTTCTTCTTTGTTCCCCAGTCCTTTCAGAATTAATTCCCCTTCACCTCCATTATAACAGATATATAAAATTAGTTCACTTTTCTGCATCCTTTCTATACTACGCATGTAGTTAGAATCTATCCGTGTGCACGTGCAGAAGGGGCTGACTTCATGTTGCACATGAAACTTTCATTCTGACCTTTTCAGGTGTCTGAGTAATGACCTTGTTAATTTTTAGTAAGTTTTTCAGGCAGAGGGTGACACAGCATTTAGTTTAGGCCGATAAACTCGGGGGGGGGGGGGGGGGGGGGGCTGTGGTAGGCTGGGAGAACAGACAGGAACCGGTTCCTCTTGTTTACTGCTGTTAGCATTCCTGCAATTCCTTGTGTCCATCCCCCTTCCAAACGTACCCTGGTAGAGGTCGTCCTCCAAAGGGCTGAAACCCTCTAGGGCAGACAAAAGAGGCTGTGAATTTTTTCATCCTACACTTGCCTGGCAGATAAGCAGCTCACCTGAAATCTAAGCGAAAGGTCGACTTTTGGTTAGACGCCTTTCCCCTTCCCAGAAGGGTAACTGCGCACAGCCAGGAGCTTCCTGTCCTTGATACTGTGTGTGTATTGATGACTTTGCTGGGGTTTTGGCTTTCCCCTCCACGCCCCCTTTAAAACTCAGATGACCGTTTGGCCTGTTACTCAGTCTTCTGAGCTCAGTGATCGCTGAACTTCTTTTCATCTGGTCTTTTACTTCTGCAAGTCCAATCAAGGACTCCAGCCAACTCCTCATGGAGCGGTAGTCAGGGCCACTAAAGGTAGAAGCCTTGCTTCCGACACCAAAGCCACCTTCAAGGAGGAGTGACCCCTGCGTTTGGGAGGGGTTTTGGCATCTGAGTGTGATTTTTGCCACTGATGTGTTATAGACCTTTGGAGTGCTGCCTAAAACAGCATGTAATTTTAGTCTCAAGTCTAGCAGTTTGCTGAGAGGTCTCTGAATAGATCAAAGTCAGGCAGTGATGTATTGTGCAAGCCAAAGAAAGTATTTTTTAAAGCTGCTTTTACACAAGTCACTTATTCCAGTGTCTTCAAACAAAAATTTGCAGTAATGCTAGGTGGAACTAACTTCAGCAAGTGAAATAAAACTGAGTTCCCTGTGTGATTTTCTTCATTGTTAGAGCAGGAATTCAAAAAGTAAATAAACATGGGGAGATGTAAGATGTACTCTGGAAGTTCTTCTGGATTGAATAAATGTTTAATAATAGTACCAGTGGGGAAACGTCTAAACAGTGTTTTTGTACTCTTCTATGAACTCTTAAGACTTTTTTTTAAGAATATGGATAGACCCATGAAGTCATTGTATGACAACTTAGTGAATATTCTGCATGCTTTTATGTGGATATTGGTTTTATCAGTTTTAAATTTAAAAGTTGTTGGTTTTTTTTCCAGATAAACTGTTCAGAGTAAAAGAGCCCTTGGTGTAAAGAGTTTGTGCAAAGTATAACTGTAATGTTTATGCTGTGCTGACTAGATTGGTTTAATTTTGAAATTCAGATACAACAGAACAGTCATTGTTTAATAGGCATTGTGCTATTGAATCTGTAATTCCCATTTTAAAAATTACAACTGTTTAGTTGTTTTTTTTTGAGACTTAAGAGAACATTATAACTCCAGATTGTCACTGCGCACACCACATAAACCACAGTCCAAGACGTTGCTGTGGCTAAGGATGTAGGATGCAGCTCTGAGAGTTGGAAAGTAGGGAATCTTGGCAGGCTGCTGCTCAGGAATAGGTTGTGCAGCCAAGGACACTGGGGGGTGACTCCCCACCCAGCATTAGTGTGAGTAGCTCTGGCTGCTTACCATGTCCACAGCTGAGGTTTCAGATTTGTTGTCAGCCTCTGCACCATCATAACCCCCTGCCAGGCAAATGATACTGATCAGCTGTGGGAACCACTTACAACCTCCTTGTGTTAGGCAAGGCTGGAGTCACACAGGTTGGTCCTCTTTGCTCTTGAAGAACAGACAAATGACATTTGTATCTGGCAGCTTTCCTGCACATCCTCCACTTCATTGGCCCAGCTGAGCTGCTGAAAAGAAGCAGCTATTTCATATCAAGGATTGAAGAGGTTTGGTTAGTATTTATGTATTACATAAAAAAAAACCCAAAACATACAATTTTTCATGAAAAAGCAGACTATGTGGACAGTGTCAAAATTTTAATGACAAAATAAATATAGAATGAAAGTAATATGGTAAGTTGGAAAATGTAAAATCTTCCTGGTTTTGACACCCCTTCACCGACAATTAACTCAAACAACAATACAAACATCGAGGATGTGTGGATAAAGTTACTGATGATGGGAAAGTTTGAATCAGCAGTGTCTAAGACCAAAAAGGAATGAAAGTGCAGAGTAATTGTAAAAGTATTGCCAAAAGACTTTTATTTTAGCAACACTGCTGGATATTACTATAATAAGGCACAAATTCTGGTGTAGGCATACACTGCTCAAGCCTGACAGCTTAAAAACTGACAACTCAGTTGGTGTCTTTTCAGGGAGACAATTATCAAAAAAGCTTTTTTTTTTTTTCGCATCAAGTGAGAGACTGGCAGTTAGTACCACCAGTACAGTAAAGAGTGGCTAAGTTGAACCATCAAATTTTCCCTGACCCTAATTAAAGTAAGCTCTCTTGTTATAAAATGTAAGGCATTTTTAAAAGAGAACTAAATAGAACCATTGATTTACAATATCTGGTTTAAGCAACGCGAACATTTGAAGGAAGAAAAAAATAAAGAAGAAATTATTTTCTTCTCTGCTTCTACTGGAAGTCTTACTTTGTTCATACTTACCAAATCTTTCATTCGTTATTACTGAATTCACTTTATATGATATTGATGCAATCCATATTCTTTGAGAGTTTTTCTCCTCCTCCTGCTCACTCTGTCTTTTGGAGGCATAATCTTTGATCTATGATGACAATAATTTTCACAGCATGTGCAGACAGTGACTGCAGATGAGGAATAAGTAGCATGAGCAGACGAACAGGTAATAACAATCCTCTAATCATGCAAATACGGGGTGTGTTGGGTCAAACCATGCACTTCTAAGAAATTTTGAATCCTGTGAGTGCTGCCGTTTACTACACCTGGAGCTGCAGGTGCCTCTGAGAATCAAGGACTACGTGTCCAGTGCCAGGCGCTCAGCACTGCATTCCAGCTGTTATTTCAGTTTCCCTGTAGACTGGTGGCTATACTCAGTTTTCTAATGTTCTCAAGCGAATTATTTATGTCAGGCTAGTCTCCATATTCTTAGTTCTTTGAAGAGCAAAGCATCTCTCTCTCTCAATGGTTTTGGGGAAAACCAAATACATGTTCCTTTAAGGTATTTTTTTAATGCTTTTAAACTATTCCAACAGTAAGGATTTTATTTCTGTTTTCACCATTCAGGGAGCATGGCAGGGCTGTCAGTCAAGGGTGGCAAGCTAGGATTGGGTCTCCTGAGGGAGCTGCTCTGTTCATATTACTTGTGTGTTGTCTCTTGGTACACATAGGTAGTCTTCAGATCTCCTAAGATAAAAGTTTTGTTTGATGACTTACAAAGTATCTCATTGGAAATTGTTGGCAGAACCAAAATGGGTTCCAAGTCATCCATGTTAACTCTGAGACCTTCTCTTCTCCCTTCTCTTTCCTGTGTGCAAGCCTTGTGTCTGTGACTACATCCACTACGTTACTTAACAGGGCAAGAGGGAAAGACAATTAACTTCTCAGTAGAAATGAACAGTTGTTCTTCAGGTCACACTCTCCTATGCAGAAGCTGAAGATGGAATTACATGGAAAGAAGAAATACTGTTCTGAGCCTGTAATTAAGAATATGTCTTTCCATGTGTGCACAGGGACTAAAAATCCCATTGTTAAGGCAAACTCAACTCTGGCACTCCTGAAGGTTTGTGTGCTAGGCCTCAGAAGTGCATTGATACTCTTGTAACAAACTTTTTGGCTTCGTATTCATGTATTAACTTTTAATTAAAAAAAACCCACATAGTAATTCTGTTGTGGGGTATCATGTTGTCACCTACGTAGGTCATCATCAAGGCTGAATCTCAAGATTAGCTGTACAGACTTCTGTCTCGATGTGATGGAATAACTGATAGCAATTGCAGGTTGATATTTCTGAGGCTAAGCAATGTAAGAGGATGTAACAGCTGATGTGCTGATAGGAAAAAAAAATGGTGAGACAGAACAATCTTGGGTTTCATTGCAAGCTACGTTATTTGGCACAGATTTTCTGCTTATTATCCCCAGTTGGGACTCATTCTCTCTTATCTCATCTCTTCTCTCTTATCTTGTTCAAATCCAATTTCTCTTACTTAGCCTTCTCAGTAACTCCTCCTGAACTCCTATCTTACTCACGTCCTTGTTTTGAGGTTGGAAAATTTCAGTGCACAAATAAAGTTGTGAAGAACTGAAAATAGTGTCTCACACTTCCAAGTTTCAGATGATACCAGCTTGGCTATGATACCTATCCTGTCCATAGTAAAGAAGATCCCCAGAAGTGTAACTTCATTGACTTGCAGCGATTGTCTGCCTTAAGGGCTTTTTGTTAGATTTGTTCATTCTGAAGAGACCTTTTGTATTTTTTACATTCAAATATATTCTGGGAATATTTCTTTTAAACTGTAAATTCTTAGCAGAAGCTATAGCTGCCACTGTGTGCTGTACAACACTTGTATTTCACTAGATTTTTCTAACTTGGAAATGCACAACCTGTCATACAAGACATTGGAAAGACTAAGATGTTTCTGTTCACAGACTTTCCACATCCATTTTTACTATTATCATTCAGTTATTTTAATCTACCATGAGAGGTAGAGGTAGAGTACCATGAGAAAAAAGTACTAAAATTATGTAGTTCGCTATAAACATAATCTTTCATGTGCTTACACATATGAAATATGTAAATAAATGGAAACAATTTAAAAAGTCAAGAGTTTTATGGGCTTTTTTCTCTAAATTGCACTTTCCCTTCTCTTCTGGTAAATGTTACTAATGAAAGCCAGTGGTATCATGGAACTTACTCTTTTGGAAGCTGTCACAAGTTGGAGAAGCCACTTGCTTGAAGCTTGAGTTTGAGGCTGCAAGTGGGAAGTTTGGCATGTTCTCTACAAAGCTGAATTTGAAAAATACTTATGCACTAAGGGCTGATCTCTGTAGCTTCAGAGAATACTGATGCTCCTAGCAGGTTATTTATATCTAGCTTCAGTAATTGGTGGCATGGAACCCATGGTAGCTTTAGCTTTAAATATCAGTTTGATATAACTGTGCTCTTTTTCATGGATATAGCACTTATTGTCACTGACTGGATGAAATAGGAATGATAAGGTCACTTTTCTGAAAAATATTGTATAGGTTTAGGTTTACAGGGTTGGCACCCTGTGTTTTAGAAGCTGAGGACTGGCAGCTTCAACCTGCTCTTGAATGTTAGCTGAAATTGTGTTCATGGTGGGATGCTAGGAAGTCCCCTGCTGAAGCTGGGAGCTGTGGGGGTGACTTGCCATAGAAAGTGGGTAGATCTTGAATTTCTGAGAAGAGAGTTTTTAGTGTAAGCGATGATCCTGTTCTCGGGGGGGGAAATACCTGGCAACATAGGAGTGATAGTCCTATACCAACTCTGTCAAGGTAAGTGTGAGTTACAGTTGTGACTTCCTTGGTCACAAAATCTTACTCTGTGTGTGTGCAAGAATGGCACTAAACCTGTAGACAAGTTTTCATGTTAAAGTCAGAAGCCAGAAGTAACCAGAGCCTGAAGGCTTAGTATCATCTTCTCTGCTCCATTATGTCTGCTGGGTCTTGTTTATTTGGCAATGTTTTTTGATCTTGCCTAGTAGTTGGAAAATTCTTCTGTGACAGTGTTCAGATAGCAGAGTGAGTTGTGGTTATGTTTGCAGTTTTGTTTATCTCTGCATCTGGACTTATTATACATACTGTTTTGCTGGACAGAAAGATTAAGCAGATTTGACAAACTCCCAGTTGTAACCTTATCTTTGCAGTCAGAAGCCTGCAATGCAGAATGAAATACATTATTAAGACTTGCAAAAGAAAATACTGAAGGAAAAATAAAAAGGATTAAGAAGAAATTTTTGTGCGTAATTCAACAGCTGTGTCTGCAAGTGGGCCTTGTAGTACTGCATATTGGTGTGATAAAAATACGATACTGCAGGCCCTTTTTACGAGTCTTGTATTTTGTTATGGGTGTGGTGGCCTCATTGGTTGTTTACTGTAACCCGGTGAAATCCCATTTATAAATATGTAATGACTTGCTGTAGTTAAAATAGAAAGAAGAATGAGACAGAGATGAACCTGACAGCTAGTAATTTTTAAGAATTAGCTTAATATATTGCATTTCTTATTTCCTCTGACAACTTGGTAAGTTTTCTTATAACTTAAAAAAAGCCTTCTCTCCTCCTTCTGCAAAAGACCTGTGCAAAGAAATTGGTTGTTTACTGACAAGCCTGTTAGGATATCCAAATATAGATTGGTACCAACTAGGAACCATTAAAAGTACCAATGAAATGAAAGGAACTGTAAACCAGAGAAAAATCTTATCCATAATATCTTGTAATTCTCTTTGCTCTTGTAGTACCAACAGTAGGAAAAAGTTTTTGAATAAAAGTGTCATGTTAATTATAAGATGTGTTTGGTTAAAATAGCTTCTTGTTCCAACCATAAACCTAGTAGTGTCCAATTGTTATAAATGGGATTACTATAAATTGACCTTTTGGTTTCTTTTTTATTTCCTCTTTCTTTCCTAGCAGACAGGAAGTGTGAATTAATTGGCTCTAGAGCCAAGTGATCTTTATCTGCCCTTGGGATAACTAAACCTTTATTTCTGAGGCTTTTAAAGTCAAAGAAAAATTTACACTAGTGTTTAAGAAGCCTCATGAAAGCCTACAGAAGCCTGACTGAATCTATGAAAAAAACCCAAAAAACAGGACAATTGTTAGAAGTTTTATACCAAAACCTGGGTGAAAAAGCACTGACACTTTACTCTCAAATGACTCTTTTTGACAGAAGCTCATATAGAGCTCTGCTGTGATACTGTTACTGGCACTGAATAATACATTTCTTCTCAAGGAGTCCCATTTATTTTGACCAAGTGTCTACCAGGTGGGTGCAGAATAGGGTGCAAGGGGGAGGTTTTGGTTCTAGCAGCTGTAGTCAGGTGCGAGTGGAACTCAATTTTGTTGTAATCCTGCTACCTGTGAAAGTACTTTGAAGGCAAGTATGTCTCAACATGAGCTTAGAGTGGCAAGATCTGATTAGGTGAGGAGTGGCAGAACTGCTTCCTGATTAATCAAGCAGCTAAGGCTTCTTTGAGGTGTTGATTCATGAAAACCTTGAACACATAATTCATTTTACTTGGACTTCTGGAGTGTGTATGTGAGCTAGTACTTTGACTCTTCTGAATGCTTACCTCAATCTGGGCCTATTAGGGGTGTATATCCATTTTTCACTGGTTTATGGCAAGTGCTTTTTCTTAATACAAGTGAAGAAAAGAATAAAAAATCTTGTTTGGAAGAAGGCAGAGTATGCCCTCATGGTTCATTGCATCGATGGGATTCTCAAAATTTATGCTTGAGTGTGTCACTGCTCTTGAAAACTAATCTGGTAAGCAGTGTACGATGTTTGAGTTTTTTCTTTCCCTCTTTTTGTGTGTGGTGTGTAGTTTTAATTGGCCTTCTGAGGAACTGGAAGGCTTCTTCATCCTGGCCATGAATACTTTCCAAGGTTTGGCAGCTAAGCTACTTCTGAGAAACAAAAAAAAGAAAAAGAAAAAAAAAAGACCTGGCTTAGAAATACTCATTCCAGCTCTTTCATATGGCATTTATTCATTATGGCCAACATCCAGGACAAAAACAGCACATACATTAATCAGGCTAAAGAAATAATGTTTTGCTTGCCAGCCACATGGGTAAAACGACTGTATTACATAGCATTTCTGGTGAGATAAGCTGTTTGTCCACGTTCTTGAAAAGGGTATAAATGTTGTTCAGGAAAAAATGGATTTATTTAAAAGGTTACATTTTGCATTAAGGCAGTTAGAGGAGAAGAGCCTCACCTGACAATCTTACTTGCTTCTCATAATTGCATTAATGAGTAATTTGTATGTTCTTCTCCTCTGCTATACGGCCTTGCTGTTTTCCACAGCTGACTTACAGTAGCCTTGTCCCCTTGCTTTTTTCTCAGACTCTGCACTCTAATGTTTATGTACTGCTTATTAAATGTTTATTGAACATCTCAAAGGGAATATTGTTCAAATATGATAATAAGTTGCTGGGTGCACAAGCTTTTCTTTCAGGTCGCCTGAAGAGCTTGAGTGTCTGAAAACCTGCTAGCTGATTTTTATCCCTCCTGCATTCTTTAGCTAAATAAAGAACATTGTTTCCCTCTATGCCTTGCTTAAATTCAGACCTTCATGTTGCTTCTGTTATAGTAGTACTTTAGCCCTTAACAACACTATAGACTGTAGCAACACTAAAGGTTCCTTCAACATGTGAGTAATATAAAATATCTGTATGTTTTCTATTTTTGTGATGTGCTGACAGAGGAGAATAATGAATAAAGAATGTGGTTCTGTTTGATGTTAACATAGGTTTAAGTAAGAGTGTATACAGCTGATGCTCTTGTATCCTTAGATTTGTGTTGCAATTAGCATATGTATGTTTGAAAGTTCAAAAAGATCTGGATACCAATGTTCTTAAGTACCTCTGAAGAGCCTTCTAATTGTGTTTCATGGAGATTAATGGGTTAATATGCGTCATTCCTGCAATATTTTGATTCCTTCCTAGAATCAGAATTCTTGCCTGCTTAGGGGTGGAGTTAAAGAATGAAAGGTAATAAACCTCTTGGAGTGACAGCAAGGTGTTTTATGTGACAGTAGGGAATTGACAAGATTTCTTTTGAAGTTGACTTTTGTAAAGTATGGAAAAGGTCTGATAGCAGAATCCAGTTAATAATGGTAAGTCATCATTTCAGCCACCATGCTACTACTATCACTTAATTTCTTTTTCTATAGTCTCTTACCTGAGAACTGGTCTGTAACACGCATAAATATAGACAAATACCTTTGGATAAGGTGATGATGTCTTCAGGGTCAAAGTCCTTGTAACGGGGCAATGGTTCCACAATCATTATTACCAAATATACGTGCAAGCAGATCAGCCAGCAATAAAAATTTGATCCAGATCATGCAGTGATGCACAGTCCCATTTCTGTCAATTTAGTCAAAGTACAAGGCAGCAAAAAAGCATACATCTTTGTTTATGTCAGCTTCAGGAGGACAGAAGATACTTGATGCCACATAAATCTTTCTGATAAAAAAAGCTAACCTGCCAAAATTATTTGAACAAATTTGAATTTGTAGCATTCATTTATGCTGTGTCATTTTTCTTTCATGTGACCTCAGATTTTCTGATCCAGTACAGGGAACTCGAAAGTCACACTTAATATATCATTGAACCATGACACAAGATGCTTCTCATGCAGATTTTAGCTAGTCTTTTTGAAGTTAGTCTTCTGTATGCCATACCAGGTAAGAGAATTACACCTCTAAAAGATATGGGCAGAGTGAACATGAAGGAAAATGGACAGGAAGCTTTTTTATCCACATTTCAAACTTTAGGGTTGGGTGTTTTTTCATTTTCCAGCCTTTACAATTTAGTAGGGGAAGATCTGCCTTTCTCCCCTTTTCCTTCCTCTACTTCTCATTAGTCCATAGTCTTGGCCAACAAATTTATTATTTTATTCTGCAGTTTTACACATAAAGCATTCTTTGTGCTTTTCCACAAATGTTACCTATCACAACATTTTGCTCCCAAATCTAGCAAAATAAAGTGTGTATGAGTTGCTAGTGAGTTTTAGTTTTGGTGGCAAGATGAGCAAGAAACATTTTAACATCCCGTTTGCAATTCTATCATGAAGAAAACAGTTAAAACTCTTAAATAAATGTAAAATAGTAAAGTTTTTATTCGGTGTAACTCCAAAGGATCTATGGAAATCTAGCATGGGATTTAATTTTTAAAAATGAAGATTCTGAGGATGGGATGTGCCTTTGTCAATTGAGGGGAAATTTGAGGTGGACTGAATATGGAAGGAAGTTGGGTTCAAGTTTAGATTTGAAGTGGCTGTTGTTGCTGTTTGATTGTAATGATAATACTGAACAGTGACCTGTTTTGGGCCCTCCTAAGCCCCTTGGCACAAGCAGATCAATGGCTGAGTTCTCATCTGAAAAACTTGCCAGACTGCTTTGGCAGCTTCCTTGACATCACACATTGAACTCTTGTACTAAAACACTGCCTGGCTTTACAGTATTTATTTCCTGCCCTGGACAGTAAATTATTATATTTAGTCTTAATGCTTGTGAATTAACGGAGAAATAATTATTTTGGGCAAAGCAGAGACTGACTGGGCCTTAATGCACTAAGAAACAATCCACTGCAAATGGAGAAACAGTGGAACAAAAGGTGCTGTTGTCATCATTTGACTTGTTTTTGAAGTGACATTAATAACTAAACATGGGCTATCTGTTCAATATATAAAATGGCTTTTGGAAATTGCCTCCTGTAGTTTACAGTACTGTTTAATTTTGATGCAGCTCTGAGGTGGGAGGATGATGGTGAGCCTGGGTATTGCTACATCTTGACAACTTGAAACATTGGCCTGTGTTACATAAATATAAGAAGAATATAAATTTATTTTAAAAGCCCTAATTTATTCCAGCCAGAGGAATCCCCAGTGAATAATTGTGCAATTAAAATCCCCTTTTTATCATAATACACCAACCCTTTGTCCAGTAACTTGTCACATTAATTTAATTAAAAAACAGTCTTAAAAATTTACTTGTCTGCAATTGAAAATGAGTAATCCCTTGAGATGGAAGCAGTAGTTAAACATGAGTTCAGGCTAAAATCATTCTCCCACATTAATGTGTATTACAGTGTATTAATTTAGAGAGCAAGTTCCATAGATGACTGATCATTGATGTTTATTATTATTACATTATAGTAATCTTTGTTTAGTCAATAAACATTTACGCTGAGTCAAGAAATGGTGGTGTAGTGTGTCACATTGCAGCCACTTATCCATGTTCAGATAATTTTGTCCTAATGATACAGCAAGCATACATGGCTTTCTGTTAATTGGTTGTACATTAGGAACTTTTTTTTTCCTGAATGTGCTTGCAGTGTGCCAGATGAAAAAGTGGATGTGATAAGAAAATAGCTGCACTGTTTCAGAAAACAAAGGAGTATTTCCAAAACCTCTTTGCTAGTAATGAGTAGAAATAGTCCCCTTTCTTTACTGCTTTCAGAACTGGGAATGGCTGGTACATACAGATATTTATACACAGTAGGGCTTCAATTTTTATTTCAGTTTGACATGCTTAATTCTTCACATACACAGATTTTTGACTCCTTCCAGCAGAGAAGGTATGGCAGAGCAGGGGGAAGAGACTGTGCTTACGTATTTCATGGTCAACGAAACGACAATGCATCACTGGTTTCCCAGTAGAGAAGGAAAACTAGTGGTGGTCAGTCTAGTAGAACTTGCAGGTCCAAAGTATAGTCTGCTCTGCTTCCCTCTCTGCTCCCATCCTGCAACAGAGGTGATCACAAGCATGATAGAGGCAGGCAAGTTGCAATAAACTTTGGGATTGGACATAGTATATAACTGTGCTAAAATGTTTTCTCAGGTGAGTGAGGTCTGCATGACAGCTTGTAGTCCAGAGTTAGCTCACAGAGGAAAGGAGTAGAAGAGTTGGATTTACGCATCCTGGGTGGGTTGTTTGTGGCCCAGGCCATCCTGTAAAGGATGTCCCAAACCTCAACACAGCCTGTGCCACAGGAGGGCTGTGCTCGTGCTGCACTAGGCAGTAACCCTGTACTTTCATATCTCTTTCTCACTGCAGCTTCTGTGCTAATTTAGGTAATTATGTTCTGAATTTTTCTTACATACAAATGTGTGTATGCGTAAATTGTTCTCCCCCTAGGTTCTCTCTGAGAGGAAAAATCATTCTATCCAACAAAATGGAAATTTCTCATTCCAGGAGTGTGCTACACAGTGTTTACCATCCTCCCTGCTGAGAATTCACTTTCTTGCACAGTGTAGCAAATGTTGCTTTATCTATTTTATAAACAGTGGATGTTTGCTTTAAATGAATACAGTATTGGTTAAAAATTACCCAGCTGATGGCATCAGAAATTGAAGTCTGATTGATCTGCAGAACAATGAGAGCAACGAGGCTGGTGAAGGGACTGGAGGGACAGTCTTATAGGGAAAGTCTTATAGGGAGAGGCTGAGGGTGCTGGGGTTGTTTAGCCTGGAGGAGACTCAGGGGGGACCTTATCACTCTCTACAACTACCTGAAGGGAGGTTGTAGTCAGGTGGGGGCTGGGCTCTTCTTCCAGGCAACCAGTGACAGGACAAGAGGGCACAGCCTGAAGCTGCGGCCAGGGGAGGTTTAGGTTGGATATTAGGAAGCACTTCCTCACGGAGAGGGTGATTAGACATTGGAGTGGACTTGCCAGGGAAGTGGTGGAGGCACCGTCCCTGGATGTGTTCAAGGCTGGATGTGACACTTAGTGCCATGGTCTAGCTGATGTGGTAGTGTTAGGTCATAGGCTGGACTTGATGATCTTAAAGGTCTTTTCCAACCTTGGTGATTCTGTGATTCTGTAACAAGTAGTATGTAGGCACCACCTGTCTTCCTTCAACATTAAGAAATTTTTGATCTAAAACCAGGTTCGAACCAAAAGTGGTTTAAGAGGATGCTTCAAAATTCCATTTATCATCTTCGATAAAAATGCTTAACCTTTCTGTTACATTACTGGTCTCTCCTATCTTTGCTGCTATACATCCATCTGGTGGACATGGAGTTTGCTGGTAACTTGGTGATGAAAATTATTTGTGTACCAGGTTATTGAGACATTCACCAAACTCTGTATCATAAATGAAAACTGTTGCTAAGAAAATTATAATTCTGGTTGCCATTGTAAGTGTAAGCACTAACGGAATACAAACAAACACATTTACTCATTCAGTAAGGTTTCATCATTAACAGTTCCAGCAGAAAATACATAGTAGGATGAATTCTTTAGCCTTAATAATTTAGGAAGATGTACAAAAAAAAAAAAAATCCACCTGTAAGTTTCAGACAGAATTCTGTTCTAACAAATATCAGAGTAGCATTAAGAAATGTAGTGGACTAAAGAAACACCTTTTCTGCAGTTATGGGGTTTTCGTTCTCTTGTTCCTGGAGGGTCTGCAGCCTTGGAGGTTCAGTTATTCATGTGCAGCCTGAGAACTTGAAATCTGATTGTGCTGGGAGTGGGAGAGATGAGAAAGGAGAGAACTTCAGGCAGGAGAACTTGGACACAAGCAAAGCAGAGGGTTGTGTTAACCAGCAGATTTGGTGGTGGGTACAGGTGAAAAATTATGCACAGGGGAACTAAGCCACAGTGAAGGAGCTAGGGAGAAGGTAGAAAACACAAGAATCATGGGGGAAGGGAGAAGAAAGAGGAACAAATGGGAAGCCCAGACAGAATTAAAAAGCAAGAATTTGTGGATGAGAAGACAGGAAAACAAAGTGAGAGGAGTTAAAGGAGGAATGAAGAGCCACTTGAATGGGCACTACAAAGGACGACTGAAAACAGTCATGGAGGGAACAGTAAATAGCAGGTTGCTGACTCTTCCTTCTTCTCATTGCTAGCAAGGATCAGGTTTAATAGAGTTAGCATTTGGCTGAACAGAAGACAGGATTATCCCATTGCATCCCATCTTGAAGAGGGAGTGTTAAAAGGGTGTAAGCACAAAAAGCTAGGGACAAGTTGCCAGCAAATATTGACATCACAACCAGAGCCCCGAGACCTGAGAGCAGTAATGCCTGGGAGTAAGGAAGAAGAATTTGGGTGCAGGCTTTTTAGGGGGGAGTCATGCACTGTGGGGTTCCAATACCCATAGCAAGCTGTCCACAGTAATTGCTCGTACAAGTTGAGACACCAGGCATGATTTCTGCTGGTGCTAGACTATGCCTGGTGACTCTGACATGAAATGTTATTTTTTTGTGGCTGAGATTTAAGGTGCTCTGGGTGGGCCAGGTGTTGGAAGAAGAAAGCCACGTTTTCATGTGGCTTCAAAACTCCAAAGAAACAGAGGGATTCAGGTGTTTGGGGGATTGGGTAATTAAAAAAACTATGTTTTAGTATTTATCCAGGAGTAGATACTGAAAAAAAAAAAAAAAGCTGCCTGAACTTGGGCTTCTTTTCAAGTTAAGAACAATATGTACCATCACCAAGTAAATGCTGTTCTATTTTCCAAGCACTGAATAGAATGAGCCTAGTAGAAAATTGCTTTCAGAGAAATCAGTGCTGTTTCATCAGTGTGTAACTTGGTATGATAGAGCACAGAGGCTCATGACAGGGAGACTGTCTTCCTTTCTTTCTGATTTCTAAGGCTGTGTCTCACTCCATTGCAGGAATTAACCTTTGTGTGTGTTGCTTCTCTGATCATTATATGAAAAGAAGCTTAAAATCCCCCAAGCTAATATGATATAGAAAGGATATAGTCTTTGTTGGGATCCTTTTTAAGGCCATATGCATTTAATTTTTATTTTTAACATAATATTTTTCATCTTAGCCTTAAAACCAGGTAAGTTCTTACATTATTTCTGGGACAGAACAGAGATGCTACTACACAGTGTTATTTTGTACAGACATGGGCAGTTTTAACCATTATAAATCTTTACTCTTTTTGTTAATTCTGAAAGAACAGAGGTGCCAAATTAACATGTAAGAACCCAAATCACGTTAAAATTTATGCAAAAGTTTAAAGCTGAACAGTTGCAGGAGTATTTCTCATATTTAGCTTTAAATTGTAGCATGACATCTTTGTGTGTTAAGTGGTATGGAAATCAATTTATATAGATGCAATTAAGGATAGCAATTATCCGTTTAAAGTTGATGGAAATATCCATACATAGTTGGATAACCTTTTGCAAACTTGCATCAAACTGTTCAGAATAATACTTTTCTAATTGTAAATATGAATTTACCAACCTGTATCTCATCATCCTTAATTTTTTTTTTCAATTTGCTGAATTATTTTTTCCTTTGAAACTAATTTTTAATTGAAACTTGTGCTAAAAATGTTTTGACATTGCTGAGAAATGTGGCCAGTTCTAGGAATTAGTGTGTGTTTACTGCAGCAAAAATCAATGGAGCTTGTTACAGTAGTAAAATTAATTTGGGATTAGAGCCCAAATGCAAAATTTAATAAAATTAAGGCTGTTTAAATTTTCCTGTATTTCAGGGTTTGATGATGCTTCTCATCAATTTTGGTGTGTGGAAATAATACTAGAATATTTACTTTTCCAGGCTGCACAGTATTTTCATTTTGAAAAGGGTATTTTAGTTCTGTGCAAAACTGCAAGTGCAGCTTTGCTTGCTGCATGCAAAGCCTGGCTATGCAGCTGGCATCCTTGCATGGCTGTGAAGTCCAGGCTTTAGGGTGAACCTGTTGGAGGAAAAAGCTGATCTGTGAAGAGGTGGTGGGCAATAAAGGAACACTGCCATTAACTCTACTGCTTGTATTACTTGGGTGTACAACTGCTCTGCTGCTGAACCAGAGTTTCCTTTTTAAAGGTTAATCCATGAGTTGTGTATGTGGAAATACAGTAATCTTCTTGATTTTATTTATTCTGTCACAAATATCAGCCTAGGTTGTGGCATTCCCGCTGAGTAGCAAGGCAGGCTTCTGACATAAGTTGAACGAGACCCATATCAGTCCCTAAAATAAAAGAGGCCCAAAGAACCATGATCCTGGATGCTATCCCTGGCAGTTGCTTGTTTTAGTGTCTACTTCCCATGCATTGTCTAGCTGATTTTTCACCAATGTATTGCCATCAAAGAACAGTAGGTCAATAAAGAATATAATAGAATCATAGAGTAGTTTGGGCTTTGAAGTTCATCTAGTCCATCCCCACTGCAATCAGGAGGGACATCTTCAACTCAATCAGGTTGCTCAGAGCCCCATCCAACCTGACCTTGAATATTTCCAGGGATGAGGCTTCTGCCACCTCTCTGAGCAAGCTGTTCCAGCATTTCACCACCCTCATTGTAAAAACTTCTTCCTTAAATCTAATCTGAATCTACCCTCTGCCAGTTTAAAACCATTACCCTTTGTCCTATCACTACAGGCCCTGCTAAAAAGTCTGTCCCTATCTTTCTTATAAGCCCCCTTTAAGTACTGAAAGACTGCAGTATGAAAATGAAAATAAATAATGTCAAATACCTGCAACAAACACTAATCAAGAACGTGGACTTAGGTTTTGGTAGACCTTGTGTAGGAAATACACTGAGGGAAATTTGTATTTAGAACAGACAGCCTATGGGAAGGAAAGCAGGATGCTTTGAATGTACTTCTCATTAGTACATTATGCGCTCAGATTAAATGTTGCTGTGTTTATAAATTCCATAGCAAAGTTACTGCAGTATTATAAATAACAAAATAACCTTGTGAAATCACTTTACCTGGTCTTGTAGATTATATCCCTTAGCAAATATTGGGTGTACACAGAATTCTCATCCTATCAAAATATAAGTTGCAGACTGATGTGACATGGTGAGCTGTGTCACACCTTTTAAAAGTAACAATATCAGTGGAAGGCAAGAACATTGGAGGAAAAAAAACCCAAAAAACCACAACATAAGACAAACCACACTATTTAAATTTGAAGAAGAACATATCGGACAGCTGAGTGAACAAAAAGAATAGGCATCAAAGACATCTGCTCCTTGACAAATGTTGGGAGGAATCCCTTGCCTTTGTTTGGGCTATCTGTAGATGCGAGTTCATTATCCAGCAGTTCTGCGTGTGTGACTGCTCTCATTTTCAATAAAGTAATGCTCTTTTAGGGTTGTCAGTAAGTAATAACCTTGCCTGTGGAGGGATATAGGATGTGGTAGTTTGTAAAGTACTCCCAAATTTCTATTCTTAATGAAAGGCTTTGTAGTTTGGCTCTTTTCAGGGCTTTTTTTACTGCCTTTTTGGTGGCGTGAGGGGGGGGGAAGGCACTAAATCTGTCAGTTTACTAGAAACGGTGATACGTGGCATGGAACGCTATTAAGGAGATTATGTTATCTCCTAGGAACAGACAATGCTGCGGTCAACGGGAAATCAATTTCTGAGGGTGCTACAGTAAATTTGTCTTGTAACTGGAAACTTTCTAATTGCTGCCCCAAGGGAACAGTAAGCTGAAAAGCAGGCAGATGGTTTCTTCCCTATTTCCCTTCTTTGATTCCATCTGAATTATTTCTAGCTTCCTAGGAACTTTGTGCGTTTAACATTTGCAAATGTTTTAATGTTATCATAGTTGCTCTCACTTGTACAGTAACTTTCCTGTTCAAAAGCCAGATGTTTTTCAGCAGGTTTTGAGAGATAACTTAAATCTCTCCTCTTTAGATCGAGCCACTACTTCCAACTATAGCATTAGCAATTAGTAGGGAGGAGAAATTGTTTTCTATTCAATGCTCTGCAGCAGGATTTTTAAATTTTTTTTTTCTTCAAGCGGGGGCTCAAGGAGATAGCTTCTTTTTTTTCTATTCCATCAATTCATTGATGCTTTCATTACATTGTCAGAAAAACATTCTAGTTAGGGTTTTATTTGTGATTTACAGTTAAAATTCTGTAGGATAGAAAGGCCTGGTGTAAATAGGTACTTTAGAAGGAAGGTAGTGCCTCATTTTCTTATAAGAGCTTTGGGAAATATTTGGCTGGGATGAAGTCTGTGAAGATCAGATTTCTTTAATATTGGTTTTCTTTGTTCTGAAAGTTTGGCTGAATGCAGGTGGTAATCTATGACAACAAAATCGAAAAACCTAAGAGAAAAATAAGTCACAAAGAGTTTATTGTGGTCAAGTTTCAGCTTCAGCGAAGAGCAGGAAGGCCTGCGTGAAACACTTGGTGGAGTTGGAGTCTAAGAGGTTTGAATAGAAGTGTGAGCTGCAGCTTAGAGCCCCTTGAAAACTTCTCAGTATCATTACATTCGTACAAAATGTATTCATTTTTTTTAGGAAAAAGTTGGAAGGAAATTGTTCAGATAAGGTAGAAGAAGTCAGCTTTCTTTGTTTTGCAACTATTCTTTGCTTCAAAAACATTTTAAAACATTGTTTTTTCGAAGTACTTTCGTACTATTTATTCCTGACCATCACAGATACACATGATCAGATAATATACCAAGTACTTATGAGCAAACTACATTAATTACTAAATCATCTACAATACATGTCAGAAATTAGTTGCTAAAAAAAATGCATTATGACACTAGTTGCTAATTGTTAATTTTAGAAATGCCTAAATACCACTCAGAATAATAATAAACAAATTAGTTACTGGTAGGAATATCAATCACTAAGTATTTTTTTAGTCAGAATTTTAGAACAATAATGGAATTATGTTTTTGAACACCATGTGGTAAAATTAACATGAACTGAAATATATCTGGCCCAGAATTGCTTCCATTTTCCAAAGAAAATTGTTGCTCAGTGAGAAATTGCATCATTTTCTCTTTTGATCTTAATGGGACTTTTCCCTGCGCAAGTGTTTTTAAATTGAGAGCTTCCTGTAAATTGAGATAATTATTCTCAACAAGAAATAAATGTTATAAAATAGTTGGTGTTTGAAAATCTTCAAAGTGGTGGAACCATGTTCATATTTTTTCTGCAGTGGAGCAAGTTACAGAAATGCATTGGTGATCATTACTATTACATTAGCATCAGATTCGTGAAAGATTTTGAAAATACATGGAAAAGCTTCATTAGTCACAGAAGCTCTTTTAAATGTTATGATCGGAGCTGTAGTCATACAGTGGAATGCAAATTTGTTTTGCCTGTATAAACTGAAACCCAAAGGATAGACTTTGCATTAGCTGGGGAGAGCCTGACTACACATTTAGTAGCTGTGGTCACTCTAATGACTAATCCCTCCTCAGCAAAATAGGTAAACAAAATTAAGCAGAATTTTAGTTTTGTTGATGGGCATTCTGTTTCTGGAAAACTACTTGTATGTCCCTTGTCTGGTTAAAAATAAGAACAAAGAAAAGGATGGTATCTAGCTTTGATTTGTGGGCCTGGAATAAAACTCCTTAACCTACTTGAGCTTTGGGATGTATAGCAGCAAGAGGAAGACTGTCTGTTCTTGTTTGGTTTTAGCCCAAAATAATTTCCCAGTTTCAGTGCTTTGAAACAGCAATACAATATCTAAGCTCTTGGCAGGGGAGAAGAAAATGCTTGTATATGCCTTGTCTGAACAACCAAGCCATAAAATGTGCCTGTTTTCTTTTTATTTAACATGCTTAAATGAAACCAATCTGGTATAAAACAGGGATTTTAAGTTAAATTAAAAGCAGAGTATGAAAATCTCGATTTCTTTCTCACCTCCAGACCCGAGCCTTGTTTTTTAATTTAAGGGAAGTACTCTTATTGCTGCTTGGAGCAGCTGCTTGGGGAAACAGATCTTCTAAATTGTAGTCTTCACTCCTGATGCTCACTTTGGGTATGTTACTTAGTATTCTGTTTACAAAGCACTCCTCAGAGTGTTTGACAAAAAGCAGTGATTACGTACAGGAAGTGCTGTTTTTTCAGTTTTTTATATGTTAATGCCCACTCGAAATTTTCATGAAGCTCTTTCATGTGAAATGTGCAGTATAAAATGTTTCCTCTAATAAAAATTAAAACTGCTAGCAAGCGACTTTGGTGTGAGCATGTGGAATATGTATCCTCTTCATCAGAAAAATAAAATTTTGACAGAATTAAGGTGGTGTATATTGTTTCCAGAAGTGAATTAATCTGCATTTCTGGTGTTTATCATTAAAAGTCTGTAAATATTGTTTAAAAAACACCCCCCTCCCCCAATAAAACCGCATCAATTTGTTGAAAGTCTTGTTATTCTACATAGCTTTTAGTTTTTTATCTGGTGTTTTAAAATGTTTCTATAGTACTCTACGCTTTAAGCAAATGGTGCCTAAATGCAGGTGAGCTGATTCGTCCACAATAACTGGGCAGCAGAATTTTGGGATGATAGTGGTTGTTTTCTTTTTTATGTCTGTATAGCATGTAAAATATGCCACATTGTGATGACTGCTGCTTTTGTTTATTTTTGTAGGGTTGACCCAAGGACCATTTCATCCTGCAAAAATCAGTTAGCAAGATCTGCATAGACTTCTTCCAAAGGGAAACATGTCTGAAATTGACTACGAGAAGTTAGCTGAAATAGGTAAATATGTTTTATTATACTTCAAATGGCATATGTGTAGAGTTACAGGTGATTGAAGAGAGTGCCTTCAGTAAGTGAGAGACCTCCACCAACATTTTGCAATACTTCTTAGAGCAATCCAATATGAGTTACAGCCACTGTACTGATGTGTACCCTATTAAAGCCATTAAGGATTGAAGGTTAGTTTAATACATGCAGCTTTTATGAATTATTGGTAGATGTTCCTAGTGCAATTCGAGGCTATTGGAATATCACCATCATCACATATTGTGGTGCAAATGGGAGTCATTTCTCCAAACAGACAAGTATTGAATGAGCATAGAAATTGCTATATTGCATGTTATCTCCAAAGGTGTTAGTCAACCTGAGTAATACAACCATGGCATTAGAAGCCTCATTATTTTGAAAGATCAGTGTTACATTTGTTTTTTGTCTTGAGTTTTTAAGCGTGCCAGGCTGAACCCAGAGCAAGAGTCTTCCAGAGCATGCTTTTTCCCACCCCCCCACCCCCGCCACCTCAGTCTCCCTTTCCCTGTCCTTCACCTTAGCTCTGATTTCTCTGTCATTATTTCAGCAGCAGTGGGCTGGCCTTTTTATTCCTAGGGCCTAATTCAAAATCCACTGAATGCAGTTTTACCCTCAGCCTTGACAAGCTCTGGATCAGGCTCCTCCTGTTGTCTCCTAGACTGGGTTGAACTGTGATAACACTGTGTGTGGTAACAGATGAT
Organism: Hemiprocne comata; assembly: GCA_020745705.1. Lineage (NCBI taxonomy): Eukaryota > Metazoa > Chordata > Aves > Apodiformes > Apodidae > Hemiprocne > Hemiprocne comata. The sequence continues at coordinate 77,077,260 of CM036586.1, forward strand.
CCTCTGCGATAGCTCATGGGGCAGGGCAGTAAACTTCTCTATCATTAGAAGAAATAAAATGGAGCTGAGATCTCCCTCAGTTTGGAGCAATGAATCTTCTTTTTTATTTTGTTTATTACAAAATATGTCTTGAGCTCCAGTCTTCTTGTTCATTCATTAAAAACAATTAATAGGAAATTTGTAACAAAGTTACAAATCCTTACCCCCACTTTTTCAAAAACCTGTCTGTTTTTCTGCCTAATACAAAATTTTTAACAGAAGGATTTAGCCTCTGCCTCTCTCTGTACCAAAGGCTGTAGTTAACATACTGGTTGTTTCTGTTGTGTTTAACCTGAACATACATTTCTTTTTAATAAAGCCTGTTAAGTTTTGGTGGATGATGGTAAATGGTTCACAGCTCCTGCTTCATATCCTCACAGACTAGCATTTTCTATTTCTTTTTCTCTCCCCCCCCTTGCAAGTTCTTATTACTTTAGGTGGTTACAGTGCTCAGACATGAAAAAAAACCCACAAAAAAGCTAATAAACAAATAATATTTTACTTGTTCTGAGTTTTAACATGACCTAAATATTTTAAAAAGGAAAAAGAAAACAGTGAAATTCATATACTGCATTATGTTTGTATTGTTCCCTGCTCTTGGGACAAAAAAAAAATTATTTCAAGTGAAGAAATACTTCTCCAGTTAAGGTTAGTGTAGCTTTTTAAATATGATAGACTTTTAAACAGCAGAAAAGTACACAAGTTGGAGAGAATAAGAATTTAAACTTTTTTGTGTGTAGGAAGAGTACTCTGATGGTGCATTTCTAAAGGCAGATATTTTTTCCCCTATAGGACTGCTGATTTATTTTTCTGAGGAGGTTTTAATGTGAATTCAGGCATAAAGAAATGTAACTGTAGTGTAGTTGTTCTTGTCTCCTCTTTGCCTTTGAGAAGCCCAGCCATCAGTGGCATTTTTTATCCTTGTGAAATGCATTTTTGGTACAAATCACGTTAAAAATAAAAATGAGACAATAAAGCTTTCTTGTGGCTGTTTATAGGATAGAAAGATACTGAGAAACTGTGAGTGGGAAGCATTCTGAAATATTTAGTAAGAATTTTTCTCTAACACTCATTAGCTACTGCCACATAAATCTGGCTGAAATCAGTACTTAATATATTCTCACTGCCTTAGTGTGTCTTGTGTGGTGGACAAGGCATATGAAATACGCAAATGAGTAGAAGGCAAAATTTTGTTGCAGTACTTTTTTAAAGTGGCACTAATGTTATAGATAAAACTGTTAATTCTACCTTATTAAAACTTGCATGATAAAAAGAGAGGTTTGATGTACAGGTGGTGGTGCACCTTATCAGAACACTAATTTTTCTCTTAATGTGTGCTTTTTCTTCTCTTAAACCACCAAGACACTCATGTGTTAGTGGGTCAATTTATGTCATTCCTGTCAGTTTCTGGAAAACATTCATTTAAATAGTGTGAAAACATTAGTTACAGTAATTATCCCACAATCTGTATTAATTTGGATGTGTACTTGGGATCAGCTCTTCTTGAACCTTACAACATTTTGGACAGAACTTGGGGAAAAAACCTCTCAAAACAAAACAAAAAACCCTGGAATAAGATCGATTGACCTTGTGCTGCTCCTTTCAGTGCAGAGTAGATTCTAATTCTAGGATCTAGTCCAGAGCCAGCTGAAGGTGGGGGGAGGATGCCCATTGATTTTACAGGGCTTTTGAACAGACTTTTACACCTTTGCTTGGCCTCTAGCTGGAGGATGTATTGGATGGACATTTGACTACTTTGCCTATTGCAAGATCAGAACATTACAGGATTTCAAGGAAACAGTGGATTTTAAGGGAGGTGAGATGGAGAGTTGTTTGCACTTTGCTACCTTTTGCAAAGTGATAAGTGTGCTCTCAGAGAGTGTTCACATGGGGGTGTTCACGTGGAATAGCTGTCAGTGCACATGTTAGCGTACTGAAACTTTGACTTCTCCACTTGAACAACCTTGAAGTAAAAGGCAAGAAGTTGTAGATGGATAAAAAAAGCAGATTGTGGGAATGTAGGAAATGATGAAACATCACCAGAAGTCATGATAGCACGGTCACAGCTTGCCAGCTGTCCAGTCATTGTCAAGATTTATGTGAGCATCATAGCAGAAAATAAAGAGGAAATGAAGGTAGCTTTGAGGTACTGAAGGGTTGCTTTTCCACACATGAGAAAGGACCAAGAGAAGTAAACTCTTCTGAAACTGCAACAACTAAAAAATAACAAAATAAAAACAATAAAAAAGCCTGTGTCTTTGTTCAACTGAGCTAAAATTCAACCCTTCGATAATGTATCAGAAGGAAAAGTTTTTATTTGTTTGTTAGCACTTAAGCATTCTTCGTTGTTCCTTTAGAACTGCAAAAAGATGAAGCAGAAGATACACAGTCAGAACAGGAAGAAACGCTTGTCTCTCCTCCACTTGAGGATCCTGAGTTAAATATCAATCACCCTTACTATGATGTTGCAAGACATGGCATCATTCAGTTAGCAGGTATGTTAATAAAAATGCTACAACTTCACGCTTACTAGACCACTTACCACATTTTTCTTACTGTACTCCTCAAGGTGGTGCACAGGAATCACGTTGATGCTCTCAGCCTTCATCCTGAAAAGCAGCTGAGTAATAATATGTGAACTCAGTGCTTTTCTATGGATGAATTATGAGCCAAACTTTTGAGCTTAATTTTGCTTTAAAATGCAACTATAGCAATATATTATAATCTGAGGCCTAACTGTGGCTGTAACAGATCTGTACTTTATTTGTGATGAGCTATTTTGTTTTCTGAATAACCTGAAGTGTTGTGTAGCCACATGTAATAATTTTTCTAGTCTGCCTGGAAGGGGCGTACAACTGTGAAGAGGTATGGATTACTGTAGAAAAACTAATAAAAGGCAGAAAGTAACTGTTAATGTGAATGTTAACTGCATCCATCACCTGACTTTCTGTTGTGACGTGGAGAAAAGCTATGGATACATAGCATATTTGAATGCTGGAACATTTAATGTTTACAGTTATTTATTTTTAAAACATTCTGGCGATATATAAGACAGGCATGCATATTTCTTTTATAAAAGCACCTCTTTAAAGCATGCATGGCATATTTTTTCCTTTAGGCTTATTTTTGGCATCAGTATGCTTGTTAAAATAGCATTAAATAATTAAATTAAATTAGCATTAAATTAAAATAGCATTAATAATCACAATCCTGAACTAAAGAACTGTATACAATAAGAAACAAATAGTGGTACTTAACACTGATCATCCTAACGAACTGTGAGATTGTGTTATATTGTGCACGCTTTTTGTACTTCTTACTTCAGTGAGCCTAGATTATGATTTTTCAGGAAAATTATGAATTCAGGTTGTGCATATGTACCTTCCTGAATTTAAGCTATAGACAGGGTGTCATCCAGGTGAATATGAACTTCAGCAAAACCAGTCCCCTAATGCCCTAGACTAGGGTGGTGAAATCCATGGTAATTTGACTTCTGACTACAATGGAAGGAGAAATTTACCCATAGTAACTTCTCTTCTTGAATCTTGTAGTACACAGGATAACAATTACCTTTTACCTTCTTCAAAACTAACCTCCTAACATAAGACTCAAATCTATAAACATGGGAATAACCGACTGACATTATTGTGATTCAAAAGCTACTACCTGTTAACCCACCAGGATGTTTCTCACTCAAGCACCAGTTTTAGGATAAGGGAAATATCAAGATAGAAAAGTTATTAATGAAACCATTGAAGTCAAACTGACGAAGTGTGAAATAGACATGTTAACCTCTCCCATCTGCTGTATTAGGCAGTGCTACATGATAATATTTTAAAATAGATCTTCAAGACTTTTTTTTTCTCCTGCTGCTATACTCAACATCAAATTGTGATTGGCCATGTATTTACTGTTTCAATTTTAATCATGCACAACTGTTTAGTAAATGTTTATTGTTGCTCCTCATTCTTCATTCACTCAGAACTGCCCTGGAATTCATAAGGACTTGATATTTGTCTGTTTTAGCTGGTGTTAATTCTGAAGGTTCCTTGTGGTTTTATTTTCCTTGGAGGAACCATTGTCTTTTTTGCAGCTATGGGCAGAGCTGCCAGGTGATGAGCTGAAACCCCTGAGTCAGTGCTTAGGCTCCTCTTCTCCATCCTTTCGTACTCGGGGAAAAGGAGACAATATGGGTCAGTCAAGGAGAACTTAATGAGACATTCTCTGCTGATTTTAAAAATAAATAAATAGAAGTTTACTTACTCCCACGGAAAACAAAAACTGTAACTTTCATAGACTCGGAAGGATTCTGTCATTTGACTTGAAAGAGTTAAAATGGTGGGGGAACTCAAAAAAGGGAAAGATTTTTGAATGAGAAGATGAAATATACTGGAATGACTCAGTTTAAAAAGTCATGCTTTGACTGATGGGGAAACAGCGACCATGTGGTGGGGACAGAATGATAACCAGCCTGCCCCTTCCCCAACAGTCCTGCCTGGCTTCATCTTATGCATATTCCTTATTCCTGTGTTAGAGAATGGGAATATGATTTCAGTATAGTAGAGTGAAAGCCACAGTGTTTTTTAAAGAGACCTTCCTGTCTAGCTTCCATAGTTTCATCTTGGAACTTGCTCTATGTCAGTGTTTGCTTGGAGTAAAGTCCAGGCATTAGGTATAGTGCTGGTTTAAATTCACCAGAGCAAATGGAGATACTCACAGGATGATTCATGGCTGAAATCTTGGATCATCTCTGATGGTTTTGTCCTTAATACTGCAGTCTTTTGTAGGCAAGGAAGTCCCCTAGCCATTGTTTAAACTCAGAAAAGAATAACTTGAGCTACCATTTTAGTCAGAAATATATGATGAGGTTCTTCAAGTGTACTGGAGAATTTAAATGCAAAACACAAGCCAGGAGCCCTCTAAAGCAGCTCTGGTGGTGGAGTGTAAGAGGACAACCAGAGGTGTGCATATGAATGCAGAACAGGGGGAAGGTGAAATATGATCCCGAGACACACTTCACCTCCACAAATGAGACCTCCCTATTCCTAGTGTTAATGGCTGTGGAGTCAGGTCTGAATGTTTTCTGGATTTAGATTCAAGTGATGAAAGGATGAGCTCTTCAGATCTCCTTCCCAGATCTTGGAAAAGACCAATTCTTTTTGAAACAAATAATTTTAAAATTATTTGTACCTAGTTTGTAATGGTTAAATCTCTTTGAATGAGACAAAGTATAACTTCAGTGTTTGGAAGGGCTGTTCTAAAGCAGTTCTGAAACCTTTTCTTCAATTTTAATTCTGTGATTGAAAGACAATGAGATGTATTGCTTGAAATGACTGAAGAAAAAGAATTAATTTAGGTGAAAATATTTGCAGTAATTTATCCATCTTTTACAGTGAACTAGTTTCCAACAAGTACTTTTAAAAAAAATCTAAAATTCCTTCTTGCATCTCACAAATTAAAATGACTTACACCTGCTTTGACTATATGCAAAGGAGATTTTTTGAGCTGTATTCATTCAGTGTGAAAATACAAGTAATTAAATAAGAATAGAGGACATTTTAAAAAGATGTAAGATTTAATAATTTTTTATTAATTACAGGCTGATTTACATCACAAATACCAGTGTACAGCTGATTAAGCATATGTAAGTCGAACAGTGCTACAGTGCTGGTTCTTTTTGTTTCTGTTTTGAAGGAGAAATTTCAATCTGTTGCCTAAAATGAAACTCAGGAGGGTGGTTTTTTTTGTGGCAAAAAGAAAGAGACATGTAAGCATATATGATGGATCAAGCTTCCTTATTTTCTATATTTTGTTTCTATAATATAATTGCTGACAACTTTTTGCTGTACTTTTTTTTAGAATATGTGCTTATTTAGTAGGACTCTATCTCCAATGCTTCTCTTTTCATTAACTGTCAGCGACATCCTTATATGTGTTAGACAAAATTTTTCATGGAATCAAAGTCCATCATTGCTTTAAATCTCTAGTTCCCGTCCTATCCTTTTATCGGTTTTCTAGTTATATTTAAAGATTACAGGTAGTGTGCCTGAGTCTTTGTAGAGACTGCCCATATTCTTCAAGATCCAGTTGATTCTATGTCCCTTTCTGATTTTGAAACAGTGAATTAGAAGCTGATTAGAAAAGTATTGTATAGATTAGACTCTGAAAGGTAAAGTTATAACTTAGTTTTTGTCACATGTAAGGAGAAACTGTAGTAAATGATCTAATAAGCTGAAGATGAAAGTTCTAATAATTTTCAGTCCATCTCAGTGACAGTTTTGCTACTTGCAATACCTTCGGAAGCAGATCTGTAGTCTGTAAATTGCTGTGCCACAGGAAAGAACTGTGCTTAAAGATTTTTTTTTTTTTTTCTGTAGGAAATTTACTTTGTTAATTTTTTTTATTTCCAAAGGATATTCCTGAAATCAGTATCTCTGATATTTCATGAGTACCCTTTTAGGGAAAACAAGAAATCAGCTGGAGAGACCTAGGACATGGGCACTTTTCAAGAAGGAAGCTGCAGGCTCTGCTTCATGACCTGTTTGCAGCATGAATGCAAATTTTAATGTGAGCATTGCACTTTACAAAGCATGTCCTAACCATTTGGATGTTGTCATGTTTTTGTCTCAATTGCTATGAGAGGAGCTCCAAAATAAACATTGATACCAATGAGAAGTACTTCCTGTTCTAGTGGAGAGGAAGCTTGCCAGAGTAATAGAAACAGTTCAAATCCTTTAGACAGGAATTGAGCTTTGATTTTCCAAAATCTGCACCAGTTTTCCTCTTGCTTCATTCTCCAACTATTTTCTTCTCAGAATGTCAAATGAAGTTAACCCTTATTTACTGCATTCCTCACTTTGACCATCCGACCGTAAGTTGTAGTGTCTTTTTTAATGACAAAACTGAGATAATTGTATCAAAATAGGTGGACGTGCTTTCTTGTTGAATCTGAGAAAGTAGAATGGGTCTGCTTTAAACATAATTTAGTAGAGCAACAGGCTTGCTAAAATCAGTGGTGGCTCAAAGTGGTTAACCAAGCAGGAGTGTGATCTCATTGTTAGGTTTGACTATCCTGACAACATACCATAAGTCATTCTACACCCAGGTATACCTTAGTAGAATGAAAAGCCTAGCACTGTTTCCCCTTTACCAAGTAAATGTAAATCATATTCCCTTTCTGTTTGTCTATTATGCTGTTTCTTTGCTTTCCTTAAATTTTATTTTATGCTTTCTGTGAATTATCAAAATACTTAGTTTTGCATCACTGAAAGCAGTTTTGATTTTCAGTGCCCCTTTTTCAACTAGAGCATTGTTCTAGTCCAGAGAGTCAGCCAGATAGAACTGTACTGACATTAGAGAGGTTTGCTTCAGAGGCTTTAACTCACCTTTATTTCAACTTAGTTTACATACTTTAAGAGGAGCACAGATGAAATCTAAATAATTAATTGCATCAAAAAGCAAGCTGTCCCTTTGCTTTTGGCTGATCTGAAAAAAAAAATATGCTATGGCAAAATTTAAAAGAAAAATTGCTCATGGAGGAATCTTTGATGGGGAATGTTTTCTTTCTGAGGGGAATGAACAAGGTTCCCAACGTAGGAATCCTCCTGAACGTTCACTTGTAGTCATTGCTGTTTAGAAACATACTTGAGCTTGTACTTGATTTAAACTGCAATTTTAGCACTTTTCAGAATTAGCCAGGTGCAGTCCTCTCATGGGTGGACTTGAGTGGAATCTGGAGGAATGAATGCAAAAACGGAACTTTGTGAAATCAAAATGAGTTGACTCTTGAAATTTAGAGTCAGTGGTATTTTCACTATTTCCTTGGTGGATCCCGTCTCTCTCACAGGATAAACATTACAATGGATGTTTTAATACTAATGTGCTTTCCTATGATCAGCCAGGATGATTGGTGCCAGGAGAAAGAGGACTCAAATCTCTACAGCCAAAGGTATAAGCTTCTCCTGCTGACATTGAGACTCAGCTGTGTTATCTTGGCTGCGTATTTCTTAACTGACTAAGAAGTTTGCCTTTATGGATGGGCAGAGACCCATAGTGGATTAGATGTGGGTGTATTTACTGTCCATTACTCAGTCTAGGCAAAACACAGTTTCATGATGGCTTTTTTGGTAATCCTGTATTTCCCTGGGTTGTAGAGGGTAGGAGGAGGCTTGGAAGTACAGCTTGTCTTGCCATTTAATGTAGTGTAATTGAGGTTTAGGCTCATTCTCTAGCTTAAATTCTATAAAGAAAATATGTGAGCAGGTGGTTTCACTGTTGTGAAAATCTCCTGGATTTTGACCCTGCTTCTACTCACATTGAAACAAATGGCAAAACTTCTGTGCACTTCAGGATCTTGTTTTGCTGTAATGTGATAATGATGAGCTTCAGTGAAGAAAAATGGTATTTCACTTTTCATGTATAAAGTACTAATGTTTAGTATCATCAGAACAAAAGCTCTTAAAAAGTCATGCTAATATTACAGCATTCACAAGATCTCATTTTCAAATTGGAATGAGCTGTACCATTAGAAGAAACGTTTTCATTTGCAAGAAGCAGTTAGAAAGTGCTGTGCCATCCAAATTCTTAATTAAAAAGTAGAACAATCCCCTTTCCCACTTTCCCTACCCCGTGTCTCACTGTAATTTTTTTTTCTGCTGCAAAGTTTGATATCCAAAGTGATGTGTGATTCATGTCTGTTTCAGTGAAATATGGACAAATAAAAGCCCAGCAGATAGCATGTATTTAAATATGCATAAATCTCACTGTGGACAGTGTGCTCTACACACCCCTCTTTACTCACCGGGTGCAGAGGAGGAGGCTGGCGTTGCTGTACTGTGCTCCCAGGAGTGGCTCCGTGGCCAGCACAGCTGGTAATCCTGAGCCTGCCTGGGAATGCATCTGCATGATGGCAAGTGCCTGATCCAAAGGCAGGAGCCTCTTGTCTGTGGGCAAGAGAAGTCTACCAGACCTTTTCTGAGCATGAGGGCAGAATCTGAGCCCGTGACTTGCAAAAAGGCATAGGTGGGTGGCTAGGGGGAGTGGGAGTGCCAGAGCAGTTAAGGCACTCAGTCTTTGGGAATGCCTCCTGAGTGTTTGGACCTCTAAACCAGTGCATAAAGATAAAGGGAGGAGCACATTTTCCAGGAAGAGCAGGAATGGTTATCAGCTTTCATGTGAAAGTGTTTGGTGACATCAGCCTGTGAAATAAAGTAGGTTAATACAACACTAAATTTTTGACCGGAAAGCAAAACATCATGAAGCAAAGCCCCTCACTTCAAGAAGGATGTTGAGGTGCTGGAGCGGGTCCAGAGGAGAGCAACAAGGCTGGTGAAAGGACTAGAGGGAAAGTCTTATAGGGAGAGGCTGAGGATGTTGGGGTTGTTTAGCCTGGAGAAGAGGAGACTCAGGGGGGGACCTCATCACTCTCTTCAACTACCTGAAGGGAGGTTGTAGTCAGGTGGGGGCTGGGCTCTTCTCCCAGACAACTGGTGACAGGACAAGAGGGCATAGCCTGAAGTTGCTCCAAGGGAGGTTTAGGTTGGATATTAGGAAGCACTTCCTCACAGAGAGGGTGATTAGACATTGGAATGGACTTGCCAGGGAAGTGGTGGAGGCGCCGTCCCTGGATGTGTTCAAGGCAAGGCTGGATGTGGCACTTAGTGCCATGATCTAGATGGTGTGGTGGTGTTGGTCATAGGCTGGACTTGATGATCTTAAAGGTCTTTTCCAGCCTTGGTGATTCTGTGATTCTGTGTGATTCTTTTTGTTTTGTTCCTTGTAGAAAATGAGACATCTTTCAGTTCTAACTTGTTTAAGTCCAAGCAGTAGGGGAATACAGGTTTTGTGGGATTAAAATACACTTTGTTCTGATTTAAAATCTGCATATTGAAATTACACTCGCGTTTGAATGTGCAAATTATTGCCACTCCCCACATTGCCCCTCAAACTGCACTTTAACATTTTTGGGTAAAAATTCTATCTTCAAGGTCATGGGATTCAAACTGTGTCAGATTGGGAAGCAAATGCTCTAGTGAATGGGATGGGAATTTCCCAGCATGCTCAGTCATAGCCCTTCCTTTTGGTGGAGGGCAAGAGAAGCCTGTGTTTGGTTTCATCAGCATTTTGTGTGTCATGTTAAAATTTTATGTTGTTCAAAACATTAGTGATGCCTATGAAGAAAGAACAGCTGCTTTCCTTAACTCTGATCACTAATGTCATTTAATGTCAGTAATGTGTTGAATGACAGAACATATATTTCTGTCACTGGTGGGTTTTCATGGAAAATGTGTGTTTGCAAAGCTGGGAAGTGTTCTTTTTGTTGGGATCAAGTAATTTGAACCAAACATGAGTTATTATAAATTAGCATGGGTTAAGAAGTGGTTAAGAAGTGGTCTGAAGTTGTTCTACTGAGTTTGCATAGCAATGACCATATGATTGTTTTTATTAATGAATTGCCTCCGTTACTGATTTAAAATTCCCCCATTTTACTTCTATTTTTAAATTTGTTTATTCATTACTGCTACTTCATTAGGGGTGAAAGGGGAAGAACAGAATTATAAATAATATCTAAAAAAAACCCCAATTCTTAACTATACTGTACTCCTACAGATACCAAAGCCAAACTTTGATGTTTTAGTGGCAATAGAAGCAAGTATTAAATATCAGTTAGCTTGAACATGGAAATTAGACTAAGAATGTCTCAAATATTAATTCAGTCTTAACGTTTTCTAGGATGTTTCTGTATTGCTTTAATAGGAACTGGTATCTTTCATGGAGATATATGTTCAAATCTTAACACCTCACAGCCTTCAGTGCCAAGTTACCTTCAGTATGAGCATGATTTAACCTCTGCCCCTGGCTTTCCAGATAGTGGAACTTGGGTGTGGGGTGGGCATGGCATGGACACAAACCTTTTCTATGCAGACAGTGTGGGTGAAGCTGTCATGAGTAAAAAAGTAAATGAACTTGAGTGCAGCAATATATGCTTTTTGAAAGGAACTGAAGGATGGACACTGAGGGATCCTCAGGTCATGAAAAGCATACTAGTATGCCTTGCTTGTTGTGTTTCAAATGTGGTTTGAACGTAGCAGTGCTTCTGGAAAAGAATAAATAAGAAAGCTTAAGTTAGTTAAAAAATTCTGACTTAGGTATGTGACAAAGCAGATGCCCAGAGTGCTTGTAGAGAGAGTGATATTCTGACACATTCCAGAAACAGAGCATGAAGAGTTTGAAAACAGGTCACTTCCAAGACTACTAGGGAAAGAAAGCATGCCTGTTTCCTTACATGACTGAATGCTGCAGGGATTTAAGTGTTCCCTGTCAGGAGCTGAGCACCACCAACCACCTTTGAATCTGACCTTCTCAGCTTGGCTTTGTCATTTGCCCAGCAGCTACTTGATTTCATTGCATCAGTGGCCAAATTGCTTTCTGTAGGCAACATGTGATTTGACAGTGAAGTTTTGCAGTGTGTTTTGAGTAACGATGGGAGGTAGATGTAGACACAAATATCAGAAGATACAAGCCATTCCTTTGGATCACTGAGGTCACATTGCATAAGTAAATTAACGTTGTCTTTACTAACTATTTTGTTCACTAGGTGATGACAATTCTGGAAGGAAGGTGATTACCTTCAGTTGCTGTCGTATGCCCCCCTCCCATCAGCTAAATCACACCAGATTGCTGGAGTAAGTTTCTCTCAATCTCCTGTGTGGACTGCTTTGCATTTTATATGTGAACTTCTATGGGTTTGTTTCCAGGTGAATGAGCTTTCAGGCAGGAGAAGTAGGAGGCAAAGAGTGAAATGAAAAAAGGACTTAAGACCTACCAGTGTTAATGTTAAATGAATAAGATGTGGATGAAACTGCTGGAGTTACTTCACCTGGAATCTTGACTAGAAGAAACGATTCACTGTGTACTGAAATTAACTTTTTGTCTTGATTTCATTAACGAATTCTGATCGTATTAAAAAATTGATTGTATTATGAGAATGGATGAAAGAGAATGAATGAGAAAAATGAAAGAGAAATTCTAGTATTTGAGTGCTTAGTAGGTATGTTCTCATGAATATCAGTGTTTGCCTTAATTTGCTATACTTTATCTCCTAAATCACTCAGCGAGAGTGTTGTTTACTTAGTTACATTTTTGTGGTTTTCCTCTTTTATAAAAAGATCTGCATAACATATAGTATATTATGCTTAACATTTTTATATGTATCTCATTTTTCACTTACCAATGTTTGATTTTAGTGGGTTTTTTTGGTGGTAAAAGAAGTTGTGAATATGTAAAATCACAACATTCTTCCTTATAAACTTGTGACAGCAAGGTACCATTAAATGTTTTTACCTTATGGTTTGTCACTACAAGGAGATAATTTCTGCCATGAGAGTCCTGTCCTTATTAAGCATTTTAAACCTATTTAGAGTTCTTGTACAGCCCCCATTGCCAAAATGTTTGAGCAGCTTTCAGCCATCAGTACCTACCACCACTGGAAAAGGACAGAAGCAATGTTATCTCAACTTTTCAGAAACAGAGAGGGATTAAAAGACAGGTTACTTAAGAAATGTGTTTCAGACCATGTGTATTGGATTTGCACGGCAACGTTTTGGTAGCGGAGGGGCTATAGGAATGTGGCTTCTGTGAGAAGCTGCTAGGAGCTTCCCCTATGTCCAATAGAGCCAATGCCAGCTGGCTCCAAGATGAACCCACTGCTGGCCAAGGCTGAGCCCATCAGCAATGCTGATAACATATTTAAAAAGGGGAAAAAAAACAACTGCTGAGCAACAGCAGCTGAGAGAGACAAGTGGGAATATGTGAGAGAAGCAACTCTGCAGAGAGTGAGGTCAGGGAAGAAAAGGGGGGCAGGAGGTGTTCTAGCGGGATTGGTAAAGTCCGTGGTAAGGCAGGATGTCCAACTGTAGCCTATGAAGGTTAACAGTGGATCAGATATCCACCTGCAGCCTGTGGAGGACCCCACGCTGCAGCAGGTAGATAGTCAAAGGAGGCTGTAGCCCCATGGAGAGCTCATGCTGGAGCAGGCTTCTGGCAGGATCTGTGGATCCATGGAAAGAAGAGCCCACACTGGAGCAGGTTTGCTGGCAGAACTTGTGGATCTTCAGGGGACCCACACTGGAGCAGTCTGTTCCTGAAGAACTGAATCCTGTGGAAGGGACCCACATTGGAACAGTTCATGAAGAACTGCAGCCACTAGGAAGGACTTACAGACAAGTTCATGTAGGACTGTCTCTCATGGGAGGGACCCCATGCTGGAGCAGAGGAAAGAGTGTGAGCAGTCCTCCCCCTGAGGAGGAAGGAGTGACAGAGACAATGTGTGATGAACAGACTGCATCCCTCATTCCTCATCCCCCTGTACTGCTGTGGGGGAGAAGGTAGAGAAATTGGGAGTGGAATTGAGCCTGGGAAGAAGAGAGGGAAGGTGTTTTAAGATTTCTTTTCTATTTCTCATTATCCTACTCTGATTTGATTGGCAATAAATTGAATTAATTTTTCCCCAGGTTGAGTCTTTTTGCCCATTATGGTAATTGCTGAGAGATCTCCCTGTCCTTATCTTGACCAACAAGCCTTTCATTATATTTTCTCTCCCGTGTCCAGCTGAGGAGGGCAGTCATAGAGCAGCTTGGTAGGTACCTCGTGTCCAGCCAGGGTCAACCCACCACACCATGTTGCTTCATTTTTGTGCTCTTCATAGGTAGGTACCATAGGTACTGCAGCCTTGAGCCAAAGCTTCCTGTGTAGCAAAGGGGAATTGTTAGCTCCTAGGAGGAAAAGCCACGCCAGTTAGCTCCTCACCTAGAGGAGCTAACTGCAGTGATTAATAGGAAGTGCCAGAGAAAGGAGCGTGAGAAACTGCATTACTATTAGATCTAAGAAGCTTTCTTCAGTCCTGTGAGGAGGCATCTTTAAGAAACAAGGATTTGCAGCCCTCAGACTCTTCTGGACTTGGACAATTATGTGTTTTCCTATATCTGAGCAAATTCACTTGGAATGTGTGTGCTAAGAGAGGACTGAAGGCAGGTGTCTGAAAGTGAAGCTAGCAATGTAACTATCAAATCATCTGCTTTTGAGTGGCTTGACTCAGATGTTGAATTCTGAGGAAAAGCTGCAGAGTAAGCCCAGACTGGTAGATATTTTTTGATGAAATCACTTGAAGAATTGATTTGGTGAAGTTTTTGTAATGTCCCTGCAATTCTTTACAGCGCTGAAACAGGTAATTGACTGTATGAAAATACTGGTTATTTTCTGCCCACAAAACTCTTTAAATTATTTTTAGAACTACAGGCTTTCTGGATGCAACGTGCCAAGTAATTTAAATGCCATAAAATAAAACATAAAGCACTATGTATGTAAGAATATCTATATAGAAAAATTATAATTTCAAGCTCTTTTAAAAAAAGTCTTGAATGACTGTTACCATTTCTACTTCCATTAAAATACCACTAATACTCAAGTCAAGGATGAAACCAGCATTCTGTTAATTGCAGTGTCAGTCCTTGTCCCAGGCTATTTGCAGCCTAAGATTTACAGTATGCTGAGGCAATAAGCAGGTAAATGAGATTGTGGGAGTACATTATAAGAGTGACATTGCAGGCTTTTCCATGAAAAGGTGGATAGTCATACAATTACAGAATCATAGAATGGTTAAGATTGGAAGGGACCTGAAAGATTATCAGGTTCCAATCCCCCTGCTATGAGCAGGGACACCTCACACTAGACCAGGCTGCATGAGGCCTCATCTAACCTGGGCTTAAATACCTCCAGGGAGGGGACATCCACAACCTCCCTAGGCAACCCATTCCAGCACCTTACTACCCTCATGCTGAAGAATTTCTTCCTGATGACTAACCTAAATCTACCCTCTTTCAGTTTAAAACTATTACCCCTTGTCCTACCACTACCCTCTCTGGTGAAAAGCTCCTCCCCAGCTTTCCTGGGCCCTTCAGGTACTGGAAGGCCACTATAAGGTCTCCCTGAAGCCTTCTCTTCTCCAGGCTGAACAGCCCTAACTCTCTCAGCCTGTCTTCATAACAGAGGTGCTCCAGCCCTCTGATCATCTTTGTGGCCTTCTCTGGACCCTCTCCAAAAGCTCCATGTCTTTCCTGTGCTGAGGGCTCCAGAGCTGTATGTAGTATTCCAGGTACCTTGACTACTAATCAGAGTAGTCTTGATATTTGCAGCCTAATAAATGGGACATGGAACTATTTGTTTTATTGAATTAAAATTGCTTACCTACAATTAGGAGCAATAGCTGGGGCTGTGTCATAGAATAATAAGATAGCATTGAGAATGACATGAGGAAGTTGAAATCTGACACAGCAAGACATGAGGCCAGATTGTACTCCTCCATCATTGCTTTATTTGAATCATTGAGCTGTGTAATAGGCCATACAGTGTTCTCAATTGCAGGAGAAAGGAAAGACAAAAGCATCTTAAACTATACCATAAAAGAATGAACACACAGAAATCTGCTTATAAAACATGCAGTATTATTTTGAGATGGGGTAAGTAGTGTAGTTTAAATTAGTCTTAGATCTATGAACGCAGTCCCCACAATACAAACTAGGTAAAGGCAAATATCTTCAACAAAACAGTTTACAGTAACAAGTTGTAATTGGCAGTAATTAGGGCTAATGTTTTTTTTAAAGTATTTTAAAAATTTTAAATTGAGAGAAAAACCCAAGATTTATTCTTTATTATTTTGAAAAGTCAAAATACCATTGTTTGCTTGGCAAAAGGCAGGAATTTACAAAGTTGCTGTCAGTTAAAATGCATCTCTTTAAAAATTTGTTTTCATCTTTTAGTGATTCATGAGCACCATAGTTTTTTAACTAAATATATTCTTTCAAATTTCAGGCTTTGCAGTGATGTGGAATTATTGGCAACACCACCACTAGAGCAAGATGAACTTGTGAGATAAATACATTGAAGCAAACATGAATTTGCAGTCACTAGCATTCTGTGCAAAAATAGCACATTTTTTTTCTCAGATACTGCTTTAAAAATCTCAGTCAGTAAACGGTCTTAAAACTATTATCTTTCTCCTCAGGTACTTGAAGTATACTCTGGACCAGTATGTAGAGAATGATTATACAGTTGTCTACTTTCACTATGGCCTGAAGAGTCTGAATAAACCATCTCTGAAATGGTTGCAAACAGCCTACAAAGAATTTGACAGGAAGTATGCCTCCAAAGTATTTGGTTTAATCTTTCTGTTGTGTAATGTCTGTAACTAACTTCCATGAAGGAAGCAGATCTTTTCCTCATCCGCTCACAGCCCCCTGAGTTCATTTTGGCATTGCAAATTGTTGTTATATCAGTGCTGTTGATTCTCTTTTAAGTCCTAAGGAACAGCCTGGGTGCTGCAGTGGTTATCCAAAGGTGTAAAAAGCCTTGGAAATAAAATGCCATTACCTTTTCTATGCACTATTTAACAAGATCCCAGTGACACCATATTGGTCATCTATTATCTCAAAAGTTTTGTTTGAACCTTTGATCATCCCAAGGCTAGGTTGTATTGTAGTATTATGTGTAGAAAGAGAATGAGAAATGCAAAAGCTCAACTAGAACTTAATCTGGCCATCTCAATAAAGGATAATAAAAAATTGTTGATTTTGGGTTCTTATTCACAGTGGCGCCAACTGCACAAGGATAGTTGTTTGCTTGTGTATGATACTAGCTTTGTGAAAATAATGCCTTTTTTGTTCAAAGATGGGTGGGCCTATTTAAAACGTACAACTGTTATAATTGCTGAGTTGGTCCCTTTTCTCCCTTCCTACCGTAACCTGTTACAAGAAGGTTTTTCTTAGGAGTTCATAATAATGTTTTCCCAGTATCATTGTTTTCTCATAAATGGTGAATGCTTGGGAGGGGCACTCCCTGCTGGGAAGCAAACTTGGTGAAGTAATAAGCAACAGTTCATATATAAAAGCAGGATGTTTTGTTATGCGTTTTCATTTTGCAGTAATGATGAATAAGAGCAGAGTCTTTTTGTGCAGCATGATCTACATTTCAGTTTCAGCCTATTAGAATCTATTGTTTATATATCATTATATGACGTTGTAGAATCAAGCAATGCTATCATGGAGAAAGATATTTGTTTCATACAAAGTGCACCATCCAATATAATAAAGCAAGCCATTGGCTTCACCTTTAGTAATTACTAGCAAAACAAGACAAAAGTAGTAGTAAAAATAAAATATTAGATGTAAATATTACATTTGAAAACTTAGAAATTTCCTCCAACCTGGAACTTCTGTAAGCAGAAAATAAAGGGAGATGAAATAAAGTAATTTTTTATATCACAGAATTTTTTATACTCTTTATTCTCTTCTCAATTTTTGTTCCAATTTGCCTAATTTCCCTTCTGTCCCCCTGATACTAAATCCATGAGACAGCAGGCATTGGTTAGGAATGTAATAATGTTATCTTGGCCTACTATTGTATCATCAAAACCGACCATTTTGTAAAATTTGGGATTTTTTTCTTTTTACATTCAGTTTCATCTAAATTAGGTCTTTTAAATGTATTTCTAAAGAATGCTGTATAATGTTCCTGTAATAATACCTACCATTCAGTTGTAGCTATTCAATTCTGCCATGTCGTAAATTCAAAAGTCTTCTAACAATTTCATTTTCTTTTCCTAGGTATAAGAAAAACCTTAAAGCACTCTATGTTGTACATCCAACCAACTTCATAAAAATTCTGTGGAATATCTTTAAACCACTCATAAGGTACTTGGCAGTTTATTCAGCACATTTTCCTGCTTAGTTTAAGGATGATTTGTTCTGTAATATGTTGCTTTTAAAAAGACTTGAGGTAAAATAAGTTAGGTAACAGCACAGTACCCATTTAAACTGTCTAATGAGTGAAGTGAGCTTTTAAGCTCGGGTATGAATAATAGGGTAGATTTCTTTCTAAGGAAAGGGAGTTTCAATTCATAGTAGTTTTACTGGTATGTTAAAGTAAATATCACTTTAAAACATAGTTATTCTTTTGACCATTAATTACATTTTTTTTCCTGTTTGACAGCACTTAGCACAATAGAGCTGAGTCCGTGACTGGAGTTACTAGGTGGTACAGTAAAGCAGATAATAAATGGTTAACCTTTGGTCTGATCTTAAGTGCTGAGATGAATAAGCATGATACTGCTTGTGTGTTCAGAATTAATGGTTGAGCCTTGAAGTGCCCAAAAGAATTTGAGATGGAGTGTATAATGGTGAAGGTGGATGTATTTTATTGGTGCATTTTTTTCTTTGCATGGTAAGAATTGATGCTATCTGCAAGGAACCAGCAACAATGGGTAGATACTACTAAGTGCTAGGCTGGCTGGGCTTTGTTAGCTTCTGCTCCTGAACTTCTGTCACTCTCAAAGTAATTCCAACATTTTGCAGATTATATTATGAATGTCCTCAGGGCTGAAGGATGAAAACAACTTATTCTGAGAAGCCATCATGAGTAATGAACATTTTTAGTTGACTCATTGCAATTGATTCAATTTCTGACTGGTAGAAAGCTAATTAATTGGAAAGGGAAGTTTAACTTCTAGACAGATCAGAACATATAAGAAGCATGTGAATATACAAAAGTAATTACAGCTAAAAATCATTCCAGAATATGCTGTTCTTGATACAATAAGACTGACTGTAGATCTTTATTTTAACTTGCAATAAAGTAAATGCCAGAGATCCAGGACATAGACTAATGGTGAGAAAAGTGTGACAGAAGCAGGCAGTACAGTAGCTGATTGTACCTCCGGAATGGGGATGGATTTTTTGTTGTTGTATGGAGAGCTTTCTAGAAAAAAAAGCTCACCATAAAACCAGAAAAACTCTTGATGGACATTACAACACTCAGGTGAAACCAACTTTTTTCTCATAGGCTGCTGATAGCTCCTTGGGAATAGCTCCAGTGGAAGCTGGTTGACAAGGACAAGGGAGTTAGCAGATCAGATCTGCAGATGCCCTATTGCCCAGCTGTGTAGAGCTTTGATCTGTCATACTATATGGCCCTTTTAGGCTGAAAAGCCTGCACAACAGATCCCTTGAAGAAAAGAGAGCTTCTAAATATGTGGTAAACCTCTGATTCAGTCCTCGAGTTGTACCTTGTTGGAAGTTGGGCATGTATCCTGGAGAAGGGTCACTTTGTGCTTCTGTGTGTTCACACTATGGCTTGTATGTGTTCTCGGTCACTATCAGAGGAAAGAGCCTGGTTAAAGTGGACACAGAATGGCCATTAGTGCATTCTTACAGAGTAATGATTTGTGGACCATTGAGAAATCAGCTTCAGGCCTAAGGAGTTAAGCCAGGTGTTGCACAGTTAAGAGCAAGAGGCAGAGTAGGAAAGGATTCCCTTTTATAGCTATTTCTTGCATGTATCCAGTGACCAAACCACAGTGTGGAACCAGAACTGGCTCCAGGATTTGCCTTTCCCTACATACGTTTGTAACCCTCCTTGCACTTCAGACTTTTGGCAGGAATGATGTGCCGTGGGTGTGAATGCACTCAGTGGGGCCACAGCTGGACAACAGATGTGCCATTTGTAATAACTGGCTTCTAATTCTTACAAAAGAAAGTTTACAGATACCTGTTCCAAATACTCATTTTCCATGGATCCTTACAATGTCCACGTGAATAAATGGAATCATAGAATCATAGGGGTTGGAAGGGACCTCTGAAGATCATCAAGTCCAACCACCCTACTGCAGCAGGAACACCTGGGGCAGATCACACAGGATTGTGTCCAGATGGGTCTTGAAAGTCTCCAGAGAAGGAGACTCCACAACCTCTCTGGGCAGCCTGTTCCAGTGCTCTGTCACCCTCACAGTAAAGAAGTTTTCCCACATGTTGAGGTGGAGCTTCCTGTGTTGCAACTTGGTGCTGTTTCCCCTCATCCTATCACAGGGTACCACTGAAAAGAGACTGGCCCATTCTTGACAGCCACCCTTCAGAGATTTGTAGGCGTTAATAAGATCCTCCCTCAGTTTTCTCAAGACTAAACAGCCCCAGGTCTCTTAGCCTTTCCTCGTATGACAGATGAATACTTTTTTTTTTTTCTTGGAACAGTGTGATACACTGGCATTTAAATCCTTGCTTACTTTGGATGTGAAAGTGGGTGATTCTGAGGGCTTAAGTATTTGTATCTGGCACAGAAATTTCAAACCAGGGTTTGTCATCTTAGATGCATCACCATCTTGACCTTCTGAACACCTTGCTTTCATCAGGATTGGCTGTTCTTGTTTGTGCTTGACTTTTACCACCGTGTACCTGGTTACTTGGTTTGAGTCCAGTTTAGCAGCTCCCTGTTTTTAAAATATGTGACCAACTGAAACAAAGATGTTTGTACACTGGCACTGACAAAACAATTGAAAGTATGAGTAAACTCTGCAAAGGTCCATAAGCCAGAAGGCAGGAATTAGCTGAACCTAGGAAAAAACCCTCTTTACTGCTTAAAACCATTTAATTACCCAATGCTCACATGAATTTGTGGCATTTGAGCTGACTCAAGTTTGGATTTCTCAAGTAAAGGAAAATGTAAGTATATAATTTTAAAACTGAAGTGCGAAAGTGCCCATGTACGATTTGTATTCTCATTGAGCCCTAAAACTTATTAACATGTTGATTTACTAGAATAGTACAATTTAAAATTTGTTGACACTACCTTTTCCTCCCAGTTTAGAATAATATTGTCTTAGCAGATCACGCTTTTATTTGTCAATATTTAACCAAAGCTCACAAAAATAAAGGAGAAGAATAATTTTGACTGTTTTCTAGCTTTGATGCGTTATAGCCCAGACTAATTTTCAGATTGCACTTCCAATAAAAATTGAAGCTGTAAAATAAATTTCCTTATCAAGAAACATGTATTTATTTTTCAGAGGCCTGTTAGTACATTTGGTACCTGTTAGTACCTGGCCTAAGTACTTTTACACAGACAAAGTGTTTGCTAAGAACTGAACAAATGACAGAATTACTAGAGTGAAGAACGAAAGTAATAAGTATTTTAGCGTACTTATATTTGAAGGTATTTAAGAAAATGCCAACACTTGAAATTTTTCAAGCTCCAGAATTTGCTTCATCTCCTTTCCAGTCCCAAAAGTGTTGAGCAAGAAGGTAATGTGCTAAGACAAATGTATGTTTTCCAAAGTGCAGAAAACCTAAGAAGAACACATTTCTATATCTGAGCTAACAGAAGCCACCCGTTATTAAAATAATATACATTTAGGTGGTGGTGATGTGGCATTTTTAAGGAACAGCAATAATTCCTAATAATTCCTTCATTACAATTTATGTGTTCTGTAACACGTTTTGTATTACCCGGGGTAATTAGTTCAGAGAATTCTGTCCTAGCCTGCGGTAAGGTAAGATGTTGTAATCGCAGGCTGTTTTGGATAAAAGTCACACTGAAGAGCTCTGAAATTGTGCAAGCGCAGACTGAGATCCGTCAGCATCCCCAAATCATTTGTCTGTTAGCAAAATTTACCTCATTTCGATTAAAAGCTTCTTAAATGTTGAAGTGACTTCTACTTGCACCATCTCCCACTAGAGGGAGTATGTGCATGTGTATTTGACAATCCAGGGATAAATTCATTAATGCGAGACAATTTTTTCTCCAGTTTTACTATCAAAGTAAGTTGCAGTACACTTTTTGTCATAAACACTTATTATTTTGCTTGACACTTCGTTGCAGAACAGATATTTTGTATTGTGGAAAAATAAGTTATTTCAGACCACACGTATAAATGTGTCACTGAGCCTTGTTTGAACACCTCAGCCTGTAAGTCGTGTGTTCTGGCTGAAACATAGGACTTCAGTAGTGATATTTGGTGCTTCAAATTTGGAAGTGTGTTTTGTTCAACACATAGAAAAACTTTTTTATTCAGCCTTTTTTCAAAATAGATGAAGCTGATGGCCCAGCACTTCAAGGGTATATCCAAGCTTGGAAAATCTTGCCTGTCGCTTACTACTTTGTAGTTTGTGTCTGTAGCCCCATTACTTTGTCTTTTGGCAGGGAGGAATACCTGTGTAACACAAACATGTTGTTCCATTGACCATGTAACATTTTCTCCAAAGTTAACAGTTCTTCTAGTGAGCTTTCTAATGCTGTGTGAAGGCTGTTTTTCAGTGGTTTTTAAAGCAGTGTTTTTCATATCTATGCAAATCACAAAACATTCAGGGGGAAGTAAGTTATTTTTATTCAAATCAGACTCTCAGGCATGCACTGTGTATGTTTGATCATATGAAATGAAATACATCTTATGTCTCCTGCTGCTTCAATTACAGTCTAATTTTGAGTTGCATCAGCACTTACATTTTTGTAATAGAAACTAACCCTTCGTAAATGTTCCTCCCATGCTGATTTTTGTACTTCTTTGTGATTTTTTTATTTTTTTTTTAGCCATAAGTTTGGGAAAAAGATCACTTACTTGAACTATTTAAGTGACCTGAGAGAGCATCTCAAATATGACCAGTTAAATATCCCTCAAGAAGTCATCCGGTATGTGGCAGGTTTAAAATATCTTGTCTCACCTTTTCTTGGGTAGAGGTGCATCCTGTTCACTGTACTCCAAGCAGCATCTAATCCTATTTCTTCAATGATTAAAAATCCAATTTACCTATTTGTGCTTGTTTGGATTTAATTCTGAAAGCTGCGTTGCCATCAAAGACACGCTGAAGTGCATCAGGTGTTTAGAGAAGACAACACTGTGGTTTTCTACAGATTTGAAACATCTCCATCTTGGCTATGCAGCCTTTTCTTAGTATAGCTGCAGCTTCTGTGTGAGTGTTAGTGAAACCAATCCATGTGTCATTATTGCTTATGAGTATCATTTAACGTTCACGGGCAAAAACTAATCCTTACCCCTTTGTTTGCACATTGTAACAGATTAAGTGATTTCTTTTTGCAAAGTGCATTCCCAGTCAGCAAAATGTTGATTGATTTTAAACTTTATTCTTAGCAGATCCATTACTTTTTTATCGTGTGTGTAAGTTTGTTAGGAAGGCATATTGGAGAGGGAGCGGGAAAGGAGAAGAAAAAGAAATGCACAGGGCTGGAATTGTCAGGTGCCAGTATTAGTATCAGTAACAGTCTTTTCAACACAGGGCTGTACATGGAAATGCTTTGATGTACTGACAGGAAGTGATTTTATGTCACTGCTGAATGAAAGTAACTGGAAGCTTTGATTATGACTGTTATTGATGCCTGGTGATTTTTTACACACGTTTTGTGTAAATATGGAATAACAGAAAATACCTTACAGGTCTAAGGTTATAAATTGGCTTGCATGGTTGCTAAAGAAAGGGGAGTTGTATTTTGAGTAGCAAATAGGTCTGAATTATGCTGTTAAATTATAGTGTGGTCCTATTTTTTGGACACATTTATTACTGTACTCCATTGGCTGAAGCAAAAGATCTTTTTTATGTCTTGCTTAAGCATTCTACCACAAATGCTACTAAAATATCACCCTAATGCTTAAATTTAATACAAGCTGTGTAAAACCTGCAGCATATACACTATTGTCATGAGATCAGCATCATAAGCAATACTGGTAGCTGTTTCATACATACAGTTTGTCGGCTGTGGTGCACAGAAAATCAATGATTTCTTGATTTTTGCAGACATGATGAAAATCTTCGGAGAAAACAGAAGGGAAAACTGCCACCTGTGGTTAAGGTTCCTCCACCACGGCCACCTCTACCTACCCAGCAATTTGGAGTCAGTCTGCAATAGTAAGCTATGAGATTTCTAAAATATAAGATTTCTGTACCCTGTAGGCTTCTGTATTCATGGGATAGAAGGTCTGCAAATATTTTATTTGTTACATATTTAGTTTCTCATTCCCTTTGTAAGCCACAAAACTGCAAGGCTAGACAATAGGTTTTATGAATTCAGGGCAGGTGTCAGTCCCTGTGACCTGCCTGGTCTTCGTGTTTACAGTATCTTTGTGGTAGTTAGTGCCAACACAGCTGCACAACTTTTCTCTCAGTGGGCAGAAATTTGTCCCTGTGTGACAGAGCCCTGACCTAATCTGTTGCTGGTGGATGCTGGCCATCTGAAATTTTTTTGGAGATACTAAGATGGTGGACAGCAAAGCCAAAACAAAGCTTCAGACTCCAAAATGGCTGAAAAAAGCTAAAATGGATGCTCGAGCCTTTATACTGTTGTTTTGTTGATCACATATTGTTCTGATCAGAGTTTTGTGAAATGACTAAAATCACTCTCTTCCAGAAATGCCCTGACAGCTGTTTACACAGATTACAGCACTGTATGTGGTATAAAAAATGATTTACTTTTCACAAGGAATGGGATGGCAATAGTACTTGCAAGATTCAATTTTAGTAAAAAACAAAAAAAAAACCCCACAAAACCTTCCAGCTTCCTTTCCACAGTCATTTCTATGGCATCCTTCTCAAAAACAGCTGAAGAATATTGTTCACACTCAGCAAAGGGAGTTTAGGCTGTCTGATTCATGAGTGTTTGTTGAATCTCCTCTAATCCCTAGTCTACTTTTCTGGTTCTAAGGATTCAGCTGTAAATGAGATACAAAACATAATTATCCCCTGGTTAAATGCTAAGCATTCGTCCTCTATGGAAGGCCTGAAACTAGAACAATCAATATCTCTCATGTAAAAGTCACTATGACAGTAACTTTTATAATACCTCTTTAAAGTTCAACCTAACACTTGAAACATGGCTAACTCACTTCTCTAATTCAGATAATATCTTTTAGGTGGACTCCTCTAGGTAATTAAGAAGGACAGTATTTTATGCCACCACTTCAGAAGTAAAACTGGGACTTTTTGCAGGCATCAGGGCACACCCTGTCACTCGCCTCCAGCCCAGCCTGGCTGCTCCAACAGTTCTATCAAACTTCTTGCATGCTTATGCCATCAGACAGCATGCTGTGTACCTCTCTTGCCATGTCCTAGTCATATTTTATTTCTGAGCAGTGAACAGTCTCTTTTGCTGGGCTGCACGTGGTGAGCGTGTGGTGGCCACCCTTCCTGACTCTGCTGCTTTCCAGCTGTGTTACCATCAGCAAACCACATCCTTGCTTCATCCCTTAGCTTTCCCAAGTATAAAAAGGGTGGTTAATTACTAAGAGCTTTTCTGTGGGAAAGCTGTGGATGGAGAAACACTGAGTGGACAGTGAGATGGATCTAGAACTGGTTAAACAATAGAGCCCAGAGGGTTGTGATCAACGGTGCCGAGTCCAGTTTGAGACCTGTGACTAGTGGTGTCAGTACTGGGCCCAGTCTTTTTCAACATCGTCATCAATGATCTGGATGAGGGGATGGAGGGTATCCTCAGCAAGTTTGCTGATGATACGAAGCTGGGAGGATTGGCTGATACACCTGAAGGCTGTGCAGCCATTCAGGGAGATCTAGACAGACTGGAGAGCTGGGCAAAGATTAACCTCATGAGGTTCAACAAGAGTAAGTGTAGAGTCCTTCACCTGGGGAGACAAAACACCATGCACACCAGTACAGATTAGGGGTTGACTTGCTAGAAAGCAGGCCCATGGAGAAGGACCTTGGAATCCTGGTGGGCAGGTTATCCAGGGGACAGCAATATGCCCTTGTGGCCAAGAGAGCCAATAGTATCTTAGGATGTATTAAGAACAGTGTAGCCAGCAGGTCAAGGGAGGTTCTTCTCCCCCCTCTACTCTGCCCTTGTAAGACCACATCTGGAATATTGTGTCCAGTTCTAGGCTCCCCAGTTCAAGAGGGACAGGGATTGACTTGAGAGAGTCCAACAGAGGGCTACAAGGATGATTAAGGGACTGGAACATCTGTCATATGAGGAAAAGCTAAGAGACCTGGGGCTGTTTAGTCTCGAGAAGAGAAGACTAAGAGAGGTTGTGGAGTCTCCTTCTCTGGAGGCTTTCAAGACCCATCTGGATGCATTCCTGTGTGATCTGCCCTAGGTGTTCCTGCTGCAGCTGGGGAGTTGGACCCAATTATCTTCAGAGGTCCCTTCCAACTCCTATGATTCTATGATTCTGTGATTCTCTGAGTGCAACATTACTATTGTTATTGCCTGAGAGAGTTCCAGCATTGGTGGTGGAGGTGCCCTCCATGTGTGAGTGCGGTTCA
Source organism: Hemiprocne comata (assembly GCA_020745705.1). Taxonomy (NCBI): domain Eukaryota; kingdom Metazoa; phylum Chordata; class Aves; order Apodiformes; family Apodidae; genus Hemiprocne; species Hemiprocne comata. Next base: position 77,103,404 of record CM036586.1, read on the forward strand.
CACCATTTGGGTGTCCAAACTGGATACACATGGGGATATTCATTCACTCTGTTTGCCCACCCTTGTCCAAATTCCTTCTTGCAGAAGAGATGGTGCTGCATCACCATACAAAAATCACAAATAAACAAATCCCCTATGACTTCTAAATGAGAAATAAGGGACTTAATTTATACTGTGTTTGTGAAGAAAGGTAAAGTTAACAAAGGAGAGGGAATGATATGTTTGGAAAGCTTCTAAAATCTGAACCAAAAAAAGGTATCAACTTTCATCTTGATGAATGGATTTCTTTTGTTAATTGCCTCTCCTTTTCTGATCTGTATAGACTCTAATGGCAAAGTGGCAGTGACCTTCCACCTGTCTAGCAAAGAGGAAGGTTTGAAATTTTCTCCTGGGTGAGGCTTTTCCATTTTTCTGGAGAGATACAGGGAGACCCTGTTTTTATTTTGTATAGGCTTATGGGAATATGTGTAGTGTTTGTTTCATTACAGTTAGCAAAAATTGTACTGTCAGGGATGCTGCTGAGAGAAAACTACTGTTAAAGGACTGTTTCTCTGTGGAGTCTTCTTTAGTTTAAGGAAAGACACAATAAGGCCTATAGGCCTGAGGTTTCATCAGATTCAGTACTTCTGGGATGATGATTCTTATTCAGTCAGTAAAAGGTTGGTGAATGGGATGTATCCAAAGCCCTCATAAGTGGCCTAATTTTGATAAGATATTTGATAGTAGTATCCCAATGACTTCTGGCTGTGGAGTGTGATAAAGCCATACACTTCTGAATGTGCCTCCTTAAAAGCAGGGCGCAATGTTGTCTCTGGTAACACTTCCTCATTTAAGTTTTTTCTCAGTTTATATTGATTGATACATTTGCTTTCCAGATCTATAATTTAAAAGCCAGAAGAGCAAAAAGTGACTAAGTGTTGGTTCAAAGTACCTCACTTTTGTCCGATAGGCAGTGAGAAAAAAACCTCTTTTGTTAGGACAGCAAAATGAAGCTGAAAGAATTTTCCATCTATACACCAATAAATTACTGTCTGGGACCAGTGCCTCATTTTGGAGGAATCTGTTAACTTACAAAGACATTTTGAACCTTGTAGAGTCAGATTTTCAAAACAACATAAGGCAACTGGGCAGTTTAAAATCATGGAAGGTCTGTGAGAGCTGGGAGTATAATTCTTTGAAATGCAATCTATACTGAATTTGGTTTAATTTATGAGCAAGCTGAAGAGCTTATTATGAGTTTAGTTCAAAACTTTTCTTTCTTATGTTGCTACCATCCACTCAGGATCCAAAATCTGAATTTAAAGTGGCTGCATTTTATTTCTTTACCCCTTCTGTGTCACCCTAAACTCTTTGTGGGGAGGAAAAAACAAACACACGACAAGCTGACTTTGATCTTCAGTGTCCATCCAGCTTTACATTCACTTGTCTGGGATTTCAGTGTGTACTTTATGTTAGGCACAGATGTGGAGTGGAAAGCCTTCCTTGTTGTGAGCTCCTGGAGGACTCATTAATTTGGTCTTTGCAGGTAGAATTCAAGCCTGGTAGTAAGTTGTCCTAAAGTTTCCACTGAAACTGTAATAATTCAAACAATAATAAATGAGCTTAATAAAGGCAGTTAAATCATCCAAAGATAGCTTATAGGATGTCTTTAGAATAAAGTGTGGAGAACCAAAAAAGACTGGCTTTTCCCTTATTGAATTTTTTATGCCTACGTGTACAGAGCAGACTTGCCCAGTTTGCTGAATGACAGTCTTTCCATAGCATATCTAATCCCTAACCTGAATTGCCTGGTTGCCAAATTGCACCTTTAAAGATTTGAGCTCCTGTTAAAATCTATGTGATTGAAAATATAAAATAACACAACTGAAACTAATGTTCATCTTCATGGGGATATCAGACAGTTACAATGTAATGGGAATCCATCCTCAGATTTGACAGGTGCTTGAGAATGTGTAGCACAGAGTGGGTGGGATAGTTTGCACATTTAGTGTTTATTATGTCCTTCTCTAACTTGCTAATTCGAGCTCCTGATGTGCAGATAGAGTGAGGAGAATGACAACCGTAATGAGCCAGTTTAAAGGTTTGTCAAGCCTCACGTCATGTCTCCGATAGATGGCAATAGCAGGAGTTAGCAGGGAGGGCTGTTGGATCAGGACAAGCGTACAGGGATACTTTCTTGGGTACAGTGTCCCAGTTTTGTAGTAATCAGAGACTGAGAGGGGAGAGTACTACAGTGCTATGGAAGTGGCTTTCTGTTACTCACCAGTAGTTACCGCTTTTATAAATCCAGACATTTCAAAGGATGTTCATGTATTATTGTCTTGATACAGCAAGACTATTTTTCTGTTCTTTCAGCAATGCTGCCTTGGCTTGCAAAATGTAGAGCAGCAGGAATTAGCTATTCGGAATGCATCCTTTCTAGTTTGCACTGCGTGTCAGGGTGAAAAACAGCATTTTTATCCTGAAAGCCATTAGTAAAGATTTTATGTTTAAAAAGGCAAGGAAAAATTTAGGGGGCCCTCTGCTTATGTTGATCAGAGAATTACAGTTAAAATGCATGAATGAAGCTTTCTAAATCTGCAGCACTTTAAAGGCTTTAATAATTGACTATATGGGCCAAACAGCATCATTGTCCTCTGCTGTATGTTCAGCAAGCTCCTGTAGACCCCTGTTGCTGCACCCAATTGCCTCTGCAATCAAGGCTACAGCTGAGCTGCAGCACTGAGCACAAAGTTGACCTTGACAAGCTATTGACATTGTTCTGTTTTCTCCAACTGGTTTTAAAATCTAAAATTAAATATCTTCTGTGGGAAGAGAGGAAATGCTTTGTTTTTCTATCTGTTGCCATGGATGGGGAGAGGGGGCAGAGAAAATGCACAAAATTGCCACAACTGTACAGCTTTTGCTTGTTGAATTGTCATCATAAACATTTCAGGGTGCTTTCCTTTTGGTCATAATCTTTCCTCTTGTGCATGCTGTGCATGTGTGACTGGGGAGGAAGCATGCATTCTAAACCAAATCTCAGCATGTCTCAGCAGGGAAAAAATGAAAAGGAGAGGAAAAGCAGAGAGAGAGAAAGATTATCAGCCAAGAATACTAAATGACACTTCAGAACAATGTGTAAAAGCCTTTTGTGATAACTGTCCACTGCCTAGAAATGAGTAATTTGGTATATAACATGTTGCAGTAACTAATCATATATTCTATAGTGAGGAGTACTCATTCTTCCCAGCTACTGTGTTTACGAGAATTAGATCCCTCTTGAATATGACATGTTGCTGCAGTAAGATTCAGATGTATGAATCAGTTACAGAAAACTATACCGTGCACTGAAGTGCTGTTATGCTCGTCTCTTGAGCAGAAGGAGTAAGAGACCTTGCATTTCAAATTGCCTGTAGTAGTGCCTGATCACCAACATCAGTTTGCTTTGTCCATCATAAAGCACAGCTGCTCATCACAACATCCTAAACAAGGCAAGAAAAATGCAGATTACTTGCCAGGATCCACAAAAGAGGATAGAGGTGTAATTTGATTGACCTCTGAGCTGGTCTGATTTACATTAGCTGAAGTAATGTCCCTATTATTTTCTGTCACCTTCGGTCCAGTAAACTGAACACACAGTCCCACGTTGTGAAATGCAATGAAACTATGCATCCCGACTTTCCCCAGTGTTGCAAAACCAGAACAATCCTTCCCATGTGACTTTCAGTGAATATCCTACTCTCTTCTGAAATACTATTTATCTTGAGCACCTATTTCATTGTACTCAAATGGAACCTTTCCTTCAAGGGAAGCAGGAATCCTGTAGAAAATGGTAGAAGTGCAGAAACTCTATCTTTTTTCCTAGAAAAAGAAAAATGATGTGTGGGTTTTATTATTACAAATTATAGCCCAGTTATTTGTCTCACCTCTCTGACAGAGAAGCTAGTGCTCAGCAGGAGCAAGTGCTGTAAATAATCAGTTTGCTATTTATACACTGAAATGGGAAACACATTTATGGGTAACAATAATAATTAGAAAACATTTATAAAAGCTGCTGGATTGCTATTTGGTGCCTCTGGAGTGAGCAGCTGTAAGAAAGCAAAAACAATCAGTGCAACTTCAGAGAGACTGAGAATGGGTTCCATGAGCTTAAATTGTCAATAATAAAGATGTAACAGCTTCCAAGCAAATTAAAGCCTTGATGATGTTCCCATTTAAGTGAATTAAGCTTTCGCCTAATTTTAATAAAAGTTGCCCTAAATGTTTAGGGTACTGATCTGAATACACAAAACAAAATTGTTTGACACACGTGGAGTGCGTTTTAATTCCCCTATTAGAAAGGCTAAAACAAATGTGGGTTTTTTTTCCCCTTACCTTGATTTGCTGCAGGCTTTTCCTCACTGGTATCCTGAACATTGACCTTGGTACTGACCTCATCTCCCAGCCCCTTTTCTTGTTTAGTCTCTTACTGGGGGATATTATTTCACTGGGGATTTCAACTTTGCATGCTGTGCAAAGAACCCCTAGAACCCCCTTCTTCGTGTGATTTATTAGTAAGGCTGATTTATTAATGGGGCTGCTGGTTTGTTTTATGTTGTTGCAGCAGGGTTGTTATACAACACTGATCTGCTGCAAGAGAAAATAGTTCACATACAGAAGCTGCCTTTCAGAGCAGGGTAGGGGACTCACATGTTCTATGTTTGCATGGTTCTTTTCCCTTTGCTGTGGCCAACTTTTTGAAGGACTGGTGTGAGATCTCATGGTACTGAAGCAAAGTTACTCAATAATTTCTCCTCTCCTGAGTCCAGGTGCAAGACAGGGGGGAAGGGGAGAACAACATGAGTCTTGGAGCTGGTCTGAGAGCACTGCCCAACTCTTCTGCTCTACGGTGTCACCAGCATGCCTGAAACTGCTGTAAGACTGTTGAAGCTGGAAGGAGCAGGAGAGACTAGGAGTGACAGGATACATATCCTGAAAGGGGCTGAGAGGATTTTGCTGCTAGGAGAGATATTTTACAGAGCTGTCTGATTGTCACTGTGCGTAAGAAGAAGAAGATACTGCTGTGAGGACTACGTCATAAACTTGGTCCTGGCAGCATTTCAAGCCACGGCCTTCTCTAGTTTGTGGGTCGTTTTCATGAAGCCCTTATGGCCCCTGGTTTAGCTCTCATAAGATGTCTGTGATAATAGGGAAGATTGAGGTCAGACTTGGTCTTAGAAATCAGGCCATAAATATTTCTTCTGGCCATTATCCTGTTGTTACAACAGTGCAGAGAATGATTACTCCAGCAAGTCCAGTACTGTTTTGCTAGGAATTACCAACATATAAAAGCTCATACTTAACTTTAATTCATACTTCTGAATTAAATTGTTCCTTGCTGTTAGTATTTTTCTTTTTGGAAGTGCATTGCATGCCTTGTAGAATTGGTCAAATGTCTAAAATTATCATGTTATGATTATGGTTTTGTGAAACTTGGCTATATTTTTAATCAAAATTCCCAAGTCTATGTTTAAATCATGGAAAACTCCCCTTTCCTATACACTTCCAGTTAGATATGAGTACAGCACTGTCTGCAAAGTGGTATTAACCCACACATAAAGCAGTATTGAATTTTACACACTTTAGGTTCTGATATGGATACTTTGTTGGAAAAGAACAGAAAAAATGTGTTCATTTGATTGATTTTTACTGAGTTTCACCAGAGAGCCATGGGTTTATGTGAACAAATTTGACAAAGGAGTGGAGCTTTCACTAATACTGCAAGCTTTTAAAAATCATTGGCTGGAAGGAGAGAAACTGGAGCAGGAATTCAGTTTTCTGTTGTCTTTTGTCTTCTGGTGCACCAGTTAGTGTTGAGATGGTGATTAGTCATGATGGAGCAATTAATTTCCTTTCAAACAGCAGGGTGGCCTAGGTATTGGAAATAGTAGAGGAAGCTCCAGGAACTGGATTAACAAGTTGCAACCAAGTAACAAGTTGCATTGTTTTATGTAGCCCTAGGGGAAGTGACACTCAAAATAGGAAAGAGGAAAAATGAGTAGGACTGGGTGAGCAACAAAACTATAACTGCAAGAAATGGCACTGGTTCAGCATTGTGTGCGTGGAGTGATGAATGGGATCAAAATGCTTGATGGCTGAATAACCAAATAGCATGAAGTGTGTTCCCCTGTCAGTTCATGAGCAAGACAGGCAAAACCTCAGGGTGATTGAGTACCTAAGTCATGATCCTGCTCTGGGTCGTCCTGTTGGAGAAACACCCCCAGTGCTCCCATACATGAAGCTGAGGATGACCAACCTTAAGCTTGGAGGTCCAAAATTAACCAGTCTACCTATGCTTTTCTAACTCCTTCATAGGCACAGACAAAACAAATATGAGGAGGAAGGGAGGATTTGACAATTTCCCTACCCCTCTAGGCCAATTTATGTTGATGTAACATTTATTTAAAGTAGTATTTGTGCGTATTTTAAACACAAAATATAATACTGGATTGTTCGTTCCATGCAACAATGTTACAAATCAAATACACCCCAGTTATTATCAGTTATTTTGTATTTATAAAGTAGTAAGTAAACCTAGACAGAAGAGAAGAAATCACAATATTTGGGAAAGAAAAAGACTCTAAGAATCATTCTCCTCTGCAGGTGCAACCTCAGCTAGTAGCACTAGTTCAAGGTTATATTTACATTTTGTATGAACATTTCACATTTTCTGTGGATGAGCTGCAGTATTTGTAGCCTCTCATGATATAGTCACAGATGTCTGTGTTGTTTTGTGTTGGTGCTTTGGTTTGCTAGTAAAGCTGGTCACCTTTTGAGTATCAAACATGAAATTGCCCACATAAATATATAATAAGTCTTCTTTAAAATCTGAGATTGGTCCTTTTTCTTTTGCTGATTATGATAAAAATGTAGCAGAATCCTTAGTATATACTGTCTTTTTTGTTATACTTTTTAAGCTGCTGAAGACTTTTTTTTAAATAAGGGAGATAATTGCAGAATGTTCTGCACTGTCTAGATCAAGAAGATGCTATATTCGATTTTTTTGCCTGAACAGTTCTCTCATGAAAGAGAAGGAAATCTCATTACATGGGAATCTTTCAGAGCGTTAATAAACTCAATCTTGCTGCACCACTTTGCCTTCAAAATAAATAGTACAATATCCTTTTAATTATACATACACTGTGGCTTAAAAAGAGACAAATGACAAAGGGAAATCTGCATGATAAAAGGCTCCTAAACTTGCAGCATCCCTTGATCAAGAGTTATTCTGAAGCATTTGCTGCAAACTCCTTCCTTGTGTACCTCTAAGCTGCCTCGAAACCCCGTTCCACCAGTGGCATCCGGCCAGATCCGATCAGAGCCACCACCGACACTGCATCGTGGTTAAATGCAGCCCTTCTGGGGCACACCAAGCAAGGGGAACAAAACTGGAAAAAAATAATCCCAAGTCGGTGCCAAGTGAGCTTGGAACAATATTCTGATGCTCTATCCTTGACTCCCCTTCAGTACAGTAAATAGCACTCATTTGTTACCCAGTACTGTTGCAGTTATATAGCTTTTCTAGCAAGAAGAAAGTGTTTAGGAACAGCTCTTTGAATAGGAGTCCAAGTCATTTGTTTCAGTAGCTTGTTCAGTGCCTGTTGCAGTTGTGGAGGACTCCTGATTTGGTGCAGGCTCCTTAATTAGTTTAATTTGGTGTATGCTCTCAGATATGTCTCAGGTTTTTGCTGAGAGTGTTCTGTGTTGGTTTTGACTCCTTGTCTATAAATGCCATTTAAAGGCTGTTGTGTTTTGTTTTTTTTCCTAACAGTATCAAGGACAAAAATAAAGGTGAACTAATCCCCCCAGTAATGAAGGAAACTGTATCCTACCTAAAAATAAAAGGTGAGTTTTGTGTCAAAAGAGGATGTCTCTTTCACAGCAAGGACAATAATATGGAATTGTATAATACTCAGTGCCTGATTCATCAAAGTTTACAGCTACACGGGGTATGTTTAGACGCAGAAAACATGAGTGGCAATTGGGCACTGCCTTGAGAGCTTTGACGGATAAGGTAATACTTATTATCTGATTATTTTCCCACTATGAAATAAGAAAACCAAAACCTTTTTGCCCTTAGGATCAGATTAGGGAATAGCAAATAAGAGATGATGTCTTGAAATACATATCTACGACCCATATCACATGGTTGGTTTTAAGTAGAACTTCCAATAAAAATCAACGACAAGTTCTGTTTTCATAGAAACAGTGGCCCTAAAATCTCATTGAAAAAAGGTGTTTTGCAGGAGTAATCCTGAAGTCCTCTCTTCATAAAACACTTTTACTGGCATTTACAGACCCTTTGACTGCAGTTCATATCTACAGTCACATTATATAGAGATACAGATTACAAAAGCCCATATTTAAAATGGGAGCATCCAAATCTGAGGTCCCTATGTAGCCTTCATGTACAGGGCAAAGAGAGGGCAGACTTTGAACTGCTGGCTGTACCACTGAGCTCCCCAGTGCACACCAGACTAATGTAAAGTACCAAATATCAGGTGCTATCTGTAAGGTAAGTGCACTGTATTCCCTGCATAGGGACAAAGGCACATCCAGGGAGAAAGTCAGAGAGAAGTCTCTAAATTCATTTTCCCAGTATAGTGTGATTTTATGTTTTGATCTGTGATTTTTAAGGCAATCACAGCAACATTTCCATAGCCCTTTGTGCTCCAGGGCCTTAGAGTTTCATAAATGTTTCCTGAATCTTACAGTACCAAATCTATAGCCTACGTATGTTTATCTGACGGGTGACAGAACAGAAACAGAGCGTAAGACAATTATGTGACTGGCACAACATTACACAGTGGGGCTGGGAATGATTCCTAAGATGCCTGAAAGAAGGGTGTGAATTTTTAATAGTTCTGTCAAGTGAAGAAAATCAAAATGTGTTTGGGTCAGTTATTTAAAAAAAAAAAAAAGGAAACATCACTGGTGTTTAATATGCCATGAAGATGGGTTAATGTTCAAACAAATTTTGAGGATCAGCATGAATTTTGTTAAGATAAAACACTCAGACCTCTATATTGCTGTTAAAGGAGTTTAATCTGAGATTTTCCTCATTTAAAGAGCTCTTTATATTGACAGCACACAAATAATGTAAAATATTAATTTTAAGTAAATTAGATTTAAGGTTCACCCAAAACCTAGATTCCACAATATTCCAAGTCCTTAATTTGCGTCCTTGAGCTGTCATTCTGAACAAGGTAAATTTTGTTTTCAGTATTCAAGTAGTACGCATCAGTGATCTCTGTTCATTTTAACTATTGCCACTAGGATTTGGTCTGAGTCTATTTGAACCCTAAGTGAGAAATTTCAACTGGATAGGCTTCACATTTGTGAAGACAATAGCAGGGGGAAGGCAAGAAAAAGTTTGCTTAGTTTTATTGGTGATTCTCAAGAGAAATTCTGGCTTCATGTCAATCAGTGCAAGATTATACTGATTTAGATGAGCACAGATAGACACTTAGTGTCTTACCCTCATTGCTGGGCTATGCTCATTCATATTTTAGCTTCCCCCATGGTAAATAAAAACGTTCAAAACTGCCCATTTTATTTTTGTTTGGGTTTCATACCTTGAGTGAAGCTGATTAATGATATGCATAGCAGAATGAGAGATACCCACTGCAGTGGATACCTGCTTGCAGTTTGCAAGCAGTGGAGCTTAGCATCTATAGGAATGCTCATGTACAGAACATCTAGCTCCTCGACTCTTGAAATTGCTGATTTATTTTCAAAGTACCTGCAGCAGCCAAGGCCAAGTACTGGAGTGGTGCCAGTTCTGCTATTAAAGGTAACTACCAATCTGCAGTAGATGGAGAGTTCCTAATAGGGCCTCATTGAAGGCCTCTCGGTCCAAATTCCGGATTTCCACTTGAGCCCATAAAGCTGTTTGGCTGTGCTGTTTTCAGACTGGTGCTAATAATGAAAACTTTGCAGGTGTAGCTTATATCAAATGTTATGGTTGGATACAAGGAATGTAAATAGTTCACTGCTAAGAATGTTGAAGGCAAGTGACTGGCAGCTTGAGACAATCCCTGTAATTACACTTATAAGTGGATAATTAGAGCCTGTGTAGTGTATCAGTGCATGCCCCATCTGCAGATGAAAGCCAGACTTTTTTGTGTTTTAAATTGTTATGAAACAATCATCCTTACATATATTTAGCATGTCTTAATAGGCAAATACCTCTTCCTCACTAATCACAGGAGCCAAGAGAGCTAAAATGAGGATGAATGTGCACTAACATCATTACTTCTCACGGCTGTTATTATTTAGAATTTGAGTGAAACTTCAGTCACTAAAATGTTAATTGATTTAAACTTTTGACTGTGCTTGGGAGGAGAGCTTTGCATATCTGGCACTTCGTTGGACCTATTTAAAGATTTTAAAGAGATGGAAGGCTTATGGCCATCACTATGTTGTGCTAGTGACCAGTAACTAGTAATTTTTGCAGTGATCTGACACGAAACGTCCTCCATGACTTGGCTTTGTTCTTTCTAGGTGTTCTGTCTTGTCACTATTGCACATACTCTTCCCTCTCAACAATTGCAGAGTCCAGCTCAGATACCCACAGTTTTCTGAAGCAGCAATTCCAACTGTGTCGTACAGGGGAAAAATAGCAAGTTTTGGCTCGCATGGTTGTGTTAAAAGGGTGGGCTCAACTTTGTCATTGCAGAATTTCTCCTAGAGGAAATGTTTGTTACTCTGAAAGCAGTAAGCATCCTTGGGTTTTGTCCAAACTTCATAATTTTATTTTTTTTCCTGGAAAATTTCATCTCTTCAGTGCAGTATCAGAACCGTTCGTAAAGGATAGTCTCTGAGGAAATGTGATGATACATCTGAACAGAGCCTTTGTCCTGCTTTGTATATCTATGCAAGTCAGTGGCATGGTAATGCTGGCCACTAATATGTAGTCCAGCCCATGCACTTACTAGCCAGACTATCTCATTTTTTTCCCCAGCTCTCAGTCCTTCTGTGCCCCCCGGAAGGAAGGGCATGAGCTCTGTCAACATTTACATTTTCCAATCAAGCCCAGGTTTGCTGAGAGCTGTCATATTCCCTATCATAAGGAGATCTCCACAAACCAGATTTCTAAGGAGAGATGGCTTGTCAGGCAGAGTGTTTTCTGACATTCTCAGCCAGCTGATGCTTGAAAGCCAAGTACCTGCCATGCCAAGGCTGTTAAGCAGTAGGTGATAGACATGCTTTTTTTTTTGCACTTGATTATAAGTGTGCAGGTATCTGTTGTACCTGCTGTCTGCTATGATTTTAACTCTTTCTTTAAATATGGGATGTCTCAATTCTGCCATCAGCTCCAGCAAGTGTCGGTTCTTGTGCTGACAGCCCCGGGAGGCTGACTGGCAGTGTTCTTTGCACTCCAGACGTGGCCGTGAGCACAGTAAAAGCTTCAGTTCATCTTCCGGAAGTGACAAAAATTCACTGTCACTGCTCTGTTCCATTTGATTTTGGCACAGTTTCCAGCTTCACAGAATTAGGAGGGAGCAGGTGCAGTGTTTCCACTCTTTCTTCCCATTGCTGCATTTTCACATCTATGTACCTGAAATCAGTTTCTGAAACCATGAATTAGATCTTAAAGGTCCTGCAAAATCTTGCTTCATCAACAGGATTAAGATGTCCTGAAACATCAGGGACCCTCTGACATCCCTTAAATCCATTCTGTACTGCTTAGGCTCTTATTTTTTGGACAGATCTGATGCAGGATCTGTGGTATTTTTCAAACTAGGCACCAGCCTGCAATGGAATGCTACCAGGCTAAGGAAGCTTCCAGTCTCTAAAGTTCACCCAAACTTTTTCATCTTAATGACTCCGATCCCTTTGACAGATTACTTCATGTCACATTTTTCCTCCTCGATGTTTAAATTTTCTGCCTCAGTTTCAGACAACACTGTTTGCAGAAGTGTTCTTCCCAGTGTGGAGGCATCCTCATCTGTACAAATGAGCCAAAACTGTCCTCCTTGTACCAAGTTACTGAGTAGACTGTAGGCTCTGACAGCAGCAAGCATGTCCTTATCCTCAACAGCCAAATTAATGTTATGACAGTGAGTGGGGTTTTTTTCCTTCGATAGTTACCTGACTGTGTGTTTAGATAGCTGTGTCTGAGCAAGATGATTCTCACTGGAATCAGTTTGTAAGCCACCCAGCACCTTAACAGAGAATAAAGAATCTACTGTAAGCAGAGATTCTTCTCTATCTGTTTATGTTGTATAAATGGGATATATTATGGCTGGTGCCTCAGACACACACTAAACACAATAAACTAAGTTTCTTAGTTCCTACAGTGATTTTCAAGTTATTTTTTCAAGAAGGGGAGAGAAAGTAGCCATTGCACCACTTTCATTCTAATTCCACTTTAGAGTGAAAAATTTTATACAGATTTTTAAGGATTAATTTAAAAAATGCTTTATTTCCCTTCCTGCTAATCTTACAGAATCATAGAATTGTTCAGGTTGGAAAAGACCTTTAAGATCATCGAGTCCAACCTTATCCTAACCCTATTGCCCTATTTCTGATGACCCCCTGCTAAACTATGTCCCCAAGCATCCAGACAACTTTTAAACACATTCAGGGATGGTGACTCAACCACCTCCCTGGGGAGCCTGTTCCAGTGCCTAACAACCCTTTCTGTAAAGAAGTTTTTTTCTGATATCCAACCTAAATCTCCCCTGACGCAACTTGAGCCCATTTCCTCTTGTCCTGTCATCAGTCGCCAGTGAGAAGAGACCAACCCCACTCTCACTACAACCTCCTTTCAGGTATTTGTGAAGAGTGAGAAGGTCTCCCCTCAGCCTCCTCTTCCCTGGACTAAACAGCCTCAGCTCCCTCAGTCATTCCTCATAGGGGATGTTTTCCAAACCCCTCACTAGCTTTGTTGTCCTTCTTTGGATCTGCTCCATCATCTCAATGTCCTTTTTGTATTGAGGTGCCCAAAACTGAACACAATACTCGAGGTGGGGCCTCACCAGTGCCGAGTACAGAGGCAGGATTACTTCCCTAGTCCTGCTACACACACAATTTCTGATACAAGCCAGAATGCCATTGGCCTTCTTGGCCACCTGGGCATATTGCTGGCTCCTACTTAGCTGACTGTCAATCCATACACCAAGGTCCTTTTCTGCCAGGCAGCTTTTCAGCCACTCTTCTCCAAGCGTTGCCTGGGGTTGTTGTGACCAAAATGCAGGACCTGACATTTGGCCTTATTGAATTTCATACAGTTGGTCTCAGCCCATCGATCCAGTCTGTCCAGGTCCCTCAGTAAAGCCTTCCTACCATCCAGCAGATCGACACGCCCTCCCAACTTGGTGTCATCTGCAAATTTACTGATGGTAAATCCCCTCATCAAGATCATTAATAAAGATGTTGAACAGGAGTGGCCCCAGCACTGAGCCCTGGGGGACACCACTTGTGACCGGCCGCCAACTGGATTTAACTCCATTAACCACAGCTTTTTGGGCCCAGCCATCCAGCCAGTGTTTAACCCAGCAGAGTATATGCCCATCAAAGCCATGGGCAGCCATCTTTTGCATGAGGATGTTATGGGGGATGGTGTCAAAGGCTTTACTGAAGTCCAGGTAGACTACATCAAGAGCCTTTCCCTCATCCACTAAGCAGGTCACCTTGTCATAGAACGAGACCAGGTTTGTGAAGCAGGATCTGCCTTCCATAAACCCATGCTGACTGGGCCTGATTGTCTGGTTGTCCTTTAAAAGTTCTATGATGGCTCTTGAGGTTATCTGTTCCATGACCTTCCCTGGCACTGAAGTGAGACTCACAGGTCTATAGTTACTGGGATTGTCTTTCCAGCCTTTCTTGAAGATGGATGTCACATCCTCCAGAGTTCCAAGTATCTGAGGAAATAATCAGCTCTTTAAGACTAAGTCTCAGAGTTCATCTTCTGGACTGAATCACAGAAGTGCTCTTAATTTTAGAAGGAAGATGTTGGCATCATCCTGAACCCAGATGATGATACAGTCAGGCCAAAGAAGGATAAGTTTAGCATAACATGTTTGTGACTATTTCTTCATAGTAACCAGTAAACCTGAGGACATTTTTTTCTATGCTTAGCTGCAAAACCACAACCTGTTTGTCTGTTTCTTTTACAAATGCAAGGCTTGACTTGCACTTGCACTAAATAGGGTTTGTCAGAACAATTTGTAAGTGTTTCTGACCTGGTGTCATTCCTTTGGCAGTAATGATCTTGGTGCTTTGCTCATAGACTCTTTTTCTGCAAGAAGCTCAACTTATGCCACATGGTAGTCATTTTCTTTCTCTGGTTGATACATCCCCATGTGACCTCAGCAACCTAGTTTGTGCTGAAGTGAGACTGTAAATGGGGGCTGTCACTTCTAACCAACTATTTTGGTAACCAGGGATAGAAGTAGTGCCACACTGTGTCCAATGCATTTTTGTGTGTATGGCTTCCATAATCACAGAATCACAGAATCACCAAGGCTGGAAAAGACCTTTAAGATCATCAAGTCCAGCCTATGACCAACACCACCACATCATCTAGACCATGGCACTAAGTGCCACATCCAGCCTTTCCTTGAACACATCCAGGGACAGTGCCTCCACCACTTCCCTGGGAAGTCTATTCCACTGTCTAATCACCCTCTCCGTGAGGAAGTACTTCCTAATATCCAACCTAAACCTCCCTTGGAGCAACTTCAGGCTATGCTGAGGGACGGGGTAGTGCGAGTGGCTGAAGCTGCTGGCGCTGCCCACGCTGAGCCAGCAGGACAGAGAGGGGCCTGCTTGCTTCGGAGCTGCCCTGCCTCCGAGGCAGTTTTATCTTTCACAGGCTTTAGGATTCAGAAATGCACTTCTGCTCTTAAGCTCTTATAAGATGTCACAGCCGAAGTTCTCTTTCATGTCTTTTACTTACATGTCAGTTTTTCTAGAGAAGCAGGTTACAGCCTGGATATAAGGTATGGTGATAAATTAAAAGCTAGATCATATGGCTGGTGGTTTTGTTGTTTGTTCAGGTCAGTATTAGTACAATTCACCATGCTCTCTTAGTTTTTAAGCTCTGACCTGCAGTTTGAGTGCACTAACCGGTACACATTAAAAATAAAACTACAAGGCAAAATCGGTATTTTGTTTGCAAATCCCTCAGCATCTGGAGGTCAGAAGACAGCTTTCAAGGGAACTTACATTTGCTTCATTATAAAAGTGGGTGTATAAACTGTGCTGTTCAGACCTGCATGAAGGTGTTAGGTTACAAAGGACCCGACTGTTCCTCAAGCCTATCTCAAATATTGATACACTGTCACTTGTACTGATCTTATGCAAAATACCGGTTTGAAATATGTAGGTAGCATTATTATTTTTAATGTATTTTATGTTTTAGAGAGTATCCTCAAAGTTATAAACTGTGTATTTGTCCATGTTTTAAACAATTTAAAACCAAAGCTAACCTGCTGGTTTTATTACTAAAATTTTAAAAAATTGAGAAAATTTATGTTGTCAGACATGGCCAAGTAAGGAAACAGCTAAAAAAAAAAATTGCATAGAGAACTGATGACTAAAGAGACAGTGTGAAATCATCAGCACCTCAGAAATGATGGAACAATAAACTCACAGTGAAGGAATCACTCTACAGAATTATAAAGGAGAAAAGATAACTGTCCCCTATAGGGACATTATCTCCTGGTAGCCCCCATTGCTGAATCTTTCTCTCTTCATCTCTTTTGTTGACTGGAAGTGCTTTGCAGCACAAAGTTTTTGTTTGATGTTTTCTTGTGGTACTACAGGAGAGTCCAGGGTGGTGACTAAGACTTCTAAATGAAATGGTAACAACTGTGCTATGGAAGTTTAACGATAAAGCAATTAATGTCCTACAGTATGATTGCAGTGACAACTAAAGCTGCCCTTTAGCTGTTCAGTAGCAGAAGCAGTGGTAAACAGTGATTAACCTTTCCTACTCATCTCCTCCATGAAGCACAACAAATCTTGCTGATGGAGAAAGTTTTGGTTCCATTTCTTTTAATCTGAATGAATGCATCCTCGTGATGATAGTCAGAATGGGTAGAGATGAATGGTTTTGCATTCTGAATACATTTGGATTGCTGCGGCTTAGTGAGTTTGCTTCCTGGCCTCCCCTTCTTGTGATCAATCAAATATCTTTTAAAAATGCAGCACTGGGAAAGCTTGACATTGGGCATATAAACATTTCTGAGTTCTTGGCTCTTTTGATTTCTTGTGAGTGGTTTTACCTAAGGTTCATGGAGATGAGATAAATCCCAAGATTGGTTGTTTGCCATCAAATAAAAATGCATCTTGTAATAAGAACAGTTTGTGGTTTTGGTGCTCAGGCATTGTAAATAAATTATGTTCAGAGGTGCCAAGTGTAAACTTAGAATATTCCTTCATAAGTCTAAAGTGTAGAGACTGCAATTCAAAACCACAAGGACCCAAATACACTCTGGGTCCTGTGGAGGATGCATAGTTCTACATCCTTTTTGCTGCTGCTGCTCAGCCTTTCAGTAGAGCTGGAAATGTCCTTTCTTTTCCCCTCTGCCCTTGATCTGCTGTGCACCTTCTTGCAGTGCAAGTCATCTTTACAAACTGCAGGCATCATGTTTACTTGTTCTTTATTCGTTGCACAGAGTACAAGGGAAAGAAAGGCAGTGCAACCTCCTCCTCAAACTTGTACTCTGTTCTAGCTTTTAAAAAAAAGTCTCAAATTTCTCTTAAGCATAAAAATTGACAATTGCCTCTACTTTGGGCATTTAAGATGTTACCCTGAAGGTGGACAATTAAAATGTGCTATAGACTAATCAGTCCTCATATTAGAAATAAATCAGTTACAATTTTTTAGAGGAATTTTATTAGAATTAGGTAATCTGCAAGAAGATGTCTAAATCAGTTGTATTAATGAGAATGAAAACCACTTCCAAATCAGGATGGACACTTCCTGAGTCTTGGCAGGACCCCAGTCAAAAGAAACATTTCCAAACTCAATTTGGGACAGAAGGAATTCAGATGCTCTCTCTTTCCGATTTCTCTTCTGAAAGCAGACAAATTAACAAAGGTTTTTGATGCCAGCAACCCTCAAATCAAGGATGATTGAAAGAAAAAGAATGTAATTTTCTCGTCTCTCTTTCTTTGACAAGTTTGCAGCAATGTGACAGCATGTGTTGCTTTAATTTACCTTTATCAGTTTTGATTTTCTGTGTCTTTCCCGTGGGACAACTGATGGAGGGGGTAGAAGGGGGTTAAATATTTTTAGCAACAGTTTATTAATTTGGAGTATGACACAATTGTGTCATTTCATGGTGAAATTCTGTCTACTGTGGTAAAAGCCATCTTATTTCAATGTGGAATGAAGTGTCTGCCTGTTTTCATTTATGATTACTGACATTTAAATAATTACTCAGTTAAGTTCTCAATTGCAGAACCACTTTCCATTGAACACAGATGGCTCCTTCACTAGTCACATCACTATGCTTTTTCCGTATAATACTTAAAATAAAATTTTGTTCTTTTTGGTCTGGAGAGCTTAGTGCAGAGTAACGAAAGTCCACTGATGTCTGTCTGTCTATCTGTGTTTTTTTGGTGAGGGGCAGGGAGCTGCTTGTGCTAAGTTATCTCAACAGGGGCTGTGCAGCGTTGATGACATGTGTGATTGACACACAGCTGCATCTTTATCAAAACTGGAAAGCCCAGGCTAGCTGCTCATGTCAGCCATCCCCTAGCAGTGTTCTGGCAACCACTGCTACTCCAGGGCTGGTGTTCTCTATGGGCTGTGTTACCCATGCTGTTAATGGCAAAATAGTTCAACTTGTACACCAGAAGAAAAAATATTTTTCTTAAAGAGACAGCTGACATGAGTCATGTGTAAATAGGATTTGATTGAAGAATACTACTAAAGGAAATCAAATAGGCTACTTCAAAATTGGTTTTTTACAAGGACAAAAATGAATGCTTTGAGCTGCAATGACTGGGATTGTCCTCAACCAATTTTGTTACTCAGCCCCTAACTCTGGTGGCTCTGGCATGTGTTTTGTCTGCAAAAAGAAGACAAAGTGATTTCTTTTATTATGGCCACTTTGTGTGAACTTAATTATGGTAGTTCCAAGAACTGAGTTTCTTTCCCCTAGTATCTGAAAAGGAAGAGATAGGCTTGGAGAAAATATTTCCTGCCTGTGTATGAAGCTGTGTATTTATTCATCACAGTGGAATAACCATCAAGAGGCTTCAGACCCCCTTCTTCTTTCCTATCCCTTATTATGAGACCCCAGTTGGGGGCATATGCTAATGTTTTCAGGTTAAGTTACATGGGAAGCATCATCATTCAAATAATGTTTTCAGGTAGCTTTCCTTTGCCCTGCTCAAACACAGAAAGCACTGAGACTTCTAAAAAAAAAGTATCCTGCTCAGTTCGAATTAATCACAGAAGTTAGAAAAATTGCAAAAAGGCTGTCTCTGTACCCAGGCTTATTGTTTTCACCTTCAATAACATAATGGCTGTTGACTCATATTTCTGTTTACCATTAAGCTGAAATTATAACCCATGCTTTATTTAAAAATCTCTATAATAGATTCTTCTCTGGTCTGAGCATCTTTTATGGAAAAAAGGTGTGGCTATTTTCTTGTCGCGGTTCTTTTACTTTTGAAGGACAAGATAGCTTTTTTTTTTCCTCCTAAGAATTGCACTAACCTACGTTTAATTAGTGTCACATCATTTGGATAGATTGCCCACAAATCTAAGAAGGGTTGGAGATCTCTCCATTGGTAGTTGGCTTGTTGCCACCTGTGATCAAACAAATTGCTGTATATTGATTCAGTTTCAGCTGACCTGGAAAATGAATTCTGAAAGAAGCACAGATATTGCCCGTATCCCACATTTCCGCACATGAGGATAAAAGTTGCTTTTTCCCCCTCAAACCTCCAAAAACCATATTGATCAAGAGCTTAGTGTTATGTGTCATCACAATAATTTTGATGGGATGCAGGGCCAGACAAGCACAGCTGCTGTCTACAATACAGATTAATGACTTTAATTAGACTCTTGAAAGCTTAGCCAATAAAGGCATAAACATGTTAAAAATTGGTATTTGTTACATTGTAGTTTATACAGTGAGTTTCACATCAGATTAAAGCATTAACTATCAAACAAATTCCTGCAAACCAAATTATAAGTTTATGATGTCCATTTTCTGAAAAACTTCTTTCTACAGAAAACCTTTAGTCTGCTGACAGCCAGCATAAAATTCTACAAATTCTCAGGAAATAATTGTATTTCTTGTTTGCTGAGGGCAATGCCTCGACAAGCTAGCTGTTCACAGCTGCCACTTCCAAAATCATGTCTTTAGACATCTTGCACTATAAATCTAGTGGAACAGTTTTACTACAGTGATGTCATTTGCCATAACTTTGTTCAACTGAAACACAACCTGGTCGGGAATAAAGCAAGTGGTCAAATGGATCATAATTATTGTCCATTTGGTTCCTTTAGTAATCACACTGCTTTCTTATATATTGTAGTTTGAGATACCATACTTCTTCCAGAACTGAGTGCGTGGGCTAATGTTTTAATATTCAACTTGGAATTTAACAGGCAAGTGCATAAATGCTTAGAAAGTATCTGGGAGCTGTATTAAGCTAAACTCCAGCTAGGCCTCTAAAGCTAGTTGGTGGAACACTTTCAAGTAGAGCTTGGAGTTCTTTGCAGAAGTCTCTGAAGCATGCCTGTGAAAATTTACTTTGGTAATACATTATCTATTATTTTAGTATACTGATCTAAATTCATATGAACAATACTAAATATCATTCCATAAGGAATGGGTTCAGACAGTCTGAAGTCCCACTGACTTGCAGAGAGAGGTGGAAGTGGTCTGCCCCAAGCTCCCTTTAAGCTGGGGAGGCCAGTATCCCTCCTATGGTAAGAAATAGCTTCCTCCATCCAATGATCTTCTGAAATATTCCCCAGCCTAGAGGGTCTTATCTCACCCACTAGAAGAAGAGGAAGCTTAGGGGATCTTTGCAAATACCCTTGTTAGTTTGCTAAAAAGTTTAAGCAAGTAGAATAGCAGATTTATGGGTGTGGTTTGGGGCTCAGTTTGCAGATAACCTCAGTGAGAGTGGGTAAGTAAGCAGCATGGTGAATCTAAATCTCTTGCTTCTGTGTCATTAGGTGCAATAGAAAGCTACTTTTGAATAAAAATTATAGTTGGCAAGGCATTCTAAAACTCTTCATGAAAAGTGGTAGTATTTCTATGAGATGTTTAAGAAAGTGCGGTAGGCAATGTTGCAGCATTATTTGATTGTACATTCCCTTCTCAAGGACTGTATTTCGAAAAAATGAGTGTATCAAGTGAGTTTGTTCCCAGACCTTCTTCCTCACTTCTGTTTTCAACTAAACCTGTAGAGGAAAACAAGAGAGTGACAGCTTTTACAGATGACACCTGTATTAATTGTTTTTTCAGGACTACAAGTAGAGGGCCTCTTTCGAAGGTCAGCCAGCATCCAGACTATCAAAGATGTTCAGAAACTCTACAATCAGGGTAAGCTGTCATCATATCCCTGCCAGTAATAGTGCGAGGGCTTTGTTAATCTTGATTTTGTTGGTGAAGCAGAAATGCTAGCTTTCTTAAAATTAATCTTAAAACCCTTTGGAACATAAAATAATAAGAGCACTCCTACAGAAACCTGAAAGATAGCAACAGGCACTGAAGGCTTACTGAATAGCAAGTCATCAGTTAATGTCAGACAAGAGCTTACAAAATCCGTAGCAGCTAATGAGTGATAAGTTTTCAGTCAAAGGTGGTCTGCTTTTCATAAGCATTTGTATTGCCTCTACACACTTTGAGTTACTGTAGTTGTGAAATTTAGTGTCTTTATGTCATTTTGCCTCTGGTGTTTTTCCATGGTTATGGCAAAGAAATGTAATTTCACGTAATTATTTATGAAATGTAGTGGAGTAATTTTGACAATCACTGATGTCCACATTAAGTCATTTTATGAAATGCCTCTATGGGGAGAATCTCATATAGCAAGATTAATAAAACCCTATGAAAAATGTGAAAAGAAAGTGCCAGGAGTCACCAGCAGCAGAAAGCCAAGCCGTTTTCTCTTCAAAATTTGGCGTGAAACAGTATCGGTAGTTTAAAGAAAAAGTAAAATGTGATTGAACATCTTTTTTGTTCTTTTTTTTCCTTTTAGGCAAGTCTGTGAATTTTGATGATTATCATGATATCCATATTCCTGCTGTTATCCTCAAGACTTTCCTTAGGGAACTCCCTCAGCCATTACTAACATTTGAGTGTTATGATCATATCCTCGGAATCACCAGTGAGTATAAATAAGTTTTAGAAAAGTTTATACAGGAAGTTGAACTGGGCCTGGCTAATTACTAATCACTGCTGTTTACCAACCATGACCCACAGTTGTGGGTATATAGTATTATTAGTGTTTCACTGTAGCCACAAATGGACACCTTCATAATCTGTACCAAAGCAAGCTGGTTAGGGTTACCAAGACTCTTTCTGCTTTTTACAAGGTTTACTGGTTTATCTACAAATCCTACTGAATTATTAAGAATTGTATCAGACTTGTCACTGTCAGGGCTCCCTTTTTATGCCATGACACAACACTGAGTCAGTCTCAGTGATAACATTTATGTCAAAGCTGCTTTAGTTTTAGCAGTAGCATTGGCAGAATTGTGGGAACAAAATTTAGTTGTACGCTTCTTTCCCTTTTTTTCCTTTTTTTTTCTTGTGGGGATGGGATTGTTTTTATTGAAACTATTCCCATGGGATAGCATATTGGGAAGAAAGGATTTAAAGCCATGAGAAGACATTGATATCTAACATCTGGCACCACATGAAAACATGAATTAAAAGATGTGTAATTACTGAGCCTTTGGCAGGAACTATTTTACACTGCTGTCAAGGCAACTCTCTAATAGATGGGGATGAATACTGTTGAGTATCTTGAGATTTAGTACCCAGTATTTGTAGAGACTAGTGTTTTGCTTTTCAGGCTATAGTCAGCTAGCAGGGAACCAGTAGAGCTTCCACTAACAAGTCACGAGTAGACATTTTCCTAAAACCTGCTTTTTGAGAAAATTATGTGTATTATAATGGAGTACGACTTTCAACAAAGTCTGTTAACATGCCGCTGCTAACCATGAGCTGATGCTGTTGCAAAGTGTACATTATCATCACTATCATGACTGTTGCTATTGGGGTAAGTCACTAAAATAATTCAGGTTGAGGATAAATCTCAATGACGACATAATGAAGTGTAGAAGTACAGTAAGTTTACTCAGATATACTGTATTCTATGTAAAATTCTTATAGTGTGCTTAAACAGTAGCATCTGCACACACTGTTTCATATCATTTTATTCATGTATTGCTATTAAAAAACTTAATCAGGTCATGTTCAGAATTCTCTGAAGTTCTGTACTGTTCCGCTGTTTGCAAGTCTGTAGATCACCATGTTATAAATCAAGGATTCATCTGTCCACACTAAGTGTCTCAGGGTAATGAGCAAAACAGGTCTGTTCACAAGAAGAAATGGAGGGACTAAGAACTGGCAAGAATAGGGGAAATTTGGAAAAAGAATGTATACATGCTAATTTTTACTGAATTAATATTGTGCTGACTTTCTGGATATGATATTACTTTGTGATACACCTAAGTGAAAAATGAGAACAAGTCTGAAAAGGATAATCTGAGAGCAATGCATTGTGCTAGGAACACTGGGATGTTTTCTTCGCAAAACATCTGTGAAACTTTAATTCCACATTATTTTTGTTTACTGACATTTTAAATGTAGACAAAATACGTTGAAAAGTGGAGTTTAAGAAAATTCATCCTTGAATTTCATGTTCTGCGCTGTGATGTCCACTATCTTTTCTTGATGCTGAGGTGACATCCTGATTTTAAAAGATCTTAAGCTTGACAGCCAAGCTGGACTGCAGCAAAGACACATTCTTTGTGAATGTAGTGCAGAAGGGAGCTGTGAAGAGGTGTGATCACAGACAGCTGCCTTGGGATGATTTGAAAATTCTCATTCCACCTTCTGGAAGACACCAGAACAGTGTGAGATATCTATTACATCTCTTAACCTGCAAACCCAAAAATACAGCATCTCTGCTTTAGAGTACTTTGAAATGACAGTGAAACTTTTCCCTGTAGTGTCTCATCTGAAACATTTTTTGAAAGAGTTATTGATGGGAGCTGGGAACCGATTTAGCTGAGTGACGGACTAAAAAAAATTAATAAAACCTTGAAGCTTATAGTTGTCAAAGAACAACTTATTTGATCATGAAAACTTCTAACAAGACCTACTGTACCCAGTATTGCTACCCTTCCTGCATTATTTACTCTGCAGAAGGCTAAGCAAAACATTATTGGGATTCAGATTATTGTGTCTTACAGGAACTGGCAGCTTTGCAGTAGGAAAAATGTCAACACAGCTCACCACAGTATAGCTTCATGTATTTAATTCAGAGCTTAAGGGAACATTTAACATTCTGGAATTTTGTGCATGCACACATACTTACACACACGTCTAGCTGTCTCAAGGAGAGGGAAAGAGAAATGTAACAAATGCAGAAAAAACATCAGCACAAATAGGTCAAATGTAATTGTAATAATCAGACCTTTCTACAAAATGGTGTTAAATTTCCAGAACTAAAACTAAAATAATTACAATATTGCAGGGGAAAAAAGAAAAAAAAAGGACATTTGGCATTTGGAACAGCATTTGAAATATTATCCAGTGTTAGTGTAATTGTCACCCAGACTATCTAGGTGATGCAAGGAGTTTGGGGTCTAGTTCTGGTTTTGCTCACCTGTAGAAATGAGTTAATGAACCTGCTTAGGTTACACACCCAAGTGGCCATCATGTAAATTTTTACCAAGACAGAAGAGTTCCTTGCACAGTCACGTAAGTGCTTTTAAAATTAGTGGAGTGTCCAAAGAGCCTGTTGGGCAGGTCTGTGTCTCAGCAAGAATAAAAGCAGGGTATAAAAATTAGATGTCTAAATTCAGTGCATGGAGAGATAATGGAATTCAAATCAAGGTCTTTGAAAGTCCTCTCTACCGAATAAATTATTTTGGCTATTTCACTTAATCAAGAAAATACTCTGGAAGTTAGTCTTACCCGGATATATAATAATACAAAATATTATAGGGACATTCAAAGGGGTAATCTTAACTGTTACTGTGATCATGGAGGTTAGTAGGGCTGAATTTTTTGGTCAGTTTTACAGATGAATAACTAAATTCCAGCAGATATAAACGAGGGGTTGTTTCTTGATAATATTTTGATGCTTTTGAGTTAACTTAAGACTGACTTTGACATTGCAGGTGTGGAGAGTAGTTTGCGAGTCACCAGAAGTAAGCAAATCATTCAAGGACTTCCTGAACACAATTACGTTGTTCTGAAATACCTGATATGCTTTCTCCATATGGTGAGTACAGGCAAAATTTCCAAAAGTAGTGCCAGCCTTTTCTTTCTAAATCTGTTCTTGTTAATTCAACATTGAAAATGTCCACAGAAAATAAAACTGAAGTATTTTAAAACTGTGATGAGGCGGCAGTGCAGTACATTCCAATGGAGAGAACTCAGGGTGCAGAACCCTCCAGTTCTAAGAAAAGTCAGTGCTAAACAATGGTCTGGGCATCCTTTCACCATGGAATTCTGTAGATGTAATGGAAACTAATGTGTAAATTTAAATGGAACTGTGCTTGTACTGGCATATATAGAAGTCTTGTTTCCCCAACTCCACATTGACAAATGTATGGTTTTATCGATTTAGTTTTTGGTTTTTTCCTAGTTTGGAGTTTAAAAAAGTCTGAAAATAGTGGTTGTGTAATTTTTGGTCCAGAGAAAAACTAGAAGAAGGAGGGGTTGAGGGTTTTTTTTTCTCAAAAGTATAAACCTTGATCAACTAAAACACCAAATAAAGCACTGTAATTTTAGAAAATAATAGAAATATTAATGAGTTTTAGAACAATAATTGGCAAAATATTTAATATTAAATCTTACAACATTTTCCTATTTAAAATAGCCTTCCATCTTGAAGTTTACTACAATGTTAAATTAAAAACTTTATGCCGTTTTGCAAGGATTTTTGGTATGCTTCAGGATAAATGAATCATATATTTTTTCCTATTTTTGATTTGCTGGTGGGTTTTTTTAGCCCATTTTTGGAAACCCCGTGAGTGTGAGGGTTTGCTGAACATCCATTACGAATAGTTTTACACTTAGCCTAGTGACATCCTTTGGTTGCCACTTTATGTGCAGGAAAAGACAGCAATAGGAGTTAAGTTTCCCTTCCTTCTGCCTTATCCAATGCATTGCCTTTTCCAGATTGCATTTTTTCAAACCCAGGTGCCTAAAATTGAGGATCATGGTGTAGTTGACACCTAAATAAAGTGATCTAGCCTTCAGAATTCCTAAGAGCCTACCAAAGCAGTTGTGTCATATGGAATGATGCTGATTTTCACCAGTGGAGGAATTAGACCTCAGCAACTGTTCTTGGGCTACAGTTATCCTTGCCATATTCTAGCCAGTAGCACATTTCAGAAACAAGTACGTTTAATCCCTTTTTCTACCAAAACACTAGAGAAAAGCAAGATTAAAGGAAACACATTGATATTACCGTCAGAGGCAGCACTTGTAAGGTTCCTGTAATACCCATGCTTGTTTACTGTTGCTTAGCTGAACTCTAATGCTATTAAGAAAATCCTTGTCATTTGCTATTATTTTAGCATCTGATATCTCTCCTCAGTGTTATGAATCGTGTAAGTGACTTTGTTCCAATAATAGATGCACCATCTCAACGCACCTCTTAAGAGCTGAGCACTTGAGGTGTTAATGAGGTGTGCAAAAGTAATACAGAGTGTTTTCTGTAATTGGGCAACAGAACATAGCATTATTTTTGAGTATGCCTTGTTATGTAAAGCACAGCATCAAGTTGATACTAGTGCTCAGATCTGCAATTTTTGCTGATCCGTGGCTTTCCATCCTTAATGTCTCAGGGAATATTTGCATTTGGAAAGGTCACGGGAACGTGAAACAATCTAGGAGCTAGAGATTTCTGTTCATTGCAGATCAGCCTGCTGCACAAGCTGCCACAATTCAAACTTCAACAGACCACTCTACCAGTAATCCTAGTTTTTACCTGCAAGCGTCAACCTTCTTACATATAAGAGGCAATTTAATTCTTCCATGAGCTCAGCCTTGAGTAGTGCAAGAGGTACTTGTGGTAATTTCATGAAGTGGGATGAATTGTAATCACTAGATATGGGTTTGAACACTCCAGGTTTGATATAGGCTTGTGGAAGAAAAAAATATCCCTGTTTTTTCTGCAGTCTCAACCCCCTTACTTAATGAAACAGCTCCTTCTATTCCAAGGGTGTTACAGCAAGACAGTGCGACTGCTGCAGAAGTAAAATACTTGAATTTCAGAAATATGTCAGATTCCTTTAACCTTAGATTAGCTGTGATTTTTGCCAGTAATGAGCCCAGCATGCTGTGAAAGGTGTAAGCTTTCCCTCTCCACTTTGCAGTACATCTGGCCACTAGAGAGGGATTTGCAGGGTCCCCTTGCAGTTGCAGTGGACTAAGGTCCCCACGTAGAATTAAGAGACCAGGAGCAGGAGGGGAAACAAAGGCCATTTTTCACAAGTCAGTCCCTGAATTATGTCTGCAAAAAATGCCCGTGCTGCTCAGCTGATCTCACAAGAGATGAGTGTGCACAAACTAGTGTTTGTGTTCCACGAGCCTTGTGTTGCACATGCAGTGAAGTGGATTTATGAATGCACACGCAAACTTAAAAGGCTCAAAGAAATCTTGCAAATCACTTAAAGCACGCTGAGGGCTACAGTTACCCAGTTCTGAAGCCAGAAACCATTTTGTACAAAACTGTAATTGTTGTTTTCCATGACAGTCTAAGGCTAAACAGCGAAGTTTGTAGAGGCAATAATGTAATCTAGATTGTGTTTTTATAACCACATCTTTGGTTTTGGTACCAGCTGATGCAGCCCCCTCTCTACACTTACATACTTTCCCTCCCTGGTGCTTATTTCTATCCCTGAAGCAGGGGTAGAAATTTCTATCCCCCTGCTGCAGGGGAAGGGTGGCTGACTTGGCTGAAAGAACCAGTGCAAAAACCTGCCAAAGTAAAAATGTCAAGCTTGAACTAACTACAAAAAACAGATGAGGTTTTGGGGCCCATGAGCTATACTTTAGATCTGTAACCAAAGCAGCAAGTTTAAAGCCAAGTGTAAACTGGAAAAAATGGTTCTGAATGAATTAATGTTTTGTCTCAATCACTTCTCCAATTTAAATCTGTAATTAGCACCAGCAAAGCTTGGGGGTGGCTGGGGATGATGGGGCACGCTGGGAAGGATTAGATGACTAAGCTTCATAGAGCAGATACAAGCAGTTGGCACATCTGCAAGGTAGCAGGGAGTGGGGATAGAAACTTATATTTCCAGTCAGTTTGTGGGGGTGTTTTAATAACTGGTAATTTTCTTTTGAAAATGTTTTGTGGAGTTCCTTTCAGCATTGCAACTGAGAAGCCAAAGAGATGGCTATGTCTTTGTCTTTTTAAAATGTGATGGTAGTTGGCTGTTTGTACCCTCTGAATTTCACTGTTTAAGTTCATTAGGTAGTATAGTGGCTGTTTGGTTTCATTCCTGTAGTATCCATGAGGGTGCTGTGGTGCAAGTATGTGGAATCCAAAAATCATCACAATTTTGCTGGGAGGAGCTGGATGTTGATTCTGGGATAGTGAGGATGTAGATTTTGCTTTTGCTAATGTGGCACTAAATCTTCAGTGTTTATTCCCAATTACGAGTTTTGCAATGTGCAAGTTTTATTTTTCTAGAGGACTTTCTTCCAATATAAGCTGTCATTACTTAATGATTTTACTATATATGTTCCAAAGAAAGGGGAAAAACCCCAACAAACTGGAGCTGCGTAATTATTTGTTGTAATACTTTTCACTGATGCTCAGATGAATCCTTCAAAGATACTATCTAGGTTCTTGGAGAATTGTCTTTTATTATCTTGTCAAATTGACAGAGCAAGTGTACTTTCACTTGAAACAGAGATGATAGTTACTAGCTTTGCATGGTAATCAAAGAAGGAGTAAGTGGGTTAGTCCAAATCCTAAAGATGTAAATTTTATTTCTTAGGTAGAACATAGCTCTGGGGTGCAGTTATTTAGAAGGGTAGCCCATGAAGAGGCTGGCTGGTGGCATCCTACCCTTATGTGGTCTAGTGTTAGAAGAAAACATCAGCTGCTCATGATACTGTTGTAGATTAAGTGAATGTGTTTGTGTCATTTGAGACAGAAATCTGGCATTGGAGTAGTGAAGGGGTTAGGATGGTGTGAAGCCTGATCCCCTTGGGGAGGGATAAAGCCATTACCACTGGTGTGACAAGGCTTCCTTGCTCGCACCTCTTGATGAGCCAGCAAAGATTCTTGTGGAGAGAGTTGGATTCAGTTGCACACTTTCTCTTGGATCTGCTGCAGAAGGGATTGCTGTGCATTTTGGAGTGAAGCAACATGCTGTGTCTCCCTTGAATTCCTAAGTGTCAGCCTGATTGATGACTCACAGATAAGACTTAGTATAGCTCTGCCTCAGATGATATAATCACTGCTTCGTTTTATCTTATGGATTTTCTCTCTCAAGGGAGAGGCTGTGTCATGGGTATTTTCGTTGATCTTTTCAACATTGCCTTGAATTGTTCACAGAGTGGTGGCGAGTGGGAAGAGATGGCTTCATCTTGGAGTTAGAAACGTTCTTGGAAATAGTTGGCCTAAAGAAAAAAAAACAAATGTAGCTCTACCAGCAGGTTGCCATGGTGTTGCTTTGGGCTGAAACATTTGCCTTCAGGGGCAGTGATGAGGTTAAGCTGGATGTGATTCAACTAGTGCTTGGAGACAGGACCTGTACATGACTTGCTGGATGGAGTGTGTCAGGGAGCCCTCCCAAAAACTGGGGAAAGACACCTGCAACAGGTTTGGCTTCTTCCACCCTCCAGTGTCCTCCAGTACTATACCACATGCTTCTGTGCCATCACAGGATACCTGCCCTGTATACACTTTAGAAACCTGCTGTAGGATATACGGCAAGTACCTTTGGTTTTGTGTTACAGAAAACACAGTGTGATGGGCTGTAGCTCTCATTATTTTAGAGACTTTCAACTGAAAGAAATACCAAAAAATCATTTGTCCTCGACCCAAAGGAGTTTCACCGTGCAACATTGCAGACTTCGGATGCAGCCAGTGTGAGCCATTTGACCCAAGGGCCACAAACACAGTCCCTAACCTTGTTACATTTAGCAGCATCCAAACACCAGCTCCATTGTCCAGCTACCTTCAGGGTGATACCTAGGTCTGTGTCTCCTTATTAACAAGGCACTCTTGGTTGTCTTAACTGTTTTCCGTTGTCAGTTATTTTCGTAGTAGTTTAGCTTTTGCTATATTGCTGTAGTATAATGAACTCCAGTTACAGCTGATCTCATCTGAAGCAGATTAAATGAACAAGATGGGCTTGTTTTTTCTGTGTAGTTTAATAGTGCATTGAGAGCAGTGTGTGAAGGTCAGCAGGCTATATCCATTGTTTGGACTCTAGAGAGAATGGTGTGGGTTTTGCATAAGGTCAAGAAGCAGGCATTGCTGTTTTATCTGATGACTCTTTATTCTCAGGTTGTGAAGCCAGTCCATTGAAAAGATGGTCATGGCACCAGTATCTCTAGTAATATGCCCTTCCGTTATCCAGCCCTGCTTAAGGACCTTAAAAACAATTGAAGCCTTTAATATTTGTAGCAGAAGTAGCATTACAGTAGCTCTAATGTCCCAGGAGGGTAAGGCAAAGATTGGTGGGAAAAATAGTTCCTATTATTGGAAAAATTAATATTGTTAGGAAGAAGGTGCTACACTCTTGGGCGTGTAAGCGGTTCTTCGTGTCCCCCAAGGAAAAGACTTCCATCCTGCATGTGTGTCTAAAGGATGTTGTATCACCTCATGGCTGAGCAAAAAGGCTCCTTGCTAGGTAATACAGCAAGGAGCATGGGACTGTGCTGTAGGAGATAGATGGGAATCAAACCTGCATTACTGTGTAAAAGCAACTGGAGTTTATGCATATGCTAAGAAGTTTTCACATGATCATAATGTTTCTTAGGCTTGCCTCTAGTGCCCTCAGACTTTTCATAGTACTACAGAGCTGCCTTTTCAGGAGGCCTTATGGCAAGACAGAAATGGGGAAGCACTGAGAAGTTAAGTTTTTGCTTTCCTATTCCACTTGAAATAACAGCAGGAAGAATACATGGGGGATTTTGCCCAATAATTTCCCATTCTGTTCTGAGATGACAGCTTCAGAGCAAGGTGTCCATCACAGTTTGTGCCTGTGTGGTCTTCCCATGACAGATTATTGATCAACAACCATCAGACTGAACTGGCTGAATTACCTAGGTCAGGAGGAATCAAGAGCACCTTCAGTTTGTTGGCTCTTTACAATGACAGAGAACTTGTCAGGTAGGACAGCCAGACCATATTGGGCTTTAGATACCAGCTGTGCCATGTGGGAGAACAAAACACACTCAAATTCCCTGCTGAGCCCACCCAGAGGAAAAAAAGACTCCTGTCCAGTTCTGGGCTCACATCCACAGACAGAAGTAGGACACATCACCCAGGTGCAGAACAGCTTTCAGTGCCGTGTATTTTACCTACAGCCCATTTTCTCATCCATTGCTTCAGAGGAATTGGGTGAATGTGGAGGTGCTTGGAAATTAAGTCATGCATCAGTGGGGGGAAAAAAAAATCCTTCTAAACACTTGCAAACAACTTGAATCCTTGAGGTTTATTCTATGCAGAGCTTAGGGTGGTTTGTCTCTCACTCTCTGGAACACACGTCTGCATACACCTTATTCATGTTTGTGTTTTTCTAGGTTTCACAGGAGAGCATATATAACAGAATGACAGCATCCAGCCTGGCCTGTGTCTTTGGTTTGAATTTGATCTGGCCGTCCAAAGGAACAGCCTCCCTGAGTGCTCTGGTACCTTTGAATCTCTTCACTGAACTACTGATAGATTTCTACGTGAATATATTCCACTCTCGAACAGTGCCTGGTGAGGTCTTACCTTAATGCTCCCAGAAAGGCAAACGATGTATGGCTGGCTGAGGGAAGGATCTCCATGCCTCAACTGGTGGGAGCTTTATATTCAGGGCTCTCTCCTTAGAAGAAAACTTTCAGTGCAGAGTCAAGTTTCTATAGCTTTCCAAATACCAAAGATGTTGGGAGAAGCACACTGCCCCATATATTCTCATCACACGGGGGAGAATATGTACCAATAGGTCAAAGTGAATCCCAGTATTAAAATAGAGCAGCTGACAAAAACTATGTTAAAAAAAATCATGACACTACGTGCCAGTCTGTAATTTCTTTGGGGAACTGGAGACCTTACTATATGGCATTATTTTCTGGGACCATGCAGAGCTAAGTTCTGGACAGCTCCTGAGTGTGCAACTTTCTTCTTTTTTATTTATTTTTTATTTGAATACAATTTTGTTAGAACATTCCCTATTAAGTTAATGAAGATTAAATCAGTTTTTAAGAACTTCCAAACTATTTTTCGATAAAATCCTGTCTTGTTTTACACAAAAAGGTGTGGGCAATTGTGGCAGATCAGGTTTGCAATTACAGTGGAGAGTAAAGTGTTTCCTGGGTAATTTGAGTTGTGCAGACAGCTAACTAATTATGCTTGCAAACATCTAATATGTGCAGTTAATCACTGTAGCTGCACATGCAAAGTGTGTTGAAGTTTTTTTTCTTATTATAAGTTCAAATGGGGAGCAATAATCTTCCCGTTTTTTTTTTCTCTAAATACTTGGGATTTTCATCAGTGGAGTTATATCAGCGAGCACATAATACAGAATATAGACTAACTTTGAGAAGAGTACCCCTGATGTTTGGGCTGCGTTCTTTTGCATTTAGAGTTGATGGGAATTGCCTCTTCATATCACTTTCTCTAGAAAGCAGTAAGAGCAACAACTTGAATAATATACCTAATATCATTTTTATACATTGAAAGTCTTATTATTAGTCCCAATGTGAATAATTAGCCAACACAAAGGGAGAATTTTCAGTGTTTTCTTTCTGACTATGCCATTAATACCACTTGTATTTTATGAACTCTTACACAGTGCAATTTCATTGTTTAACACTGATTAGTAATGAGGTGGTGTAACGAAGTTATCGTTGTAGTTCCCTGCAAAGCAAAAGAAAATTGATCAGTGGTAAAAAAAGGAAAGCAGTATTTTCCTTAATGTTCTGGTCTTTCTGATTCTGTGCAAAGCTTAGAAAACAGAAGGACTATTTAGACTTCAGTAAAAGTAATAGTCTCAGAAGGACAATTTAGGCATCCCTTCCCCTGCAAACAGAGCCACTTTTTATCTTGTAGGTTCCAGCGAGTTCAGAGTTTGTCCTTCTGGCCTTCCTCTTAGGAGTTACAAATTGCCTGCCTGTGTGAGGGGTGCAACAAATCTTATTGCAAAGGGTAAAGAGGGTTCATTCTTGTCAGCAATTCCAGGAAATAACCAAGTATTTCAGAAGGCTGTGGAATGCCGGATGTGCCAGGTCTTCATTTGCCCAGTAGGTGTCATCTATAGCATTAGGCAATGATGAAAATTTGAAAAATACAGAGGCTCTAGAACAAGACGTGTTAGGACCAAGTTCTTACATCACAGTTGTGTGCTTTGCCCAGTTCCTCAAAGACAACTTTTTGACCTTTGAATATCTGTAAGTAATAACCACCTGTGACTCCCATTTAACAATAACGTCTTGCATAATACAAAGAGAATAATTAACACGTGTACATGGTTGTTGAATTTCAGCAAAATGAGATTGCCAAGGATAAAACTGTCATAGTTTTGTTATCGCAAGTCATCAGTTTTACATCTGATTTATCAATGACAGCATCCTAGCCTTGTTGTATTGTGAAAACCAAACACAGTTATGCTCAGCACTGTTCAGCAACTCAGCAGCAACTGTGCATCAGCAGCCTGTTCTTACTGGGGAGAAATCTGGCCTCTGGGAGTTAACAAAACCTGAGTTTTTTGCCACTCTCTGACCTTGGTCAAAATACACATGCGTTAGTTTTGCTGTCTGTAAAATGAAGGAGCAGCTGTCATTGGAAAAGTGCTTTGGCATTAAATGCTGATAAGTCTTATAGGATGTTTTGGGGTTTTTTCCATTTCTCTGTGTCCTCTTCCAAAAATCCAGCACCAAATGACATTTAGTCTTCAGGCTACACATAATGGGAATGTGAGTCCTGGATGGTTTTAGCACAGTAGTATGCCAGAGCCCTGTGGGGTGAAATCCTGAGTTCATGAAAGTCAGCTTTGTGCAAAATGTCCCCAGAGCCTGGGGAGAGGGGCATCCCATAGATTTAGTTCTCCAACTCATCCTAGGTTGGGAGAGCAGGAATTTGGCAGCATCAGTTGTGCTGCTGGGGCAAGCCCTCAGGGCACAGCTGCCTCTGATCCCATTACTTTCACAAGTAAAAAGTACAAGCAAAGAGCATCCCATCAGGTAATTTGCCTGCCTGTAGACACACAAGATGAGAGTTAAAACCAGACTCACTCTTTTGGTATTGGTCACATGCCAAACTGCTGGTCTTCCTTTTAACTGCTCTGCAAACTACCATTTTCCAGCAATTTATAGCTCCTCTCACTTAGTCAATGAAGAGCAAAATGGCGTTTTCTCATCTCAAGGTGCCTTCTTCCTTTGAAGAACCGATAGCATCTGTTATCCACCAGTGCGGATAATTTGACGCGTAAGAAAAGTCGAGGCTCTGGTTCTGATTGCCACTAGCACTGGTGGGGGGACGTGGGGCTCCTGCTCCCCTTTACTTTCCTGCCTCCCCAGCAGGCAGCCAAAGACAGAGGTAAGGAAGGTGCTCACCGCCACCCCAGCCTTGCCCTGCGAGCCTGCCCATCACAGGGAAGGGACTTTCCCAAATCAAAGGCACCTGGGTAGCAAAACCCTCCTAGCAATGAGACCCCAGCTTTGTGCCCCCTACCCCAAAGGAACTGGTGAAATCCTTCATCTGCAGCAGAAGCCCCCGATCTCCGTCCTGAGTGCCAGACTTAACTATGACATTAAGTCAGTTCTCATGAATTATTCAGAAGGGTTTGGAGTGAAATTCATGTTAGAGAAATATATGTTTCAAATTTCCTGACTCTAAGAGGAGTCCTGGAGGTGTCCCCTGCAGTTACTTTGATAACAGTTTCTCTTTACAAATGATAATTGCGCGATTCGAGCTTTTGTACAGTGTGGCCTTGTGAACTCTTCTCTCATATCAAAGAACAATTTTCACATCATTTCCATAGCAAAAAGAAAGTGATTATGGAGATAATCTGTTGGAAACACACATGCTGGATTTCAGTTTAAAACAATAAAATGCAGTCATGGAATGAGATATCAAGTGTTACCTAGCTGACAATATATAGAGACTAAATTGCCTGAGCATTTTAGTTTACTGAGCTGTTAGTAGTTTAAAATTGGTCCCAAGATTAGTCTGATTATCAGGACGCCTCTAGCAACACGCACCAAAGGGGGAAGGGAATATCTTCTACCCTGAATCTATAAGAAATGTAAGAAGATTGAACAATGTCATTAACCAAGGGGGTTCTTTACAGTTCTTACAAAAAACTTCCATAAATGATTGTCACTTACATGTGTGCAGATGATCTATTTGTGCTGTGCTTCTCAAGCAGTGTTCCTTTCAGAATCACTCAGAGCCTTATAAATATAAACTTTAATATATTCACCCACTTGTGAGAAGACTTAATAATAGAAAAGTCCGAGATATTTTATTCACATGTTCCATGTGTACTTAGGTAGCAAGTTGAACTTTTAATGGGATTGACAGTGCAGTCACCCACTCCTTCATTTCCTGAATAGTTTAGTTTGTCTTCACAACCCTGGAGAATGTAGGCTTGCCAACACTCCCACTTTTCAAGTGGCCATGGGAGTGTTTGGATGTGGGGGAAGAAAGTCAGAGAGAGTTACTGCCAGCACCTGTAACTTGGGAAGCTCTACTGGCCAGGCACATCCCTACTCATACTCTGTTCATTTCTAACATGTTTTTACCTACAAAGAGAAGTCAGAAGCAAACATACCCTGCTTTCAATAGGCACATCTCCATTGAAGCCAAAGCTATGACTATGAGAATTATGTAAACCATGTGTTAAATGATAAATGTGGCTGATGTGTGAAAGATGTTCTGCCTTTCCTGGTGGAGCAATACTCATTTTCACCATCTGAAGAGTTTGATTTTTGTCTTTATCCATGCACATCCTGTGGAAAGCCATTTCAGCGGATTGCATCTCAGGTAGCAAAGGATTTCAGGATCCTCCAGCATCATCTGAGAGCAGTGGAGGATTGTAGCGGGTTGCTACAAATGCTGTCTTCTTTCTTGCTAGCTGGAAAGCTTGAGAAAGGACTGCCTTAACCCATGAGATTGCTTTGGAGTTAGGTTGGTGGTTTGGACAGTGAACAGGCCTGGAAACTAAGAAGGAAACTTCCAAATACAACCGGTAGAAAAGCCCTTTTCCACAGAGGGCCAGTCAACACCTAAAAATTGTTACCCAGATTTGTCACTCTGAGGGAAAAGACTCTTAGTTTATCTCTCTGAGCTGGAGATAGACAAACTTGTGTACAATGGTACACAAGTTCTCCTGTTTCTTCCTGACAGGAGTCTGTTGCTTGTAGTGTTAGGAAAGTCATGGTAATTATACACAGAAGGGCCATAGGCTTACCATCCTGGCTGTTCCTCTCTAGAATAGCTGGCAGAAGTTCAGCCTTAAAAATAATTAACTGATTGGAAAAGTATTTCTGCTGGAACATGCCAACTCAAAAAAAAACCCAACACATTTTCTTAAAAGGCTTGGTTTTGGTGCTTTTATTTCAGAAATAATTACATTCTTCCAGAAAGCTGCCTGCATACCTCTGAGCCACGGACCCCCAGGCTCACCCAGGGCCTGGCTCCAGCTCTGCTGGCCACTGGGGTGCCCCAGAGCAGGGGAAACAGGCATTGCTGCTTCTCATTCATGGTCTCTTTTGAGATGGTGTCACCTTTCTTTCTGCAGGCAGCATTGCAATTATTGCCAGAGGTAAGGAGGGAATGCTGCAGGAGCTGGGGGAGACGACGCACATACCTGACTGATCATTAAAGCTTTTTTTCTACAGCCCTGATTTCTCCATGGTGCAATCATCGTTCAGAAACTGCTTTCCTGACTGGCAGTCTGTCTGTGGTCCCCAGAGCATGACTTGTCACTCACAAGGTTCAGGCTTGTACCTGTAGTTGGGAGCCACTGGATCCAGTGCCTGACCTGAATGCTCGGGGAGGCAAAACTGCAGGTTGCAAGATAGAAACATGGTTCTCCAAAACAGCCCAGTCTATTATCTGCTAATTTCTTTTTGCTTTGATCCTCAAAAACTTGCTCACTTAAGCTACTGCT
This sequence comes from Hemiprocne comata, assembly GCA_020745705.1. Classification (NCBI taxonomy): domain Eukaryota; kingdom Metazoa; phylum Chordata; class Aves; order Apodiformes; family Apodidae; genus Hemiprocne; species Hemiprocne comata. The sequence goes on from CM036586.1 coordinate 77,139,945, forward strand.
AGCCCAGACACTAATGCCATTCCTCAAGCCTAATATGAAATCAGCATTTCTATCTTTTTGGGTTTTTTCTCTACTACATGAATTGTGTTCACCAGTACTGAATCATACTCTCAAATAATTTCTACACTTCAACCTTTAATTGTCCACAAATACAGTTTACAGCCTCTTGCTCTTCTGCCATTAAAATGATCCCCTTAATAAATGGAACAATAAAAAGTAACTGTAAACCACACCAAATTTCATCATCTTTAGTGTCTGAACTGGATTTCTGCAGCAGTCATGGAAGAGTCTTCAGATGGGTGGATTTTTGACACTTTACCCTTTCAAAATAATAAGGGCTATAGTGAGTTTAGTTTTTCTGTTTCAAAAGCTTCCAAAGAAACACGTCCTTCTCCCACTTCACCTGCCAGTGTTGTCTTTTTTATCTATGTATTTCCCACCCCTTCAAAGCTGCACCCTCTGCCAATTGCCATTACATCCTTCTTCATCTGCAATCTGTCAGCAGTCTGCACAAGCTGGGCGATGGTGTTCACGCTCATGTGCACACCCCTCACTGCATTTTTTGGGGAGGATGGGGATGATCGGAGGCTCTCGTGGCTGTTCTGCAGCTGGATAAATGGAACTGAAACCAAAAGAGGTTTGGTTCTGCAGGGAAGATTCAGAGTACTGTTTGAGTGAGTGAAATTGCCCAAATCATGTTTCCCCCCTCTCTGAAGCAGAAAAATGGTTATGCGGTTGATAACTAGATCGAGTTTTTATATCTAATAATCCAACACTTTTTGTGATGAAGTGGAAGAGAAGTTAAAAAGATCTTTTCATTTTTTAAATTTCCTACCACTTCCATCCTTCCTCATCAGCCTCTGTCTTTTGAAAAACCTGCTATTCTGGTGCATACAAAAAATGCAGCCACAGCTGACCTCCAGTAAAGCTAATAGTGTATTTAATAACCATGCCCAGAATAGAAACATCATCTCACCTGGCTGCGTAACTCCCTGTTCTGAACACATGTATATTGCTGAGCAAGGCACAGGCTGGTGTCAGAGTCTGCCTTTTTCCATGTTAGGGACTGTAGAGGGGACTTGCTTCCCTCCCTCCTTTCCCTCTCAGTACAGGAGCTACCTCACTGGGCTTTCAAACAGCAGCAGCCACTAGTCCCCAAATATTTTCATGTTAGTCCCATCTGCGTGGAGTTCTTAATGCTGCTGCAAAACGACTACACAAGCTAGATGTGGAACTATCACAAACCATTTCCACCTTTGCAAGAGGATCAGCAGACCTACATTTTATTCCCATCCCTTCATTCAATACTGAAGTTTGAATAAATCTCCTTTTTTGCCTTATCTTTGGCTTGCGAATGACTTCCCAAACAATAGTGTGGCAAAAGCCTTCCAGAGTGCATGCTGCCAGCCCTTATAGGTAAGCGGCCACAGCACAAGGACAAAACAAATCCATTCCATTACAAAATAACATTAAAATTCAGTAAGATAATATAACTATCTTCTGCACCAAAAGAGCTTTTACAAAATAATATAAATGAGATTATGAAAATAATGAGATGCTTTGTAGAGCTCTCTCACAAGCCCTGACACCCGGCACGCTCCTGCCAGGAAGGCAATAAACACCCCATTCGCTGCATGTCACAGTATCACAACTTCTCTGTGTAATTACCACTTGGAAGTTAATAGGACTCTGCTCCCAGCGTGACAGCTGTATTTTCTATAGTTGCTGTGTGTTCTGCATCCTTGGTCATCACTGGAGACTGGGCTGTGGAAGCACTGTCTTGGAGGACAAGTTGTTTGAGACTGCCTCAGAAATCAAGTTATTTCCCTACAGGAAATGCTGTTGCACTGAGGCACTGAAGATGATTAATAGTGCAGAGATGGAGAGGTGCTCTCTCGTTCTTGCAAGACTCGGGATGGACAACACCATCCTGAGTGAAGAGCAGGAAAGGATGAGGGAGATAAGGAAACCAAAGCTACCTGGCTAACATAGAAACATAGAATCACAAAATTGTCTAGGTTTGGAAAGACCTTTAAAATCATCAAATCCAACCATCAACCCATCACTACCAAGGCCACCACTAAACCATGTTACCAAGCACCAGATCTACACATATTTTAAATACCTTCAGGGATGTGACTCAGCCGCTTCCCTGGGCAGCCTGTTCCAGCTCTTGAAAACCCTTTTGGTGAAGAAATTTTTCCTAACAGCCAATCCTCAAACAGAGAGTTGCTCTGTTGTGCCTGTTTCTGTGGTGCTTCTGGTACAGGTTGTCCATGGGACTTCCCTTCCCCAGCCAGACACAATGGCTGGAACTGGCCCAGGGGTTCAGGAGGCACTGCAGTTAGGGGGGGGTGGTGGGAGATGTGTGTTCTTGGGAGCCTGTCCAGGGGGCATGGATGCAGAGGGCTCTGCAAGGAGATGCAGGAGGAAGGGCTGGCTGGTGCCCTCCATGTCCTGTGCCCAGGGCCTGAGGCCATGCCAGTGGCAGGTGTCACTGTGCTCATTTGCATGTGGAAGCCCATTGGCTGCTTGTGTCACTTCCCAGGAGCATTTGTTCCTTGGCACATCATAAGCGGGGCTTTTGGGTCACCCGGGTGACACTCCTGGAGCAACTGCGGAGGTGGAAGGAGGTGAGAGGCAGCTCTCCTGTTCCCTCACCCCAGGAGCTGGAGGAGCCCTTCTATGCCTTTCTGTGTCCTGTGGCATTGCCAGAGCAGTGTCTGCATCTCAGTGGCCTCAGTAGCTGTGCTGCGTGGGGAAGGGCAGAGGAGCAGTCCCCCCCAAGGGAGGCCAATTCCAGGTCCCCACCAGGGACTCGCACGAGGAGTCAGGGTGGGAGAGGAGAGAGGCTGCTTCTGCTGAGCTCTCAGCCCCAGCCGATCTGCTGGGTCTTGGTGGAGAATGGACAGATTGGCAAGGATGGCTGGCCACCCCTCAGGCAGAATTGTTGGAGGAGATTTCTCGCGTGTCTGCATGGATGGAAAGCCCTGTAGCACCATGAAGAGCCCTGGAGAGCTCAGGCAGAATTGGTGGCAGAGAGTTCTGGCTTGTGTGGGTGGATGGAAAGGCCTGGAGAGCCCTGGAGAGCTCAGGCAAAATTGGTGGAGAAGACTTCTTGCTCGTCTGCATGGGTGGAAAGACCTGGACTGCCATGAAGAGCCATGGAGAGCTGAGGCAGAATTAGTGGAGGAGAATTCTGGCTATTCTGCATGGATGGAAAACCCTGGAGAGCCCTGGAGAGCTCAGGTAGAATTGGTGGAAGAGACTTCTGGCTCGTCTGCATGGATGGAAAGCCCTAGAGAGCCCTGGAGACCTCAGACAGATCCCCCGGCAAAGGCAGATTCCCTGGAGCAGACAGATCCTGTGGTGCAAGCAGATCCCCTCTTGAAGGAACCGTCGTTAGCACAGCCTGATAATTCTTACATTGTTTGGATTTCTCTTTGATTCGTTCTCTAATGTTTGTAATTTCACCTTTAAAAACCTGATCGTTCTGTCACTAACGTGTTCCAAGCAGGAATTTTAAATCTCCTCTCTGTTGTGTTGTCTGAAAGTCAATGGCGAGTCTGCCTTCCACTGGGGTGTTGCTTTGTTGTTTGGTGAAGAAACTAGGTGATTGCCAGTTGTACTGGTTAGTAAGGGTGCAGCCTTCAGAGAATGCCTTTTTTTCACAGAATCACAGAATCTTAGGGGTTGAAAGGGACCTCTAAAGATCATCCAGTCCAACCCCCCCTGCCAGGCAGGGTCACCTAGAGTACATCACACAGGAACTTGTCCAGGCTGGTTTTGAATGTCTCCAGTGAAGGAGACTCCACAACCTCTCTGGGCAGCCTGTTCCAGTGCTCTGTCACTCTCACAGTAAAGAAGTTTTTTCTGATATTTACATGGACCCCCCTACGCTCCAGTTTGCACCCATTGCCCCTTGTCCTATCACTGGACATCACTGAGAAGAGCCTGGCTGTGTCCTCCTGATACTTGCCCTAAACATATTTATAAACTTTGAGGAGGTCACCCCTCAGTCTTCTCTTTTCCAAGCTAGAGACCCAGCTCCCTCAGCCTTTCCTCATAAGGGAGATGTTCCACTCCCTTAATCCTCTTTGTGGCTCTGCGCTGGACTCTTTCAAGCAGTTCCCCGTCCTTCTTGAACTGAGGGGCCCAGAACTGGACACAATACTCCAGATGCGGCCTCACCAAGGCAGAATAGAGGGGGAGGAGAACCTCTCTTGACCTACTCACCACACCCTTTCTAATACACCCCAGGATGCCATTGGCCTTCTTGGCCACAAGGGCACATTGCTGGCTCATGGTCATCCTTCTGTCCACCAGGACCCCCAGGTCCCTTTCCCCTACACTGCTCTCCAGCAGGTCAGCCCCCCAACCTGTACATGTACATGGGGCTGTACTTTCCCACACCGTTTCTGCTTTTGGGAAAGCAACCTATTATTTTGTCCTGGTTCTGCTGGGATAGAATCCTAGAATCAGTTTTCTGTTCAGGGAAGCTGCATTTCTGAGGAGACTGCAGAACTTGAACCAGTGGGAACAAAGTTGCTCAGAGCTTTGTTTTAGTTGTGGCCAGCCCCGGTGTGTGGGTTCCCATAGTGATCAAGGTGTTTAGCAGCTTCCAGTTAGCCAGGTGCTAAAGCTAGGAGGAGAGGAAGCCAGGGCAGCTAACCCAAGCTTACCAAAAAAGTATCCCATACCATAAACCTCTCACTCACTATAAATTGGAATATTTGCTGAGGACATCTGTCCATCCTCAATGGTTGCCATCCCTGGAGGGTCTCTCCTGTCCTTTTGCCACCGAGACCTGCTCTCCTGTTTGTTGTGACTGCTAGAAAAATGTATTTTGGCCTAATAATTGTTTTGAATATTCATGTACATCCAACTAAATTTAACAAAATGCCATGAAGATGTACATGAGAAATGCCATCTGAAAATTCACCCCAGCAGCCATCAGATGGAAGGTAAGAGGCACAGACTCTAATGAAATGCAGTACCACAGGGTAGGTTGCTTTGGTGGAGATTCCTGGGCGTGTGCTCCTGGTTAGCCTGGTAAATCAGCTGGGACTGATGCCTGTCCCACACTCCTTATGCTCTGTGATGATAGCAATTTGGGTTGGGGAGCTTTTAGACTAAACATGATCAGCACAGAAAGCATTTCAACAGTAATACATTAAATCATCCTTAACCTGTTTAAATATGAGTATTAGGCTGAGGGTCCAGATTGGTGTAAATGTCTGTCTGCTGCCACAGCAGACAGTCAGACCTGCTCTGCTGGAATTGATTGTTGCCAAATCTGAGAATTTATGTAAGTGTTAAGTATGAGTGGACTGAATTTAATGGGACACGTCAAGCCCGTCATACACACATCTGGCATCACATCCGTTCCCCACAACACCTCTTTTGGTCTTTCCATTAGGGGTTCCCAAAGTGGAACAGCAGAAGAAAAGACACCATTAAGCCAACCATGTGTATCAGAAGACATACCACACAGTTTTATACACCCAACACTTCTGCCTTGGACACATTCCTTTTGTCTCTGCACATGTGAGTATAACCAAGTGCAAATTAACCATTTATTTGTCATTAGCAAATTATCACCTGCGGAGGAGAGGATTTTTCGAAGACACATCTACTTGTCCTTCATGCCAGCAAACTTCTCCATCTACATGTAAGAGATTTGCCATGCCCTGCCCTGCCTCTTGCCAGCATGAGCCCCAAAACTGGCCACAAACTGTGCTTGCTGCTGACAACCCCAAGTTGTTTCAACTTCTAAAGGAGAGGAGAAGGCAAGGTGGGAAAGGAGAAGCACCTAGACAGATGTATTTCTGGTGAATACGTGCTAAATGCAGCTGGTTAAGTGTCTTCACCTGTGCTGTGCCAGATTTGGTCCCTGCCACACCAGCACATCCTGCTTCTTGCCTTCATCGCAAGTAGTCAACTAACCTCCTCATGAAGCCAGCCTTGGTCTTTAAACTAGGCACTTTTTCTGGGCCTTATCTTGTTTACACCATTCTTTGTCCATGGAGAGCAAGGCTGGCTGATAAGATAATATCAGCACTTTGGGGAATTTTTTAGTCCTGCATCTTTCCTCACCCAGGACTTAGACAATCATTTTATTTGCCAGAGACTTCTCCTCCATGTTGTACAGAGAGAAATTAAAAAGATGACTGAAAATACCCTGAAATAATCTAGTAAAGAGAGTCAAATTAATTATTTTAAAAAAATTGAATTCCCTTTGTGGCTGGTTTTTCTCTGGCTGCACTATCAAAAACGAGCTATCAAAGAAAAACTATCATTAGTTTTTAATTCAGGATGACTTCAGAGAGTGGCTCCGTTGCATGGCTGATGGTTGCCCTGACAGCCTTCTCATCTCCACTGGCTGCAGATGGGCATGGTGCCTATGGCTCAGCCCGGTGATGTCCTTGCTCACCAGTTGGCACCCCTGGGGCCATGGCACCACCTGCCTGCCCCAGGTACCCCTGTGCCCGCATTCCCCAAGACTGGGATGAGCTCTGGTGTGCACTGGGAGCAGGGCTCGAAGCTGGGGCTGCAGTGCTGTGGGGAAGGACTGCTGCAAAATGGTGAGAGATTTTCTCTGCGTGGTTATTTAGGGGAGAAGGGGAGGCTGTCATGGGAGGGTCCCAAATACATCCATCTTCATGAGGATCCCTGAAGCCCTGATGAGGTCCCTCCACCAGCCCAGCCTTGTGTACAGCCACTGCCGACAGCAGGATGGTGCTGGCAGCAAAAGGGCATGACTCAAATCTTGCCTCCGACAGGGAACATCTGAACTCAGAGCTCAGAATGTAACATTTATCACATAGGAACAACTGAGATAAAACAACAGCCTAGAAGCTTGGACTGGCACCTATGAGACAAGGCATGCACCACATGCACTGCTTAAATGCTTCATTTCTCCCTGGGCCTGGGAGGCACCAGGGGACAAGCATCAGACCAAAGCTTTATGGACACACCAGGCATCTGCCTGACAAAAATCCTTTTGTGCCACAGCCATGGTGCCCAGCCAGCTGGCCAGGCTTGAATGGTGTTTCTCAGGCTGAAAGTTCTGGTGTTAGTGGAGGGTGACTTTCATACTACCCTGAGAGTGTCTCTGCCACCGCCAGGCCCAGGATGACCCCAGGGAGTCCGTGTACCCTTGGTGTCTGCTGACCACATCACACTGCAGGCACCAAAGGAAACCAGGGCTTTCGTAGGTAAATTTATTTTTAGCTGTGGTGTAATGATGATTTTGGGGTGGTGATTTGTTTCTTTCTGGGCAGAGTAAAGCAAGTCTTACCCTTCCTGTAGCTTTCCCCAGAAGTTCAAGTGTTTGCCCAGAGCTTCTAAAGGAGAGGATAAAGCTCTTGTGTCCTACTCCAATGCATGTCTGGGCATCCCCAGCTCCTGGCACCAGAGCACAGTGCTTGGTTGTTTGGGTTGTAGTAAGGTTGATGTGTTCCTCCAGTGGTGCTAACAGCTGGTGAGAGGGTCTTGACAGTTCAAGAAGAGTCAACTTCAGTATTGGTGTTTCAAAACCTGCCTGAATCAAAGATCCTGGTGTTCATTATGAGCTTAGAGCAGCAAGGCTACGGGGACACATCACTGCTGGGAAGCACCACCAAAACTGGGGAGCAACACTCTAAATGCAGGGCTTTTAGGTTAGCACTCAGTTTTTTCTGCGCTATTTTCTTTGAAGATGCACATCTGTGGCACTGCTAGCATCATCATCATCGTTGTTGTTGTTATCATTATTATTATTATGCCCTGACAACAGGTGAGATGTTGCTTTCTCTTTTCGTTTTGTAGAGTGCAGTTTATTTTTCTGGGCTGTTAGCTCAGAAACAAGGTCTGTCCAACCTGCATGGCTGATACTCTTCAGGCTAGCACCATGTGGCCTTCTCATAGCACCACTGCAGAGAAACAACCCAGCTGGACCACTGCTGGTGGCCAAGGAGTTATCCCAGTGACCCAGCGCTGCCCCGTGAAACTTCATGTTCCAGATTTCAGGAGATCAAAGCCCTGTGGTGTGTTCTTGCCTTTCCTTGCAAATGTGGGGACTCCCACCACCATTTGGGCATCTCCTTGGGGCTGCAGCTGCTCGAGTGAATGAACCAATGGCTCAGCTCTAGCAAGGGACAGAGGAAGACCCCCTTCTGCCAGCTGGTCAGGAAAGCATGTGAGGCCATCCAATCCTCTGTTCTCAGCCCTTTTCACTGGCAGGGAGGCCTTGATTAGCTACAGACAGGCCAGTGGTAGCATCTCTCTAACATGATCTTTGCATATTCACACTAACAACCTTCTCAGCAAGTTGCTGCTGCAAGTGAGGGGTACCCACACATCAACATCTCCTGGCAGGTTGAGACCTGCATACCCTTGGTGTAGCCACAGCATCTCCTGCTCCTCTGGGCATGTGCTGTTTTCAAGCTCCCTGATGATGCTGTTGCATTGACATCACTTTTCATGAAGGCCACCACCCCAGCTGACTGAGGTAGCACAGGTTGGGGGGATTTCAAGGGGAAATGTCCCAAATGCAGCCTGACCCCCCAAAGGTGACCTGGCCCTACCCTGCTCCCAGCCAGCACTTGCAATGCCAGTTCCAATAAACTAATTACTTGTGTCTCTCATTAAGTGAGCTTTTGACCAAGGAAAGCAATTTGATGGCCAGAGGGGTAAAAGAGAAAACCAGACAAACCACCTCACCTGAAAGCCGAGCAACCTTGGGAGAAAAAGGGACTAAAGCAGGCTGAGCACAACAGGAGTGGGAGCCCAGCCCACGGCACAGTGGGGCTGGGAGCACGTTTTATTTATAAACCAAGCAACCCCACTCCTGCCTGATATACAGCCTAAAAAGAAAGGCTTGTGCTAGTGTTTTACCATGGAAATAAATGTTTATGTTACTTGATAATACTTCATTTTTCTAGTATGGAGAGGCTTGGTGGCATTTGCACAGGGTTTTGGTTTTTTTTATTTACAAATGTATAGGACTGATTTGATGCTGGAAAGCCTGACCCTGCTCCACAGTGCTTTTAAATTTCAGCACATGGTTTCACCACAGCAAAACTGATTGCAACTTTCACACCATAGGTCTCTGGTTTTGAGGGCAAGTTTGTGGAGTGAATGCAAATTGGGAAATGCCGAATTGAGACCCCTGGAGGCAGCGACATCTGCCTGTCTTTGATAAGAATTTCTGAGAGTCAGAGTAAAGTACTTGGAGTGAAATTAAAAGCTTTGATCTGTTTTTTTGTTTCATTATTATTTCATGTCTAAGGCCTTTACATGTGCTTTTCAATTCTTATTAGGCTGCGGTGTTCAGGTGCTGCTTTGGCACTAGACGGGCAAGGCAGGAGCTGGCAGGCACCTGGCAAGTGATGGGCGTTGCCAGGGGCACCTTGGAGCTCTGCTCCGACCTGGGTAAATGTGACAGGTCCCAGACACACACCCAAAGCAGCATTGCTTCAAAAAAATGTGCTCCTCTGGCCCCAGCACATTGGATACCAGCAGTTGTGAGGCAGCCCTGAATGTCCAGGGCACAGGGGAGAGGTGATGATAGAATTACAGAATCATTTAGGGTGGAAAAGACCCTTAGGATCATCAAGGCCAACTGTTAATACTGCCAAGCCCACCTCTAAACCATGTCCCTAAGCACCACATCTACAAATCTTTAAAATACCTTCAGGGATGGTGACTGCACAATTTCCCTGGGCAGCCTGTTCCAGCTCTTGAAAACCCTTTTGGTGAAGAAGTTTTTCCTAACAGCCAATCTAAATCTCTCTGACACAACTTGAGGCCATTTGCTCTCATCCTATCACGTGTTACTTGAGAAAAGAAAAAATACCCACTTCACTACAACCTCCTTTCAGGTAGTTGTAGACAGCAAGAAGGTCTCCCCTCAGCCTCCTTTGCTTAAGGATAAACAACCTTAGTTCCCTCAGACGATCCTCATGGAAGTGGCTTTTAGGGTGAAAGCAGAAAGCCCTGCCTTAATGCTTGAGTATGGGGAAGCAACTGGGGGCAAGGCTTTTGGTGGTCCTGCCTCCTTGCCTGTAGCTGTTTTGGGAAGGGGAGGGAGAGAAGCATGTTGTGTGGCTGTTGAGCTGTTGGGGGGCAATGCATTGGGTGTTCCCTGCAGAGCCTGCAGAAGAGTCCCTTGTCATATGTGGGCAGCCAGGCTGGTTATTGTCATTCCCAAGTCACTTGCCAAGGGCTTTTCCAAAGGCTTCTAGCAAGAGCCAGGAATGTTGCTAAAACAAGCAAAGGGGTTTGATGGAGATGGCAGCATATGAAATGTGTCTGATGAAACTCAGTGTCACATCTTCTGGAAGGTGATGGTGATGCTGCTCTACCCAATCTCTCATCATGTTGGGTTGATGCACTCCTGCACTAGGCTCCTGTAGCCAGTGGCACTAGGGCCGAGGCAGGGATCACTTGTGTGTGACACAGAGAAGAAGGGGTTCCACTTCCAGATTCTTCCTTTGTCTCTTGACCAGTCATGAAGGACTAGCTTTTGGGCCAGTTGGGCCTGTGGGTTCTGTGTGTGTTGTTCCAGGTGGGTTCTGTGGTTAGTAAAGGTGAGTTCAAGCTTCATCCTTGCCCTGCATCAGAGGCCTCAAACAGAGAGTTGCTCTGTTGTGCTTGTTTCTGTGGTGCCCTGGAGAGTTCAGGCAAAATTGGTGGAGGAGACTTCTCTCTTGTGTGGGTGGACGGAAAGGGCTGGAGAACCCTGGAGAGCTCAGGCAGATCTCTTTGATTCCTTCTCTAATGTTTGTAATTTCACCTTTAAAAACCTGGTCATTCTGTCACTAACATGTTCCAAGCAGGAATTTTAAATCTCCTCTCTGTTGTGTTGTCTGAAAGTCAATGGCAAGTCTGCCTTCCACTGGGGTGTTGCTTTGTTGTTTGGTGAAGAAACTAGGTGATTACCAGTCATACTGGTTAGTAAGGGTGCAGCCTTCAGAGAATGCCTTTTTTTCCCACACTGTTGCTGCTTTTGGGAAAGCAACCTATTATTTTGTCCTGGTTCTGCTAGGATAGAATCCTAGAATTAGTTTCCTGTTCAGGGAAGCTGCATTCTGAGAAGACTCCAGAACTCAAACCAGTGGGAACAAAGTTGCTCAGAGCTTTGTTTTAGTTGTGGCCAGCCCTGGTGTGTGGGTTCCTATAGTGATCAAGGTGTTTAGCAGCTTCCAGTTAGCCAGGTGCTAAAGTTAGGAGGAGAGGAAGCCAGGGCAGGTGACCCAAGCTGGCCAACAGAAGTGTCCCATATTTGTGGTTTAGGCCCAGCCTGCAAAAAAGCACCATGCGGCTGTTCACTCACCCCTTCCCTCATGGTGGTATGGGGGAGGAGAAAATCCAACTAAAAGCTCATTGGTCAAGGCAAAGACAAGAAGGGTTCACTTACCAATTATGGTTGTGGGCAAAAGAGACTCCACTTGGGGAAAAACATCAATTTAGTTTATCACTAATCAGATGCAAAGAGGTCAAAGAGAAACCAGTGTTGAATTGGAAAGAAACCAAGGTATCTGAAGAAAAAATTCAGAGGCTTTTTTAAGATGTGTTAGAAAAAAGAGGAGTCCTGTAGGCCCCATTTCTTGTAGTGTCTGGTAGGATCTGATGTTACCTTTTCTCCCTGTACCTAGAGGTTCTGCTTCAAGAGCTTCTCCTCCCTGGTCTCCTTTCCAACTGCTTCTGTTTGCCAGAGCAATAGGAGGATTTCGTACCTTGCCTGAGGATGGTGGAAGATGACAAACCTTCTTTGGATTGTCGCTTGTGTTTGGAGTTGGTAGAGTTTCTCTAAGAGTGTTTTTCTGGTACCTGTAGAACAACTAAGTTTGGGAGATAATGGTTAGCTTAGTGTGTGGAAGAAAAGCTCTGACTCCAGTTCTAGTGCTGATGGAGTGATTTTGTGAGGGGTTTTGAAGGGCAATAAAATTGTGCATGGCAAACGACACATGCCCAGCAACTGGACTTGATTTTCTTGACATGGCTATTGCATTCCTATGGAAAGCTAAGCTTGAGCTCTGCAAACATGTACAAGGCAGTGGCAGGTGGGAAGTGAATCTGCATGAATGAGGTAATAGATGTTGAGAGACATCCCAGTGGCGTTCGCTGCTGGCTTTGTGCTGTGAAAGTTTCCAAGTTCAGAGCTGGATCAGAGAGGACTTTTCCAGAGTTTTGTTCCTTACTTATGGGAAAAGCATGAATGGGAGAGAAGAAAAGCTGCTGCTGCTGACCTCTCAGCCCCAGCAGGTCGATTGACCAAGTCTAGGACAAGTGGCTGCTGCCACCTAGATGTCGCCAACTCACTGCCACCAACTGGCTGATGGAAACTTCTACACAGCCAACTCACCACCGCAACTTCGGGATGCCAACCAGCAGAGGTGCTCATTCAGCACAAACATTCAATGAACAAACCCCAGGGAGCAGGTGGCTCTGCTCACGGGGCTCTGATTTTTGCAAGGAAACCGTGTACATAGAGGGGAGGTCAAGTGCATGAGTCACACAATTTGTAACATGAAAAATTAACTATGAGATAAAGGCAACTCAATCAAATGTGAGCTATTTTGTAAAGGTTACGTTAAGCAAACACAATTAAAAAAACCATCAAAACGGTTTTTAAAAGTGATGTTTAACAAGTGCACTTATAAAACATCCAAACATTTTTTTTTTTAAGTAATGTTAAACAATTGCATTTAAAAAAACCATCAAAATGCAGTTTTTAAAAGTGATGTTCAGGACTGTGACCTGAAGCAGGCTGTTTGTAATACATTTGATTGAGTTGCTTTTATCTCATCCTTAATTTTTCATTTCTCACGCTCACAGACTTGGCGCTTTGCTCACCCATGTGCAGGGATATAAAGTCCCATCCTGGGGCTGTGCACGCCTCCTGTTCTGGCTTGTGCTGCTGCAACAACCCTCTGCACTTGAGAAAATGAGGTGTGTGTGTGTGTGTGTAGAAAGGGAGAGATGTAATTTTTAGAAAGATATTGGGCTGACTCAAGAAATTATTCTTTCAAGCCTCTTCAAATAGAAAATAATGAACCCAGCATCATTCTGATTTTCAGGGCAATGCCCTAGCCATGATTCTCACTCGGCACCCTGGGCTCTCCTTACAGTTCCCTTCGGCTTCTTGAGAGGGAGGTAAGCATGTGGGAGGTCAAGAGTGCCATGAGTGAGCCAGACCACCCTCCCACCAGGCCGGCCCCCCTCCCTGGCAGGCGATGGAGAGCCGCAATCACGGGAGCACTTCTGCTCTGCAGTCTAGCCACAAGCGTGGCGGGGGGCAGGAGTACACCGCCAACAAAATGGCGCCGGCCCCGCATGGAACGGACAAAGCACAAGCACAGAGATGGTCACAGCAAAGTTTCCATCTCAGCAACCGGAGGATTGCCTTGTCAACAGCAACTGGAGTGCTGGTCAGCTATGTTTCTAGCATGAATATTGAGGGGGGGGGGGGGAAGCTATTTATTGCTGCAGCTCCAGCCCAAAGATGAAATGCAAAAGTGAATTAAAATGTCTGTGGTAACTGCTTAATGAGCGAGGCTGATAATCAAAGGTTGGGGTGTAGCGTTTCTGCTGCATTTAAACAGCACAGAAGTAATCTGCAATCCACCAGTATAAATGCAAACAGCAACTTCAAAGAGTAATGGCTTTTTTTTTTTCTTCTCCCTGACTAGAATCTCTATATGCCTGTGTACGCTTTGTAGTATTTTTTTCTATCATGACAATTTAATTTTTTGTTTGCTTTTTAAGGGAGGAATAAAAAACAGCTTTCGCTTTAATATTCACCGTGATGAACTTAAAAGTGGCTTACAGAAGCACAGTCTGGCATTTTCTGTTTGCACCAGTCAGTCGCTAGTGATTGATCTCAGAAGCCAACCTTCATTTTCTAAGCAAAATAAGCCACAGTTGGCAAAACCTGATTAAAGTGAGTGGAGTTTTATCTGATGTGGCTGTTGCCACTCATTTCGGTGTAAAGTCTCTCTTTTCAACTACAGAGGACCTGCAGAATGCAGAACAACAAGTAGGCATCAGTTTATAATCCATTATTCTAAAAGTTTAAGTGTTCCTAATAGGCCATCAAACCGGCATGTGATGGGTACATCAGCATGTAGAATAAACTCCTAATATAGCTGCTGTAGAGGTTGTGCCGTCATCCTTACATAGAGGTCTACCACAAGAGAAGCCACTATCTGGACTGGTGCTACCATTAAATTCATCGTGTAAAAATTCCTGCCAGTGATCATGAAGGAAATTTTTAAACATTTGAGCAGCCTTGACTTTGCTTCCTGATTTTTGAGCCTTTAAGGCATAGGGGATCCATTGTGCCTCCTCCCTCTCAAGAGTATGAAGCCCGAAAACACCTGAGCTCCTAACCCAAACAAGACATGCCAGCGGTTATCATTCTGCTCCCCAGGAAGGGCTGACATTGCTCCAATACGAGTTCCTTTTCCTCTCATTTCTGAGGAAGGGGAGACACTGAGAGAAGGAAGAGTTGGCAAAATTACATTTGAAGAGGTGCAAATGTAAAACTGACAGGCTTGGAGACAACACATCGCATTTGAATGGCTATTTGCAGAGTGGCTCCTCTGCAAGATAACTAATGGCATGTGAAAAGGTCCTACGCACAGAAAACAGTCTGTCATGTAAAAATAAAGACCTCCGAAGCTGTGAAGTCTGGCATAGTTGTAAAAATAACTTCTGCTTGAGAGGGGAGGCTGGGAACCCTGCAGCTCCTGATTCTTTTCAAAGACAATGCCCAGTGCTGCAGCAAGGAACACAGAGGCTACTGTGGCTCCTACAAATCTCCACCAAAACCTCAATTTAAGTTACTATTGAAGATTAAAGGCTAGCATAAGCCTACACTCCCTTGCAACTGCATTAATTATTAAGGCAACACGCAGAGCTCAGTAATTGGCTCCTGTCTGTTAGCACAGGGCTGAGTTTATAGGTTAGGGTGGTAGCAGAAGGATGATGATGGTGATTACATTCGATTTCTGGGTTTGCTGGTGTCGGGGAGAGGTGTCTTCTAAAATTGGAAGCAACGTTAGGGAAAATCAGGGTGGCCTTCCTGCAGCAGAGGCCAGGAGGGAGGAGGGGGCAGCCCAGATGGAGGGGAAGCAAGTGCTGAGACCCCCACCCTCCCCCGCTAACTGCAGCCTGAAATTAATCAGTGACACTGCCAGAAAGTGAAGACAAGGCAACCCCCCTGTCCCCACCAAACAAAAAAAATACCCTTTCGCCCTACTGGCAAAAAAAAGCCCCAACCCTGCTTCTGCTTTGCATAAACATCAGCCACTGTGGTAGGTTTTATGCAGCTGTGACATTGTCTTGCTTTCATTTAGCTTGTTTCATTGGCAAGTTCTGTCCCTACTACTGGCCAGAAACTAGACAACTCCTACAAGGGACCTATCTCTCATTCTTAAATTACTAGACTTAATCAGTGAGTTAGAAACAACTTAATAAAATGGTCCCACCACACAATTGCAGAGCACCTGTAAGTATGGGTTTGAAAAAGAAGCCCACAGGTTTGCCAGGAGATCTGCTGCAGCCAGCTGTGTCTCCTCAGTCTGCAGCAAGTCTCTCTCCAGCAACCTGCCATAAGCAAAGACCATGCTGCCTGCAACATATACAAAGGATGTATAGAGCACATGCAGATGGCTTGGCTGACCTACAGCAATGTGTTACACTGTGGTAACCTTTTTTCCACCTTGGAAAAAGTCTCCCTAGCTGACTCAATACCTTTGAATTTGGGCCAAGCTCTCTGCAGTGTTTAAATCCTGGTGAAAACTTTAAAAATGCAACCCACAAGAGATGCGAGAGGAGAAGGGAGAGATCTGAGGTACCACCAAGAGCTCTGGGTACCGATCCAGAAGAGAGTGGCATGGGAAGTTTTTCTAAGAGATGGGAAGACAAGAAGGGGAGTGGACAAGGTGCCCCTGCCTGGGAGACATGATGGCCATAAGAAAGAGGCCATTGTCCTGGAAGAAGGAAAGCAGAAGGTATTGCAGTCATTTTGGCATCATTTAAATGTGAAAATTGAAGACTGCAGTGGAGAAATCAACACCGGTCATGTCCCCCCCTGGCCAGGGTCTTGCCAGGGAAGGGGTCACAGCAGCAGACCCTGGACAGGCCACGCTGTGTCCCCTCAGCAGCAGATATCACCACCACAACAACCTCATTAAATTGTCAAGTTTAATGCATCATAAAGAAGTAAAACTACATTGGCATATTTAAGACAAACACTTCTTTTTTTTGTTTCTATGCACACTATCCACTGGACAGTCCCCTTTTCAAAATAACTACTTTTAACAGTCCAAGACACTTCTTCAGAAATTCTTCACATATTCAATCGTCCACTCTTTTCCTTTTTTTTTTTTTTTTCAATTGTCTGAGAAGGAAAGAAAATCATTAAACCTGAAAACATTTACATTGCAAGCCACGTTAGAATGCATAATTGGCATACAATAACCAATGTATAACAATTGTGTTTTACTTAGTTCACTTTGTTCATCAATAAAAGAATATAAAAATCTTGTTCAACCGAGTGTTGTGTATTAAAATAGATTCGTATAATACTGCACAGTTTCTCCCGGAGTTGTGAAAATGGTTGAAGGGACCATGTGCTGCCTAGTGATGGGCGATGAAAAAAGCCAGTCCCTCATGTTTTGTCTTGGTTTTTTGATTTAAAAACAAAAAAGATATTCGGCACCATGTGATATGCTGATGTGAGAGACAAGCCTTGTGTCGTGCTCTGGTGGCTTCTTGCTTTCCTTAAGTACCTGTTGCGCTAATTGTCAGAGAACTCATAAACGACAGAGATGATGGCATCTGGGGTGGGTGTGTGTGACGTTGAGAAAACTGGGATGCCCATCACTACCTTCCCAGGCAGGTCACAGGGTGATGGGGGGGGGGGGCCTGTGGCCGACAGGGGGGGCCAGGCAGACCCTTGCAGTATCAGGAAGACTAGCTAGTGAAACAAGCAGGTGCACTGGGATTTTCTCGGGCTAACACTAAATGCTTCCCAAATGTGCTAAAATCCAACAAAATTCTAAAAAGGAATCAAGTTTCCAAAAAAACCCCAAGAACTCCTTAAAATTTTCCACAGCCTATCCCTCCCCCAGAACTCTTGATATTATCCAGTTTGAGCAACAACCCCTTGAGGCAGTTGTTTGTTTGTTTTTTTTCCTGTACCATTTCAGCAGATATTTCTGCAAGCAAAAAAAGAAAAAGGATAACAATAATTAAAAAAACATATTACATATTTTCAACAAGAAAAATGCAGTACAAAAATGTAAAGTTATCTTTTTTGGCATATTATCTGTACTGGCAAGAAACAAAACCCAGAATATTTATTTGCTTCTTTTCTTTAAAAAAAGAATTCCAAAATTAACAAAAGAGAAAACCCCCAAATTAATATCCTTTAAAAATGAAACCCAACCTGCCAAAGATAACCACTATTATGGTTTATGCTAAATCTTGCACGAAAACTCCATGAGAAAAATACACCAATAGCAAAATAAGTAAAAAGGACCTGCAAAAAAGTAAGGAGTTTTACAGTCATACTTTTTAAAATACTTCGGGACGCATATACAGAAGCATCAGCATGAAAATACTTCAATATTTTACTAGAAATGCTAACTTCATACAGTTTCTTTATTTAAATATCTGCAATTCTCAACTCTAATAATACTGAAAAAACCCGATCTTTTGTTTCGAAGGCTCTGTGAGTGTCCGTGACGCCGTTCTGGTCAAAATGGCCCCATCTCCAGGTCACCTGAATCAACGGGGCCAACTTTGTTACTCTAATAAGAATCCATGTCAAGTCTTAAGTAGTTCAGTTTCTGGTTATCTCACCAATTTCCCTCCCACGCATAGCTTTCAGCCCAACTACTTCTCTACTAGCTCACTAACTCTTTGCATTGAGAATTTTCCCCTTAAAGCAGAACTGTCTGCTCCCCACAGAAGGATATCCTGCTTCCTGCGGCCATATTCTCCTTTTCATCCTCAGTCATAAATACATTAAGGCCAACATAACAAAAAAAAAATCTCATAAGCACTGAAGGTCTTGGCAAATACAAAACCGCAGCACAACCCGCTCCGTGGGAACCTGCTACCACAGTGACCTACAAACTGGACTGATTGGTTTGTGAATTTCTATGCGTATCAAAACTGAGATTGTTCCTTCTCTCCTTTGTTTCAGTATAATCTCTCCTCTGCGCATGTGTATAAAGTTTTTTCCCCCCTTCCTTCGCTCTCTCGCGGCCGCTCTGTCAGTTATTACCCTGTGATTGCTGCAAGGCTTTGTGCATGGCAGCGGAGGCAGAGGAGGGTTTGATCCAGGGGACAGTTAGCAGGGAGGAGGTGGTGGTGGTCGTCATGGTAACCTGAATCATCTGCTCGTTTTGTATCAGTCTAATGAGGGTTTTGAGACGTTCCAGTGATGACTGAGTCCCTTTCTGCTGGGCCAACAGGCTGGTTTTTAGCTCTAAGCATTTCTGTCAAATAAAGAGAAGGGGAGAGAGAGGGAAAGACTGAGAATACATTCAAATTGGTGTCAAACATCTCTCCAAACATCCTTTTGTGTCTCGAGTGCACGTCCTGCTCAAATGAAATATATTCTCCTTTGGGGATAGCAAAACCACAGCTTAACGAATGGAGTAATCACCAGTGCCGCATACACTGCAGCAGCTGTCTAAGGTAACGATATTCATCCTAGTCCAAATGCATTCAGAGGACATTTCCAAACTCATCCTGTAGAGAGCCTGGCAGAAATGCCTTCTGCACTCCAAACAGATTAGTAGCACGAGATTGTAATAGCTGTATTATTGGAAAGCAGCAAAGCCACCAGTGGGGTGTCGAAATCTGACCAAATGGCATTGATAAACACTTGAGGGATAAACCTCGCCATGATGCATTTGGTATGTGACACAAATTTTAGGGAGTCGGCACTGTGAAGATAAGTTGATCTCTAAACATGATGTCAGTATTTTTCTGCCAGAAAACTTGATCGACAACCCTACAGTTACACCTTTGCAGTCACAAGAAAGCCCTTTTCCTATGGGGCGGCCAAACTGCACCCCACAACCAACTGAAACATTTCATACAAACTTGCAGGAAAAGGAGCATGAGAGCCAGAGGCATCCCTAATCTCCCTCTTCTCCAAGAAGAGATAAGGACGAATTGGTAATGCTCCTTTCCCTCCCAACCCCATACTACTGCACCTAACATCCCATCCTTTACACTATCTACTGGGTCACACTGGACGTGACCCAAACCTGTCTGCTAGAAAGAAGGGGGTGGTGACCTCTCTAGTACCTGAAACCTCCTATTGTCTTTCTGCAAGTGGGCCCAGGGAGGGGTCTGGCAAAACTGGTTGCTTGTCTTCATATTGCTCCTCTTAGGTTATGGTCTAGACTACTGGCAAGCCGTCTCCAGTCCTGGGGAAGGGGTAAGTGCTCACTTGAAAGTCAAGTTGTTTGAAAAGCAACTGCGTGGAGCTGGCCAGAGATTGGTTTAGACAGGTGAAGTCTCAGGTGAAGGATAAATCACGTTCTGTTTTTCCAAATAATACCATTCCACCTGTGGTGTGTATGAGAATTTTCTCTTTAATGTAAATCTTGGTGAAGAAAAATATCAGAAATGAAATTGCTCTGTGCTGGAACACCTATAATTCCTTATCTCTTTTCAATTGGATATATCTCCAATAAATCCAAATGTCAGCTGATATTACCATTTAAATAAAACAGTGTTGCCCACTGAAAGTATCTGATTCTGCTTAGGTAGAAATCTTAGTGATTTTGACAACCCTGACATACACCTGATAGCTGACTGCATCCTGCTATACACACTTCCAGGGAATATTCCCCCACTGTGATGTCTTTTAATAAGCTACTGCTTTTTCTTCCACTCTATTTTAAATGTGATAAATATTTTAACATGCCTTCTTCTGGATAACTGTAGTGGTAAAACAACTAGTTACCAGTTGCTTCTGCAGCTGCCACTTTGGTTTTTCCAGAGTAAGGGAGCTTCAAATATTTATTGAGACTGCCATGCCAGGCACCCCTTAAGAGTGGGCTTGAGGTCAGGTAGCCCCAGATAAGTTCCTTCGCCCATGAAGGACAGGAATTATGGCTTTGGACTCAGCCAGAGACTGGTCCTCATAGCACAGTATGTGTGGGAGACATCTCCAGCCAGTGTTTAGCTTTGAAACGAGTTCAAAAAGGATTGTGAATCCATTTCCAGTCACAAGGAGGTTTCAACATTCCGTCTCTAAGACAAATAAACATGGTTATTTCTACCTAATCTCAAGAGTTTTGAGCTAATGGACAAGCAGCTGTCACTGGAGGACACACCTGTGACTAAACTTTTCACCTGAAGAATGGAACTGTGTTAAAGTCACTGGACAGATGAGAGCTGTGTATGGCACTACAAGGAAGGCAGGCACAGCTATGTTGGTTGTTTTTTTGTGTGTGTACAATAGGAATTCAGTCACTGCTGATTGCTCCCCCTCAGTCTGCCAAAGCAGGTTGCTTTTGTGCATAAAGAAAATCCATGTGTGGATGGATTGGAGAGAAACACACTCACACTTGAACATCTAGAGTTTGGGAGCATAAATCATTTTGTAGCCACAAAATATCAGGTTTTCAAGCATAAATTCTTTATAAGCATCTCTGCAGGAGACTCCATGTCCCCAGTCAGGTGTCCTACCTTCACTGCATTGTTGAGAAGTCGATCTTTTTCTTCTAGCTGTCTATGCTCGTTCTTCAGCTCACTGCTTCTCTTTAATAACTTCCGCTTCTCTTCTTCTTTGACTGTGGAGCAGTAAGATTAAGGATGCAGAAGTTAAGAGAAGGACATATGGCAAAACCGTGCACTTGACAGCAGAAAGCAGAAGCATGTATTTTGAATGGTGAGTTTCAGGTCTCATTAGCCTTTTGCCAGCAGGTACAGCCAAATAAATCTGGAATTCCTCTTTGGGTGCATATATCTATGTCAACAGCTAGAACACAGGACAACTCAAAAGCTATAGTGCACCTTTGAGATGAATTAAAATTAATCCTTGGACCACATGAGGTCCTGGCGAGCTCTAAGGAAGAGGTGACAGGTTTTTAAGAACAGGTCAGACACCTGGAAGGGCAATAGTTCTGCACCCCTGGTGGAAAAGCACAATCATAATAGTACTGACCTCTGCAAAGCTCCTCACAAATATGATCTAATGCCCCAAAGAGCCCATTTTAAGAGTGCAACAGGGAATTAAAAAAAGAACACAGATATCGTACAACATCTGATACTGGTGATGGTGATACCAAATAATACTGAAACAATTAGGAGCTAGTACTGCTCAGTATCAGAGACACTAGTCTCACATCATGCTACATACACAATGACATGGCTCTGCCTGGCCTGACTGGGTCTCTCTGCCTCCCAGCCTGATATGATTCAGCATTAAAATATCCCTTCTCAGCCCTTTTCTCAGGAAGGCACCACTTTTATGACAGCCTCCTTCAAACAGCAAAGCTCCTAGAAGATCAATCGTAGTTTCCTCAGAGAGAAAGTGGTGAAGAAGCAGACCAAGGGGGAAGGGACAGAAAGTAACCTGCTGTTCCCTGCCACAGCCCCTAACTTAATAGTGCCACCATACCTTGTAGCATCACAACACCCCTTTAATATTAGTGCCATGCAGGACCCAAATGGCATCACCCATCACAAGCAGAGAATCTCTTGTCAATAGCTGTGTTAATCCCTACCTGTTTTATGAGTAACATAGGAGTGTACAATAGCCAGAGTTCCAGTCCATGGCACGTTGTCATCTTTCTTTAACACCTATAAGCCCAGGAAGCAATAAAAAGTTACAACTCCAAAAAGACAGACATTGATGGTTTTTTTCCTCTAGCATCACAGCTCTGCAGGACCAGATCGAGGGTCCATGTCTCAGAATTTTCAAGCTGAAAAGTAATGAGAGAAAAATATGGGTAGCAGTCTTCATTGGGGCTTACTCCTTTACACATGACTATAAACAGCACTAGCAAATAGTGCTAAAAGGGGGTTACAAATACTTTATTTCTTCTTTTCATGGCCAGAAAATATTCTCCAGCCCCTGACAAGCAACTGTCAGGACTGTTGTCTACTCAGTGTGGGAGAAGCTGCTGGTCCGTATGAAAACGTGACTGCGCGGATCTAATCCTGGGCCACTCCACTCTCTGCAACTGTGCACTAGAACTTCCCCTTGACATTTTCAAAGGAACATAATGGTGACCTCAATGCTAAACACAAAGAACTCCAAGGCACAAAATCAAAGCCTCGACTCTACAATTTAGTGACACTGTACTGTTTTAGCAATTGTTTTCCTGTTCATGCAATCAGCATTTATCACAGCAACTAGACAAATTAGCATTTCTGACAGGACTATGATCAATAGTTGTGTGTAATAAACCTGATTTAAAGAAAAGAAGTGTTGTCCTCATAGCTTTCAGATCCACTGGTGAACAGTGCATTCTTCTGACACTGTCTCCCTCATCTGAAAGACTTACATTACATGTCAGGCAACCCTATGTGCTGGTGGCTTTACTGTAAAGAAGGGAAACAGAGGAAATGAAGAGACGTTTTAAACGGACAAGTCTCAGCAGATGTGATTACAGGGAAGCTAAGGCACCCAGTGTATGTTTTAACTCTAGAACAATGAAAATACCAGAAACAAATGCTGCAAACTGTACTAAAAGCCTCTCCTTATTACTTCACCTCATGTAGTCCCATAAGCTGTGATCATAGGTTAGATTAGTTTAGTGGTACACAAATTCGAGGTTTCTCCCGTTTTCTTCTCTTGGAGTGCTACGCTCCATGTAGGTTACCTTCTGTTGGCACTTTGGGCAGACCCAAACCCCCTTGGGAGCAGTTTTGAGAGGCGGGTCCAAGCAGTTGAGGTGATATGCTCTGGGACATGTGCCACAGGGCTGCAAGTTAATGCCACGCTTGCAAGCAGTGCAGTGTTCATCGTGGTGGATCTCACTCTGCAAGGAGAGAAGGATGATTTAAGTAGAATCAACCCATTGAAAACTTCTCTCTATACAGCGTTCAAAACCACTATTGCAGCAGACAGGGTCATTCACACACAAGATGAACTTGTCAAAAGCATCCTGGCCACTGTAGAAGACAGAAATAATGGTGTATGACAGCAACAAATACAAACAAACAAACGAGCCAGAGGCAAGTTCCATAAATTGAAACAAAGAAAAATAAAACCAACTAATCGAATACAGGAGGGAGTTGACTAATAAAGGCAGCTTGTGATGTAGAAATTATTTCACTTGGTTTTGATAATGTGTCACTCCAACACATGCATCACCACGTCTAACTCTATTTTGAAGCATGGGTCATGGTCAGTATGTTGATCACTTGTCCTTCAAGTCCAAAACAGAAGGAAGCAAGCAAGGAAAAGTTTCTGGGGAAAAAGCACAGTTCCATGTTTTATGCCCATTGCCTCAAAGAGCAGGTAGAAGAACAGTATGCTCAAGTACAACCTTTTGCTATGTACCCTCTTTTGTGAGCTCCTACAGAGGTCTCCTCTCTCACTCTGTTCTCCCTGGTGCTAATTGTTCTCTGTTCATCCTCATTCTGACAACCTTTCTCCAACAAGACTGATTAGTACTTTGTCTGAAGCAATATATAAAATGAACTAAGACTCATCAACAAAGTTACAGTGTCATGTAGTAAATTGCTATGCTAATCTGGTGGCAATGTTAATTACTCCTTGTATAATTAAGTGCATTTTAATAAAGGAGATACTGAGTTTGAAACTCTCATGGCTTATGAACCATTATTTAAAAAATCCTAAATCTTTCCTAGCACTTTTCCAGGAACAAGAATAATTTTGCACCTTTTTTAATTCAAAAAGCATTTTTTAATTTTTAGGGATATTAATGATAATGTTTCTTGATAGTTTTAGTCAGGCTTATATCTTGAATTCTAGCTCAGTCCTGTCAAAAAATCCCTCTCCAAAATGCTACTCTTTAGAAATTACCTGCTCAAAGAGTCTTAATTTTAACCTCAATGTAAAGAGATTTAGCCTATACCAACTAGAATGGTTACTAATTTTCTTAGAATTTTCATTAGAACCACAAATCTGGACTAGCAATTTCTCAATCAGTGGATTCTACAAAGGGATTAAACTCAAGCCTTGCCTATGGAAGTCCAAGAGTTCATCTCCTTGAAATTCTAACTTGGAGGCTCAAAGATTTAGTTAAGTGGGAAACGTTTCACACGAGCGGTAGGAGATGCAAAGAGCATACTGCAATTGTGTACCTTGATGGAGAGAGACACAAGCACTGAATTACACAGTGATGAGAAAGACACTGATAATACACAAATTTTTCTACACATACCTTCCAGAATGGATCCTCATTTGCTAGCATATGAAAGAAGGGCAGAGAACAGATTAGTGGGACATACATCGCTGCAGTGAATGCTAGTTCTCAGCTATGGGAGCAATTTTAGTCAAGCTGTGACACAGGACATCAGGACATTGCCAAAATTAAGGTGGGCAGGAAAGAATACAACAGCAAGTAGTGAAATTAGCATTTGAGATGTAAAAATTTACATTGCAGGAATCCTGTGTCTGAAGATCTGATGCTAAAAAAGTCATAGTATGAGAAGCACAGAGTCTATTTCAAATTTTCAAAAATTTTCATGCAGACCTCCTCTCTGCATGTCACTAATCCAAAAATCTTTCTTAAGGACTTCAGCCTGCTAGGTGATTAACAGTCTGGCTATGAACCAGCAAGGTACTTAAGCAGGTGCTTAACCTGGAATATGAAAGTGGTGCTACTGACTTACTGTTAAACACATGTTAAAATGTTCAGCTGATTCATGGCCAAAACGGTCTGCTACTTGTGCGACTGAACTTTATGTTATCGTCCACCCTTTATCATCAAACTACTCCCACCAAACTTCCAAGATTTTCTGACCTTCTGATGAACCAAGACTGTCGTGGTTGCATTCACAGCCTGACAAGAACGAGAACTATCAGAGCTCACTGGAAAGCAGGCCAAGCCTTTAGTAAAAATATTTGTGACATTCATCACACTTTGGTCCAAAAATAAAAAGCCAGAAAATTTTAACAGCTTTATGGAAACTGCACAGTGAGTTGCTGATTTGTAAGAGGCTGGTCCATGCCAATGAGAGGCCTTTCTTTGGGTTAAAGGCAACCAAAAGGTCCTTCTGTCCTTCTTCAGCTCCCTCTCTGATCACAAATGGGAATAAGGCTGCCACAGTGATCTCATACAAACCAGTCTGGGAGTTGCTTCCTGCTGTTAAACATTTGTTTTATATGCTGACGTACGCATACACATGAAGATGCAGGCGCATTCACGCCACACACACACATAAGAACAGGAACATAAGAATGAAGAAACAGCTTCACCTAAGTTAGACTAAAGGCTATAAAGCCTGAAGTCCTTTGCTAACAGTATCCAGCACTGCCACTCAGGCACAGAGTACAAGAACAGGGCAAGCACAGAGTAAATTTTTCTGCTCCAGAAACATCCTTCCAGCCACTAGTGGTTTATAAGCTTCCTTAACCTGGAGTTCACATTTTTAAATTTTTATATTTAACATCCTTAGATAGATTTTTCTTCCATAAATTCATCTACTTTATGCAACAATTGTAGCATCCTTTGTCAATGGGTTCCATAAATAATCACAGACTCATAAAATCTGTAGATGTCACTTCATATCCACAAATACACGCACAGAGATCCACTGTGATATGACACTGCAATTACTCAAGGGATATAAATGTTATTCAGATAAACAGGGGCTTGATAATTGAAGAGTCTTTTCTACAAATGATATATGTCAGGGGATGTGACCTCGTTTCAGGTAAGACATTTGCAGATAAATGAATCCTGATTAATTGACATTTTGCTAAAAATTTACAAGAATTGTTCTCTTCCGCATTTCTGGAAATGACAGTTGTTTCCTTACTTCACAGGGATTTTTTTTTAGTTTGTTTATTTTTCTTTTCAGCTCACTTTTCCTATAAAATCTTAAATGTTTCAAAATATGTCCACTTCTGCCTCCTCATTGCTGAAAAATTAAACTGAGGACAATTTTTTTAAGCGAGTGTTTTCTAAGAGAAGGGGCAGTCAGCTCTGCCCTGAAGGTGGACAGCTGCATCCCTGCAGTGCCAAGCTGTCTGGGACAGCATCTGCCTTCAGTTTCAAGCTTGCACAGCATCTAGCACAACAGTGCCTGGTGCACGTAGCTCCTAAACCTCTAAAGAGGAGGTGAGTTCTGCTGTAGAGAAATCCAGCTTAACATGGTCAGAATATGCAGAATCCCAGCACCGATTCTGGATGCTGGAAAAACTAAAGATACGGGACTCAAAGAGGCATTAACAATTAAGGAGAGAGAGTGCTGATTTCCAGTTTTCTGAGACAGTTGCATCACCAGAGCTCTGTCACTGGCCTACTTTGTTGCAAATAAAATGGAAAACATGCAGCAGAAAGAACGTTAGAGATACAAAAGCCTAACTTAGACAAAATCTAACAGTACTGCTTGCTAACATTGCCATTCTCTCCTGTTTTTTCCGTCTGTGTACATGGGTAAAACAAATGCTACGGTAAGACAAATAATAAATTATAATTTTAATTTTGAGGATAAAACTAAGCCAGGAGTAATGTTCTTTCCACTGGGGCTCACATGAGCACGGGCTCCTGCTTAGAGGCATGTCATCATAGCTGTTTACCATGTAATAACCTCTCTTGTCCTCTGAGACCCTATGCATTAGAGACATATGGTAAGTAGGCCAATTGTCTGCATCTAGCACATGAAGTCTGGAAGGCAGAGCGAAGCACTGCTGCATTTCAGTTGGTGGTCCTGTGGTGCAGGAATTCAAGGCAGGGCCAGAAAGGTGTACCTCAAGCAGTAAACATGACACTTGACAGTCATATCAAGCAAACATTGAAAAACTGTCAAAACTTCATGTTTTAATTGAAATTACCCCTGCAAATGTACCTAGTACTGAAATAATACTTGGCTTAGAAAAAGGCCTGTCTTCCCTTCCCTCTAATGCACTACAGTAAAGCCTAAATTGCAAAGGCAACACGAGTGCGAGGACATCATCACATTTCTTTACCGGCTTTCTCTCCTCTTCTGAAATGCAACTCAAACTACTTGCTTTCTCTCTTAAAATCCTACATGGACCTTGTCTGGAAAATTGAACTGTACTCAGTGTTCTTCTTGTTTCATCTCCCACCTCTGAATTCTTTGCCTTTTCTATATGTTGCACATTTTTCCTGGAATGAGCTTCTTCAGACGAGCTAATCATCATCATCACCCCCAAATGGCTTCTCTGAGCTGTTCATTCTCAAGGCTTTTACCATTAAATTTTCAGCATCTGAAGTTCTTAGAAATACAAGATTGGAAGGCATCTTCAAGGCTATCAAATCCAGATTTACGGCTCCAGCTCTTGGAATCAGAAAAATTGTGTGGTTTTCCAGCCATTATTTTTAAAGCAAAATGTATGTTAAATTTCTAACCTCCGGGGACGAAATGAAAAGCCCAGAATAGCAATTATTTTCAAAATCACAATTTTTCAATATATATATTTTTAAGCAGTTGGGGTTGGCAACACTGGCTTCTTCAATCAGTCTCTCTCTGCATGGTGCTTACAATACTGGAGATAGGATTTTCCACTGATTGCAGAGACTTCGGATCCATTTCTGTACAGTTTTGACCTTTAGCCTTATCCTTCAATTGTTTTTGCAGGAAAACCATCTATTTTCACTTCACACTAAAAAGTGCAGGGACCTTACACAAAGTAATGCTCTATGGTACCCCAGCAGTAATTCATATAAAATCCTACTAATAAATATTTAAAGTGTCATTAGAATAGTAGTATATTCATTTTAAAATACGCTTACCTCTCGTTGAAAGGAACAAGGGGTTATTCAAATAATTTGATGCAAGGCGTTTCCGCTACAAGGGAAAAGAAACCAACCACAGTGTCACTGTAAAGTCCTTACCATTTCATATTAACCATCTCCATGAGCTTCCCCCATATATAACCAGCTATCCAGAAGCCAGTTCTGTGCCTTAGAACATTCGTTGCTAACCCCTCAGAGAGTCATAGCAAGAGTTGCATAATTTTACCTCTCTGACAGTTCTTCATAAGAACATTTTGATGTGCATTAGATTTTATTAACATGAGAGAAATACAAATTGCAAGTTTTATTAATTGAGTTCCAGGATTATGTTCCAGAGGTTGGTAAGAGCAAGGCAACAGCAACAGTAACTCCAAGCCTAGCAGATAAACAATGCCCATAAAGGAGAAATGGCGTAATAAATTGTTGCTGTGAGATTACATCTTTATTTGCATATATAGAAATGGCGATGGATATCCCACCTGCAGAAAAGCATCACTACCTTCTGTGACACTTGCCTACAGTTTGGAGGAACATATTTCATTTGCAAGCTCTGTATTAGGGCCTAGGCAAAATATTTCTCTTTCAGAACTTAATGTTTATGACCTCAAGGAGCTGGAAGTGATTTAAATCTGCTGAGGTCACCAAGACTTTCAAACTTGCAAACACAGACCACTGGAAACCTGACTGAGATGTTTAACTAATTCAATGCATCCCATCACCAACTTGTCAGATGGTAAAAGCTGTTGTTCAATACCAAGCTGGGCTTTGTTAATAGTCTATACAACCCCTAATTGTTTCTCTGAGCCATCCAATACTTGTACAGCAGGACTGGAAACAGTACCATTTTCCTCCATTAGATGTTGTTAGACTCTGCTTGTGGGCAAATTGGAGGGGTTTTGCTAATAAATGATTTATTCTGTGGTCAGTAAACTGTTCTCTTATACATAGATGCCTGCATGTTAATTAATTTTGAACTGATGTTTCTTCCTTCAAAAAATACCCAGCCTGAAATTTAACCCTTTCCTATTTAAAAAAAAAAAGAAAAGAAAAAAAGCTAAGGAGGGTAGGAAAATAGAATGGTAGATTTTTTTTTTGTTGGGTTTTTTTGTTGTTTTGTTGGGTTTTTTTAAAGAAAAAAGCTTAGAAAAGAAAAAGCACAACATTCAAGTGAAGAGACAAGACTGTGATCACATTTCTGTAATCAAGGAAGTTAGCATCACCACTACAGATGCTGAGCTCCTGCCGTTTTCAGGGGCATTGGCAAATAAAAAGTCTAATTTATATGCAATTTCAATTTAAACAATCATGAATTAAAGATTATTCAGTAGACTAACCGTAAATTAAACTGCACCAAAATGTCTGAAATGCCACAAAATACCTCAGCTCACTGATTAGCAAATCAATCTGCGCAGCTAATTGATCAGAGAAAAACCATCTGCCTCCATTTTACTTGAACGGCATTCCCCATGGTCAGTACTTAATGACATCTCCTAATGAGGACACAGCTGATCAGCCACAGGACTCTTTCACAGACATTTCCTTCTCCATGCCATCTTTCACTTCAGGATGTGCTTTTGAGAATAGATACAATGAGAAGCATGAACTAGGGGTGCAGCAGACCTCCTCCATCACCTCCTCCATCCCTGTTCCAAGATAACTGAGTTTCTCACAAACACTGATCAGACAACACTCACCAAGCCCTGCTGCAAGTATTTTAATAAACTCCTCAGTAAAAAAGGTTTAAGGGAAGACACTACGAACTTAAAGCCAGCAAGGCTAAGTTTTCTACTGTGTTAAAGACTGGATATATGGACAACAGTATTTGCTCTGAAGAAGTTGCTAGAGAAAAGTTGAGAAGTTCTGAGGTATTCCAGTGCCCACAGCTGCTCTGAAGCATAAAAATCTCCAACACTTAAAAAAAAAAAAAGAACAATCAAGCCACTAAACAGCTTGACTACCATGGTGGGTTTCTTAGCCTCATCTGTCTGCTGTCTGCCAACAACACAGAAATCTGAAATGCTGGCATACCAAAAATCCTACATTGCTTGTACCTAAATAAAGTCTTTCTTTAGGTCTGAAGAACTTGGAGGACAGAGAAATCTGGCTTAAATGGAGAGCTGGCTGCAAGTCAGTTTCATTGCTGTAGGAAATTCAAATAGTAAGGCAAAACTGTGATGAAATGGTAAAGGTGCAATTTTAATATGCTGAATAAATACATATGTGCCAGTTCAGAAACAAGGAAAAAAAAACAATTTCAGAAAAAGTTGCATCTATTTATATGCTGCTTTTACTCCAGGTTTAAAATCCAATATTATGTAGGACCAAACTTTACTACTACCATAAATATAACAGCATAAACGTAACAGACAACAGTGATTACCCAGAGCATTTTATTTTTAATTATGCATTATTATATTTATTATGCAGGCTTCCATACTCCCTGCAGAGCACACTGATTCTTAAACCAACACATCCCTTTTCTTAACGTCACTAATAAAAAAAGCAAAGTTCTCCATTTATTATTTGGCACATAGGAAAAGAGAAATGGCAATGCAAGTTTTGAACATAATGCAGCACTGCTGTTCTCCAGTTCTGAACTGAAGGGATCGTGGAAAGAGTGGTGAAAGACTAATTAGGTCCCACAAAGTCCTTTTGGCCTTTATTAAAACTAAGACAAATTCTGGTTTGAAGCAAGTTATGCTGTGGGGTGAAAACCTGTTGCTTAGCTACTGAGATGAGGTTTTTCTTTCTTTTCTACATCAATATCTCTCTACAAGCAAATGTATGGTTCTGCATTAATGTATAATTTCATAA
Organism: Hemiprocne comata; assembly: GCA_020745705.1. Classification (NCBI taxonomy): domain Eukaryota; kingdom Metazoa; phylum Chordata; class Aves; order Apodiformes; family Apodidae; genus Hemiprocne; species Hemiprocne comata. The sequence continues at coordinate 77,170,682 of CM036586.1, forward strand.
TATGAAGCACTTAAACCTTTTATTGACATGAAATAGAACTGTGGTAAAAAATGTGAATGATAAAGTACCTCTGTTTCCAAGAGTCCACTGTAGGCTGGATTTGCTGTGCTTCTTCTCTTTCTTTCCTGACGCTTGCTCTGGATTTCTATAACCATGGAAAGAAACATGAATTGTGTGTTTCTCATTCATCAGGGAAAAATGTAGAACTAACTTGTTAAGCAAGAAGCTCTTGCCCTCAATCCCTTGGGCTTTGTGTTCAGTTTCCATTTCTAAAGTATAATTGGGTTGCATCAGCATTGGTATTTGCTGCAGTTCAAGGTTTGACATTAATAAGCTTTTCCTTGTATGATTCACAATACAGGCATTTTTTATTTTTTCCCTCCACCAAGGTGGACTTCTGCCACTCTACAAGATTTTTATTATGATCCCCTCAGACACATATTCAGCAAGCATCAACAGAGAGCTTTCAAAATACTATCAATGTCTGCTATTAACATAAATGAAGCATCTAAAGCAGTAAAGTAATTCATATCAGATAGAAGCACAGGGATCCTTTTAAACTTAATTTACATTACTTTTCCTCTGTGAAGGTTAGGAAAAGCATGGTCAGAACAGCATGGCTAGATCTAGTTCTATGTAGGGTGTGATGATTTATCCATCCAAAAATATACAACTTCACGATCCCGAGCATGCAAAATGTTGTTATGAGCCCTATGTGTCTTTGTGTCACTGGAAACAGCAGCGCAAAGATAGGTTCATGGACTTGCAGTCCTGTTTGGAAAAGGGTGAAACACAAGAGAACTCCTTTCTGCTAAATGGTGACATCTATTCAAGAAGGTAGTCACTGAGGACTGCATTTAGCAACAATTGGTCACGTAGATACTGCTGTAAACACACTCAGGAAAAGTGAGCAGATTCCTGGCCCGCTGAAATCTGCAGATTTAATGCTACTTTTATTTGAGCCAGGATTTCATTTCTGTCATATGGAATTTCTTTTTCCAGATCTTGATGTAAGTTCATAATGGTGAGATTATTATAACCATGTGTTTTAGAGCCTACTTTGTATTTTGATAATAAAGTAAGAGCAGACCAACTTTAGCAAGGAGAGCCACCCAATATCCATCCCATGATGTGAAGTGTGCACAGCTGGGCTGAAGCTCTGTTCTAAAATTAGCTGAAGAGGTCTATCTCAGAACATCCTCAGTGCCAGAAAATGGCCTTCAGGATACTGAGCACCATCTTCCATTTGCAATCCACCAGTGAGATACAGTCCAGCTTTCAGGATGTCTACGATTCATGGGAATAGAATTCCCAACACATAGTTCTGGTTTCCAGGCACCATTTCCAAATGTTGGAAATTGCTTGTCCACAGAGCAAAAGGGGCCACATACTACTTTAAGTGTTCCTACAGTTAATGCTATTAGTATTGCTGGGCATGTCTTGGACACAGTATCCCTAGAGACAAGGCCAACACTCTGCATAGATTTTGTTCTGCCCTCAGTTCCAAAATATTGATTTATGAAGGACTATTGGTGCATCCACCACTCATGCAGAGATAGATATATCAGAAGGAAACTGGATAGAAAAGAAAAACAGAAGAGCTACTACTACCATATTTGGGTGGGTTTTCACACTGGCACAGGAACACGTCACCTCTCATGCTCAGAAGGTGTCTTCTCCTATGGCAATTCAAAGAGTACAGACAGGTCTGTTCTCACAGTTTGACATGAGCTACACCTGTGAGTCAGGGAGCTAAACAGAATCTCACTACCAAGAAACCAGTGATCCAAGGCTGCACCAAGATGTGTGCTAAATGCCACAGCTGCAACCACTGCCAGCATCTTGTTAGCATCCTCGGTGCTACACAGACTTCAAAATGGAGGATCTAGTATGGGTACTGGTTCTGTCCCACTGTGGAAATGTTTCCTATTGAAATGCTCATCTGGCTATTCTGAAATCTCCATCTGGAACTTTACAAACCCTTTGGCATCCTCTGAAGGGAATTAGGCCTCAGCAGCAGGGTTAAGTGCTAGACATTGATCCAGTAGCCTGCCACAGCACCACGAGAAGAGAGATGGTTGTTCTTGATGTCAGCACCAGTGCATATAAGTGGAATGCTGTCAAGGCTAAAAGGTGCCAGAGTTGTCACAACAGAGGATTCATGTGCTTTGATGCTGGCAAAGAAATGGAGAAAGTGGACACCCACTGACTTTTTACTTTGGTCTCAACAGTGTGAGCTGGAGCTGTGGTTCTTGCAGCCAGGCTCAGTAACCCATGCTACATGGTCAGTGCAGTCAAGCAGGCTTGCAGCATCTCACCACCTTTGAGGCAGTGTAGGGAAACAGCTGTAGCTAGAACAGCCCAGGAGGTCAATGGGATACAAGATAATGACTTTTCACTGTCCCAGAAAAAGGAACAAAGAATTTAACACAGCAGAGCTTCCTGAGTGCTGGGGTCCATAACTGGGCCAAGAACCTTCAAAAGAGGACTGTAATGGATCTGTAGCTCTCTGCCCTTTCGTGTCCTAGGTTTCAAAGATAATTTCTTTGGCACATGCTCTCACCAAGGCAACAGAAATATTTGATGGAGTCTGAATCACAGTGGTAGCTACCTGAATGCAGGTTTGGAAGAGGCATCGTTGTGGTACAGAGAGAAAAGCTGGCTGGGGAGAAAAGTAATAGCAGTGGCAATAGATGGAAATAAAGAGAGAGAGAGGAAGTAATGAACTGATGTAATGAACTCTGGATGTACTCTATCCTATGCAGCCATCAGGGAGGGAGAGCACAATATCAGCCCTTTATTTATGGAAACTGTGAACTAAAAATATCCATGCTTATTGTAGAAGGAGTATGTATATCTAAGAGTGTAGCTGTAAATAATCACTCCAAGATAGAACAGAAGCATATGTTAGTATACTATCTTTTGTTACCCGCTACTTTTGCTAAAAGTATTGTGCATGCTTCAAAACAGGGCTTAATAGAATCATAGAATGGTTAAGGTTGGAAGGGACCTTAAAGATCATCTAGTTCCAACCCCCCTGCTATGAGCAGGGACCCCTACCACTAGACCAGGCTGCACAAAACCTCATCCAACCTGGCCTTAAAAACCCCAGGGAGGGGGCATCAACAACCTCCCTGGGCAACCTATTCCAGTACCTCACCACCCTTACAGTGAAGAATAAAGTAAAAATAAATAATTTCTTCTAGCTGATTAAACCATTCCAGTAATCTATATGGAAATATAAAATATTGCAGGGTCTTATTTTGCTACGGTAAAACAAAATGTGCATTTTTAGCATTACCTGAACGAAATAATTCTTTTAAAGTTTCTTTTTTATACCTCTTTTTTTTTTTTTTTTTTAATTTCACACAATGGTAATGCTAAAAGGTGTTCCAATAGCCTAGAGAAAGAGATTTAGTATATTACAACCATGCACTGCATCACAGATTTGGGCTGTCTTATTCCTTAGTTTGTTGATGTAAAAAACATAACCAAATAGAAAAAAATGACCTCTCAAATGTATTACATTTGAGAGAGATTAATAAATCTGAAGATAGCTTTATGTTGGAGGCAAAGCTTCAATGAGCTGCTGCTTTCTAGCAATAAACACTCTGTATGGTCATTCTATGAGGCCCGTAATGACAATTTATCTTCAGTGGAAGCCATGCCTTGCAGAATGTCAGTCAGTGGAAGTGGCTGTGTTCATTTACTGGTAAAGGCCACAAAAGATGCCTCACAGTCAGCTCTGCAGAACACAGCTCTTCTCCCAGTAAGTGGAAAGATAGTCCTCTGGATGCTAGGTGGAAAAGCTGCTAGGCTGATAGAGAAATTCATGTACAAGTGCATCATAGCCCTTCCCCACAAAATTAATGAATAAAATTAAGAAAAGCAGTAACACTATGAATTAATGATACTGAGTGAATAAGCTTTTAATGACCCAATCTTGATACAGTTTAATTCCAAAAAAGGGGAATTGAGAAATACATTAGAAGTACTAAAATAAGCTGAACTGTGTAATGACCACTGCTTCCTGATGAATAGCAATGGCTAGAACAGTAAATATGACATAGCACTAAAATAATAACCTTTAGCATGTGAAAGCTATAAGGGTATTTTTGACAGTTACAATCACCAATACTCTTGAAGAAATACCCCTTCCATAGTAAATAGCTCTTGGTGGGAGCCATTTATTTAAAGCTAGTAGGAATATAAAAAGTGAATTTGTCTGAAAGAATTGATTCTGCAGGATTAGTATTGTAGCAGTTAGGTTCAAATTGTGCGTTTCCACACTTGCTGTAGAACAAACAGTACTTGGCGTTTTGAACATAAGCATTAAATCCACACAAACAATGTATTAGTTCCAATAAAATCAAAGGATAAAGAATTACTCAAAATTAAGTTCTCTCTGTTGTAAGCATAATTTGGACTTCAGCATAATTTCAGATGTTGTCCTATTTTCCTTAGACAAAGAAAACAAGAACCAGTCATCATTTGCACTTTTTGGATTATAAGTCTTCTCCCAAAATTGCTGTAGCTTTTAAATTTCCATTTCAATCCATTACCATTAAGGGATTAAAAAGGCCGATGGCTTAAAGTTTCTTTAAACTGCTTTCAAATTCTCAGTCACTGGGACATTAAATTATTTTCTAAAATGCAGATTTAAAGGGGAAAGACACTGAAAAAAGGAAACAAGACCCACAGAAAACCTGCATATATTGAGGAGACCTTACAATTAAGATGCTATTTTCTCACTAATTCATACCCTCTCTTAAAACCAAGGAACAGAAGCACAGGGATTCTTACTAAAAAGAAATCAAGCTGTAAAGTGGTAGATACCTTTTGAGTCAGCAAGATATCAAAGCATCCACCTAAGTCTAAAGCACATAAGTTATAAACTCAGTTCAATGGAAATTCCTAAGTATTTTGCTGTCAATGGTCTATCAGATGGCAGTAAATATCAATTAACATTACTATTTTTTGTGATCAAGAACCATTGTCAGCTGGCACAGATACCAGATTTGTTCTCCTCACACCAGTGGAACCACACCAACTTGTATTAGCTGAGCATGTAACTAAAACACATCAAGCTGTAGACGACTTCTTAAAAATGGATTTATCTTCTCCTCTGTCCATGAAAACTAAACCATTCTGTCAAGAAACCCCCAAACTCACCTCATACCACTGGCAAAGTTGCTGAACAAGCTCTTTCCCCCCCCTCTCGCCTATGTTTTCAGCAAGGCAAAGCTGAGGCAAAAAAAAGGTGCAAATCTAACTCCTGCAAAGTATTTTCAGAAGGCTGTAGAAGTAAACTGAACAGTATGTGATACGGACATCAGTTTATGTGCAACATTTGTTTGAACTTGTATTCAGAAGCCTGGGAAGCCACATGAGCAGCTCTCACAAAAAAAGCAGGATCAGACTGGAAACTTGTTTGTTTTTTGGCAAAATGTGGGGAAGGAATTCTTTGCGAGAGATAGTTATCTAAGTTACTTAGAATCTTACAAAACAGAGGCCAGATTTTCACCACTATTTTACACATTATTCTGTGGAACTCTAGAGAAGATAGATTATTAACTCAAGAAACAAAAGTCCATCTCACAGGGAGAAGGAGGAGAGGGCATGCTAGTGACAGAAGACCTGAGTAAACGCCTTTGAACCTTGCTGACTCCTCAGCCACATCATTGCTGGTCACAGCCTTTGCAAATTTTTTGCTTCACTATCATCCTCTAATTGTTAACACCCTTTAAAGGACCATGATGACTGAGAGAGCCCAAATACCAGTTTATGCCAAGCCTGCTGGTGCTGCCTGCAGAGCCAGATCTCATGCCCCTTGAGCTGTGTAATGGGATGGGAAGAAAGGCTGAAATGCAGAATTCTGCACAGGTAACATTTCACCTGATTTTTTTATTGCTCTTCTGAGGACAGCCAAGAGAAAATATTTCATTCAAAAACTGAACTGTAAAACAACACATGCCATCTTACCTTCCAAATGTTCTGTTGTAACCAGTCCTAGTGCTACCATGAAGGCAATTTTCTAAGGAAAAAAGCAAACAGGAGTTAGATCTCCTACTACAACAACCATGGTAGAAGTAAGCAAATAAATAAATTTAACATTGAGAAAGTAAGGCCACTAAAGGCCTTTTAGAAACATGTCTTATTTTAATGCATAGTAATATGAAGAAATTTAATTGAAGATTTGCTTCAGATATGCCTGGTCAGTCACATCCTACGTGTGTGACTGTATGAACTTCAGCAGTTCAGAGACTTAGGAAGCCAAACCTGTATCACTATTGATTTTATACAGCACACGATCAAAATTCAGTCAATTAATCCTATTCAATTTCATATTGCTAGCTGCCTTGTTACTCCACTCTTTAGAGAAGTAATCGTGTATCATTATTACTGTCTCGACACAGCACTGCTTGTATTGGATGTGTGCAAGCTGTATGCAGTAAAACAAGATACAAGACACTTTCACTGAACTTTACAACACTAAACAAGACACTTAAAGCATACTGAAAGGCCCCTCAACCCAAAAACACTTTCAGAAATTTCTCTTCCCAAGCTATAAAAAGAATATCACATGCACTAATTATTAGGAAGAACACTGATCCAATATTTTCCCTCAATGGAGAGTGAACAAACATCTCCCAATGACACTGGTGAACTCATTTTGCAGTGAGGAATCAGAACAAAAGTATCACTCAGAATTATTTTACACTATATATGCACAAAATATATATACATACTAACAAATCTTCCCATGCAGTAATAGGGAAAGTACTAGAGCAGACTCTAAATTTTTTGTCAGTGATTTTTTATCAGGAATTTCTATCTTGCAGAAAAGGTTTTGCTGAAATTTTTATGCCATCTTTTTTATGAAGAACTGAAATTCTGCTGTGTTGTTCCAAACCCAAACTGAACTGAACTGAACTTCTTGGTTTGAAGTCATACCTGTGGTACCATGAGGTCTCTGGGCCTCCTCTCTCTGCTGTGCTTAACAATTTTGTTGGATGTAACCCAAGTGGCATTTTCATGAGGTGTAATTCAACAGGAAAGACAATTTGACTATGAAACCCAAGCTATTACAAAATACAAGCAAGCAAATCCCACAGTCCAAGTCCAATAAAGCATCCAAATACCATAGGAAGACACAATTATCATACTCACCCAAAATAAAATGTGTAGATTTAGGTCAAACTAAAATATAGTGTTTAAGCAGCAGAAGGTCAAAACATTCTGTTTCAATCAAAGAAGTGTCAGGAGAACACTTTTCAACACTTCCAAGTCAAAATTAGTTTGACCTTCGTGTTTTGTGAAAAGTCTGATGATTCAATTTTTCATTTCAGTTCAGGATAAAATCAACTAGTACGTCACCAGAACTGCCATTTACTTTTCAGGGCAGCCTTTCAGAAGTGAACTTGTGAAAGCAAGCACACCCTCATTCTGTAGATTAAAAGATCTAGCTGTGGGGTGGGTTCTTCAAACTCTGAGGATCAGGATTGGACATTTATATCCCTCTTGTATCTGTGAAAATATCTTTGTCAAACAGGTGAACTAACACCCTCATAAGGCAGCAATATTTTCTTTCCATAATCTCCTAGTATGTAACTCTTCCTGTAGATTAAAAAATGGTGATTAGAACCTCATCACTGGTAATTTAGATACATTCATGCTATATTTCTGCCTTCCATAGCTGTGGCAATGGCAAGCACATGTGTCAGACCTTGATTTCAATAATGTTTGCTCTTTACATGTCTGAAACACCCGCTAGACACAGTGGGGGCTCCACACCTGACGGGAAAGATGAATATTTGATCAGAGATCCACTGTGCAGATCTGAGAAGAAAATTAGTCAACTGAGTGGAATTACAAGCTTCATCTCACTCCCACCAAAAAGTAATTTCTGTTCCAAGCAACAACATTTAGGTATAGACTTAGAAAGTTGGAACAGTTAACGTGCAATTGTATTTTCCAGTGGATCACAGAATGCCTGTATTACCTAAAGATTAAACTGTAGGGGGAGCATACATTTTCTGACATCTCAACTAAAATTATCTGAGTACTGGAATGCTTGCTAAACAATTTCCTTTCTTTGTGCTAAACGTATTTGAATACATACCTAATTAACCATAATGACAGCATACTTACTTAACATATGAAGAGACTTCATAAATGGACTCGATAATTATCTCACTATTAAACAGAGGAAAGGTTAGTCTTTACAGATATTTGAAAGATGGTTCCTTTTAAAAAAATCCCAGGAGATGCTGTATTCTTTTTAACAAGTATATGATATTAACCGTATATTTGTTTTTATGGGATTTGCTATGTCCCACTCATGTAAGCTCATTAGATTCAACTCAAAATACTACTTCAGCTGCAATGCTTTTATTTCAAATATCACAGCCTCTGTTGTTTCTCCTCTGTACAAGAATCAACAAAACCGAGGACTGAGTTTCTCCAGATTTTCAGTGCAGGCCTAACAGTAGCATTTAGCTCACAATTGCAGCGTGTCTCTCTTCTCCTTAGGTGGGATTAAAAACAGTTAGCTAAATAACACAAATTTTGGGCAGTAATTTTTCTTTTAAATAAAAAATTGCTAGAATGTCGTGGAAAGTGTTGCCAGAAATATAAAAAACTTACTAATATAACATTTTTTAAAAGTAAAAACTTTTGGGCAGAATTCTGTTTCTTTCTGTGCTAAACTCAGGTCCTTTTAAGAAAATAAATGAACAAACAAACAAACGTACGTTCAGCCTGAAGAAGAGAAGGCTCTGGGGGGGACCTCATAGCAGCCTTCCAGTACCTGAAGAGGTCCTACAGAAAGGCTGGGGAGGGACTTTTTATAAGAGCACATAGTGATAGGACAAGGGGTAATAGTTTGAAACTGCAGGAGAGATTTAGGTTACAGATAAGAAGGAAATTCTTTAGAGTGAGGGTGGTGAGACACTGGAACAGGTTGCTCAGAGAAGTTGTGGAGGCTCCATCCCTGGGGGCGTTCAAGCTCAGGTTGGATGGGGCTCTGAGCAACCTGGTCTAGTGGGAGGTGTCCCTGCTCATGCAGGGGAGTTGGAACTTGATGATCTTTAAGGTCCCTTCCAACTCTAACCGTTCTATGATTCTATGAACATTCCTTCACATCCTCCACAGCCCTGAGGGATGGAACTCACTCAGGTCATATCCCAGGAAAGTGCTCTAACCACTGGACCTGGGTGGCCAAGACTCTCCATCCTGCTTCTGGGAAAGCTACTCCACAGCCAGGTGTCCAGGCATACTGGCTGTGAGACAGCAGATGCAGGGAGGTTTTCTTTAGTCTAATTATGATGTACTTGGGAAAGGAGAAATGTCTGGCTTATGCAAAAGGCACACATATTGCAGGGGGCTGTGTCCAGGAGAATGACCAAGCCAGGAAAAAAAGATCATAATTGTCCTCAGTCTTCTCTGTTCATTCAGGTATGCTCAGTAACTGCACATGGGATTCCTGGCTACTGGTAAGTCCAGTGATTTCTCATGTATTTGCTTTCAAATTTCAATTTCATTTGTTAAATCCCAATTTGTCATGACTAACATTCATGTGGAGTCATATTGGAGTTCTTGTCTCAGTGTTGTGCTTCAAAGACAAATAAAGGTGTGAAGAGAAGTGCCTAGAGTGCTTATTTTCTTTTTAAAAATATCATGGCATCTTTGTTACTCTTTGCCTTAAATTTAATCATATGTTGAAAAGCCGTGAGTGCTTTTAGAAATGAGCAGTGTGTCTTTTCATGAAGTGAAACAAGGATTTTTACAAAACCATTTCATGTTGTAATTACATGTTCTATTTATGTCATTACATGTATTTACACTAATTATGCTGTTAGTTCTAATTACACTAATTGCATAAATACATGATAATCAACTAAAGTTTACTTCCAATGAACAAAAGAAATTAACTCAGACCTACATATTTACATCCATGAGACAAATCTATGAAAATAAAGAACTGTCATACTTAAGGGCACACTTAGGGGCTTCCTGGTGCTTGCCAGAAAATGGTGCTTGCCCAGACTTCCAGTATGCACAGTAGGAACAATGTTCTTGGTTACATAAAGGTAGTAAGGATATTCTAGTTAGCAATTTAATGAAAAGCCCGTTCAATTTATGAATGCTACACCAAAATGTGTCCCCAGTCTCACGGTCTCTTCCTGCATCTGTCTAGAAGATATTCGGTATTCTTTCTGGGTGGGTAAGTTACAGGCAAACAAAAATGGATGGTTTCTCTAGCACTCTGTTTCTAAGCAGGATCTCCTAACCTTTCTGCCCACAAGGTGCTACACAACAAATAATCTTACGGAAATACCCCCCTAAACAAAACAGGACCCTACAGTCCCACCATTCACTGGCAATGAACATTGATACGAGGGTCAGATTTTAAACTTGGGACGTTTCCTAAATGCAGTTCTGTTGTACTTCTGCAAAAGGCTGTGATATGCTAGGCTAAAAGCCACTAGTTATCCTTAACACAGTTTAAACTATACCAACCTCTTAAAATGGTAAAATGAATGGCCACCCACATGCCCAAGTAACATTACAAATCTATATTGTAATATTCCTCTTAAACCTACAGCTCCAAGGATGCTTTCTTGCTACACATTTATTAGACTAGTAAGGTTAAGATTTCACATGAGCTGAGCATTTTCACTATAGATGTAGATTCAATTTGTATGATTTCTCAAATTGCCTTAAAAGTACACAAAATCTAATGTGAATACTTATAGTCAAAACCCAAAATGCCTATTAGAGACCCCATTTCTACAAGGACTTCTGATTTACATTTTTAGATTACATCACAAATACAGTTCATGAAAGAGATTTAATCTTAGAACCTGCTTTCTGCTCTCTTACTCAATCTGAAGGATTTTAATGTATTTCAGACTAGAAAGAATCCGTGTACATGTGGGAAGACGTACACAGCAAATCCAAGAACCTGTATTGTTAGATACAATTTAAAAATTGCAAGATTCATTACAAAGAAGATGTGAAAGCTCAGCTTACAAAAGAAATGTTAATTCAACCTCATACACAGTCTGTAAGCCTGATGTTATATATTTGATAACATAAAAGAAAATACCTTAAGCTTGTATACACCTTTCACAAGAAACACAGCTAAACCCATGCAAGGTGCCTTGATTATTATGAGACCTACAATTCTTACTTTTTGTGACAGTGTTTGAATGATGCAAACCAAATTTGCCAGAACACCTCATTCACAGGGAAATCACCCTGATTGCAGTGATTGGGTAAAGAGATGAACAACTGTTAGAACCATGAGCATAAATGCAGCAATTACATATGCACACAGAAAATTGTTTAGAAATGGCCCCCATAACTTAATTGTACTGTTGCTCAGTTATTTAAAAAAAAAAAATAAAAAAAAATCACCTCTGGATTTTCCTCCTTTTTCTTTTTGGTAGCAGGGGGTCCCTGAGCTGACTCTTCAGGAGGTTTCTTTGTCTCCACTTTACTTTCTGTCTGGGTTTGGACTTGAGGCTGAATAATGATAACCTAAAAGACAATGTACAAATAAAGGAAGATAATTCACTATATGAAACTAGATTTTTCCGCCTGAAACCTTTGATTCTTCTTTGAACGGTTACTTGATCCCTCTACAGACAACAGATGCAAGTCAGAAGCCAAAAATATAAAAACCTGGATACCTAGGTTAGGCTTCCAATTCCATACTTTAAGCTTCTAAACATTGTTTTTTATAGGTGCGCTATAAACCTGCTGCAGCCTAAGGGAGCCACTTCAGCGCCTCTGAAAATTAGGGCACTTTCTATTTAGGGGACTTCTGAAGCTGACTCAGCAGCCTGGCTTTAGCACTCGTCTTGTCAGTGATTTTTAAAGTCTTTCCTTTGATTTTATTTTGCATACAGGTCGACCAGACGGAATTACTATATATTCAAAACCACAGTCTGATCTCAGTCATACTAGTGCCATTTCAGAGTGAGTACATGGAGATGGGAAGAGAGATGCTCCTCAGTAGTGCTCATGTAACTGAGATCAGAGTTCAGGCCTCGGCATTTATGAGTTATGAGCACTGAATGTTCAGTTTTGCATAAACAAAATAAAATATTTCTGTTTTAAATTAAAATTCATTCTGGTTTAGAACCTATAAGAATTACCATACAGATCTCTTATACACCCATGTATGTTAGTATATCCCAGCTGCTCACATTTTAATTACCATGTGAAGATTTACACAGTGCAGATAACATTATCTCACAAGCTACTAACAGGAATGAAGGACAATTTTTGACCACTGAACTACGCATGTGACTTTATACCCATAATCAAAGCTTCCTGAAGGACCGTGGAAGGCCTTCCCAAGCTCACTTTCTTGATGAAGGTTATTGGATTTGAGTGCTGGGCCTTTTCCATCTATTTAATTGCTAATTTTCAACCAACGCTATTTAATTGTTCGATACTTTATCTCAACTCAGTCTCTCTAGAAGATTCAAGAGCATAAAAAGGGACAGTTTTCTTAGGCAGCAGCCAGTTTAAGTAAGAGAAAAATAAATTGTATTAGAGAAGTGGGGAAGGGATGCCTGCTATTATTTACCTCAGAAGCAATTCTACATCCTGTACTCTTTTTTAGCACTGTATGATAACCTGTGCTGCCAAGAAGACCCTGAGTCGCAGGATCCCAGTAGCATATTACAACTAATGTCTGCTAGGTACATTGCAGCCTTTACTGAATCTGTTTCTGATATAAGAGGGGTGAAGTTCTTGCATTTCAAAGCTGAAAAGCAGTACAAAGAGGAAAGAAGTAATTAATAACTTTTTTTTTTTTTTTCCTGCTGATTCAGGAAACCCTGAGCTCTCGTTTCATTTGGTCTTCCCCTGGAAGTGTAGAAGGGAATGCCTGATTATTTGATACACTCCCCTGGGGTTAGTCGATATAACTAATATCACTGTATAATTGAAGAGGGAGTCCATAGGAAATTTGAGCCTGCACAGGATTCAGGGATATTATTAGAGAGGATTGGTGTAAGGAAATGGAAGATCATATGGAACCATTAATGTCAGGCTACACCAAGCTGCATTTTGTTCTGCTAAAAAACATGCATGTACACAAGTAAATGTCTGCTAGTGTCCATGTGTCCCCTTAAGAACTTCCCCATTGCTTTCTGATTATTTTCTTCAAAAGTAACCACTGACACCACTCTGCACAGGGCTGTGCACTCCCAGGGAAATATTCCGCTTACATCTGCCACATAATTCTGGAGTTTGATAACCAAAAAAAAGCAAACCAAAAGTCAGGAAAAGCAGAACCTACCTTGTTGTCGGCACTAATGAGGAGTGGCTGCACTTTAATGCTATCGTTGACCACAGAGACAGTCGCGCTGGTGCTGATCGGAGTTGCATTGTTGGGAGAAGTGGAAATGATGGCGTAGGCCACACCTGCACTGCTCAGAGGTGATGAAATAGCTGTAGACTCGTTGACACTTTGTGACTGGCTGTTGGGCGTCTGTACATGGCTGACGGTGTTATTGGCAGTCGGGAGGGCAGGGCTGGGGTTTTTGATGCTGACTACTGTTGCCTTCTGGAAGGTAGGAGGCTGCTTGGAAGGTTGGTCTCTGCACGGGGAGATGGGGAGGCTGTCTGGAATCAGGGTCTTTGGCCTAACCTACAAACAGAGGGTTAGACATTATTAGGCACAGCCTCACGCTGTAATGAACAAACACTGCACACGTGTGCTCTCCCAGTAGAGCTTCTAATTGCATTAACCATGGAACAGGAGCATCCAGACAAACATCATGTAGTGACTCAAAGTAGCCAGGCATTTACTTGTAGATATATTCCCAGCACTCCTCAGTTGAGTCATTTTGGAGTCCTTAACTCATTGCGATGCTGAACAAGAAGGGAGGAAAAAGTCAATTCCTTGTGTTTATAACACACGTCCACACAAATGCTACTCAAGTAACATCCAGTTCTCAGTAAGGATGTTTAAGCCAAAGCCTTTGTAAAGAATGGAAACTCCAAATCCAATTATTTCCTGTTCTGAAGGACACAACAGTCTCGCTATGAATTAAGGAGTGGGAACTGAATCATTAAGAGAGTTGTGTGAAAGCACTTACAGGAACAGCAAGCATATGCGTTTATACTGGTGGGTCATTTAATGAAGATCCTCACATCTCTAATGGAGAGAAGATCAATCACCCAATCATTCAGCTCACTGCCCCCCCCAAAAAAAAAGAAAAAAAAAAAGAAAAGAGAGAGGTGGGGAGGGGAGAAACCAATAACCGTTGAAGCCATTGAACTTTACATTTTGTTGCTGTGAGTACAAACCTAGTTTGCAGCTGCAGGTGGGTGCAGAAGGAACTTCCATGGGTGGAGGGGGAAACTGTTTGCCAGGATTTGCAGAGGCTGCAGCTTTACCCATGAATGATAGCTGCGAACAATTGTTTCCAGCTAATGTGATGTGTTTCCAGTGGGGTAATTAACATCACCCTGTCAACGTGGCTCTGCCTTAACAACATGCTAAGTACAGTTCCAGGATTGAAAATAAATAATTTAAACAGCTTCACATGAAGTTAACTTCACTCCCAGCTTATTCATTAACACGGCCACATAAAACAGTCGGTTCCCTCTGTGCTTATTTCGTCCTGTCACTTCTCACACCTTCCATACTGTGAAAAGAAATGACAAGTTGTAACAGACAGACATGGGGAACAGCTGCCTGTGTCCCTGCACTGTAGGCTACAGGAGCCCTTCCAGTGATGCCTACTACAATCTTGAGCCCAAGTAAGCAATTTAATGAAAACACAGGCATTTACTGATGTGCAGAAAACTGTCTCTCAAGGCTGGCCATCATCCTCTATTGTGTCAAGGAGGAGCTGTATCCATTCATCCCCTCAGCAAATATTGAGTGCAGGAACAAACTTGTTTTGTGACCTCTTTGTGTTTTGGTAACTCGGTCCTCAATCCCCAACAGGATCCTAACACCTATGAGCAGTGTAACCATGTATTAGAGGCACAGTCCTGCTCAGGAGTGTCTAAGTTGTCAGTATTCAAATTAATGAAAAGCGAAAGAGGAAAGAGAGACAAGAGCAAAGAGAAGGATTTGCTCGAGGTCCTGCAGCAGGCTTGTGATACAGCCAGGAAAACGCTGTGTTTGGCTCACAACTTCAGGGTAACACTGGAAGACCCTGCAGACCCACTGTGAAATTATGCAAAACTGCACTAAGCTATGACTAACCATATTTGAGATAGACTGACAGTAACAAAAGTGATTTTTGTTCTTTTTCCTCTATCCAATAATTTATGTAATAATTTTTTGATTTATTTAGTTAAGATACCAGACAAATACCCTAGCCAAGATGTTTAAGAGAGGAAATTAGCTTCATATCTATAATTATTTAATGGTCTTATTTTCAAAAGTAGTGCGAAGAGGATTGGTTTAAACCCATCTTGGCCCAGGCATTCTGCAAAACTAAGGTCTATAACACAAAGAACATTTAAGTGCAATAGGAGACATGATGCTTAAAGCAACTTATTAATGCATGTATCAGAGTCAGTTATACAAGCAGATCTTGTAATATCTACTTTTATATTTTTCTAATAATATCCTGTCCTTCCTATGTTATCTCTTGTATGTCTCTCACACGAGCCTGTATTTGCTCATGCTCTCAGAGACACACATTCAGAAGAATAGTTTCATTATTCAGAAAAGAAAGTCTGAGGAGGTTGGCAAAATACAGTTAAAATGTATTATCATGGCTTAAAAATCCAAATTTAATTCTTAGCTGTTTGGCTAACATCTAAATTTTACCATTTCTCCTAAAAACAAAATCATTTTCTTGTAAAGTAAGGCAACATCTGCTACTAACAGAAATACTGAAAACACAAAACAGATAAGAACATATATACAGAGAAAGAGAGAGAGAGAATAAAGCGTATTTCAGATCAAAGATTCAATGGAACAGTCACTGAAATCTTTAAAAGAAATTGAGACTGGCAAAAAATCAGCTCAGGAGTTTTTCGAGCCAAAAACTCTCATGTAGTCTACCAGGATCTACTGTATCTGTCACTCTTAATTGCAGCACTTTTATATTTAATCAAAAGCCTAATTAAAACTAAATGTCTATGTTTATTCCAGCTATATAATTATCTTTTTTACACTGTTACATACATACATTGACTGTCAGATGTAATACCTCGATGAATCCTATACACACCCTTAAGACACATTCTGCAAGCTGTGGATGAATGCATATTACTTCGCTATAGAAGAAGCTCTTCCTGCACAGAAAATTAAACAGACCTAATTTTCCAAAGTGACGTTTTCTCTATAAAGCGCTGCATACGGAAATAGCTGTTAGGATTTTACCAAGAACATGTGTCGGGCGTTTTCTGCCACCGTGTGATACAAAGGAGGTATAGCGGTCCTCAAGAGTCCAAGGCTCTGCAAATTCCCGGGCAAGTTCAGCTAACCTTGTGAGAGCATGGTTATTTGCAATTACAGCATAATAAAAAGAGTTGACTACAGAAGAAGTTCTAGGTCCTCCTGAGTTAAAGCTAAAACAAGTTAAAATAATGCTTATTTCTACAGCCTGCAGACAGGTATCCAAAATACAAAGCAAGCATAGAAGCCCCTTGTGCTCTAACACTTCTGAACCTCCCCCCCTTGAATATAAACACTAAGCGTAAGCACTTCATAAACAGGTAAGTTAAAGAGCTTTAGCAGTTTCACACTAAAACCAAACTGCTACAGTAATCTGTGAGAATAAATGGCATCAGCTGGAAAGTAAAAAAAAAAAAAAAAAAAAAAAAAAAAAAAAAAAGAAGGGAAGAGGTAGCGTAAATTTCTTTTCCTCATGGCAAAACTGTAGCTTAAATTTGGGAGATTAAAGGAGGACAGTGGCACCAGCAAAAGTTTAGAAGCTGACAGTCACTGAAGAAGAACTGAAGAAAAACTAGAGCAGGGCAGGGACTGCATTTCACATGTAAGGTATTACAAGGATGTTTCCTACTGAAAGTAGCACAGGTTGGATGGCACTGGTCCCCATTACAAGAAATAAAAGGTGCAAAGGCCAAAGGAATAAAAGGTGCAAAGGCCAAAGGAATAAAAGGTGCAAAAGTTTAGCAAAGGAGAAGAAAAGAGACAGAATAACAGACAGCATGTAAGTTACCAAGTGAAAATTGCAACTGTTGCCGAGCGCTGCAAATAACAATTCTCCCATAGCTCAACCCTCCTCTCCCCAAATATCTTTCATTTAACTTCTGACAGCTGTCAAAACAGAATGTGATACTACCAGGGTTCTAAATGCAGAAGAGAGAGCTGCTTCTTGAATATGATTTCACAGGTCCATGTTATTCTTGAATTTCCTCAACACCCACAGTAACAGAAACATTTTATTTTAGGCGGCAATACTCAGACATCCCTGGTAGCCTGCAGGTGAGCACACTGTTCAAGAAGATATTCCCAGACCTGAGAATTCACTATGTGGGAGCTTTCTGCTTTTCAGACAGGGATATAACAGGGACCCCAATCCTGTGAGATGCGCAGAGTTCTCTTTTGTTCAGCAACCTCTAATTTCATATATTTTAAAGAGTTTCAGATCAGGAGGGAATCAGCTCCTGTGACTAGTATGACATTTTCTATGTCCCATATCATTAAGCTCCATCCAGATGTCCCTACATTAAGCTCAAAGGCTTCCATTACACCAAAACATCATTCCAGCTCTCAAGAGCACAAATTGTTGCATACTGCAGAGGTGAACCAACTGCTGAAGAGGGAGAGCCTGATGTGTGTCACCATTGACAAAGGCAACTGCGATCACGGGCAATCTATTTCCTGAGCTACATCCCATCAAGTGAGCTGCTCCCATGCTGTAGTAAAGAAAAAGAAGGCAAAAAAGGGAAACTCTTACAAAATAAGCCCTCAAGATCCAACCCAAACAAGTATGGGGGAAAAGGAGAACGGAAGGAAAGCACAAGATTCCTCTCCTCTCTGTGGGCAATCCTATGTCCTAAAGGACAAGATTTAATTAGAACAGTTATCTCTGTGCAGATCTGCAGGTGCTATGAGAATTGTTAAGGGCAATTCTGGTAAATGTGTTCTCTTTACAGCCTAGTGAAGAAGGGAAGTTAACAAGTGCACTTCAATTACAAAACCAAAAGGGATCATCATGATCCTCCAGCTCACAGACTGGCCATAGAATTTCTCCCAGAGACTGAAGACTGATTTTAAAAGAAAGTACTACAGACTTCTTAATGATTAATTCATCACGAGACCCAATAAGCTGTTATAATATTTTATTACGCTCATGACTGGCATTTTATTGCCAGGTTGAATTCACCTAACTTCAGCATCCAGTCCCTGGATTTTGTTATAGCTTTGTCAGCAACACTGAAGAGCCCTCCCCCTCCTCAATATCAGATATCAGCTGGATCGTGCTCAGCATCAATCAGCCGTTCATATTGCCAGGGCTGATCTGTATGAGAGTAAATTTTTCAGCTCAACGCAATATCACATTGCCTTTGAGAGGAAGACCATTATTCACACTTTATTTTCACTTCACCCTTGTACTCAGAGCTTAAAAACAAAAACTCAGAATGGATTTGGCACAATTCATATGTCACAGAGGCAAAGTGCTGGGAGCAGCAGACAGAGCTTTCATTCTTGAAAAGCTTTAGAGGATCACACAGAAAACATTAGCAATGGCTGATAAAATGAGTGCAATATGGGGTAATTATATCCTTCACCAGCATGAACAGATGCACACTGACTTCAGTAAAGCTGTGTCTACTTATGCCAGCTGAGAACCAACTCTCTCCCACTTCTTTTTTTTTAATCAATAAAAATTATGCAAAAGAAAAGGTTCTGTGCAACTTTACATCAACAACATACCCTAAACCCCAGGTTTCCCACCTGACCTGAATACGAGTGTTTCCAACTGGCTTGATTATTGGTTCTGCTCCTGATAAGCAGTTTGTTTTCTTGCCACACAGAGAAAATTTAAAACCACGCATGACTATGGATCCATATACTCTTCTTCCTTCCCTTTCATAGGGCTACACAAAGAGTCAGTGTGTATCATAAGGAAACTCCAGGCAAGATGACCCAGTCCAATGCATCCTGTGTCCACATACAACATAAGCCCCTCCTTAACATCTACCTGGAATATTAGTCCAGGGACCCACAGAAGAATGATAGGAAATGCAGGGCAAAACCCAAACAAGTCATCCAGCCCACGTTTCCAGTCCTCGCTGCTCTGGACAGTGGGGATCAGGGAAGAAATCCTAACCAAACTGTAACAAACAGCAAATTTTAATAGACTGCAGTAAGGCCAGAACTGCAACTAGCACCTCAAAACAAACCTTACTCTCTCATTTTTCATGCCATGCAACCCAAGAATCACAGCGTGGTATTTGCACACATATTCAAATGATGTGCACAGTTTCAGACATTTCCCACTGGACTTGTACACTTACTGTGCTTTGGGTATTTCAGTTTGTTTGTCACGGATAGCCAACTTTAATGTAAAGATGACACAGAGATAATATAACCCCTGTGCAATTTTTAAGAAGACAAAGCTGTTTAATTCAGTTTTTCTTCTCCTTCCATTTTGCTTGATACTACAGAAATGGAAGTTTCGCTGAGAGGGGTGTTTGTGTGGGAATTTGCCAGCTCTGCTTTTTATGGATGTTGGCATAAGGCAGTCAGGTGGGAGTTCTTTATTAAAAATGTTATCAGTGTTTTGAACACAAAACAGTACTTTCACAGGAACTTGACTGACTTTTGCTAATGAAATGTGCGTTCTCTCCTCAGCTATACTGCCTGTCTTTTCTAGTTTGGCATTGCTGCTATTGAGTTGATGATTCACCAAGTGGCTCTTTTCCATTTGCAAAGGGGGAATCTACCACCAAACCAGCAAATTAAAATAAATATTATTCCAAAAAATAACAAGT
This sequence comes from Hemiprocne comata, assembly GCA_020745705.1. Lineage (NCBI taxonomy): Eukaryota > Metazoa > Chordata > Aves > Apodiformes > Apodidae > Hemiprocne > Hemiprocne comata. The sequence continues at coordinate 77,190,638 of CM036586.1, forward strand.
AGGGGTTGAAGTTGACAAGGATTTCTGCTTAGTTTCCTTCTGCACCATGATTCTGCCCTTGAATATGCAGTTATCTATGTGCCTCTGAAGAAAGAATTTAATCCTTATTGTTTAGGATTACAATAGAAATATAAAAGCTAGACTGTGATTATACACACTAGTCAATAATTTACTTCCATCTCTACTCTTTTCAGCATTACAAGTCAGCTTGCTTCTCTCTCAGACACTCATCTATGATTAACTTCAATTTAAATATAAAGTCTCCATGAAGCCTTTAGTGAACATGCCTGCCTTCCTCCTATCTGTGTACTTTCACAGGCGAGCCCTGGACTGATCCATACAGCTGGGCATTCACTGGACTCAAACTCTGGTGTCACTTTAAAGACATGTCACTGCTTTGTACTGTCATCAGTTTAAGAGTTTTTCCTGCTTCTAGACAACAATAATGGCACATTCTAAGGATCTGACCAGCCTCAACCAATTAACCAGACAAAATAAAAAAAACTTGAAGGACAAAATAATAATAAAAATAATGACAGAAATAGTTTATGTCTGCTGACAGCCTAAGCAAGACGGAAGCACACCAGAAGTTCAAAGAACAGGGGATGAAAATGGAGGTTTTGGAGACAGGAGGCAGTGCACTGAATTCCTCCAAGCCTCTGCTGAAGTAGTGCAGACAAAGAAAACCTTCCTATCCACCTGTCATTTGGCCAGAGGTCTACCACAAGCTTGTGCACCTGGCACAGAGGCTCAGACTCACAGCACAATCCAGATCCAAGCCAGTCATGGATCTGAAGCATGGATGCAAATCGCATCAGTGAAAAGAGGGGACATTTCTTCTCATCTTCCTAATACTTTGCAAAGAAGTATTCAATGAGGAGAAACAGGAGAGTTTTCACCTGGAGGAAAGGTAGCATGTCAGGTGTTAAAACTGCTTCAATCTGCCCTGGGGGCTATATGGATACTTTAGGCTCCTACTTGTAGACTATTACGGAGATCAGTCTTTCCAGGTCCTTTTCAAAATGTTCACAGCACTGATGAGGTCTAAAGGTCTTAATCACCAGTAACAGCCAGTTCTGGTTCTGCTTCTCATTCCCCACCATCCTGGATCAAGTGTCTCATTAAGGACAGACAACTGACACTGAAACTCAGAAAGGCAGAGGTAACAGAGGGAGGTATTTCAGAAAAGTTGCATCTGGGTGTGGTCCCTCTTGATACGACACACACATTCATCTTTGCCCATACTGCAGAAGACTGGATACCAGCATCCACAAGGAACAGTTCTTATCACACCACCTTAGTCATACCTTCATCTGCCTTGGCTGCACTACAGCAGTGTAAAATACATACCATGGAGCACTGCAGATGCTCCAACAAGCCCACGCCTCTCTCAGCAACACAGGCTACCTATCAAATCCATCCACTACTGTGTAACTGAGATTCCCACTGACTTTTTAATAAAGTACCATGTTTTCATCCCAATCTTCAAAGCTCTCCCTGTAAAGACTTAGGTAGCCACATCTCTGGTGCAGGGAGTCTCTACAGCAAGGTAGATGCTCATTGTAGGTAGATAAAAGTCTCAACCTTCTTCTCTACGAATTAAGGGCACAAACCTTGTAACTTTCTACAATAAATATTTCCTATGTTATACACCTCTGACAGAAATATATAGAGGCATGCAATTAATAGTAACTAGCCTATTAAAAATAAGCAAACTGATAAAAAGGAACCTTAACCAGAACTCTCAGCTGCATGCACAACTTCCCAAAGGGAAAGGATGAGAGGAGAAACAGCTCACAACAGATGTTAATCTTTGTGCTTAACGCATTACCGGAAGGTGCTTCAAATACAGTGACAAGCACAGCATAAAAACATATATAGAATAAAATAGATTAAAAACTATACTTATTAAGGTCTGCATTTTCAGCCAGGCCTCTGAAAACCTTTCATTTGAAAATACAGTTCTGTTTCTGTTTTCTGCATGCATACAGTCAATGAATATTAAATACTGTTGCAAAACCCTTAGCTTGGTTATGTACCATGCTTATTAAGCTACCTTGAATTAGATTATCTCTCTTCTCCTTCACTGGGATTCCAACACATCCCCTGGAAGCGCTGAGGGTTATATACCAGAAAGGTGCATGACATCCCTTAGGGGACTGTAGCCCTTTTCTCCTTTGATATTGTAATAACGACCTTACCCAATTCAATTATTCCTTACTCAAACAAACCATCAAGTGCTCTTGTCTCTCCATGGCACAATTCTGTGCAACTTTTTTATAAAAACATGTATATCATGTTCTATACCATGTATATCAGCTCCTTTTCTAGTTTCACAAAAGGCCGACTTGCATTTAGTAATATTTTTCCTCTTTCTAATAGCTATGCAGAGTCTTAACACATTACTCCTAAAAAATAAATAATCATTATTTTTAAACTTATGATGCAAACAGAGAGAGGCTTTGCCATAGAGCAACGTGTTAACACATCTCTTCTACAATACACAGTGGCACCACACAACTTTGGTTCTGTCTGTAGGAGTTGTTTTCCTTTCAAGAGATCTTAAAAAAGCCCCATCACCAAGGGAAGCCAGTAGTGGTTGTTTTTTGGTACATGTGTGAGGTACACATGGTACATGTTAGCATTGGTACATGTTAGCAGCAGCTAACAGCGGAACTGTGCTCATGAGAACTATGACAAGAAATTTTACAAACAAGAACATGTTTTTAGGTTTTGGGAACATCTAGAGACCACAGTGATGAACAAATACATGGTAACAAAACAGCCCCTCTTCCAAAGCCATCTGCAGCCCAGTGACCAAATTCAGAACCTACTGAATTATGCATATTAAAATCACTACAGAAGGTAAAAAAATAAGCAGCACTTGACAGCAGAATTGGCTAGAGACAACTGAAAAACATGCATGTTTTAGCTAAAGCAGTTGTGCACACCTGTTTCTTTTCACCACTAACCTGTGTGATAGGTCCACTGCAGGCGTCTGCTGCACAACTCTCTGCTCTACTCTAATCATCAGTGCCATGAATAAAGCCATCCCGAGCCCTGTCTTCAACTAGGACTGGAAAAATAGGTCAGGGAAATAGCATTGTAATCTGATTTAACTGCTTTTCAAATCATCGCAGTCTCTCCATTAATTTGAATGAGAATTGGATTGGGCCCAAATTGCTGACAACAAAATGGGAGGTTTATTTTAATATCTTCACCGTTTCATTTAAAATCGTCCATTCAAAGAGCAGAAAATAAGATTTCCCACATGCCTTCAGGTGGCTACAGTGTGACTTAAATTTTTATGTAAACTAGTTCAAAACAGACGACTGTCTGCACTGCAGCTGAAAATTGGAGTCCTAACCTGACATAAGGCCACCCCCTCCTTACAGTTGTTGGGTGCCATAAAGCAGAGGAACACCTCAAGAAGAGAGTGCATCATTTGTCTTTGAGTAAACAATCTCCAGGATTTGCTCCTCAGAGTGCAGTGCAGAGTCTGCAGTTTCAAAATATCTCACCCAGCTGGAAACCTCAAAGGCCAAAGTAAGAAACAAAAGACTGCCTGGAATTAACTTCCCAAACATCACAGCTCATAGCAGAAATGTTATTTATTTGATGAAAGCATAAATAACTTCATATTCTGAAAAAAAAAAATAAAGAAGAAAAAAAAAGATAAAGAAAGAAAGAAAGAAAAAAGGTCTGCCAAAGAGGCTTGTTTTGGCAAATAATGAATGCCTAAAGAAATATTGTTTGTATTGTGCAATGAACTTGTAATTAATGTTTGTTTGCTCACCATTTAATAGCAGTTCTGCATGAAGTGATGGGATTTTGCTGCCATTTGTGATTGTGCAGATTTTGAAACTTCATTCTCCATATGGAAGAGCTCCCAGGGGGTCATATCATAAACCCATTCAAATGAACAAAACAAATTACAAGTATCTGTACAAATGTGGAAAATGAGAAAGCTTATGTATTATTTTACAGAAGTATTGTTAAGTGCCTCAGTTTACTTGTGTAGTATTTTCCTGCTTGACTGCATGGAGGTAAATCAAAAGAGGCTTGTGTAGATGAGGAGAATGAAAAAATCAAAAATATAAAACTCCTTTAGATGTGATGAGTGGCCCTTAAATGGAGGAGTCCGCTGCTTCTTTCCAGCCAGCCTGGCAATGTGTATGCCTCTCATGCCTACATCTAAATCTAAAGGGAATCTGAAATCCCCAAAATGAGACTGGCCAAAAAGAGAAATATCAGGTAGCAATCGGTGTACTGTCAAGAATGCAGACAGTGACCTAGATTAATCCCATTTACCTACATGCACCTGAAAGAGCAGTGCAATCTGTCTGGCTAAGAGTGAAACCACTTCCACAGGGTGACTCGGAAACAAGTGGGTTCCTAACACGGTAGGGATCCCAAAAGGAATCCATCCAGGCCTTCTGCCCCTCCATAGCCAAGAAGAGAGGCAGCAGAGCAGCACACACAGACAATATGAAGCCAGCTTAGGTGATTGCCACTATGCCTACCACTGCACTGGCAGTGCCAAGACTTAGCTGCTCAAGGAAATAGGCAGGCATGCAGGTGGGCTGACCGAAGCCTTTGCTGCTGTGGGTTTGTTGCTATTAGGGCTCTACACGATTCACTGTTATGGCTAGACTTCACAGAGATGGAGGACAGGAAAGGTGCAATACCTTGCAGAACAGGATTTTGCTATAGCTAACATGCATGACTATGGGCATTATACTGCTTTAATTCTTTGAGCAAAATATTATGGACTTCTTGGTAGAGGAGTGAGGAATAATGTTGAGTTTTGAAAAAGCTGCTACATGGGCAACCAAAGGAAAGGTTTTAGCAGATGCTAAACTCAGTTGGACCCTGCTTGTTAGCACGCTTGGGAGATGGTGGCAAAGCTGCCTCTCAGGAAGTCGGTCCCAGATTGTGACATTAACTCAGAGCAAGGTACAGTAGCCATGCCAGTCACGCAGTGGGACAAAAGGAGGTTAGTAGCCAGCCTGCTCTGTAACCAAATCTGATGCATAACAGCTGAGAGGACATGGACTGTGTCAGGATTTAGTTCTGCACAGTTTCCAGCTCCTACTGAAGATACTATCCACCCCTTAATTTCCAAATTAATTTTTAATTTGGCACTTGTTTTCTCAGACCTATGAGGGAAAAGAGGCAAGAGATGTTCTTTACCCTAATATTTTTGTGATATTACACGGCCTTTCTTTCTGGCATTTTTATTATACTTCCATCTGAAGTTTCCAGTTCTCCCAGACCACCAATTCCTATGACCCTCCAAATTTGCCAGAGATGACTGTGCACTCACCTACAGTTATTACGAAGGAGAGCTTTCACAGTGATTCAGTGCTGCAGCTCACTTACAGTGGCCTCCCAGACCACCTCTATCCAGCTGTATTTCTGGAATGCCAGCTTTACATCACCTATTTATGACTATATTAAATATATTTTGAAGGCATTTCAGTATTTTGTTAGAAGCCAAACTTTCTGCTTGTAGATGAAAATTTGATCTCTCTTAAGACATCAAGCAGAAAGGTTTGATGGGTAGAGGGAGCTTCCCACTAGGAAACCATATGGAAATTTTGAAATCCACTGTGAGCTTTGAGTGGAAAAGGAACATATAGACCTTGACGAACAGCAAAGGAGGACACAGCCTGGAAATGGGGCAGGCTGTTGCTGAAGAAGGGGGTACTGACCTGTGAAAAAGTCAAATAAATACTCCAAATATAAGATATACCTCTGATAATGTGGTCTTTGATACAGTTGCCTACTTGACTTTTAGTTTTGACAGAAATGAGATTGCTATGTGGCTATTTCCCATGCTACCAATATGAAATAGGAAATTTAGTGAGCTATGGCTTAGGACTGCTGAGGAAGGGTTGGTGTTTCATTAGTATTAAGTATGATTGCATAAACAGGTCTGAAATTGAAGGCTGTGCTAGGAAAGGAGTGACACAAAGTGAAATACAAACAAAAATATTGCCATGAGTTAAACAGAAAGATAGAAAGGATGTGTTCTTTTCAAAAAGTTGAGGAAATTTACTTCCTCCACTTTTGCCAATTCTTCAAAATTGAATCTAGCACTGAATGAAATTTTTTCTACTTAACAAAATCACAGAACATTGATGCTTCTCTGAGTACAGCATTTGCAATGCCATCATCATGGCTGAAACATAACCTTAATGATAATTTAAGCCCCTGTTACAGATCTTTCAGCTGCTCTTGAACCTCATCTATTTTCAGGAGCAATCTGCTCATCTTTGACACCCCAAAATGGCCGAAATCAATGTGTCATTATGCTGTAAAAACAACCGAAAAGCAAAATCTTGAACTTGATAAGGAAACCATAACCTTCCTTTATGTTCACAACTTTGCCTTCCACAAAACGTAACTGGAAGAGAGAATTTAACAACTTTATCTTGGAACTATTCCTTCCTCCAGGCAGATTTAACTCACAGATCTTTTATTACATTCTTCCACTGAGAAAATATTAGGAAAAAAAATTAAGGAACCACAGGAAGATCTCTAACGTTAACTTCAATGCTAGAAAAGTGTTCACATATAAGAAACAGACCTCTAAGGGCCTCACAGAGAGAAATATATTTATACTTAATAATCATTCACCCAAAAACCAAACCACAGAACTGCAGCAAAACACTTGTTGAAAAATGAGACTCAAGAATTTTGAGAAAGAGGTTTGAAATGGGGAATAAAGTGTATGTTTAGGGAAACAGTGATGGATATTAAGAAAAAACCACAAACAAAAAACAAAGTTTGAAAATATTTTTTAAATCTGTGAGTGTAACTCTCTTTCCAACCCTACCCAGCCAGTCTCGCCTCAGTCTGGCACCTGGGTTAGTTGGACCAAAACTTTACACTGGGATAGAGAGGAATAAGGCAAGTAAGTTAGTAAAAGAATGTGCAAGGCTGAATCTTGAACAGAAAGGCTAATACTTCCACCACTTTTTTAATTACAGAACTTCAGATTTTCACTTCTGGGATTTGTGATTCATCATATAAAGCATAAATTTATGTTTCACCATATGTACTTTGTTCTTCCACAATGAATCTACAAGATTTTTTAGAGCTTTTCATTGTGCTAACGGTATGCTCCCAGAAGAAAACTGATTTATATTTTTCCTTCTTTCCCCCATGAACTGGAGAAAATCACAGCTCTGCAGTTTAACTCACTGAAAGTGAGTCTTTATTCAGCAAAATTAGTGTGCTGATCTACCCAGATCTGGGCACCAGACAGGAACAGAATAGAATACATATAAAATGATACAAAACTTTGGAACTGTGTTTTGTACCTGAGGTAGCACTGCTGGTCCTTGTCCTGCCAACCTCTGCAAGGAGCTGACCTGAGGAACCTTAATGGGCACTGCAGTGATAGTTCCCAAAGTCTGTTGGAAGAAAAACAATTGAACACAGCTTAAAACACTTGCACAGCATCCCCAGATAGAATCTGCCCAACCCAGCGGTTCTCCTTCCAGCTCTTTGTTTGTCTCTTCCCAACTTAGGACAGAAGGGTACAATACACCAGCGCATTTGAAGCTTTTGCACTCTTCTGCCTAACGTGGCAGAGACTCTTCCATTTCTATTGTCTCATTAGAGCATTGAGTAATTCGGAGTGCAAAGGATACACCTCATCGTTGCAAAGGTTTTTTTGGTATACAAAGAAAATCGAAGCATGCTGCTGTGGCTGAAGGCTGTTTAGGCACCAGCTTGTTCTCAGAAGAGATCTGAAAAAAGCTGAAATGCACCACAGTGAAACTTCAAGGTGTGCACTGGTAAGATGATGCATTTCATGGTAGCCCGGGGTCAAAAGAGAAGTTCACTATGTCTTAGTAAAAGTAAATACTGAATTATTAAAACTGAAAGCTACCTATAAATCTACTACAGCACACTATAACATAACATTCAGCTAAGACGATGTCCATTTCAGTCAACACAGCAGCTATTACTGTCCACATTTATTTTCTCTACTTACTCTTCCCTTAATTGTCTAATGATTTTATCAACAGCTTATTTAAGATTAATAGAATGAGAAGAGGAAGAGGAGGAGGAAGAGGAGGAGGAAGAGGAGGAGGAAGAGGAGGAGGAAGAGGAGGAGGAAGAGGAGGAGGAAGAGGAGGAGGAAGAGGAGGAGGAAGAGGAGGAGGAAGAGGAGGAGGAAGAGGAGGAGGAAGAGGAGGAGGAGAAGATTTCAGTTGGAAGGGACCTACAACAATCATCTCATCCAACTGCCTAACCAGTTCAGGGCTGACCAAAAATTAAAACATGTTGTTAAGGGCATTGTTCAAATGCCTCTTAAACACTGACAGGTTTGGGGCATCAACCACCTTTCTAGGAAGCCTGTCCCAGTATTTGACCACCCTCTCAGTAAAGAAATGCTTCCTAATGTCCAGTCTGAACCTCCCCTGGTGAAGCTTTGAGCCATTCCCACATGTCCTATCACTTCATCTCAGGGAGAAGAGATAAGAACCTCTGTCCCCACTTTCCCTTCTCAGGAAGCTGTAAAGAGCCACGAGATCATCCCTCGGCCTCCTTTTCTCCAAACTAAACAAACCCCACAGGACATTCCTTCCAGCCCTTTCAGCAGCTTTGCTGCCCTCCTCTGGACACATTCAAGGACCTTCCCATCATTCTTAAATTGTCGGACCCAGAACTGCACATGGAGCTTGAGATGAGGCTGTACCAATGCTGAACACGGTGGGATAATCACCTCTTCTGACCAGCTAATGATATTGTGTTTGATTGCATCCCCAGGATGCGATTTGCCCTCTTGGCTGTCAGGGCACATGCCTAGCTCACACTGAACCTGCTGCCAACCAGCTCCCCCAGGTACCTCTCTGCAGGGCTACTCTCCAGCCAGTCCTCTCCCAGTTTACATCTGTGCCCAGTATTACTTCGTCCCAGGTGCAGAATCTTGCACTTAGACTTGCTTCATTTCATCCCATTAATCATAGCACAATGCTCCGATGTATCTAGATCCCTCTGGAAGGCTTCCTGTCCCTCAAGAGAGTCAACAGCATCTCCCAGTTTGGTATCATCAGCAAACTTGCTACTGGTGCATTCAACTTCTGCATCGAGATTGTTGATAAATATATTGAACAGGACTGGCCCTAGAATTCAACCCTGAGGAACAGCACTGGTGACTGGTTGCCAGCCAGACATAGCCCCTTCACTACAACCCTTCGAGCTCTGCACTTCAGCCAGTTCTTCGCCAGCACACTGTGAACCCACTCATTCCACCTTTCCTTCATCCACCTCATCACAGAAGGGTATCAAATCAGCTAAACAGGACTTTTCTCTTGTGAACACACATTGACCGTGCCTGTAAATGCCTATCAATAGGACCCCATAAAAGATATGTGAGGTAGCTCCTTCTTTGAGCAAATATACTACTGCATTCTATATAAAGTTTACTTTGTAGATGGAAAAGTGATACTTGTCAACCCAACGTTATCTTTAACCTTTATGAATAGAGTTGGATACCAAGAGCAAGCAAATTATGTTTCTGTAATACAGACAAGTACACACAAGTTTCCTCCCTGCCTAAAAAATCCCTGTGTCTGTTTAGCTCAAATCTTTTGCTGACTTTTCATTTATCATATAGTGATACAGGTACCTATAGATGCACATCTATATGTTCTGTTATAGATTATCTGAATGGCAACTCTTTTCCAAGCCTCACCCACAGTGGCTCCTAAAATACCAGATGTGAGATATAGGAAATAACTTGCACTTCATTTTCTCCATCAAAAAGGACAGATAATTTATAAATTTAAGAATGGGCCATAGGTCTAAAGAACATAGCTAACTTCTCCCCTTCAGTCTCTTTCATTCTTTCATCCCTGATTAGTTCATATTTTGGTTAACTGGCTAATATTCTCAAAACAAGGTTTTATAACTTCTATCTAATGTCTCTTAACTGCAGTTGGGACTACATGGCAATATAAGCAAGTAGATGATTGTCATTATAACAGCACAAGACACTTAGTCACTGATCACAAAAACTTATCAGGCTGTTAGAGATAGCTAATAAGGAAAGAAAAATATATTCAACTGAATTTCTCTAAATGGAAGCCCCCTCATAACAAAAGCATCAGATCACAGCCATTAAGATAAAGTATGCTAGTATTACCCCAATCTGGTAATGAAATTTGTCAATAGAAAGTAAGCTACAATGTAATCAGCTCAAGGAAAGCAAAACTCTGTCAGGCCCCTGCTGCTATGTTCTCCTTCAGACCTCAACAGTGGTAAAACAGTCTGTTTTCTTGAACTGTGGTGTTTGATAAGAGTATATTGCACTTCCACGCAGAATATTTTTAATAAACTTGTCCTACAGAGTTTATATTTTTAACTCTGCTACTCCTCTTGGAGATGTTTGGAGGGGTGGCGTTATATATTCAAAGATTAAAATTTCCATGATATTTGTCTGAGTTAAACAACAAGGAGAGCTGTACAATTATAAATGTGCAATTCTGTCTTGAGCTAAAGGCAGAGCACAGCGGGGGGGGTGCAGGGAGGTGTCAAAGAAAGCAGCATTTCCACCCACCGGAACAACTAAGTTACTCCTTCCTGCAGAAGTAAAAGTATTGGCAGCAGAGTGAAGAACGGAAGGGGGTATTTCCACTGTAGTTATTCTTGAAGAGTGACACATGGAATAAAAACAATGGGAAGGATACTATAAACTATCAGAACGAATTACTTCTTGGCCCTGTCTGCCGTATCACAGCCTCACACATTGGGAAGGACAAAGTGATGAATTCCTGCAGTCTGGATAGAAGAACTTCAGCTGTCACCTGCTGCTATTGCCACTTATTAGACATACCATAACTGCCTGCTTTATATGAGCACGAACACAAACTAATTCAGCCTGGTTATTTGCTTTTTAAGGTGAATATCAAAGTGAACTTTCCAACCCACACTAGAGGAACTGAGTTTATCACAAGTATGATCTACATTTTCCATCCATCCCAATACTGCTTATTATATAGAATGAGATTTCTTTCACAAAGCAGTTAAGCCTGAGTTTTCCCTGGAAACACCAGTAGCACCACAACTTCTCCTGGGCTGCACATACACCCTCTACACAAAGTTAAAATGAGAAGTTCTTTCTGGAAGGTCACGCTTAAAGTGTGGCTGCACCTCTCATCATTTTGATATATGCTACTTCTGACCTGGAAAGCACATGTTCTAATGTTCCTGTTCCTACTGATACAAATGGATTTGCAAGGATTTTCAAACTGGCCAACAGGATACCATGTATTAAAGTACAAAGTGCCCACGTTGAGTGAAATTGAGAATTGTCTATAAAGAAGATAAGAATCAAATTACTCAGAAATTAGATAAGATACAGTTAGCAGTTGGAAGGCTGCACAAAAACTCCACATCTGAGCAAAAAATCTCTTTTTGTGTACTAGAAATATCAATCACAAGGACAAAAAAACCCCAAACAACCCTGCCTAGAACAGAATGCCTCCGTCCGGTTAGGAAGGAGCTCATCTTAGCCTCTGAGTGCATAATTGGGGAAATTCAAAGAATCTCAGGATCATCCTGGTTGGAAAAGACCTCGAAGATCATCAAGTCCAACCATAACCTAAATCCACCCACCATAAACTTTATCTACCCATTCAATGCTTAAATCCTGTCCCTAAGCACCACATCTATATTTCTTTTAAACACTTCCAGGAATGGTGACTCCACTACCTCCCTGGGCAGCCTGTTCTACTGTCCAATTCTGGTTTGTGTTTCAAAACACTGAATGAGAGATCCAAAAGGAATGGGAATGAGAGAAGAAACAAGAAATGCCATAAAACTGCTCTGCACTGTTCTCTTAGCTTCACTTGAAAACAAAGCCAGGATGTATTGTCTGTGGGTATCAGAGAAATGAACTATCATAAGTTCTGTCACCTGCACTCTCAAAAAATTCCTCAGATTTATTTTCCTGCAGTAGGAGTTCTAGAGTGATCTCAAGAGAAAAAAAAAATCAAATTATGGCATACTTAGGTCATGAAATTTTCAGTGACAAAAACGCAGCCTCCTGTTTATAAATGGTTTTATAGTAAGGATCTGATACTTAATATTCAAGGAAACAATCTCAGTATAAAAATCATATGGCCAAGGGAAGATTAAAAACTTTAATCCCACATTAATAATAGCACTATAGTATGTTCAGTCAGAGAGATATTTAAGAATCTATTTTACTTTTCACTATTTAGATGGTTTTGTTATTGTTTCCCAGCTTGGAAAATAAATAGTTCAAGCTGTTGTATCAGCAGAATTCAATGACAGAAACCTCTGTACTTTTCCTGTAACTCATTTAATCTGTTATCTCAGGGAACTTCACCTAGGTCAGTGTTATTGCCTCAGCTTTAGTGATGAAAAAAAACCCACAAGATTTAGAGGTAAAATAATGTTTGCAGGGCTAGGCTGTTGTGCAGGTGAAAGTGCAAGCCAGACTTCGTAATTCCAGTGTCTCAGCCATATGATTGATTAACCTCATCTGTTGATGCAGAGTCAAATCTGAGTCACCTGATTTTTAGGTCAGATTTTAATGATCAGACCAGGATGTCTCCCTGATGATGGGCAAAAGAAGTGAAGCTTAAAACAGGGGGAATTGCAGTTGCAACCTCTGTAATGAAGGAGGTGCAGGTGCTAGAAGGGATGGTTGGGCAGTTTGGCTCTGGGTACATTTTTCAGTGCATTTCAGAGCACTGTTTTGTTCCAGTTTAAGTGGTAAATAAACAAGTAGATAAAATCACTTGCTTGGCAAATAAAGAAGTAAATGTCCTTATCTGATGTTCTTGGCTAGTCAATAAGAACTGGACAAACTCCCCAAGGCTCAGGCTGACAGGAAGAATACTGCACACACTTTAATACTTCAGTTCTAGCTGGGTCCTTAGCTCAAGCCTATGGGCTGCAACAGTTGAGTTATCAAGATACCTGCTTCCCAAAAAGGGAAATAAACTTTTATTTCTTCTCCTTAACAGTGCCACGTATTTTCACTCACAAACCATCCTAGCTTGCCACAGTGAGCTGTGGCTCCTCACTGACTAATTCCACACTGTCATTTTCACCCATGTGGGCCTTTTTTTTTTTTTTCGCTCCTTCCTTTTTTCCAATTTGTCCAAAGAGCAAGCTAGTGCACATTCTTATAAACCTTTAATTAACAAGCTGAAAAGACATTTTTCTGGCAATGCCTGACCTTTAAGCACTTTGTATGAATTTATTGATACCAGCAGAAACAATAATTTAAAAGGTTATTTTATGAGTGCTGAATAGTTTATGGCAGCACTTTTGTCAAGATAAATGAATTTCTTATTTCTACATTTACAGCTCTAAGCATTTTAATATAAAGGTCCATAAAAGTCAAAGACAACTCCCAATCTCTCCTCTATCTAAGTCTACTTGGGCTTTTCTGGTGACCCCCTGAAACACCTACAATGTGGAAGGAGCACTGAAATGCGCAGTGATGGGGGAAAGTGAAGAACCAAGTTTCAGTTTGCCTCAGGATTGTTTTGATTTGATTGTATGCATTTACACCAGATTTAGTATCTTTCGACTGAGTTGTTTTTTTTTTCCAAATAAAAACAAATACATCAGGTGTATTTCCTACTGTCTAATTCACTACACTTTACATTGAGCAGCACTGCTTCGCCCAGGCAAGCAATGGGGAGCTCATGACCCCTTGGTAACTCCTACCTCAAGCACCAGCCCCAGCCCTGGACAGGAACAGGAACCTCAGCCACTGCATCATCCACTTTAGGAGTTAATGGCTAATGAACGCATATGGCTGCAACACAAACCACTTCCAAACCCCTGTCTTGGGTGACCTGTACAGAGCAAAGAGGTATCTGGCATGTCAGGGACACCTTTTTTCGCTTGAGCAATCCACAGATGTGCTTGGACAGAAACCACAGCAGGCCCACTGTGTGGGTGACCTGCAAACTCAGTTGTTGGGTGAATGTCATCTTGTAGCATGCTCCAAAGGGTCATGTTTCGAATTGCAAAACCGGAAGAAGAGATGCAAATGAAATCATCTTTTTCAGTGATCAGTTTACTCACTAAGAAAACAGCAATTTAAAATAATAATTTTTTAAAAAGAAAAACAACCCAAAAGCCCTCCCAAACAGGAGGACACAGTTGCATTAAAATAAAAAAAAAAAAGCAGTTCCTCTCATGTAATCAAAAGAATCAAATTTAGAAGATATTGCCAAGTGCAGTTGCAAAAGAAAATCATTAAATTTGCTTTGAATTACAAATTCCTCCCCCCTTTCATTGGGATGTACTAACAAATGCTTAAGGACCTGTTTCTACATTTCATTATTCCTACAAACTCATTGTTGAGCTTGGGTACATAAGCAGTTCAGGATTAGATCACAGACATAAAACTGTTAGGGGACACAATTCTTGTCCCTTTCCAGAATTACACCAGTACAGAAAAAAAACACTGAAGTCAACCACTGAAGAGAATCAGACTCAAGGAGTAACAGAAGGTTAAAAAGGCATATAGTTTCAAAAGCCTTTCACTACAGCATGTTACCAAAATAAACACTTAACTCAGGAACATATGGGTTTGTTATATCTTAGCAGAACAGTTCAATTATTTGAGTTCAACTGACACTGCATTGCTGTATTATTTGCAAACTATTTTATACTGACATCAATACTGCAGCACAAATATTGTGTTCCTACAATGTATTAGAGAAACACTAATCTTTTTCTTTTTAAAGTACATATGCATCTCTCCAAGATCTAGATCTTCTTCGTGTTGCAAATAAGACACCTAAGCTATTAAAAAAATGTTTTAGTCTGTTTTGTGTTCAATATTGGCAACAACAGTTTTACAGAATGGATTTTTAATGTGGTAGTGACAGGGGAACAGATTGCTATGGCAACAGCAAAGATGAAAATTCTTAACCTGAATGGATCGTCACTGAAGTAATTGCAGGGTTTTTTACCCATTCTACATCCATTTTACAACTTGAATGCTGCATTCAACCTTGAGCTTGCTTTATATAAATGCCAAGCACTGTATGCAACCTCCAAGTTCATTTGACTTAAAGCTTGCTGCACCTTACCTCAATAATCCAGGATAGTTGCTGTCCTCTAGCTAACCTAAACATCTGAATGCTATTATTTTTCCATATAGTCCACCAGCAAAAGCACTGTGTCTTGGATATAACTTTGAGGCTCCTGCCTCACTTTTTTTTTTTTGCCTTCTAGACCTAACTTCTATAAAAATCTGTGGAAATCATACTTCATTTTCAAAAGATGAAATTTCTGTGAATGGTATTTATACTAATGCGGTGGAAGAACAGCATAGTTCAGTTTCACACTCAGATTGTATCCAAAGAGACTGCACTTCAGACATTTATTTTGTGTAAGCAGTAATTTAATGGGAATTTCACAGAAATTTAAAGATTTCTCTTCCAGCTTTTACAAGTGTTTGTTTTCCTCACTTCCTTTCTCTTTACTCAGAACTCATTAATCACGCTCTCGCATGCACATTTATTACTGTTACAAAGGAGACAATTAGAAACACAACAAGTCCTGCTGCTTCTTAAAAATATCAGTATTTTTGAAACAATCCTTTCTCTGGGCACTAAAAATACCAGTTAAACCAGCCCTCATTATAGCAAATTAACAACGACTCAAACTAAGCCAGATGCCTTTGCACTGAAACAGCCTACCGTTGCTCTTGCTGCCCTTTACAAGGCCCTGTACCAGGGTAGCAAGAAGCAGCAGGCGGCAAAGTATCACCTTAAATTCCAAACCTGCTTTGAAAACCACGGTGTGAATGAATTCTTAATTGTAGCTGAGGTATTCGTACTCATCCCTTTTAACACCACTAATCTGCAAGGAAACCCATAGTGGCATCAAAGGTCTTGAGGGTATTCAAGGAGTATACACAGAGAGAAAGCAAACAATTTTCTGCTTTTACTGTGGCTCTTTGGCTTTTCAGATGTTCATCTAATTTATCTCTGCTTTTACCATGGCTCTCAGACTTTTCAGACCACTATCTCTACTTCTTGCAACTTGCACATTCCCATCTGGGTAAACTCAAAAATATAAACTCTGAGCACACTGTGGATATGTATTCTGGCAAAAGAGAACCATAATGAACACAGTTCATGAGTTTCCCTGGTTCAGAACTCCCACTGGTTACTTAAGCAAGAGCCTAGATAGCTGTGCCAAATACCTGTTCTTAAACACAGCTCCCATCACATTATTTACCAGTTAGTTGGGGTTTTTTTAAGGCATCATTATTTTTATCAAAAGCAAAAGGATTTTCCCACCATCATTAGATCACACTCTAAATTTCTGAAAAGAAAAAAGGAAAAAAAAACCCACAACCAAAAAACAGAAGAAAGCTTGGCTATGTGCATACCTGTTCTGTGTTTATTCAGAAATTGTATCCAATTAATTAAGTCTCCGTCCCCTGAACAAATTAGTATAGTCTGGCTGAGTTGTAACAACACTTGGCAGCTGTGATCACACCTATAGTCTCTTGCTCAGCTGATTCATAAAAGACTTGCTGTTTAACTACTAAACTGTTTCAGGTTGATGGTTTTTTTAATGATTAATGTCTTCAAATTACTGATTCTCTGTTCACAGTCTGCACAAATATTTCTGAGTAAAGGGAAAATGAATGCACAGTGTGTTGCACAATGCAGTTTCTAGCTCTCCCTCAAATGACTTCAAACATGAGTGAAAATCTTCAACAGAACCCCAGCACCTGCTGAAGTACTTCTGCTCTACCCCAGTTGCAGGACATGAGGATTAGGGTATGGAAAGAAAAGATGGGGGGGGAATAAAGGAGGAATTTACCATCATCCCTTAGTGATTTAGGAATCCTCACCTATCAGAATGGACCATGCAGCCTATTAGCAGTTACTGAAAAATTAAGATTATCTTCCAGATCTTTCCACCTTAGCACTCAAAGGGCTCAGAGCTGCTTTTGCTGTTCTTTTTCTGCTTATTTATTATGCATTCTTCAGTCACTCTGAAGAAATGGAAAACATGAGAGACGTGACAGCCTGAGATGATCTAATTGCTCACTGCCACACAGCCCCTTTTGTCAGGCCCTGAGCTGAGCTAATTCAGCTTGCTAACCAGGATAAAGAAAGTTTTCTGCCAGTTGAATTAGCTTTGGAAAGTATAAAACAAGCAAGAGAATAAAGGCAAGGGAAAAAGCAACACTTCTTGGGGGAGGAGGGAGGAGAAGACAAAAGCCACAAAGGCAGGGGAGCAGAAAAATGGAATGATGGCCCCAACCTTTTTGGAGAAAGGAAGCTATTAGATCAGGTCAGTCCATAATAACTGGATGTTGTTACCAACAGTAACTTCCTTGAGCACAGAACTTGGGGAAGGAACACACAGACTTTGGCTGAATTCCGTATTCCATATAAATATGATCAATCTTAAAATTCTGCTAATATAATTAGTTAGAAGAAAGGAAGCAATAAGATTCCCAGGAAATGTTAATTTGAATGTGCGGAACATCCCATAAGCTTGCTTCAATTTTTTTAGGCACAATATTGAATATTGAACCACTTGCCCATCAACAAAATCCAGTGGAAAATACTGCTTTTTGTACAGCATGGCTGAATTACTGTTGCTATTGAATTCTTAACTTTGGTATTCCACAGTTCTAAAATTTCAGCTGTGAAAAATTACTGCAGACACTGCTACGTAGGTGCCTTCTAAGTAAAATAAAATACTGAAATACTGCAGTATCTTATTTATTTTTGGAGGGTGATAAACTCTACAGTATTCACTTACAAATGTAATCAGTTCTTTGATGATTCAAAAAAAGAGGCTGATCTTCTATGTTGATTTGTTCAGACAGTAGCAAGATTTGGCAATGTTATGCTTATATAAATTCATAAATATGTACATAATATACATATATATATACACACACACTATTTGTATGAGAAAACACAAACACACACTTCAGAACACACAATAATACATTACACATAATATTTTTCCAGAGTTGTGTACATACCAAAATGTGCACCAGTGCTTCCCTACAATGACAGAGACAGGAAATTTTAGAGTTAGTAAGCAGAAAATCTCCTCTTCTTCCTGAGATGCTGCATTAATGTTAGTGTTAGCAGAACTGGCCTTATAAGCACTAAAGTCAGCAAAGTTCCTCTGTTTCTGAGCCTAGAAATTGTTTCTGGAGTACATAACTTATAAGAAGAAAACCAGAAAAAATCAAACCACAACTCTGGTCTACTATCTAGCTTGTGTGACTTCTGGGTCCTACTCAGGATGTTTCATCCTGCTAGTCCCAGATAAACCTGCATACTGGCACATCTTCCAAGGTCCTAGTAGACTGAGTTTCAGGAAAAGCCCCAGTGTGCCTGAGTCCAACCCAGCTCCAGCTATTGAGTTCAAAATCACCTTCTCAAGTCCCCCTCTTAGCTGCTGTCAAGCCTTAAAGATAGTAAAATCCTCATGTGCTTCAGATTTAACCATTAATATTCTCTTCTTCCAACCTTTTCTGCTACATCAGTCAGCGTCTTGTGGCCCAGTGGTTAGGTAACACTTAAGGGGGAAAGGACAACTGACAATTCCAATCAATGCTTTGGCCACCTTGTTGTTCAAACTTGTTAACATTTCTGACAATGCCCCAGCACAAATATTTGGTGCACAGGGAATATCACTAGTAGAAATAAAGGCATTTTTGGTTTCACCTGAGTCCATGCTTGATAGCTACTGAGCAGAGTTTGAGGATCTAATATGTCCTTTGTTCCAGCTTGCGTATTTTATGAATTAGCACAACAATGTCTTCATAAAGACAGAACTATGAACCTTTATGAGTCTTAATTCAGTTTAATTAAGGTCTGTGTGTGTATCCAGATGGAGATCATTGCAGAGCTCAGGACTTCAACCCCGTCATTTCCAGGGCTAAAAGGGGAAGAAGTGTTTGGTTTGTTTTTTGTTGTGGGTTTTTTGTGGTTTTTTGTTGTTTGGTTTTGGTTTTGGTTTTTTTTTAATCAGATAATGATATCTTCAATACAGAATAACTGCCAGGGAGACAGAATGAGAACTTCACTGTCTAAAATTTCTATTAATTTTTTAGCCTGCCTGGCTCTTACTCAAGCAGGGTTATTTATATCATGCCCCTGACCCAAAAAGCAAAATGTTGGTAAGGGATGCTACTTAGGTCTTCAGTTATCTTCTACTTGCAGACATGAAAGCTCTGTGTAGTCTACACCCTGACACTGTAAATGGAAAAATCATTAAAATTAGGATGAACAGGTCACACAGATGGGTTTTGTAAAAAAATTAAAAGTTTGTTTTCAAAGAAAATGTAGTAATAATAAAAATCATTAATGGCATGCTAAACCTATTGTATTGTTATTTGGAAAATGGTTAAAGAC
The DNA here is from genome assembly GCA_020745705.1 of Hemiprocne comata. Taxonomy (NCBI): domain Eukaryota; kingdom Metazoa; phylum Chordata; class Aves; order Apodiformes; family Apodidae; genus Hemiprocne; species Hemiprocne comata. The sequence goes on from CM036586.1 coordinate 77,210,062, forward strand.
ATGCTAGTGATGTCATCTTGTAGATTAACTCTACTGGTACAAATCTAGCTTCACTATGATTGATTTCAGTGGAGATTTTCCAAATTCACACATTTGAAAACGCTCATAATTTGTTGAGTAACACTTTGTTATTAAGAAGACTTCTAAACTTACTGAGGGACATCATGTATATCAAGACATGGGTTGATTCCGGTTCTGTGTAATAATTTATAAATTCAGAAACAATTTCTGGACTCAGGCTAGAGGACCCAGAGTTTGAGCTCATATTCCTCAAGACTTGAGAACAAAGTGTAAATAAACACTCTGAGTGATCATAATGATGGTTCAAAGCCACTTACTCTGGCTTTGAAGCCCACATTAAGAACACAGATACAGCAGAAACCTGAAGCTTACCTTCTCATACTTATTAGAGAGGTTGGGCTTTTCTTCTCCAGCAATATTAACAAATGCAGTGTCTAATGTCCCATATAACAAGAAACATTAAAAAGTGATACAAGTAGACAGATTATAGACTACTGGTTTATATTTTGAAAAGACAAATGCAGAGGAAATTTCACTCTGAAGAAAACATTGTGACATCAGTTAATGTGACTGACACTGTGACATCAGGATTTAATTAGAGCCAATATTAATTAGTTACCACATACAGCCTTCTAAAAGACTGTAGTACCCCGTTAATATCCCTGACAAATTTCTGCAATGTTCTCATTACTAGAACACTAAAATAGCTGTCTTTTAAAAATATTTTAGTGTACAGATTCTTTAGAGAGAAATGTAAATTACATTACATTAAACAAGGCTGACTAGTGCTTTTATTTTACACCCATAAGGACAGTAAACATTTAACGTAAGACCCTTAAATCATCATTACCACTTCAGCAAACTACAGGAAGTAAAATGTTACTTAAATCTTATCAAAGCTGTCATGCACTTTCTGGTATTACCTATTCATTCACTGATAGTTCAGTGATCTTGTATGTAAAAATTGACTTCTCTCTAAGCCAGCCAGTCTCATTGTTTCATTCAGTGAGGGATGCAACAATCAAATTGTTTGTAATATCACAATCCATCACTATGTGCAAATTTGATGACACAGTCACTGCACTGGGGTCTTAATAAAATCAAACATGAGAACCAGGCTAAACAGAGGTCTATAATAAGGATCTTGCTGAGGGGGGGAAAAAACCCACAACAACAAAACAAACGGTTGTACCCATTAACTAAATATCTTGTTGAAAAGCAGTGAGGACATGTTCTTGCTTCCACTGATCAAATCTCCAAGGACAATATTTGGCCAAAGAATTAGAATAATAAAAAAGATTAAGACCTCAGAAGAGAAAAGCAGCTAAATACAAACTCAGTTACAAGCACATGATTAATCCTACTCAAGACATGTGAATATATACATTAAACTCAGAGTTATGCTCAAGTGAAGGATAAACTTGAACCTATTTTCTGAAATGATTGACATTGAAGCCTAAATGTAAAATCAACAAGAAGAATTTTGGTTTGTCTTACCTTGCCTGGTACCTGACTTATTTTAAAAGGGTCTATGATTCAGTTTTCATAATGATAAAAATCCAAGTCCAGTGCAAGTCTTTCTACTCAGAGGGCAAAAACATGACTCAAGACTACAACACACCTTCTGCACGAGGATTAGATGCACTGAAGAAACATCAAACCCAAGAGTGATTTTAAAGCAGCCAAAGAAGAAACAGGCTCATGATAAATAAAAGTTAGTAACTAGTCTTTTCCCACCCATAGACACATATATGAGTATCAAAAACACACGATATAGCCGTTAACAGGCATCTGCCAACGCTCTATCCTTGTCACTGATGGAAATTGAAACATATCTGTCTTGTCATTCAGCTATTCTCTAAATTTAGAGAAGAACAAAACTGGTTAAATTTGGATCAGATCGCTTTCTGACTCACAGTATCCTGCAAGTTAGCAATCCTTCACACGTCACCAAGAAAAGGCCACTTAATGTAACAAATACATCATCTCTTACCTTTATGAGGCACCGCACACAAGTCAAAGCAAGGAATACAAAAATATATCATTAAAAAACAGGAAACTAATGCAAACAATTATGATATAAACAGCAGACCAGTGCTTATGTCTTGAAATATGTATTCTGGGAGCTAAACCTTTAACTAGCGGAAACTCACATTAACGCCCTCGTTTGGAACACAACTCTCTAGCTTCCTAGGCAGTGAGGATCTGCCCTTCAGTATAGAAATAGCTCCACAGACAGATATTTCTTTCTCTCTCACAAACACAAACACTTCTAATTGCTTATTGTGTAGCAATTTTACTTGAATTTTTATAAAATGGTTGTGATGTGAAGCAAAGATAACAACTAAACCCTAACATCAATAAGTGCTAATAAATATTAATATAACATAAGCACCATTTTTATTGCAATGTGAAACCAGTTTATTATCCACAGATGAAATCAAATTGCTGCCTTTATTACTGTCAGGAATGACTTCTAAGATATTTCTATTTACTACTTGAGTATTCATCAGCACTCTGTATTTACAGCATCTAGTCTCTCTCTCCCTTCCCTCTCCCCATTTATACATAAAATAATTTAAGAGCAGTATTTTCTGATACAGTTTTCCAATTAATTTAAATATAGCCACAAATGCACGTTATGAGATTAGTAGCAGACCAATTGCCAAATCCTGATACAGTTATAACACCAACATGAAATCTTATCATGCTTGTATGAACATTGAAAGAAGATAAATACAGAGTTTGCTGTCTAGAATCAAACACTCACATTCCTGCAAATTATTCTCCTCCCCCACAAACTCCACAGATAATGAAAAAAAACCCCACCTTTTGACGATAAACAGAACTAAGACATTTGGCGATATTCCAAAGCCTTTCATTTCCTAAAGTGGTGCCTTTTATTAAAGTAACTGTACATGTAGAGTAAGTGGATGTTTTTATGCATCCTGTAATTTAGAAAACCTAAGAGATTATTTCCCCACCCCCAAAGTTGATCATCTTTCATTATTACAAACTGCACTTCAAGTTTGAATCACACAACCCTCAAATTTTCTATCCATCCCACTCACATTTCTTGCTCCCCTATTTTAAATAGAACTAACTTGAACATTCTGACATTTTCAAGAACGTTTGCTTGGTAATTTCCGTGAGGCAGAGACAGCCTCCAATTACAATGAAATAGCTACAGTGTATTACCGTTTTTAGAGCATTCTTTAGTTTTCTGAAGTGAATCAAAGCTCTCAATGGGAGCTACTCTGATTAGCGTCAAAACGATAATGTGCTATAAACTCGCAGCACTAGAACCAGGGACTTGGAACTTTGTTTACACAGATGATATATAAGCATGTATAAAAATGGAACAGAAACTTCCGTAAGGGGACCGCCTATATATTCCTACATTTTAAGACTTTCCTTATTAGTAAGTTAAAATAGCTCCCAAGAAAAGGCGTGAAATTCAAGCATTTCAAGTAATCATGAAATTCAAGTATTTCATTTAACCTGCTGTGTTTTGTTTGGTTCTCTATATACAGGCCAATTAATTACTTCTGGCTATAAGGAACCCAGATACACAAACAGGCTGAGAGCGCAGTCATTCTTCTGCAGTATCAGAAATCACTGACAAAATGAAAGTAGTTTTAGCTCATCTCCTTCCACTCCTATTCCTCAGTAGACTCTTCCCAAGCACTTGCAGGAGGAAAATACATTCCATAAACACTGAATTTGCACATCCATACCTACATCCCACTTCATATGAACCTGCAGAAATGTTTAGTGACACAAATGTTGCAGAAGACAGAACCATAGTATGGTCTCCAAAACTGGGACTTGCTATTGTTTCCTGGCCATTTAAGTTCTTGCAGCATGGTGCTTGTTTGCCAGCCCCCACACAATACATTTGGAAAGGTTGCTTCTAAATTCTCACAACAAAGCTTCAGTCAAGTCAGTGTGAGTCCACTTCTGCTTATCCTTTCCTGCTGAATACTTTACTGCCTTCAATGAAAATTTTTGGCTATGTAAGGAATACCATGTTGGGCCTAATCAGGTTTTATTCAGTTGCTGAGAGCCTTTATTCAGTCTTTGATACCAGTGGGTGTTTGACCCTATTGTAGACCAAATGAAAATGCAGATTTAGAAAAGCAGAAATCCATGCACTTTAGATGTATTGACCATATACGTATGTCTGGGATATTTAAAAGGAAGCCATTTATAATCAGGAAGCATAAGTGCTTATTCTGAATCTGACATTTAAATATCCCATCAACAGCAACCAGCATTGCAAAACGGTTTAATTAACCTGAAAGGATGTAATTTTATGCTATTTAGCAAGAAATACAAATTTTTAAGTGCTTTTACACGGTGTATATCAGAGTAGCGAGGCCAAATCCTGCTCTTAGCTACCCATATTTAAATATAGAGTAAATTCATGTACCTCCCTTAACAAACCTGCAACTAAGATGGTGTAAATACAATCTGACTCTGTCACACATAATCTAGAATCCATTTCCTAAAATTACCGTGCTCTTTGCACCATTCTAATGGTAGAGTTAGAAGTTAGTAAGCCCCAATGGCAGAATGGATCACTAGATGGTGTGTGGGGCTGTGAACCTTTGGGGTTCCCCCTCTCCTTTTAAAAATTGTTATTTTTAATTTAATTTGACTGAGCCACCTTTCCTCTTCCACACTGACAAATACCTGCTTAAGATAATTCACCTTAAAGCTATAAAGGATGATCCAGGAGACTAAGTATGCGATATTGAATAATTGGAGGCCCATAACTGAAATAATCCAATGTCTTTGTCCTACTCATACTCACAGCATGGCTGACATCCTTCTGAACGCCTGAGAGGCACGGTCCACTGGGCGAAATGTAGGATTGTGGTGGATGAATCTGGGCTCTCTCCTGCAGTGTGACCCCAGAAGTCAATTCACCTCTCTGAGCTCTGATCATCCCACAAATTTTGTCTTGCCTGTTGCATTATTCTCTCTAGCAGACGCTCCCTCCAACACGTATGCCTTCAGCATCTGCCATGGAGACTAAACAGGAAGGCTGAGTACTTAGTATGCTAATAAGGCTCTGCTTCAACTCGCTGCTCTACAAAGGCACCCGTGTGCCCCCACAAGAGACACCTGGGCCCAAATACCAGAAGTGGAATTGCCAATGGGATTTAGGACAGGAAGTACTTCAGAAAATCTCAGTCTCTATCTCTGCCTGTTACAATCTCTGCAAAGTTATTGACGCAAAATTCCCTGTCTCTGCTACAGTTCTTCACAGCAGCTCAAGTGGGATCCCAGAGGAGGATTTTGGTCCTTACGAGCTCTCTGTAAGTTCCTCTAACACTGTCTGGTAGGACCATACTTCAGAATTCCTCTGTCTATAATAACTCTGGTTTATGAACCAATGGGCATGACAGCATGAGCAGTACCACAACCATCTCATCCTTGGGCCTGCCTGTTCAAAATCTTCTTGCCACAGGCTTTCTGTGTAAACTTTCCTGTATTGTTACTTCTAATAGAGCACTGTTGCCACACCAAGTTGCCCTTATAAACTGACAGAAGCAGATAGCCTGGACTGCTAATTTGACCCTGGCAGGAGACCCAGGCCCTGCTTCACATTTGAGACTGTAAAAAACAACAGAATTTGGGGAAAGTCATAGGAACTGTCACGCACACACGGCAATCATTGCTCTGTTCCTCCAGGAGAAATACCAGCAACCAGCACAGTGCCAGATAAAATGGAGCTCAAGTAAGCTCTCAGCAAAACTCTTCAGTATTTTGAAATTCATGAGCCATTGCTGATCAACCCATACCTGAAGAAAGATGGTGTGACAGTAAGACCAGAAGCCACGGACTCCAGAAATACAATTATTTTTTGTATGTTACAGAGAGTCTAGTACACTTCAGATGCCAATAAGACTGCCAGTCCTCCTGTAGGTTGCCAAAATGACCATGGTAATCATAAACCATAATGCAATGTCTTCACTTTTCCCCCTCCACTAGACCTATGCAGAGCCTCTGGATCTTTCTTTTGTCCTTCCCCGTGCTCTCAAGTTATCATTTCTGCATTAATCTTGGCACATCTAGACCAAGGTGGATACTGAAGATTGAGCAGCAGATCAAGAATTAAGTATGAGGCAGATGGGTAAGAGCTACAGCAAGAACTAAAAGGGGCCATAGCATGCTTGTGGGACAGTTCTTGTTCCCAAGGATGCTGTGTACAGCATGGACATGCCTGAGGCATTCTCAAAATGACCAGAAAGGCCTGTGGTGTGGATGCCAATACAGGGATCCTCCCCGAGGCAACCTTTGGGAGCTTCCTGTGAAGAAGCATAAATGGATCCTTTATTTCTCAGTTTTCCAACAGCAAAATGTGGAATAATACCACCATAGTCATAATAACTCTGTATTGTGGGGACAAATTAACTATTCCCACATACTCAGACACCATAGAAAAAAGCTATATATAGCCACATAACCAATACAGATAAATATATCTAGAAATAAAACCTCTAAGTACTACTGCAATACAAACAATAAATAAAAGCCAAAAAGGCTTAGTCATGCACACAGGTGGATTTCCAATGAAGCACTTTTACAGACAGCAGAGTGGGGCACATTAAGTGGGATGGTGAAGAGAAAGGTCAAAAATCATTCTAGAAATAAATTCTGAAAAATGGCCATCACAGGCAGAGATATGTGCTTAAACTTCTAGAATGCTTTTTTTTTCCTAGTAAATTGGATATACAGATAGCTAGGAAGGATATATGAACATCCTCCTATACGAATAAAGGCTACTTTTTCCTGAAAAAAAAAAAAAAAGGATATCCATGTAGCCTGCTCAATCTAAACATGGATACAAGTAGTTATTTGAGCTGTGGAGTTAATGAAGCATTTGTGCAGAACATTTTCCTATCTTGCCAGGAATTTATAACCATATAAATCCTCATACTGTATTTTACTGTGAAATAACCTCCCTGCATAGACAAGCCCCAAGACACAAGAGCACATGTGCATGGGGAAGCTTGCCCAGCTTTTCTCCAGCTGACCATGTGTGAGAAGGAAAACATGGAGAGGAGCAGAAGGCACATGTTTTATGCTGTTGCTTGTGGAGTCCTGATGGACACAGTCAGTGGCTTGCTAAGATGCTTCCTAAGAGTTGCATGGAGTAATAGGGGAAAGAGCATCACATCACACTGGGATCACAGATGAGAGATTACAAAAGTATCCAATTGTTCCTCCACCAAGTAATATCTACTTTGCACTTTAGAAGCTTCTGGGTCTTAAGGTAGGTGAATAGTGCACATAAAGCACAAGACAGGTGTATACAGAGAACACTGTTCATGAGCCAGTTCCTGCAGCACCCTCACTCCAGGGGCATGGGTGAGTTTAAAGCCAACAGCACTGGGCTATGGAGAAACAGATAAGCTAGCTGCAAACAACATCTCTCTGGAGCTAGAGAAGTGGAGATGACCAAGAGGCAAAGGTTACCTTGAGCATACCCAGTGTACCGCTTCCAGGACACTGACTATCTCTGCACCACATTTCTGTGGAGCAACTTTATGTGTCTGTATCATGGTGCTTCATGGCCCAGTGCAGATCTGCTATTCCAGTGCTTTTTTCTTTCACTACAGCTCCTGAAAAGCGGCCGAGTGGTCTGACAGCTGTATTCCCTCCCTCTTTGCTTGTTCTCCCAATAGCTGGCTGATCCAACTGTCTTTCAAACAGCCAAAAGGCTTTCTGTTTTCCCAAACTAGGTTCTGAGATGCCTGCTGGCCCTCAGTTTTGCTATTTAGAAACGAATGAGGAAGTAGCAGAGGGGCATTTTCTTTACCCAGTACATTGTTCCAGCACAGCAGATGGGACTTTGTCCTTCAACAAAGCAACCTCAGATCCTGTTTGTAGTCAGGAAATAGTGGTTATGATAGGAAATGGTAAATACCACATAAAAAAAATTACAATAAAGGTATAATTTGAGATTTATGTTAAAATCTCTTTATACTGAGAGTACTTTGTAGTTACAGACATGCTGATACCCTACAACTATCCATGAGCTCTGGGGCATTCTCCATACAGATTAGCAATAGCTATTCTCTGAAGGCAAAGCGCTCCTCGCGTGTATACAGCATATGCCAGCAAAATTCAGCTTATGCCAGCAAAATTGCTTTTGCCAACACAACTTGCTCCAGATCATCCAAATGAAGCTCTAAGCTTCATTTCTCTAAGCAGGAGAAAGAGACTCATGACACCCCTGCACGTACACTTTCATCAGTGTAGCTCCATCAGTCATGTCTTCATATGCTGGATTTACACTGAGAGGCTGCCAAGGAACAGCGTAAACCGAGCGCAAGTTTCTGGAGTTCTCCATTTCCAGTGCTTACAGATTTCAATCTTTGTTAATATCACAACGTTTCCTGCTTGTAATAAATATGTGATAAATATCCAAGCAATCCTCCAGTATCTGTTACGCATGTATTTATTTAGATACTTTTTTCAATGCAGATACGGCTTCCGTTACAGTCAACAAGGTTTCAAAATCACTTTAAAAATCTGCTGGGTAAACAACAGCCTAAAATGAAAGTGCTGACATGCAGCTGCCCAAATGAAAATTCTGTTACAAACTTACATTTAATCCTATCTATACTTGAAAGTTCTGTATTTAGATTATAGTGTTTGATGCCCTACTTTTTCTGCTGAATTTCATTTAGCATTTCATTCTTCCTGCTAGATACCACTTGAGATGACCGTATACACATCCTGATCCCCTTAAATGCTCTCGAGCAGAAACCACTGTTCAGAAACTCATAACATTACATTTCATGCCCTTGCCCTTTCCCTCATTTTGCAGATGCAGAGGAATAGGCTACACTACACCAGTAATCTCATTTACTATTATCAGCTTGCCACCTTAACCCGGTTTGCAGAAAGCTGTCATTATCCTCTATCTCACAAACTTCATACATTGCAGTAAAAAAAACATACAAACCAACAACTTTTCTGAGCCATTACAATGCCACCAAAAAAAAAAAAAAAAAGGAGAAAGTAAATGCTTATTAGTGAATGTCAACAATGAAATTTCCCTCCAACCCTAGTGCTAGTAGCTAAGGTGTTACTGCGGTTGATTTGTAATCACCATTCTGGGAACAATCCAGAATACTAAGCATGAAGCAAAAGTAGTTTTTTGGTTTTATTTTCATTGGACCAGAAAAAGAAACCATGCAAAAGAAATTTAATTTGGGTAGAAGTGTGATAATTAACATGCAATCCAGCACTAAGCTTCCCGACAGCTTAGGACCAAAGGTCAGCTTACATTTTTTTTCATTTTCAATTTGGTATTTCTAATTGTTTTTATCCATGCCTGCTGACTGTTCCCAAAAGATGAAACCACTATAGTCCTCTGCTTCAGAAACTTGCCATGGCTCAGCTTCAGCTTCTTCTTCCATAAATTACTAGCATCATCAGAGATACTAAATGCCAAAATTACAGTTACTGAAGTTTTGCAACGCGAAGACATTTCTAAAGAAAAGTATGGAAGGTCTTCCTCTTGCAAAACCAAGGCAAATCCCAAATGCTGCATAATATTTCCATGCTATTCCAATAACAGCAAGCTTCTGCTTATATTAAAGCTGTTCTTTGTGAGAAAAGTCACAACGCCAGGACAAATACTGCTTCAGCAAACAGAGAACAGAAATAAGTGCACTAGTATTAGGGCATTGCTCCAGCAGATTGCAATGCACTGCTGATCACAGCATGTCTAGGGATGAGGAAGCTGGAAGTGGGACCAGTTTGCCCTTTTGAGAAGACAGGAAGCACCATGGATAATTCAACAGTGAACCAGCTTACCAGGTTAGAAAGTCTTTTCCTCTAACAACACTTGTGGAAGTTACAAGTTTGTGGCCAACTATCCTAACTAGCACTGTTCTCCAGCACCTAGGGCTGTTACTTCACTATTCAGGCTAAATACATTAAATGTTATTTCAACAGTCTTTCTTTACTGTTTTGATTATTTTCTTCCTATGCACCTTCCAGTGACAGTAAAAGATAGTCCTTCACAAAATGAGATACCATTGAAATATTGAAACTTTTATAATTTATATGATATATAAAAGATATAGATATGATATTGTTATTTTCTGGGATTCAAAGAAATATCTACTGGAATAGTTTCAGGTATCTTTTCAATAAACCATAAACAACACCTTCAATAAAGGCAATTACTCAGCTTGAACACAGAGCAGAGATCTAAAATCAAATTCCCTGCATATCTACTTCAGTGTAACAGCTAAAGACAACAGCACTTCTCCAGAAAAAGTGACAGGCCGATTTGGTTCTCAGAGTGGTTGGATGTGCTTTCCGTTTGTTAGCTGATGCAGTAGCTGACGATCATTCCCTGTCTGGTGTTTAGGAAGGGGCTTTCTGGGTATTAAAAAGCCTCACAGAATCACAGATCACCAAGGCTGGAAAAGACCTTTAAGATCATCAAGTCCAGCCTATGACCAACACCACCACACCATCTAGACCATGGCACTAAGAGCCACATCCAGCCTTGCCTTGAACACAACCAGGGACGGTGCCTCCACCACTTCCCTGGGCAGTCCATTCCAATGTCTAACCACCCTCTCCGTGAGGAAGTGCTTCCTAATATCCAACCTAAACCTCCCTTGGAGCAACTTCAGGCTATGCCCTCTTGTCCTGTCACTAGTTGCCTGGGAGAAGAGCCCAGCCCCACCTGACATAACCTTGATTTACAGAAGTCTTCAGGTACAGTTTGTCTGATGCCCTTAGCCATACTGTGTTCTTTCCCGATTTATTAGAGATTCACATCCTGAGCTCGTGAAGGGGAATTAAAGTACAAAACCCCAGACTACCATAGGCTCTACATGCAGAAAGTAGAAAAGAAATCCACATTTCCAACGTTAGCAATAATAGTTCACATCTTCTCCAGAGTTTTAGGACAGCGTTGTCACTTTCTTCACATTTCAACTTAATCTGCATAATTTCCCTCTCTTAACACACACCATGACTGGAGTTAAAAACTTCTTTTGTGGCTGTTAATGGACTACATGAAACAATGTGTCCAGCAAATAGCATCCCTTCCTCTTTTTCCCTCATTTCACTAATTCGGTCAATGTATTTCATATTTAGATTACAGTGAACATTAGCATTAACCATATATTAATACATATATATATATATATATATATATATATATATATATACACATACACCTCGACCTGCAGGCAACAGCCTGCCTGCTCCCACACAGTTTGTGCTTTTGCTCCCTCTGACTAAGTGAGGGAAGGTACTGGCACCAAACCATGGATAGTTGAAATGACGGCACAGCCAGGAGACCCGCCATCCCTACAAGCAGTATCTATGCTCACAACGTGGCAACCAACATTTCTTTATGAATACCTTGTTGCTTAGAAGAACTACTTCTTAATCAGAAAAGCATCCACAGAAGGTGAACAGCTGGGGGCAAGGAACAAGAGGTTGCCAACTCGATGCCCTCTCGACCGGGGCCTACGTCCTACCCATGCTGCCAGAGAGGAGGGGACCTGTCTGTCCCCCAAGCCTTCTGGACAGCCGCAGCCCCGTGCTTCAGCCCAATTCCCCGCTCCCCTGCCTGCTCTGCACCTACTCTGTCTCGGGCAGGGCTGGGGAGTCCCCGTGGCCCCAAGGGGGCAAATACCCGCACCCGCCGTGGGGCGGAGGACCCCCAAAGCACCTGAGAGAGAAGTCCTCCCCCTTCCAGGGCAGCTTCTACGTACCCCGACGGCACTTGGACGGCGAGGCAGGTCTCCCGCTCCTGGCACCTCCCCTAGCCTGACAACACCTGCCGCCCCCACACCCCCCACCCCCTCGCAGACCCCCTCCAGCCACAGTCCCTCCCGCCCTGTCGGGGCGCCGGCCCCGCCCCCGCCCGTCCCTCCCGCCCCCCGCGACTGCAGTGGCGGAGCCCGCGGCGCACCGCCCTCCGCCCTGCGTTACCTGGGCGTTGGAGCCAAGCTCGGGTGGCCGGCGGGCACCCACCAGCTTGGCCGTGGTCTGCAGGTTGATGGGTGCGCTCTGCGGGGGCTCCACGCCTGCCGCGCTGCAGCCCAGCCCGCCGTTGAGATGCGCCGTCACCATCGCGATGGGAGCCTTGGCCGGCAGGACGGAGATGGCCAGGCTCTGCCCGGGGCTGCCGCTGGGGCTCCCGCCGCCGCCGCCGCCGCTGCCGGGTGCCTTGAGGAGCGCCGGGACGCCGCCGGGCTTGGCGCTGCCGCTGGCGCCGCTGCCCACCAGCACGGCCGCGGGGCAGCTCCGCACCGCCAGCTTCTGCCGAGGGAGAGAAGGGGAGAGAGAAGCGGCATCGTCACCTGCCGGGCTGCAGCTGGATCCCAGTCCCCGGCCCCCTCCGCCGCCGCTCCGCCCCCCCAGGTCGGCCGGGCTCCCGCGCCTGGAGCTGCCCTGCCGGGCTCGGTCCCGCTGAAACGGATTTGGGTTTATTTTCTTGGACGGTTTTCTTCTGGGAAGTACAGGCCAGGCTGGCGGGCAGGGGGAAGACTGGGCTTTCCCTGCTCGCTCGGGAACCCGTGGTTTCACTCGGGGTTTTCAGTGTCTTCTTTTCCTTTGGTATCTATTATACCTGAACTGATGATCCTGTTATGGGTCTAGATAATATTGCAGCTTTAATTAATAATAAAAGGCTTAAAGAATATTATTTTCAATTTTCTCTTCCATGAGTATGCAAATCCCTTACACGTGCTCGTCTCACTCCAGTGCTTGGCTACTTCTGGTATTCTACTCCGACTTACTTTGGGAGTAGGTTTGTTTCCCTCACGCCCCGCCACCCCCTCTTTTTTTTTTTTTTTTCTCTCTCACAAATGTTCACTATTCTTCCAGCGTTTTGTTTTTTGGAGTTTGTTTTGTTTTCAAGCTAACTTTTCCCCATAGCACCCATTTTAACTTGCCGTTCTCCGTTTTTCTTAACAGTTGTACTTTTAAATTGCTGTAGTGGTTATTCTGTCATCTGTAATAGGTATACATTGATTATGATTTTGTTATAGTGGCTCTTAAAAGACTTGTATTTGAGGTTTCTATAGACACTGTGAAGTTGCCATACAGTAAATGCCAGTGTCGGCGTAAAATACTCACTTTTGAAAAGAAAAAGCTTTTATAAAAAGTTGTTGCACTTTAATCTCAGAAGCTGTTCTTATTAATGCCGTTTAGGCATTTCTGTGGAAAAAAAAATCCTGGCTCAGGCCTCTTTCGATACTTTCAGGTATTAAACATTTCATTTTTACAAGAGTTGACATTAAAGGTGCTTAATCCTGCAAAGACTTCTGCCTCTGTTTAACTTTATTTGCTGACCAGTCCTATCGGCTTTGGTACAATTACATCTAATGTGTAGCCCTTCCGGAAACTTCACTGCCTGTCTAGGTCTGCTGCTGCAATATTAAAGTCATTAAGAGTTTTGTTGTCAACTTACCTTGTTTACAATATAGTATATATATATGTGTGTGTGTGTGTATACAAAGTCACAGACATGCTTAGTTTTTTCCAGAATCAAAGCTTCAAATCTTACTTCTGGGCATAAAGTAGAAGCATTGTAGTACAAAACTGACTCACTTCTAAGAAAATACCTTCCTTCTTACCTTTAAACCCATTATAACCTTCAAGGCTGTCTGTAAAGCCTTAATTGTCAAATATGTTTGCTCCATGAATTGTAGTTTTTGGGTTTGTATGAAATAGCAAGCATGCATTTTATCAAAGGTATCTACTTCATATTTTAATATAAGGAAATCACTTTTTTGGTCAGCATTATTCTAGTAATTGTAACTTCATATAAATTGTTTTAAGCTTTGTTCATTTTTCCCTTTACCTTTCATTCTCCCTTATCCTAACAGTCATCCCAAGGAAGCGCAGGCTGTATTTTCCTTAGGCTATGCTGTTGTGTATCATAGATGTTTTGAAGAGGAGAGAACTTTTTTCTTTCAGTACAGAAATACACCTGTCTGATACTTTGAAAGTACTCAAGTGAAAACTAAGAAGCTCAGGTGCATTTTACGTAGCTGGAAAAAGCTGTTCATGACAAAATTCTATACAACTACTATTTCTCTGTTCTGTTGTACAGTTTTGCACTGGTGTTCTTTGCACTGATTTGATGCCTCAGTGGTACAGTGCTACAGATGCAAAACAACTGCGTGTGGGAGAGCTGAATGCCACCTCTCGTACTCTACCAAAAACCTCCTTGCATGGCGCTACATTAACCTGCAAGGTGATACAACGCTTTCAGATTAAACGTTCAGCTTTGTGGCTGTTTTGTTTTTTGTTGTTGTTTTTTTTTTAATTTACGTAATGTGAAAAATGCTAAAAGCTCAAAGACTGTCAGCAAATGCTGTACTTGGTTACAGTGCTATAAATCCCTTACCTCACTGGAGTTAGTCCAGGAGGGAAATTCTAGCTCTGCTGCAGACAACCAGAGGTTTGCTGCTGATGTCAGCAGTGCCAGGGTTTCTTTTTTTAGTGTGGAACTAAGAGCATTTGCTATCCCTGATAGGTCACTGTCTTGATGAAGTGTCTTGTATTATTTGTCCATAGATGTGAACATTTGGATTACTGAATGAAAATCTCACAGAAACACTCAGTGTTACTGTACTGATTTCATATTTTCCCCTAAAAGAAATAAAATTTGTACCATGTAGTACTCTAGTGGTATTAGTACAGCTTTACATTTCTCTCAGGCAGCTCAGCAACAGAAAACATCCAGGCAAACAAAACTCCCATAATCCCAAAGTATCTACAATCTTTGGTAGCACACTGGAAAAAGCCCTTAAATAAACCAGTAGATTAGGACTTTCCTGAAATAATTCAATAGGAAGTATTGCTTTTTATCTTGTTTCAAAGAAGGAAATTGTACCAATAAGTACAAAAGCAGAAATTCTGTATACAAAAAAATTCACTGCTTAAACTACCATATAGACAATTTCTACCCTTCTCCCTATGTGCATTAACAACGAGTTAGTTTTGTGTGTCTTGGCATGTTATGTGTGCTAGTATTTTCCTAATAAACTGACAAACCTTATCTAGTTGTGTGTATGCAACAAAAAAGCTAACGAAATAAGGGTTACTGCTTGTTTCAGTCTAAGTTGAGATAAATATTAGATGCTTGTAAAATTGAACATTTCATCTCCTAAAGGAAAACTTTCATTGGAATTTAGGTTTGGGGGCTTTTCAGAATTGTAGAAACTAAATATGGAAGCATATACAAAGGATCAGGTGCTTGAGATGAGCTTCCAAAAGAGTTACGGAAAAATTGGCTGTTTGGGGAAAAGCAGTGACAATATCTCTTCTGCGTCTCATTTATTAATTTTCTGAAAATGTATCTACCAAAGCTTCAAAAATACCCCCCTTAAGCAGATTGAGTTAGTTAGGAGATGGGCTGTTACACTGTTTTTCTTTGTAAGAACCATTTTTATTTTATATCCCTTGTGAAGACATGGATAAAAGAGTGTTGGCAGGAACAAAGATTATGATATGAGAGATTAAAAAAATCCTCAACAAAACCTACATCTGCTGTATTCTATTTCTGCCAGATTAATTAAAAGAATAGTAATTTTTTAAAGAGAAAAAATCTGCATTTTGAGAATCAGTCAGCATAACATATTCTCTGACGCTTTTGGAATTATGAATAGTAAGAAACTAAGCAAGCTTTGGACACAGCAGCTGAAAACATGTGCTGATATAATGGAAGAGCCAAAAGAGAAAAAAAAAAAAAAGAAAAAAATATTGGCTTTAAATGCTGGAAAGCAGGTCGCTGCTTCTCATCCACAGCATAACAGTCCTCACAATACACCAATTTTGAAGCAGTGCCTTTTCAATAGCAACACAACTTTCATTTTCACTGCAGGATGCCACAGGCAAACCGGAGTTTGAAATATGTATGCCAGTCACACGCAAACACACTACAATGTGCTGGAAAGCTGCTGCTTGTTTATGATTTCCCACCTTGTACGTGGCATGGGCTCAACTTCTCAAAGCAGAGCTAATATTTTTTCCATATGCATCAAAATAACTCCAGCCCTACTATTTGTTTGTACATGTAAGCCCTCCCCCCACCACCTCCTTTCTATTGAGGTCTGTGCTGTAAAGCTTTGCAGGTGAGAAGGCAACTGGGCAACAGTTTTAGCCTCTCCTACTAGCAGTTACTCAAACGCCCCTTCTTCCATCACATACCACGAATCGTTCTGGTTAGTGAATAAGAAATGGAAAGAGTAAAGGGAGAAAGGATTTGAAGGCGGCTGTGCTGTTGTGATACACACGCTGAGTGAAATGGCACATGTACACGCGTGCACAGACTCTGACTGGACTCCACACGGGCAGTTTCCCTTTTAACGTAAGGTTTTGGTTCCTTCTTTTTTTCTTTCTTCAAATCCGTACCAATCCGATGTCAACTTTACTTCACAGTTGCATCTCAGGTAAGAATATGGCTGCATTCTACAACGGAGGAATACTGGGCTACTGGCTGCTCTTCGCCACGACAGTGATTTAAAATAGATGCATGCCTCTCAACAAACCCTCACATTTTCCTAGCAAAATACAAGACCTGTTCAAAAAGGACCTAGAATTCACGGTCCATCACATTTATATTTTAACACTTACATGCTGTAGATAGAGACTTCAGTCCATTAATCTTTCTAGAACGATGCCTTCCTGACAAAGCAGTTTTGCTGTGAAAAACTGCAATTGTTTTCAGAGCAATATCTGTTCTTTTCTTTAGCGGCCCTATGGCTAAGAGAAAACATTTGGCATAACCCTGAGAGTTTTTTTAGCTTGCAGAAGACTGGCAATCCACTTTCAAACCAAAATGATGGCTTGTCAATTAATAATTTAACATTAGGCACTAATCTAAGGCCCTGCATGCAAAAACAGCTGAACAGACTTCTCCAGCAATGAGGGCCATGACCTCTGTTCATTTACCCAGTTGTCACAATATAATTCTCTTGAACAATAGAATATTTAATATTCAAAAAGTAACAACACACAAATGCACTGTGAAGAAACCACCGGCTATTGCACTGTAGAGCATAGTGTATTAGGATTTTGGTACAATCCTATGAATTCCCATGTATTTCCAATGTATTCCCAAGTTCCTACTTATATACATGGCTGATCTTGCCTGATCTGTGCTTGAAGTCACAAACCAACCACCTGCATAACTTTACACGCTGTAACAGCATTGAGTGGGCCTTACACTGAGCATCTGAGCATAAATGTATGTGCACATAAATGGGCACCCACAGGAGTTTGGTGGATGTTTATGGAGCAGAAAGGCTTCATAGCTTGTGTTTTACCTTCAGACTTTCCTAAAAAATGCTTCCCTTTGTATACAGCCCTTGGGCACCAGGTTGCCTGTGCCCAAAGAGAAGACAATTAAAGCAGGTTTTCATACAACCAAGGATGGAGATGCTCGCCTGGAAAAGTTTTATGCACTGTTCCTTAAACACAATATTTTGATGTAACAGTGTTCAAGACATGCAACCGAGGAGAAGGAGGAGGAGCGTTTTTAAGAAAGGCTGGGGTAGTTCCTCCTGCCAATCTCTCGGTAAATGACCTGTCAGTTTGATGCAATGCTCTCCCTGCGACGCCCCAGCTAGGGCGGGGGGAAGGGATGGGGGGAAAGGAGGGAAGGGAGGAGAAATTGCTCGACAGAAGTACTTTGAATGACCCCCAGGGAGGGGTCACCGCGGCGCGGGATGATGTGCGGTACCCGGGGGCAGGAAAGCCTTGCTGCTCCTCCTCCTCTTCCTCCTCGTCCTCTAGGCCAGAGCTGCGCGGAGCTCAGCGGACATCCGACCCCCCCCACCTCGGCTGCTCCGTGCAGCAAAGCCCTGTGTGTGTGTCCCCGTCCTCTCCTAAAGGAAGCCCCCAAAAGCGCAAATCGTAAAGGAGGAGGCAGTGACTGCCCGACGCGGGGGAACTCGGGTGGTAGGTTTTGTCAGGAGGATTAAAAAAATAGCTGAAGAAAATCCGGGACTCGATCGAAAACAACCTTTCCATGGGCTGATTTTCAGCCGAAGGAGGTTGAGTGTGAAACACAGGCTGGGAGGTGATGTGTGCTGAAGTACAATCTCAGGGTTGGGTTGGTTTTTTTTGTTTGGTTGGGTTTTTTTGTTTGTTTGTTTGGTTGGTTGGTTTTTTTGTGGGTTTTGTTTGTTTTTTAAGGATTCTTTTGTCTGTTGGTTTCTTCTCCTTTTTCTTTTTTTTCTTTTCTTCTTTTTTTTTTTTTTTGACAACTTCCTTCCCGCCTGTCATTACAAGTAAGGATGTATTCCTTTCTCTCTATCAGATCTCAGTTAATTAGCCATCGCTGCAGCAGGCTCAAGGATTTAAATTCAAAGTGAAGCTCATTCTAATCAAAACTGCAGCAAACTGGGGGTTTTGTTTGACTTTAACCTGGAAGTCAGTTATTGTACCACTGATGTACATACCACATTACCAGCTGAGTGCTTTCAGCATCCCTCTATCAGTGTGAAATATTTAATCGGCACAAGGATCCAATCAGCACAGCAGAGGGGAATCTAGTGTGTGCATTAATTTACTTTCAGTTGAAAAGCAGTAAAGCAGGTCAGAAACATATAACCTCCTCCCTTCCCCCCCTGCTCTTTTCCCTCCCAAACAAATACACAGCACATCAGAAGAGTTTTGGCGGCAGGGAAGGGAATGAAAGCCACCCTGTATGAATCCAGATTGGAGAGTCAGACAATAAATTAGTCGCTCTTGCCAAAGAAAGACAAACACTGCCTGGAACAGAAGAGGGTAACAGCACCCACCTCCCCCTCCAAACATACCCCTCAAAATCCCCTCTCAAATTAATTGCATTGGGTAATTGTTCGTTTTTTAATCTTTGACTCTTTCTAAGCGAGAAAGATGGCTGAATGATTACCCCTCTGTGTATGATATTAATTAGAAAGAAAGCAAATGCCAGGAAATAAGGAATCAGTCTTTCTATTAACGTGCAATGGCTTTGGATTTTCTGACCAGCCACATTCTCCAGGAAAGGCTTCCATTAACATTATTTGTATTAAAAATTTATTTTAGAAGCATTCCTAAGCTCTTCTACACATCAGCAATTCCATATATTGCAGAAGCATACTACAGTGTATAAAAGCTAAACTTTTTCTGCTACCAAATCTACCCTCGTATTTCTCGCTTATTCTCTGAAGACAATCAAGTTCCTTAACTCCATGATATCATAAAGAGAATATTGATACACAATTTTCTTTCATAAGGGTCCATTTACAACATGAATGTTACATGAACAAAATTGCACAATCCTGCAAGCAAAGCCATCATGCAGAAGTACGACAACAGGCAATGATTCAAGTTGCACCAAGAAACCCCACCTCAGCTCATCAGTCTGATGTGGCCAAAACTCTCAGCGTAGCTCTTTTCCAGGTCAGAGCAGCAATGAAGAATTTGCAGATTTATGTAAAGAGAGAATTTTCCAAACTGGTAAATACCTTAATAATGGTAACAGTGGGCTTAGAAAAGCACATATTCACTCAAGTGCAGTTAGCCTTTAATTTTGGAAACCATTAAACAGCTTGCTGACTGAAAAAAACAACGCTTTTTTCAACTGTATTGCTAACTGGCAATCCGCTCATCAAAGCACAGAATTATCTGCTTAGTGACTTGTAAACAGCACTTTCTAAGTAACAAGGAGTAGGGGGGAAAGAAGATGATATTTAATGAGAAAAGTCAGATTCATATTATGGAACATTCTGGAAGTGCCTGTGCATCTTGAAGAAGGGGAGGAGGGGGAGCTAGGGTTTGGGGTTTTTTAATAACCTCACAAATAATCCCTCCTCCTTTCTCTCTCTCAAACCATGTCAATGATCAAGGAAATGAGAACAAGGCGCTTGATTCACAGCTGACTCTCTCTTCTTGTTACATCAGATCAAGAAGGAGCAGTGTAACAGGGGGGCCGATTTCTGCAGGGGAAACAAATCTACAAGCTGGCATTTTGTCTCTTACTCCTATTAATTAGCCCACTTTTCTGTCACAAACAGAGCTTTTAAAACTGGTAATGGAGTTACACGTGTGCCCGCTCACACATACACACCCTGAAAATTAAACATTATGCATGTGGGATGAACCCCTCCCAAACCAATCTTCAAGGGAAGAGTGGTTGGTTTCCTGTTTTATTTGATGGATAGTTCTCTATTCTTTCCCTTAATGCCTAGAAAAATGCATAGTAAACTGCTAATAGTAAGATGCCCATGCTAAAGCTGCTGTTAATGACGGCCTTTGGATGGGGTGCATTGCGGATCAGGTCTGTAGCAACAAGACCGCAGCTTAGTCTGCACTTCCATGAAATGCTTCTTTTAAACCCAAACTTACAACAAAGGAAAACTTTGGCTTGATCTCACTTTGAATAAACCAGAAAGCATACAGGCATCCTCTTGGCAGGTCAGAGGAGTGCTTCAATGGCTCCCCGCTGTGTAACATGGGGCTCTTCCCTCGCCCCAAAGAGTCCTACTTGCCATTAGCAGCTCAAAACTGACATCCTTTTGCTGTTGCCAACTTAAGTTTCCCATGATTTGCCATTCAAGAGGACTGCATTCATCTGGCTTATTTCATGCTAAAAACCAAAAACAATTCTCTGCAAACAAACACACAAGAAAGGGAAACCTGAGCGTACACCATATAAACACTAACGTGCCTCTAATCTAAGTTTTGCAAAAACAAAGGCAGAGTGATTAAAGGCCAGGAGCATGCAGCTTAGCATATGGAGCCTCAGTAAGTGCCCTAGAACAAGTTGAATGTTTCCATTGTGTGAAAGACTCATTCATTATAGCTACAAGATGCAGCGCAGACATTTGCATTTTTAGAGGGGCATCTTGTCATTTTTAGATAAATCATGGGATCCAGGCCCTTTCTAAATGGCATCAAAGCTTGCATTTCTTGATATCCTGCATCCTTTTGTTTCAGTACTCTGCCTCACTATTTTCTTTTCCTCTGCATGAACGTCATTAAAGTTTGCATCCTAGTATGTGTTCAGACCGAGACATGAACTCAGTGCCTTCTCAGTTTTGCTTAACTATGCACTGCTTGCTATGAATCAAGCAAGGCAAAAAGAGATGCAACTGCATGCAATCAGCAAAATAAACAATACATTAGAGTAATTTATTGTATCCAGTTTCAAAGCTGCTGCCTCCTGATACACATTCCCTTCCCCCATATTCCTCCCAACAGCCAGCCTCCCCATCCCAGACCTGATAATAATTTATTTGATCTCTCCCTCCTTCACCCCAGCTTAAAATGAAATTTAGAAATGCACATCTTCCTTGGTGTGGCAGGAAGAACTGCCCATACAATAAACTAAGTCAAATCTTTTTTTCTTTTTTCTTTTTTTTTTCTCTTTTTTCCCGGTAACAGAATCCTCCTGAAATGACCAAATGTAACTGTGAACAGATACAGACTTCCCACGGGATCAAACCATCAGTTCCTCGGTATACATATAAAGAAAGAAGCTAAATGGTTGCATTTCCCTCAAGGGAAGGCAAAGCTTCAGTTGTGAAGTATTCCCACGAGAAATTCTGGATAAGTTGCAAAGACAAAAAAAAAGCCCTGCCTCCTCTCCAGGCCTTGTATAGACATCTCCCCAGCAATTCTACATATGCACATTTCATCCGGGCAGCATGAGCTTTTAGTATTACTGTGTTACTCTGGAGTGATTACTGTTTTGCAACAGCAGGCATATTTGCATGGTAGTCATGAAACTGCTCGGAGCAACCTTTCAATTTTCTGACATTCCGAAGTATAGCTTTGGTGAAAGCAAACAAAGCAGACGGGGAAATTAAGAGCCCAAACTGAGTGCCTCTGTCTAAGTACCTCAGTCCAAATCCAGGCTCTTGCGTCCACACAGATAACTGACATACGAGCAGCAGCGGCCAGAGGCAAAGTCACCCTGTACTCATGTGCCCTGAATCCAGATGACCCTGATCAGTTTTGCAAGTTAATGTTGGTAAGTGAATGAAACTGAGTTCTGGATTTTGTGGCAAACCTGAAGAGAGGGCTTAGTTCAGAGGACAGAAGAGGAAGGCAACATTATGAACAGGTTTTTTTGCAAAACCCATCAGCTTATTGGCACACCTTAGTAATGAAAACCCCATACAGCTTGGCAGCACAGTGAGTAGTGTCCTTCCATCCCACCCTCTTTGTAGGGTGTCTGCTTCTGGTTAAGCACATCAGAACTGAAATGTAATCAGAGGTGTCTTCTACATTTTAGATAAATCCCTTTGCCTCAGTTTCCCAACTTGATAACGTCTTCTTTGCAAAGGTATTGTGGAACTTAACTGGCTAACATCTATTAAATGCTGTTTGTTTGTTAATAAAAGCAAGTTAAGTCATATGATCTCATCTTAATCCAACTGGATTATGGCTGTCAAATCAAAGGTAGTGCACTATCGCACTGTTTATCTAATCTTGTCTGACAATATTTTCTTTCTGATATTTCTGAATATCTTTCTGATATTCTCCAAAGGAGCCCTTGCGGAGGTGAAGACGAGACCTCACAGCTCCAAGTATTCTTCTGGGTCTGTGTGGGCAGGCCTGGCCACATATTGAACTAAGCAGAGGGCACAAAGTTAATTACACATCTTTTCCTTTCCACAAGTTGCATAAAAAGCAATCTACAGATCCAGAAATATAGCAGAGCCTGAAGCCAGAGATGACAAACACACACCTGATAACTACACCTCTAAAAAAAGGTGCTATAAGTCTGAAGAAGAAAGGCATTCAAGGGAGATATGGGAGAAGAGACACACAGGGGACCAAATTTCTCACAGACAGAAAAGGGTTGAAGTGGCAAGCCTCTGAGAGATTTTCCTCCTTCATCAAAAGATAAAACTATTTATTATAAATTATGGAATTAGATTGATGAACAAGTGTGCGGGTGCTTTGCAGAAGTAAATTAGAAGGATGAGTTGACAACAAACTTCCATCTCAAGATTCCCTACTTTCTATACACCTTAATATACAGAGGATGATACTCTCAATGCCTCTCTCTGTCCCTTCCCAGGATCTCCAGGCATCTCTGCATCATTCACAGAAACCTCTTTGATCTTATGAAATGGCTCCAGAGGTATCAGCTTTAAGTACAACTGTGGAAGGAAGCTGCAGAAGCTAAAACTGAGGCCACAGAGACACACTCAAACAACATACCAAGTCAAAGCTAGAAAGTGAACCTTGATGTTGCAAACCCAAAACTTTAGCATCAAGGGAGCACCCTCACTCCTCACTTAATTTTTCTTTGCCATGTGCCTTATCCAAAATAGAAATTTGAATTGTCAAAACTCCCTGTTTATCCAATGTTATGGTTGACTGTGAAGGCAGAGTGGCTGCTGCAGCAATTGAGCCAGAAACTGCAGGGAGTGTTTTTTTCTGTCTTTCAAGAAGTGGGTGTTCAAAAAGGTAGGCTGTCAAACAATGGAATATCAAAGACACAAGGTAATTTTCAAAACCTGGCTGAGTTAATACCACCTGATCAAATATCACCCCTTACAGAAGCAGGGGATACTGGAAATTAGGAACTCCAAGCCCTCTGTCATGTGCTCAGATCACAGAGCAATGCTCTGCTTTTTTATGGGAGACATATAAAGGCCTGGTTCCTCCAGGGACATGGGTGGTTTAGACAGATAAAAAAATAAATTAACTTCCCTACCCTGATCCCCCCCAGTTTGACAAAGGATGCTGTGTGAGTACGTACATGTGAAAAATCAAAAGCAAACTTTTACAGTTTGAGAATAACAAGTAATACCACTTGACTAGATACAGATAAATTATCAGTCATTATAAGAGGGGGATTCAGTGTGTAATACTTTTCTTCTATTGAGACTTCAGAGAATGCATGAAAAACTATTTAGAATGACTGAACTGTATAAATATATTAGCAGATGTTGAAAATACTGGGTAAATTCAAGAAACAAGGGAATTCTATGCTTTGACTCTAACTTAATGGAAATGTAAATTATAAGATAATGCTTAAAGGGAAGGAAAGGTATACAGCAGCAGTTTTGGGAAAGAATATCAAAAGAAGACAAAGGAGCTGCTAATGAAGGACTGTCTAGATCCTAGGATGAAACTAAGACACTTCACAACCACTATTCCAGAGGCCAAAGAGAAAGTAATGAGCAATAAATAATGCAGATCATGCTAGTGGCTGTAAATAAAATGGAATGTAGAAGAGGGAAAGAGAAAGAACAGACAGGGCCCACTTCAAAACAACAATAGGAGAGGAACACAGTGGTGATGGAGAAAGCAAGGACACACTACACAGTAACTGCCATTCCTTTCACACATAAAGATAGAGGTGACTATATAACACACAGCTAAAATGGAAATTATTTGCAAAATGTAGACACTAGTCTGCAGTTGTGAGTGTCTGAACTAGTTTCTAAACTACTCCCATGAACATTGACAGGGCAAATACAGCATTTTCTATGTTGATTTTCTTGTTATGGTAGCAGAAAGCACTTAGCTACTTCAGCCATGAGAGCTGTATAGGGAGCTGCATGGAGTGACACGGATCTGCCTGTGTAGGATTCAAGGGCACAGAAGAATGGCGACAAGAGAATGAGAAGCTTTAGCAAACTTCTTTACAACTTCGTTACATTTAAGGATTGGAATAAACAACTATTGCTATGGAATGCAAAACATAGCCACTTAATACAAACTACCTCAATCAGTCACTCATATCCTTTGCCTAGAACATTTAGCCCAGCCAATAGCTTTTCTTCTGATAAAAGCCATTTTGCAAAGAAGCTGAACACAAAAAATGAGAGTGGCCAGTAAGAAGTGATGCTCTGGCTCTCCAGTACTGCAGTGCACCAATTTTTTTTTTTTACATTTCCATTTGGGCTAGCCTTTCATTCTGCAAGAGTGGAACACGTTACATCTCTTCACAGCAGAAGGCAGGGATTAGGACACAGCCATGGAGTTCTGTGGCAGGTTTGTGCAGCAGCCCCTAGAGATGCAAGTTCAAATACAGGTCAAGCCAGAAGTGGGAAAGTAAAACAAAGGCCTCGTTCTAGTTCCTGTGCTCCAAAATCATCTTGAGTGTAACCCTGTCCCTGGGATAAGACTGGGCTGCAGCTATGTTAATTGCAAAGGCATGATGTAGAAAAAGAATGGGGCAAATATGGGGCAAAATTATGCATTGCTCATTCTGGTGGATTCCAGCTGAGCAGGAGGTGAGGATGTTAACAACATTCAATGTGGAAGAAGTAGCTCTTTGCATAGCTTCTTTGTCAATACTGTGACTGCATCCAGCCCTATATAATTTTATTCCTGCTTTTGCCCCTGCTTTTATTCTTTTTTTTTTTTTTTTTTTTTCCTGAAGAGCAAATAAAGCATTTAAAAAGAACTGTGGAAAAATAAATATATAAGGATGGCCTTCTCCAGGAGGTGAGTGTAATAGGCCATGTTTTACCAAACGTTGTATGTTAATATAAATTCACAGTGCTTCCAAAGGAAGCTGTCTCATGGTCTCTTGATCCTTCTCCTGTGCCATCCCAACCTATGTGACTGCACCAGCACTCAGCTGTGCAATAAACCAGGAGCTCTACCAATTAAAGCTAACCTGGAAAAGAAAAAAAAAAAAAATCTAGGTTTTAACACAGATCTGTTACCCACCTCAGTTTGCAGCCTAGCAGCAGAAAAAAATGGGCCAATGCAGCAGGAAGAGGCAGTGGGGAGGAAGAGTGAAGGAGAGCAGGAGGGAAAAGCACCTTTCCAGAAGAGTGCTGGGGTGGTGTTTGGGCAGCTATGGGCATAGGCATGGCAACTTCACAATCAGTTGTGAGGAAACTGGGAAATATAAAAGAAAAGATTAAATAATAAAAGAAACAAGCAGAACACATGATAGAGCCTGTTAGGAAATTACACCTTGGCCTAATGAACCAAGTCAAAAGCCACTGAGCCTTTCACCACTAGGCTGAATTGTAGTAGTAATACTACTTCCAGTAGTAATCAACACTCAGTGTATTCAGTTAAGTGTTCAGCAGCCTGTGTGGAAACAGTCCCACTTCCAGCAGGCCACTGCCTACAACATATCAAATGATAGCATGCAGACTCAGCAGAGAGGCTAAAGACTGAATGGACACAGTGAGTAAATTACCCTCTCAACCCTCAGAGGATTATAAGCCTCACTGAAGTAATTCAGATCTAAAATCCGACCTGTCGTAAAGCATTTATAGCTTGCCAGGGAATACATTCTGTATTCTCAACAGCCATTTCAAGGAAAATAAATATCTTTATTTTCAGAATTCGTGTATTGATATATTTAATAATTCTAACAACAATTTCCACTTATGAACAACCTTCACCAAAAAGGCTTATGCTCTGTAAGTTCACACCTCAGCTTAATAAACACTCAAAATCGCCACGTAGACATGTCCACCTATAAGACGCTACCCTGAGTCTCATGCTGACATGAAACATAACAAATTAACCAAAATAATGGGAAGCATCAAAAAAACAACGGAGCAAAAAATTATTTAAAAAAATCAGTCAAATGCAAAGGGACAGAGCAGACAAGAAACAGGACATTAAGGGAAAAGCATTCAAAACTTATTATTTTTTGACAGTATTCTTTCCAGGAACCAAAAGCAAGATATGCTGGAATGCAGTGCTGTGCTAGGCTAAAGGTAAATGCATTTCATTTTTAAAATAAAATTTTCAGGATGAAGTAAGTACAGCATCAGAGAGGTTTTCTTAATGTGAAGGTGGACAAAGTGGCAGGAGGCAAAGACTGCTGAACTCAGGAGTAGCTAAATCTATAAATGGGAAAAGCAATCTGTAAATAGAAACTTTTCTAACCTGGAAAGAAAGCAAAGCTACTAAGTATTTTAGTGGTGACCGTATCTGAATCTCCTGCTATTTATTGTATCATTATAATCCATTAGCATGACTGCACTTAAGAGCTTATCAGCTTTTTCATTCTAAAACTTAACATGATAGAAGTTTATTAGTTGATTGTTTATCTGGGGAGGGTGTGGATGAACAAAAGATGGCACATATGTTGAAACAGGGCACATATGTTCTCAGCTGAGAGATTTGTGTTGTTGGTTTGGGTTTTTTTAGATGCTCTTTAAGACACGTGAGTGATTTCCTAAGAGAGTTTGCAGGTTCACGTACAGTCTGTGAATGTAATAGGACTTGCAGTGCCACCCATGCATAAACTGCAGGAAAACAGAGCAAGTCCTGTCCAGAATGACTGGAGCACAGGGGGAAATAAAACCAGGCTTTTGATCCTGAAAAATGTGGCTTCACAGCAGCTAGTGCAGTCTTTATGCTGTTCCAAGAGAAACTCTAGGTCTGAGGAAAACAAAAGCCAATCCAACTGGTTTGGACTAGCACATGTCATTCCACCATTCTATGATTATATATATCACAGAATCACAGAATCATCACGGTTGGAAAAGACCTCTAAGACCACCGAGTCCAACCATCCACTAGGGGAAAGAAAGAAAGAAAAGAAAAAAAAAACAAAACACAACACAAAACTCACAAAAAACCCACCATGCCCAAAAGAGCATGCCCTGAAGTGCCACATCTACGTGTTTCTTGAATACCCCCAGGGATGGTGATTCATTCCATCACCACCCTGGGCAGCCCAGCCCATTCCAGTGCCTGACCATTCTTTCAGTATAGAAATTCTTCCTAATATCCAATCTAAACCTCTCCTGCTGTAACTTCAGGCCATTTCTTCTTGTTCTATCATTATTTGCTCGGGAGAAGAAGCCAACACCCACCTCCCTACAACCTCCTTTCAGGTAGTTGTAGAGGGCGATGAGATCTCCCCTCAGCCTCCTCTTCTCCAAACTAAACAATCCCAGTTCCCTCAGCCTCTCCTCATAGGACCTCCTTCTCTAGACTCTTCACCAGTATGAGTCCAGACTAGCCTTTCCATAAGCATAATGGACAGATGAGGTGCCCACTCTCACAACACAACAGCTATTGGGCCAAGGAGATGAAAACAAGGCCTCAGATTTTGTGATACTCATCTTCCAACTGCCTCTGCAGTTCCCTCCTCATTGAACTTAGTAACTGCATATTTAAAACTGACACACCTTCAGCTCAGAGCACTGCTGGACTTACAGTCAGAAAAACCTCTACTTTAGTTTATGTGCCCACTGAGCTTTATTCTTCTCTCCTACAGGAGACTAATACCTATCAACTTCAGCAGAATTAGTTTTGGTTCAAACTGGAGTAAGAGCAAAAAGAAATCCAACTGAATGTATTTGAATGATTCTGCAACTTTTTCTCTGGTCATTATTTTAATAAAGGATAGCTACAAGCAAGGCAGACAAGCTTAATGAGGGTCTCTTCACTGTCAATTGTGAGAACTAGCTCAAACATGGACCAAAGCATGATATTTCTCAGTCACCCCAGAGGGACCCTACGGACCCCACTGTGAGCTGACAGACCTGTCATCTCTCTGGGATCATCCTACTAGTGCCATTACATGGAGACAGACAAGCATCTCAGAGGAAAATCACCCCACCTGGTAGGTGAACTCTCCTCTGAGATCTGTCTCTCTCCACTGACACTGGGCATGTGGGCTTTTAATTTAATCATCCCTATATTAGCTGATGAAAGTTGGAGAATAAAAGCCCAGAAAACTAAAGAGTGCAATGTTTGGTCATGCAAATGCACTGTTCTTATCTTGGAAGATGTATTTTTTATAAAATTAGGCTATCTCAGTGGGGAGTGAGCTGCAGGAATTCTGTTTCCAAACCACAAGTGAGACTCACCTTAGTCCAGGCCTCCGCACCTTGGACCTTGAACATCTCCCAGTGATGAGAAAACTCCTGTATGACTGATGTTAGCATTTAGTTAGGCTTCAAACAAGTTAAAAATTAGTCTAAATTACAAAAGCAGAAGAATTTATGTATTGATCTCAGGGACAGGCAATTTAGGTATAGATATCTCCTGTCCAGGTGTTCAGGACCCAGACTGATGCAGTCATGCTGGTGCATAACTTGTCATTTGACAAAATACCCTGCCATTCCTGAACTGAATCTGCTGTCACCGTGCACCTGCAGCAATAATAATCTCCCTTGCACATGGACAGTCTGCTGACCGGCCAGTATTCCCCAAGTGGTGGACAACATTGCCTGTGAAGCTTGGTACCCTCACCTTCCCCCTTTCTGAAAGTGCCAGTTAGTTTTTCCTGCTTTAAAATAAAGGCAAAATGCAAAACAGCTCCCAAGATGTCTGTCCCTTGGTACACAGGCAACATGCACAAGTCTTTTTGGCACAGCCTTGTGTAGAAGTCTTCCTACCTTGGAAAGTTCTGGTTTTCCTTGAGAGGCTGCAATGTAATATGAGAATGATTTTGGTTAGGAAGTAGGCTGATACTGTCAAGGTTGCTCATGCTGAGCAATGAATAAGGTGTGACCTTATCAACACGGATTTTTACAACTGTGCACAAAACAGAGCAAAATGATCTGGACTCAGTACCCTGGCAAAGAGCACAAGAGGAAGCAAAAGTTGGCTCATGGCAACAAAAATATGCCCTCACATCATCGTGACTGAACTAAAATTAGGTAACTCAATTTTTTTTTATAATCACTCATGATCCTTTTTAAGGGCTGGCAATATGAGCATAAATTTCTTACTATTTTAAACATACATTTTAAACCAACTTTTAAACCCTTTTCATGCTGAAGGAAAAAAACATTTCTTACAATGCCTAGTTTCTTCCAACTAATAGGACAGGTGCTGTACGCTTTGGGCCTGGTGCAGTAAAAAAAGGCAAGTGAGTTTTAGGACAATTACTCTGCATTGTGTTATATAAAAATATCAAGACCCATGTGTCTGCTGGACCACAAGCAGCCATACGAAACACACTGTTTATTAAAAAGACGCTCTTCAAGGACAATAACACACTTTTCACAGGCATCTGCAGGAATGGGAATGCGTTTAGCCATTGCCTGCCACCATGCCTGACTTTCAACACAGGAACAACAGGAAGCTACAGAAGCAATATTTTTCCTTGGCCTCTTGCTATGTTTCCTAGCATGTGGACAAGAATGAATGAGGGCTGCATATCTTCATTAGCACCTTGAGGAACGGTTGTCCCTGAAAAGCAGTCACATTTACCTTGGAGACTGGCTGAAGCGCTCCAAAACTGGTTCTGTTTTTCCTGGGACAAGCTCTAATGAAAGAGCATGTGCAATGACTGCTAGAGGAACCCGTCCAACCTGTAGGACGTTTCTTATTTGCTAAATGTCCATCAGTGCCTCAAGCTGCAGGGTGTGAGTCAGGTTGCAGCCCAAAACTGCTTAACTAGGTGTGCACAGTAATGCATTTCTACCAAAAATTAAGCTGAAGGGGCAAAAGTCATTAGTGCGGGCACACACCAAAACTCCTTTTAACCACCATCGGTTTCCATCTCATGGGTTATCACATCCTGCTGGTTATCACAGAGTGGTCTGGACATAACTATATGCACAGCTAAATGTTTTAAGGCAACTTAGGCTTATTTAACTACCTAATCACATAGCACCAACTAGAAAACATAACTCAGGAACTCTTGCATGAACCTTACAATTTCTTCCCAGAAGCCATTCTGAAACCAAAGTTAAACCTCAATTTAAGGATTTCAAGTAATAGCATCTACCGTTTCACTAGCTTAGTGACTTCCACTCTTAAAAATCCTCATCTTATTTTCAGCTTTATCTCCTAGTCTCTTACACATTTTTCCCAGCTACAGAGAATAACTGCTGGGTAACCTGCCTTCATTTCCTGAAAGGCAGGCATGATGATTCTGTTTTTCTCCATGAGGGCACTTATAGCCACAGAAGGGACTGCAATTGGGGTAGAAAATAATGGAACACTTTTAACTGTTTCAGCTTAGGTATGGGGCCAAATGAGCTTGTTCTATTCCTGGGAAATGCAATGCTTGCTCTACCAATCCCTGAACCCAGCTCAATACTAGGACAAAAAGGAACAGGGCCAGAGGACCCACCAAGAAGTTATATTTTACTTTCAGAATTTTGCTCACTGTGGCCAAATTCTCTTGATTCAGTTCAGGAGATTTTCCCAGAAGACCATTGCCTACCATAAAATTAACCCATTATGTTAACTAATGGTGTGTAAATAAAACCCATTTCAATTACACTAAATCTATATTCAATGAACAGTTATTCATTAGAAAGGGCTGAATCAGAGGGAAGCTTGCCTATGGCGACGTGGTAAACTTTCAGTAAGATACATTGCTCTTTCATAAAATAGCTTTGCAAACTCTTTTATCACTGGTTTTGCTTTTAAACCTACTAATGTAATAATAATAACTAGGAGCAAATTAAAAGAATATGAGCCCATCAAGCTCATATTATACATATCAAGCTCATATTATACATATCAACCTGTAACATGCACAATCTGCAGACTTTGAAGATTTAGCAGTACGCTTACAGACCTGTGCTGAACCTAAAAGAATTTCCAGCCAACCGAAGACCCAGTAGCAGCAGTAGTACAGCTAAAGGGAAGAAAATCCAACACATTGCCATGTATAGGTTCTCAGGCTACAAAGGATGAGCCAGTCCAGCTAGTCTGACATCTCATGTAACACCACCGTAACATTCAACCAATTAGAGAGTAATAACTTATTTTCAGGTAAAGCTTGACCTTCCAGAGAAGACATCTTGCCTGATATGAGGCTGTCATGAAACAGCAAATCCTCTATTCCCTTTGGTCATCCCTTCAAACAGTTAAATCTCCTACCCTCCCCCTTACAGCCTTCTGCCTTTTTTCTGACTCGAATTGCTCAGGAGTTTTACCTGCAGTGGTTGCTAGGTTTGCTAGGGCTACCAGGCCTCTAGGATGGCCAGAATTTCAAATGGTTGCCTTCCTGCTCTAGGATTTCTGTATTTTAATCAGACCTAGGGAGCCAAAGCAGGCCGGGTGTGCAGGAGCATGTGGTATTCATGTGCAAGCCGCATGCAGTCCAGCCTTTTGCCTAGCTCTCAGCCATTCACATTCTGGCAACGTCTCTCCTTTAAGTCCCCAAATACCCCCAGCCCAACAAAGAACAAATACCAGCTTCTGTGAAGCTGCAGAGAGAGAAAATGGGAGCTTAAAAACCGCAAAAAGCCAACTTCAAAGTTGTTGAATTTGGTGCTTGGGCTTTGAAAAACCTGTCATTTGGGAGGATGGGTGGGAGGCTCCTCTTTCCCTCTCCTTTTCAGTAAACGGCTCCTCAGAACTTGGGAGAGCTGCTGCTCTCATTATGCATTCCTCCTTCTGGAAATAAATACTTGTGTGGGTTGTCACATTAGTCAGTAGATAGATGTCAAAAACAAATTACAGCCTGGCATGGAGCCAAACATTGTGTGTGTGTGTGTTATAACCGACTACCTGCTATTAAGAAAGTGGTTGGTGCTGCATGTCAGAGGGTGGAGTCTTTTTCAGAAGCAGAAGTCTTATAATGAGGGACTTTTTAAAGAAGGAACAGAGAATCACGATCTGTTTCACTCCTTTCCCCACAAGGAGGTATTACACAAACTCCCCATATGGCTCATCACTACACACAGAAATCCTACTCCTTCAATGCTTCAAGCTCTGTGAAGTCAAAAACAAGCTAAGCAGTCCCACAGCTCACTTCAGTCTTTAAATAAGCTGGGGCTCTCCAGAAGGATGGGAACCAGAACTTACTTGTCTTTTCAAGGTCCAGAGAATCTATCTCTGCTTCTCCCCACCCCCCCTTCTCCCCATCTTCTTTCTCTCTCTCTCATTTTATAGGTTTAAATCGGCTCTGGCATTACTTAGGATGAGCTGTCCCAATCTTAAAAAAAACACCCACAGTCCAACTCTCACTCTGAACCAGTGTTTTTTTTCAGTCTGAGAGATCAACATCCTTCACCAAACTGGTCCTCTGTGAATAAGATAAGCCATACTGCACATTCCTCCCCCCACATTTTGCATGTGTGTAGATATGATCCAGGGAAGGCATTCACCAAATAGTAAAAATCCTGCACTTGATAAACAGAGGATTGTATTTGAGAATCTAAAGGCAGAGGAGACAAAGTTCCATAAATAGATTATCTGAGGAGAATATATCAATGAATAAATGGAGTTATTTCAGTTATTTCTGGAACAGTTTGAAGATCAGCTGTTGTTATGACATGCCTTCCCACTGCTGTGCTACCATAACTCTGGAACCGTAGTGGAAACCAGAGTGCAGGGTCTACAACTGCATTGTTTTCCACCAGAGATGAGAAATAAACCCATAGCCTTTCGTCCAGTTTACAAGATATGATGTATCTAATCTTAAAATACCTTTACATTGGTCATGTCTCTAATCTTCAGATACTTTTACACATTGCAGTGCAAAGACTATGCATGATTTTTAAGGGGACTGCACCAGTAACATCACTGTTAAAATATTTCTGAACCAAGTCACTCCCTAGTAGTGAATGTACATGAAAAAAAAAATTGTAACAAAAAAACTTTATATCACTTTATTTAAATTTAGAATATTGGCAAAACTCTCGTATTCAAATATTGTAACTCCAACTAATCACAGAAACAATTAAAAAATATCAGTCTTTTAAAAAGCAATACATTTTAAGGTCTTTTTTCCCCTCCAATAATTCATGTTATGGGAGTGGTGGTGTCAAACTTTCAGGATTAATGTAGAAATGCAATTATTTCTACAAATTGAAGCGGGGATTTTATACAATCAGATGATCACAACAGCTAGGGCTTCAAAAATATAGTCAAGTATTGTGTGACACACAATATCCCTGCTAGAGCTGGTGGTGCTTCATTTATATGCTGTATACCCAAACTGGACAATGAAACTAAATTTTCCAGCAGCATTTTACCTTATGCTGCTGTTCAAAACTTCTGTTTCAGTCCTTACTCATTCCTGGTGAGTCACAAGCTTTTCAAGCTTTCAGATTCCACCCTCCTAACATTTGCATATCAAAACAGACCAGGACTTCAATTACTCTAAACAGTGACAGGGCACAAATGTATCTCTGAATCATCAATAACCACATGCACATTTGAAGGATTACGCACAAGACTATGGTTTATAAACGTGAATATTCAGGTGAATTAAACTCAAGCCAATTTTCCATACCCTAAGGATCAACACTCATACTCTACTCACAGTTTTAGAGACTAAACCTGGCACTGTCTGTCAGCTTATGACATCTCGGCAAGGACATGGTGTCCTGGATTCATATAGAGGAGATCTTAAATTTCAAAGTAGTAAGTGCTTTTGTGAAACACAGAATTACCTGTTAGTGCTATTATGCAATACTAATGTTGTGTGATTAAGCCCCCCCAGTTTTAATAACTTCTTTGCTCTAAGACACCCACACAGCACTGCAATGTTTGTCTTACCAACAACTCAGAGTAACATTAGAGGTTTGTTTACTTGTGGATTTTTAATTTGTTTGTTTGAACAAAACTACAACAACAAACTGAAATATGGGCAGTAATGACCTTTTGTTTACAGAGATATAATATTGCCAGATTTTATGCTTTACAGGATTTTGCTAACAGCGGCAAAGTTCAGAAAGAATACAAAACAGTTTTTAAAGCTCCTCTCCATAAAAGCAACAAAAAAGCCATACCTAACATCTACAACATGGGATTTGGAAGCACCAGCTATGAAAGTATTTGGTTTGTTACTGTTCTTTAATTTTTCAACTATCAGAAAAACTAACACCTACAGCACATAGCTAGCACAAGCATATACAAACGCAGATTTAATAAGTGCCCTTGACTGCATCCATGGCAGTCTTTCTGTCTTAATGATTGGTCTCTAATGAAATATTTTAAGTCACTGGGCTGTCTCACAACATATTTCACACAAAAATGCAAATCATATAAGAAATACAAGCACTGTCTTTCAGAGAGCTGCACATCACTCTACAGTCTCCTGTCTTTTTGGTGTTTTGGGTTTTTTTACAAGGTTGTTTAATTATGACTGCTCACAGCGCACTTGTAATGATCTTCAAGCTCTCCCTTTTCTCCTCACTACATAAATTTCAAAGGCTCTAGACTAAATTCATCAATATGCTTAAATTATATGACTGTACTGACAACTTCTAGTACTCGGTGTTGTCCTTTCAGGGGACTAGACCTGCAGGAGCCTTCTTCTGGGTGTCATTATTTTCAGCCACCACAGACAATTGCTGGGACTGAAGTTCTCCCGTGTCTGAACATCAAATAAGATTTGGTGATCTGGAATACAGTGAATCAGATTACTCCTCTCACAATATCATATTTGAAAAGGTATCTGGATTCTGGAATCAGGGTGGAGGAGTGAATGCCTTACTATATCTGGCTATAATCGTTTGGGTTCTATATCTTCCCTCTCATTTTGTATACATCAAAAATAACATCTGCTCCTGAACTATAAACTCAGGGAAAGTGCCTGCATTTCTTCTGTTAGGAACCCTCCAAAGGGAGCAGCTTCAACATTGTGTAGTCACTCACAGTGCATAAGACTCAGAAATTTACTCAGCTTTATCAGAAATTCTGCATCAGTTAATAGATAGCACACAGTGGTTTTGGTTTGGGTGACAGGTTCTCAACACTTTGTAGAAAAAGCTGGATAATTATACATAAAATAAATTAAAACAGACCAAGTATTTTACATAGTCCAGTCTCTGCTGTGGATTAGATCTGTGGATCTGCTGCTTATGAAATGAGATTATTCATATGGCTTCCAACTGTGGTATTAATTCTAAAAACTTGGCAGGGAAGGCCACACATCAGGAGGACCATCTCACATGACTAAATATGTCAAATGAGGACACAGAGTGGAATTGGAAAATAATAAGCTCAGTGAGACCAACCTAGAGGTGTGTCTTTATCTTTGAGGACTTATCCATTTAATAGGAGATTTGGCTATCTGGTTATCTTTCAAAGCACAGGCTTTGCTCGAGGGAGCTATGTTTTAACAGATATTCCAGAGAATCCTGATATACCCATGTTTCATGCCTGTGCACATCTGAAGTGTTTTTTTAATTTGGTTGCCTCCTTCTTTCACTGAGGCCATCTTGGCATGTATTAACAATTTGGGCATGATGAGGGCTTTTTCAGCTTTTTTCCTTTTTTAACAAACCATTCAGATTATAACTTTCTAAATGTTGTGTTACCTTTTGAGCATTTTATCTGGTTCTTAAAGTTGTCTACTAGGACAAAAAATACAGATCCCAAGTTAAGCTGAAAGATAAATTTAAAAGAAGCAGCTCAATAAAAACTTGTAGGCCATTTCTATTACAAATGTAAGTTTTCCAAGGAGGAAAGAGAAGAGGAAAAATATATTTATAGAACACAACATTAAGCCCTCTACAGCTGCTGCTTTTCACTTTTTCAACTCTTCTACCATGCCTTTCTGCTCCCTTTCTTCCTAGGGAACCTTGAATCCCTCTCCCTTCCTCCAAGTCTCACAATTTTAACTGGTAGGGGGTTTCTTTCTGATTTAGAAAAACAATTAAAGGGAAAGTTCTGCTGTAATCACTCATTCTCTATGTGATAGCCAAACACAAATAAAGGACATTATAGGTTAGAGAAGCAAGTCCTGATGTTCTGCACCCTGAGTACTGTTCTTATCCTATCATCGCAAAAGGTTACTGTTAGACCTAGAAAAGCTTCAGGGGTTAGTAAAGGAGTGAAATAGCTTCATATCATGATCATGAGTAAGGAATCTCTTTTCTACAATAAATTACTAGAATTATGATTCTTCAGTTTTGCGTGATGCTCACACAGGAGAATATGTTAGAGATTTGCTAAATCTTGAGTGGCTTGGAGAAAATAGGTGGAAATTCATTGTGGAAATTCATCCAGAAAGAAAAACGGGCCATCAAATGAAACCTGTGGAAGCCAGATTCAAAATGGAAGAGCCTTTTGAAAGGACACTCTGGGTGCTGAAAGCTCACATGGGTTCAGGGGAAAACTAGTCACATTCATGATCAAAAATGCCACTGAGGGTGTCTAAATACATGGAGACTATGTTTGGCTCAGGA
Organism: Hemiprocne comata; assembly: GCA_020745705.1. Taxonomy (NCBI): domain Eukaryota; kingdom Metazoa; phylum Chordata; class Aves; order Apodiformes; family Apodidae; genus Hemiprocne; species Hemiprocne comata. Next base: position 77,247,126 of record CM036586.1, read on the forward strand.
AACCTGAGATGAAGTTGAGGAGATTGGGGAGTCTTTAAGAAAGTATCCCGTATACTTGTCTTAACTCTTCTACTTATCCCTACATATTCACTTCTGGCCACAAATGCAGACAGGATGCCCACCTGGATGGACATCCAGTCTGACTCAGTGCAATCATTATTATGTTCTTATAATAGCAATCAGACCTTTGGTTTTTAACTTGATTTTGTGGATGATATCTAATTGAGAACTCAACTTGATTTGCAGAAAGCAGGATAGTTTTGAAATTATAGTATTTAAGAACACCATTTTTTTCAAATGCAAACCTGATTTCGAATCAATGAGAGCTAATAAGTACAGGACTTCATGGTGCCAATTACTCTGAATAATTTTCTTAGCATTAAAATGTGGATATTTGAAAGATATGTGAGGAGGAGGAAGAGTTCAGTCCTTGCTTATGATGAAAAAGAAAAAACAAAAATATTTTAGCAGCAATTTTCAGAAAGGCTTATTTCTTATTTCAATCACTTAGAAAAAAAAATAAATCAATTAATCGTTTTCTTAAGGAAGACCTTTGTTTTCTAGTTAATGTAATTCCTTCTGAAAAATCTTTCCTTTTCACTCAAATGCTGAGTTACCTATATTTTATCTCATTGGTGACTGTGCTGCTTTCAGCCTAACCTTAGTGAGCAGAACTGGAATAAAACAAAACAACAAAACAGCAAAAGAGTCTGGCAGGAGAGTGAGCCATTCTCGAAGCATGTGCTATCTGAATTGAGAGTGTGAAAGTAACTGTAAGCTGGCAAAAGTTTTGAAGCCACTCTGGCATCTTCTGCAGGCTGACTGAGGTCACTGTTTTGTCTCCTCTTAGGTTGGCATTTCTTCTGCTTCTGATAGAAACAACTGAAGTAAAAAATATAGTGGGCTGTCCACACAGTCTTTGAGCTGAAATAAACAGAATGTCCTTTCAGTGCTACACAGCTGGCAGATGTCAAATCTCTTCCTCATCTAAATTGGGGTTAAGTGACACAGTGGAGGTGGGGGAGACTTTTGTAACTACACAGTAAATGGTAACATTTCGTGCACGAGTTCTACCTTTGAATACTCCATTTTTTCCTCATTTTTTTTCCTGATGAGTGCAAGCAACATTCAACTTTGATCAAATGCCAACAAGATTGTCAAGAAGCCAACAGCCCCCACCACAGCTGCCCACGACATTTAAACAAATTAGATGAAGCTCAGGGAAGACTGAAATGTTTGACTTGTGCTGAATTGGGAGGTTGTAATCAATTACAGCACAGGCTATGCCTTATATCCTGCTGTAGGACCCTGCTCTGCTTCTGCTGAAGTCAGAATTTCATCAGTAACTGCAATTATATGGGAACCTTTACCAGCTACATCTGCTTTTTTCCTCCAATAGCGTGAAACACGTGGTCATCCAAAGGCCACTAGACAGGGCTCCACTATTCTGCACCAGGATGGTTAACATGATCACACTTCAGGATCAGTCTTTACTCCATTAAAAAGTTAATAAATATGTTTGAGAAGAAAAGGCCGAAAGGGGATCTTATTAATATCTATAAATATCTGAGGGGTAGGTATCAAGAGGAAGGGGCCAGTTTCTTTTCGGTGGTGCCCAGTAATGGGACAAGAACAATGGGTATAAACTAGAACAAAGGAAGTTCCACCTCAACATGAAGAGAAACTTCTTTACCGTGAGGGTGACAGAGCACTGGAACAGGCTGCCCAGAGAGGTTGTGGAGTCTCTTCCTCTGGAGACTTTCAAAACCTGCTCGGATGTGTTCCCATGTGGCCTGCCCTAGGTGGTCTTGCTCTGACAGGGAGGTTGGACTTGATGATCTATAGAGGTCCCTTCCAACCCCTAACGTTCTGTGATTCTATGATTCTATGTTTGTATTAGATTTGGGCTACTAATAAAATGCATAGGGAGTTATACATGAAACGACAAATGTGTATTATCCCTACGGTGTTGGCTTGTAGTTAACTACTCTCAACATCCCCCATTTTTAGGTATGATTATGAGCAGGCATGCTAAGAAGTGACAAGCTAGCAGCATCTGCTGTGCTCATTTTACATAGCCACACGCAGCAAATTGATTTTATCTCAACACATTTCTAGAAGAAACATTAGTATGTACCTGTAAGGTAAAATTACTTTCAGAAAGTGAAGGAATAGAAACTCAAGGAAAAGTGTGAAAAAGTCTGGATTATGTCTCTCATAACATCTCTATTGGAAACAAAAGACTCGTCTACACATGTAACTATTGCAGTTAGCTGCGGCAATTTACATTTACATCCTAATTAAAACAAGTGTGAACAAGCTGAAATACACTAACAAACATCCGGTACTGAAATCAAGAAGATAAATACCCACACATGCAGACAGACATACATGAGAACATACATATGTAGATGTATATATGTATTTATGTGTATGTATGTGTATATATGCATGTATAAGCTAAAGTGCACCACTTAACTAAAGTGTACTAGGATAGGGATTGTTTTTTATTAATCAGGTCCTCAATAATTGTCTTCCTGCTTTTTCTTTGGCTGATTTTATTATATTAATGTCTTACTCAAGTGTCTTAAATATTACTGATGTGAAAGGATAATGAAAGGAAAAAAAGAACTTGGTCTTCAAATACAAGGATTTCTTTTTTCCTAGTTTAATCTTCTAGAAGTTAAAAGTTCAGATCTGTGGAGTAAATCAGTGAAACTCATTAAAGAAATGTTTCATATTTTATATAGCATCTTTCCTCCAGAGTATAAAAAAAACCCCAACATAGAGGGTGGACAAACTCTTGACTTTTCTCTTTGTCAAACTACCACTTTTCTAAAGGTCCCAACATGTCAATTATTTCTGACTCACATTTTATACAGTGTTTTGAAAATGGCCTGCATATTTGTATTTTAATAACTTTCAAATTCAGGAAAACAACAGACATAAAAATAGGCAATGCACTATGTCATTATACTTCTCAGTCTTCCTTTGGGTACTACTGCCAGTCCAACATAACAAAAGTGATTGATTTTAAAGAATGACAGAATCTGTCTCTGGCCTTTTAAATCTCTCCTTGGCCATACCTCCATATAAAATTAACAAGAGAAGCGCGGGGTGAAAGCAGCCTCCAAATGTCATGCCAAGAAAAATGCCAAGGTCATATATGACAGCATTACAAAAGAAGATGTGGTGCCCCACAATGGCAGTGACACAAACAAAGCCTCCTAGCACTCCTCCACTTTTTGCCCTTCTCCTTCAATGTTCATCCATTATGTGGAGCCTAACCCCATGCAAAGGCACAAGCTTGTTTAATAGCCTACACCAAAGCTTTCTTGAGTCATGAAAACAACCATATGACCAGCTTCAAACAGCATTCACAGAAGACATTTGTAGCAGGAGTTATGCACACAGCCAGCTCCGGGCTAAGCGGTACTGAACACTCCATTCTCCTCTGCATCTGTACTTTTAGAAAGAACAGCATGTTTTACTGGAAATGTGTAGTATGTTGAAAATCAGCTTCAGACTTTTAGTTAAAATGTACAAAGAAAAAAAAAAAATCTTGCAATGCTAAATATAGTTAAAGATTACTTTTACAGTTTTAATTTTCCTGAAAGAACCTCCAATCTTTTTCCTGCACTGGAATGAATTGATTAGGCATTTTCTCCAGAGAGACTTAGAGCAGCACTAGCTCTTTCTTCCATTTTTATCAAGTAACACATAGAAATGCGATGTAGAAACTTTTCTAAAGCTTTATGAGAAAAAAAATCACACTGCTGTGCTAGTGGTACAAAAAGATAATTCAGTAATCGATATGTTGATTAAAAGGTTTCTTGTGGATATTTTTTTTAACTGTAGACTCAGAACTGTTTCTTCCGCTCTGCAGACCAAGAAGATTTTCTCTGTGCATTATTCACATTTGTCCAAACAACATTGTTTGCACATGTTTCAGAAAGTTGTCCATCAAATCCAACACAGTTTTTTTGCAAATGATACAATATAAATATTTCACTTTTCTGCCTTAGTTAGACAAAAAGTAAGGTAACTTCTCATTTTCTTTTCTCATGCAGATTGTCATTCTATTCCACTCTCTGGGACTCAGATTATACTCACACTATTTTAAATTTTACCATACGACCTCCCGCTGGAGAAGCATGCACTACAACTGAAAATTGTTTCACATTTTAAATGTGCTGTGTCCTTCTAATGATGCTATCAGAGCAGCCCTGTAGAAAAAGACCTGGGGGTATTAGTGGATCCAAAGCTGGACATGAGCCACCAATGTGCAACTGCAGCCCAGAGGGCCAACCACATCCTGGGCTGTATCAAAAGAAGTGTGGCCAGCAGATCAAGAGACGTAATTCCACCCCTCGACTCTGCCTTAGTGAGACCTCACCTGGAGGTCTGTGTCAAGCTCTGGAGCCCCCATCACAAGAAAGATGTGGACCTGCTGGAGTGTGTCCAGAGGAGGGCCACGAAAATGATCCAAGGGCTGGAGCACCTCCCTTATGAAGAAAGGCTGAGGGAGTTGGGGTTGTTCAGCCTGAAGAAGAGAAGGCTCCAGGGGGACCTCATAGCAGCCTTACAGTACCCGAAGGGGGCCTACAGAAAGGCTGGGGAGGGGCTTTTTATAAGAGCACATAGTGATAGGACAAGGGGTAATGGTTTGAAACTGCAGAAGGAGAGATTTAGGTTAGAGATAAGAAGAAAATTATTTAGTGTGGGGGTGGTGAGACACTGGAACAGGTTGCCCAGAGAAGTTGTGGAGGCTCCATCCCTGGGGGCATTCAAGCTCAGGTTGGATGGGGCTCTGAGAAACCTGGTCTAGTGGGACATGTCCCTGCCCATGCAGGGGAGTTGGAACTCAATGATCTTTAAGGTCCCTTCCAACTCTAACCATTCTTTGGTTCTGTGATTCTAATTTTAACACACTCATTTTATACCTTTTAGCTTCTCCTTGACACCAAGCAATTAAAAAAATACATGAGTCGGGGACAATACTAAATCAGTGCCAACTGATCCAAGTCAAGGAATTAAAAAAACCCTCTGCTGACACTGGATCAAGATTCATTCATGCAAGCAAAGCAACAGTAGATTGATTATTTTTTTGCCTCTTGGCACATTTACGGTTAAATAGCTTCATTTGAAATTTAATCAATATATCTAATTGTGTCAATTGCAGTATTAAAAATACAATGATCTACAGTGGAAGTAAAACAAGGATATAACCTGGTAAAGAATTCTGGATATATTTCAGTACAAATAAAGAAATAGAAACACAGAAAATGTTGGGTCCCAGGGATCAAAGGCAGTAATCTCTGCACCCCTGCTCTGAGGCAGGCTCAAATGCACTCAAGTATATCTAGACATTCCCCCCCAACTGTCTGTTTAAGCTAGCCACTGAAAGATTTGGTCTACAGTCACATGTAAATGCTGATGCTTTTTTACGCTCATTAAAATAAATCCACCACCTTTTTCACCTCAGCTTCTGAACTGATACTCCTATTTTCCCGTGTTCTAGAAAAGACAGGTTTTTTTAAGTGACTTTGTGCAGCAGCCATTTTTAATTGCTGTAACTTAAGAAGCCCTTGATTACTAAATGCTAAAATACAGAGAAGCATTTGCTGTGCATGGCAACACAGGAGACTGACTATGTAGAGCTGTGGTGTACATTATGAGATTGCTGTGTCATGGAATGCCTCAGTGTGTACAGAGCCTGCCCTGTGCTGACAGCACTTTTTCATGCATCTTCCAGCCTCCAAACAAGAAATGGCTGATACATCTTGAAGGCTCCACCTCAAGTGGATTACATCACTTAAGGTGATGTAATGGCCAAAACTGAGAAAAATTAGCTTGGCCGTGCATGATCTGCAAGAGACTGACTGAAGGGGTTGGTTCAGTGTCATCTATAGTCTTCCCAGAAAAAAGAAAGCCACGGTAAAATCTGGAGTTCAGAAAACTAGCCTGAGAAGCACATGTAACATGAGTGTATTGATGAGAAAATTCAGGCTGCCAGAAAATGGAGAAATTGCAGGCACAGGTGAAGAAAAACAAGCATCGGAGAACAATCCATACCCTGTTATGGAGATCCCTGACTTGCTAAGTAACATCCAAAAGAAGAGAGAGAACTGAACTGGGTAGAAAAAAATTCTAAGTATTCATTAGTTTGCCAAAATCTGTATATTTCTAGTGCTAGTTTAAAGGTGAATGCTTCTGTGATCCTTACAAAATCAATGTTTACTGCTTTATACAATGACAAATTCCCTAAAAGGAAAATTGTAAACAAGGTTTTCAATGCCCACAACTCTCTTGGAGACACTTAGAAATATATGGGCTCAGCACTGAAGAAAATTAAGACATACTTGTCTAGGGTTAACACCATTTACCAATCAGCTGGAAAACGGGTTTTCACCTGTATCTACTGAAAACTTTCCTCTGCCCAGCCCACTGCTTTTCAATGATGCAACATTTTGGGCACAGTTTACAAGAATGGGCTGAGTATGTAAACGTACCTCCATAAACGCAGAATTGGTAAGTTCCGTTTCCTTTACAGTTGTGGCAGAGAGCAGTTACACACAGTATTAGTGGCACACCCCACACCCTACTCACTAGTGCCTCACACTCTGTCTGCATCACTAGAATTCAAAATGAAGATCGATCCAAGGGACTGATCCCAGAGATAGCCCGATGGTGAAACACTTGGCTTGACATAATTATTTTCACACCATATAGATTAATCTGAGTACTTAAATTCTGCTTGCGAGTTCCTAACTAACATTACTTGACTGCAGAATTTCTAATTACAAGTATTACCATTTCTAATCTTCTGAAGCTCTGCCTGCTGTGTCTGCATCCGAGTCATCACATTACAAGGTCTTCTATTGTCTCCCTGCACTCTTCTCAGGCCTTCAAATGTTAATAAACTAGGATAATGAAAAAGGAGGATAACAGTAGATCTGAGTAGGATGATAGTACATTTTAATTTTAAATTTGGGGCTTTCTAGTAATGGGGGACAGCTGAAAGCTAATGTGAGCTTAACACAGGCAGACATCAGAAAATACGGAGATTTCCTGGTCACACCACTAAGAACCTGAGCTGAAGCAAGCAGAGGAAATAAAGGTGGTGATCACTGAGAAATTTGAATTAAACATAGGTACTAGAGTGCCAATAAAAAAACCCCAAACAAACGATGTAATGCCAGGAAGAAAGTCAAGAAGCAAAGCTAACTGACCCAGTCGTAACCAGCCAGATCCTTCTGCAGTAATTAACATCTCTGATAGAAGTGAAGGCCTCCAACAAGCAGCAGTAGGGACAGCTGTGGCCATTGAATCAGGGCTTCAAACTCCCTGTCCTTGAGATCCCTGGTCTTTGCCAGACTTCAAAGTGGTCTGCATACCACCCAGGAGACACACATACCACCTTTTGCGTACTCCCAAACCCAACAGACCATGAAGTGATGTGGAACAGAAAGAATAAAGTTATTTTGGAATTTGTGACAATAAAACCTTATGGTATCAATCCAACTATGAAAATGCAGTAGGGGAAACGCAATATAATTTCGGTACAAATCAATGGAGAATAACTGCAGGGGGAGTATTAATGTTATTACACAGTTAATCCATGGTTGAATTTACCTTAGTGAATTGTTAATGTCTTTCCTAAAACCAACAGGCCAGGTAATTTTGTTCCTTTTTACCTTCGCTAGCTCCTTTCATTACATCTCAACATCCCTTTGAAATAAGCCACATCATGACTAGTTTTTAAATCTATTAAGCTAAAAACCTCTACAGTGGGGAAGAGAAGTAGCAGAAAATTATAGTTCACATGAGTAAAGTACAGCCTACCAGGAGACAAAAAGTTTAATTTGCCAATGCTGGGTTGTGGTTTGGAGTGCCAAAATTATGAAGCTCAGAATGCTGCACTGAATGGCAGGCATAACACAGCTTCTCAGTGTACATCCATGAACCTGACTGTACACAACACCAATCAAAGTCAGCTTTGAGAGGACATATAACGAGATCATCCTTCAAAGAGGAAAAGAAGAGATTTTGCACAAAGGAACTGGAGAAATCTTCTATCATCAACAAGAGAGAAATGCTTAATTCCTTTAATAACAGGCATACTTTAACTATCAGCTCATGTGGTGACTCTGCATTGCAGTTGGCTGGTAGGAACAATGCTGCCACTTCTACCCTCCACCTGCAGTAGTCAAGGTGAGCCAGTTACCTCTGGGGACAGGAAACACTGGATCAAAACATACCTATTCCACTTTCCTGACCCCGCCTCAGTCCCCACTGAAATGATTGCTAATACTGGAACTGTACATTCAATCACTGAAGCAGCTTTATTACACATCAAGCCTGGGACCTCATCCTCAGACTAACCATGGATGATAGTGAGTGGTTGGTTTTACAAACCACTCACTCATCCTGTAATCAACAACTCAAGATAGAAAGCTCAGTCCAGAACACTATGAAACTGACCTCTGGTGATATCAGGAGGAGGAGGAAAAACTGGGGAAAAATGTCAGAGTCTGTGTAACTTCATTTGTTCTTACACATCTTGTAATATGTAATTACTGAATGATATCATAGGAGAGATAATGTAAGGTTGTTTTGGCTTGCTTTAATTGCACATCTCTGTAACTAAATAAAGCTTTAGGTACTCTTTGAGTTGACCTTGCATTTCCCGATTTGCTGTTGTTTTTTTATAAAAGCAACATCCTGTAGTGATTTTTACTTTAAGATTAGTTCCACATGCTTTCAAAGTTTAAACCACTTTACTATTCCCATCTGTAAGAGAATAACAGAGGGAGAAAATTTACACTTCAAAAATCTTGATAAAAAATAGTGAATATGTTCAAATTCCATCTTTCTTATTTTCTAACCAATAATAATAATAAAATCTACTGGTGTCCCTCCTGTCCCATATCTCATTTCTTTCCTTTGCCTGTGAGATCTAACATTACCACAGATGTATAGTATAACATATTCCACCTCATGCAAACAAAGGCAGCACAAAGAATGCAAAGAAAAAATACATAGCAGTTTCAAATCGTTCTTCACAAATAACACTAACAAATCATCTTCCAAATGAGCTTGATTTTCACCGGCACTTTGATTGCCTATTATGCTAGGTGGAATTTTGTTTACTGCCCACCAATTGTTATTTTTGAGACACATGTATGCCACAGTTCAATATTTACACTGTATTGTCTTCCCCTGATATATTCCTCTTCCTCCCTTCCTTTCTCACTCCATCTCACTCTTTGTTCTGCCTGTGCCAGGGGCCCAGGCACACAGAAACCCAGTGGGACATGACTGGAGGCAATAAGGATGGCAGTAAAGCAGCAGGGCTCTGTGTAGTAAAGTCTCTTGCAAAGTCTATTGCTTTCCCAGGTGCCACTTAGATTGGCTCAGAGAATTCCTCTCTCTCATCCTAAAGAAATCTCCCAGAAGACTGAGCCACCTGGCTCATAGGCACCTCCCAAAACTCATGTGTGGCAGCTTTGGACAGAATTCTCATGGACTTTGCTCTGTTAACAAAAAGAGGCCTGAAATGCAATGTGATACTCCTTTATAAGGGTTTTAAGACCTGTTTGAGCACAGACAGAGGGAGTAAAGGATCCCTTTGTATAAAGGAAACATCTTTTCTAAGTGCCCAGTTTAACCAAGAATGCTTGTAATACCACTATGTCGCCTTCAAACTTTAATGCAAAGCAACAGAGTTTTTCCTATTTTTGCCCTCCTAAAATTTTCCTGTGCACATGTTAATATCAGAACAATAAATTTAAGCATAGCAATAATATGAATGGCTTCCTTAGACCTTCTGAGCCTTTTGTTACCTCTCCTAAACCCCTCAGGTCATGCTGAAAACCATTGATCTAGTTACAACCTTTTCCAAGGGGAAGTGGAAGCACCAGTCACAATAAAGCAACAGTAATAAACTGAGTCCTAATGAAGCTAATTTCTTCCTGGGATCCCAAAGAATGTCTCAAACCCTGGTGAACTGCGTTACACCTCATTCATTACAGAATATGCTTTACAAAAGGGTATACCTTTACAAAAGTGAGATACTACCATGATTATTACTTCCGTACAGGAGACAAAGAACTAGTTTTAGGATTATCAACAAAGACAATTTAGTGTATTTCCTAGACACTCCTAAACATGAACTTGAACAGCTACTGAGATCAAGCACAACTAAGGACACTTGGCACTGAGTAGCCATATGAGTCTTTTCCAACCTGGTAGAAAGAGCTGGTGACAGTGGCAGGAACTGAGCCAAGACTCTGCTGATAAGTTAATTTATAAGAAATATACTATAGAAAATGGATCTGGAAAACTCATATCCAGTGAAAAACATTACTCAACTCAGGACACTTCACAAGACTGTTTCACTCATTCACTCTGATTTGGGAATTACAAAACTCTTTAAATCTCAGGTGGGGTAAATTCTGCCAATGCATATTAAATAAAGTATGGATCAGAAGAAACTAACTTAAATTCACTCCAATCTCTTCTCTAGACATTTTGCAGTTATTCAGACATTATTCAGAAAGGATCTTTAAGCATCTGTGCTTTCCCTGCCTTAAAATGTGAAGACTAATGAGTGAAAGCTGATTTTTCCACTGTTACGGTCAAATCAGAGCTGACTTTGGAATCTACTTGGAGATACAAGTGTGTGAATTACAACAGTCCCATTCTCATTCACATGCATAACAACACAGCTCCTATTAACATCACTGGAAACACAGGCGAGCTTGGAAAAGGAGAGTGTTTTCTTCAGCCAACATAAGGTCATGTAAATGTATTGCCTTTAAGTAGCTATAAGCAAAGCAACACCAGTGGAGGGTTTTTTACTTTGGATGTTAGAAAATACGGCTGCAGTAATACTCACACAGCCATTTTAAAAACGTAAAACATCTTACGTAATTTGAAAGATGCTTTTCCTACTTGCTCCTTGCTGCACATAAAGTCTAGCTACACTGCCCTGAAAGCCTGTGAGCTTCCATGGCTATACTCACTTCTTCATGTCTGTAATGAAAGATATAGCACAGCATACAGCCTTCTTTGTCTCTCATTGTCAGATTTTCAAAACTTACACACTCTAATTTCTGCTAGTTAAATTGGAATATCTAATAAAAACTGTGTTAGCAACCATAAAACCAGCGTGCAGCGAGAGGGGGAGGAGAGAAGGCTAGCTTGTTGGCAGCTGGCACTTTTATTATGAGGCATTTAAAAAGCCTAACAGCTAATGCACTTTACTAAGTCGCTGCAAACTACATACCTTCAGAAGATATTATAATAGCTAATGAGGTTTGGGTTTGCTTGTACGTTATATTCCCTTGTACATTATATTTTCAGGGAGATGTATGAAGCATTCTGTATATGCTCTCTGTGCAATATGAATTCAGATGGGACCTGACAGGGATAGATTTGGAAGTAAGATTTACCTCAAAGTATGTTTCCATGTTTACACACTCAGCATCATTTTTCATATCCACCTTTAACCATTATTCCTCCTTGGCAGTAGAAGTCAGGTTCTTAATTAGATGAAATTTTTCATTGTAATGAAAGGAAACATAAAGAACACACTCACATTTATAACTTATTTACAATGTGTTTTCAGAGTTCCAATAATTCATGGTGCTAAAGGTGGAAGACTCCACACACTACCTGTAGTATTAATGCTTTGAAAAATTATTAGCCAAACTAGAAATTTTATTATTCAGCTTTTCATGTTAGATGTGCGCTGCTGGGATTTCACTATACCAATGCTTACTTCATGTTCTGATGATTTTTCTAACTAGCCTAAGATATTATTGTATTAGATGATGATTTACTCATTCTATTAAGTCCTGACACTAAATACATTTTATGCTAAATTAGTTCTTTCTTAAAAAGAAAGACTGTCTTCCTGCTAGAGAAAAAGAACCCTGTTCAAATTAAGAGACAAAAAAAAACCTCTGCAAGATCTGAAAGCTAATAAACTTATTAATTGTCCACCCTTTTCATGAAAGAAATACTTTATCTTCAGGGGGGAAAATAAAAAAGTGATTACAAGCTGGTTTTGAGGTCAAACACGTAACAGGATCTACGTATCTGTAAATTCTCTTCCAAATAGCATAATGTTGCAGGAAAGTCTTGGTAACTCTTGTTTTTTGTTTCTAATGTAAAAAGGAGCAGTACCTAGCTGTTGGTTGTGTTGTCAGGAAAGCCATAGGAAATTAAGAATCACACTCTTGACTCTTGTGGTGTCCAATGAGTGGCAAGAGGAGAGAGCAAGTCATAGCTACATTAGTAAAGATTCTTACCTCTGGGCAAGCCCATCTGGACCATATTGCCCAAGTCCCAAGGCTGCTGCAAAAACCTTGTGTTTTTGTCCATAGTAAGTATCACAATAAACCAAGGGCCAATATACTGCAAGCAGGGTAAAGCTTGGCTGCAGTATCAACAACAGATAGGATTTTATACACGTTCTCAATGAACACTGGCTTTAGCAAACATGGATCTAACAAAATCACTATTTCAGATCACTCTACTCTTTTTTAAATGAAAATTTTCTCCTTGCCATTGAGAAGTTTCCTTGGTTTGAATGACTGTACTCATAAATGCTGATCATCCATCCTATTGCAGGCAGATCCATTTGTGATGGATAACTAAAAACATGCTCCCTGATGCAATCAGTAAAAATTACAGTTATTTATAAAGTGTTTTCCTAAGTGACAGAAACAAGTGGCTACTTCTCTTGCACTAATTATATAATTTTCAGGAGAAGAGTATTACTGGCCTATATCTCAGACTATTGCCATGCAGATTCACAGTTTTCCTTATCAAAGAAAACACGGATCGATACCTCTCTTAATCTAGAAACAACAGAGACAATGCCACAAAATGTCTGGCAAGATATTAATCTCCCTATCTTATTAAGGTTTGGAAATAAGGCTTTCATAGTCCATTGTATAATTTCTACTTTTGAGTGATGGCTACCCAACAATAGATGTCTGACCCTGCTCTTCCTTGATTGCTGATGTAAAACATTGCTGCCAGACTGCTTGTATAATGAGATTTTATTTGAATGCTGAATTTCTGAAGATCTAAGGACTCATTTCCCCTTCAGAATATTTTGGCATAAGCACCTCAAAAATCAAGTGCAAGAAACACAGATCTCTTGTTCTTGATGTCCTCAGACAGGACAGACATGTCTGTAGCCATGACAAACTAAGGGTACAAGATCTGATTCACACAAAGTCAGACATACTATCAGAGAACAGATTCACATTATCACCATTTACGAATACTTGGTGCTTTCCAGGGCACTTTGCTAGGTCCTCCACCTGAATAAATCACTGCAGCTCCATTGATATACCAGTTAACACCGGCCAGTGCCTCATGTACTGTCTTTTGACCAAGCATTTCATATAAACTTCTCTCTATAATTCTTGCATCTGATTCTGGTTTATTCTTACAATCATGAACATTTTATAATGCATTCTAATTAGATAAACTGATACTTTTAGTAATTCATGATGAAACTCAGGTCTGGTCTACACACACAGAAATTACACCGATTTAACTAAATCGGTTTCTAAATCAATTTAGTTAAATTGGAGCAGCTCCCAAGCGAGGACACATAAATTGGTTTAAAAATGGCTAATATCATGTTAGCTTAATTCAGTTTTAAGAATGTCCACACAAGGGGGTTGCAATGATTTTATTAAATTGATTTAGAAACCAATTTATTTCAGCCAGTACTATTTGTGTGTAGGCCAGGCTACAGAGAGAAGTGCAAACTGCAAAATATAGTATTAATTGTCTGTATTCCTGTTCCCAGGAACTGAAGAAGGGATTAGTTAGAATAAAGTTTTAACTTAATTCATTAATGAATAGCACATGTGCTAGAATAAAGCTAACAATATGTTCTTTACATGATACATTTCCTCAAGGTAGTTTATATGCTGTTAGTCATTAAAAGTCACACGTTGCTACATTAAAGCCATAGTGTGAAAAGGTTAAAATGTAAATATCTTGGGGCTATTGTGATTATTGCTGATTTTTACTCATGATGCAACACAGATGAAAAAATAAATTTTCACTTTCCATTTGTAACCTTCTTTTTCCTTAATTTTAGATTTTGGATAAACTAATGTGTGAAGAATTTAATTCTTACTTATTTCAACAGATATGCTAAGAAATTAGTCTTTTTTAAAAATATAAACTCTACAGATTAGTTAATGCTGTGATGATAAAAGATTGAGATGATTCCTCTTCCATCCTAATTGCCTACAACAAGCTAAAGGCATCTGAGTAGTGGTTAAAGCTATATGTAAACTGAAAAATATTCAAATGCTTCCAGTGCCAATTCCAAGGAAAATGCAGAACATAAGTTTCGTGACGTGAGGGCAGTCCCCTTAGTAACAGTGACCTCAGTTTGAAGAAAGGTCAAACAGTGTTTGATCTGGAGGATATCAGAAAATAGCCAGATTAGAAATCCCTTCTATTCTCTTTTGGTAGAAGGGATGTAATAATGATGTTATCTAAGAGAAAGAAGACATTTCTGTGAAACACTGCCTCATGTTCCACAGGCCTTAAAATCATTTCACGAGGCAACTGGAAGTGAGTGCAGAAAAACTAATTTTGTACCTCTTCCTCCATAATATGCAGGAAGCCACTGAACAGTGATGATCACAGGCCATTGAAGTGTAAATGTCACTTGAATAGCCTGGACAGATGGGTCTTTTGATGGAGAGATTAGACTATGGCTATATGTCCTGGGGAGAGAGGCAGACAGGACTTCTGTGCATGTGTGGTAGCACATGCAATACCTTATGCATTTTAGTTCTATAGATATAAGTAGGTCTTGTTCCTTCCTCGGGATGTTCGCATCTCTTGCAGGTATTTTTTTGATCACAGCATTTAGAAAATAGAAGGATTTCTTGACAAGCTGTAAGAGGGTCTTAGAGATGAATAGCTCTTCACATCAATCATGACATTCCCCCTCTCCTTTCCACCAGTCTCTCCCCAGCCCCCTCATGCACATTGCATCTTTCACAAGATTCCTTCCAGGTCAAGACAGGTCCCCCTCTATCCTTCACACCTCCTAGCACTAATCCTAGTAGTTGCAGACTTTGTGGCTGCCATGTGTCTCAAATGCTTACAGTACTTGAACAAAAAATTGCATTTGGCCTGTGGAATTCAGCAGCAGATGACACACATGCTCTGTGTGTTGTCGAACCAAGGAGGCTCACATTTAATTTCTGTCATTACATTCTCATGTGGTGGCTGAGACTGTTTCCAGATAGGCAGAGTATTTCGGTGACATTTATTTAACAATTAAATATCACTGCTATTTTTACAACTATTGTTTTCTCACTTGACTGAGGACAAGAATTAATTCCCAGCTCTTGAGGGGCCAGGCAGGGAGGACACACAGGGTCAGTCCCTACCAGCACACAAAAGTGAGCCAGGGAATTACAACACAGATATAGTATCACCAAGAACAAAGAAGAAACAAAAAGATGTAAAAGACAGAGGCAGAACTTCTAAGAGAGGCTCAGAGGAAGTCTCAATTCTGTATGAACACTTTGTCCCAAGATGGGTAGCTGGATGCATTCAAAAGACTCCTACACAAAAAATGCAGTGTCCTTATTCGAAAAAGATACTGTAGTTGGTTTATTCTGCTTCATTCTTGTTCCCTAGCAAACCAGCCTGCAATCCACACCTGAAACACCGAAGCCACAGAAACTTCTAGATTATTGCCATGATGATTTTAACATATTTGGGAATTACGCTAAATTTCCTTTTTTTTTTCACAGCATTGAGTACACAGAATATGTAATTTGCTTCAAATCATAAATATCCTTTCTCCAAATTTCAGCCTTAATCTGAGGCTTTCCAAACAATGGATTAAAGAGAGATACTGTCCCTTGCAAAATGAACACTTTCCTTGAAGCAATAAATTAGAACTTCTTTAAACCAGCTCGGCTTTGAGCTTCCAAGGTAGTCTGGCACAGCCACTGGCTCTCTTGGCTGTGATTGCAAATCTCCTGATAGCTACTGAATGAGTGGAAAAATGTCAACTTGGATTAAAAAAAAAAAAAAAGAAAACAATAACAAATAGATCCTAACTATACAACTGACTGAAACACAGGTGACAGCATTAAAAATAGATGAAAGAAATACTGTTTTCGTATTATAAGGTGCTGACTGCTACACAGCTTAACTGTAAGCATAAGATGTGATTAGCTGCAAACAGGTAGGACTGCTCTTGCTGTGTTCAATTATAAGAAAGAGCTGATGGAGACACAAAGAAGTTTGGTATGACTGCACATGCAATGCACATTCAACTTGCATAGAGGCAAAAGCCTTCCCTATTTGAGCCATAAATCACTCCCCTGACACCCCACTTAGACACAGGGTGTAGAAACATTCTACAGACAGTCCTTGAATACCTTTAAGATGTTTCACAATTAAAGTTCAGCAAGAGTTTCAGTCTGTAGTAACCTCTTCTGAATCAGATGGAAAGCTGTCCTGGTTTAAGCCAGGATTAAACCAATGTTCCTTTTACTGATTTTTTTTGGCCTTTAGAAAGTCTTTTAACTAGCAGCAAGTTTTCCAGCTAGTGGACTGGTAACGCTGGAATGTTTATTTTGCTGCCGGGACTTCAAGGTCACTTTGCTCTACTTGTTGAAACTGCAGCCTCAGATGAGACTGGAGCAGAAGAGTCGTATCTGCAACCCCCACATAGAGAGGAGTGGACTAGACAGACAGCAAAATTGACCAAAGTATTCCACTCCATATATCTACGTAAGCTCAGTGTAAGGTCAGGGATCACAGAAGTGAACTTCCTTCCTGCTTCTTCTTCCCTATTCTTTGATCCATGGCTGGTGTCCAGGGAGGACTCTGTCTGTCCATCACCGTTGATCCCCAGGCCTGTGCATCCCTGACCCTCACAACTCTCCCCTCAGCTCCTGTCTGCTGTACTGTTATCTCTGGCAGCGCTCCGGGACATTTCGGAACTGCTCACAGCTCAGGAGAGTGCCAGGGGAGCTGCTGGGGGTGGGGGGAGGCAATAGGGATTTTTCACATTCCTGCACATACTTGCATATAATTGTACAACTTTTCTTTTGTCATTAGTATTTAATTAAAGATGTCTAGTTTAGTTTTCAATCTGGGAAGTCTCTCTCCCTTATTCTCTCTCTCCTTTCCCTAGCTGGGGGGGATGGGATCGAGAGCATTATTGTCACTGGTTTAATTGCTGATCCTGAGTCAAACCATGACAAAAGCCGTGTTCCAAATGAATTTTTTAAGAAACCAATTAAAACTCCCTGCTGGAGAAGGGATAACATTTTAAACCATTAAATACAATTGTCTTTTAAGTAGTTCCATACAACATACATGAAATTCAGAGTTTCATTTGCACAAGGACAAGGATAATGCAGGCATTTAAAGGACTTTTTGTTTGTTTGTTTGTTTGATTATGACAGAAGTGCAGTTCCTGAACGAGTAGTGCTTGTGGATTTGTTGTTTAAAGTTGCATCTGTCTTTGGAAATTGGGAGCAGAAGTCCATCTGCCAGAATGTGTTTGGTAAATCTCTTTGCAGGCTGCCATTTTGTGACCCCTCCCTAAAACCATTTGTTTAACCTGCCAGCTGTTCCTTTCTCTGACTCTTCCTCCAATTACCCTTTAAGAGAGGGTGGAAAGGGGGGAAAAAAATCCCATACACACTTCTTCATACACATAGCATGCACAGCCACAAGGAAGCTGAAGGGCACAAGAAGGCATGCCCTTGACAATGCAGACTGGCATTTTCTGGTGAAGAAATGGCCAGGCAGCAAATCCCACCTGCCACTGGGACGTCTGCAGCAGCAGCAAGGCAATCTGCAGTCTGGCTTTTTTCCTTTGTGCTTCTCCTTCCCCTTTCCTCCATTCCTTCTACAGCTGCCCAGCTTGGGTGGAAGAAGGATAAAATGCATGAAGACACAAATCTCAATGAACAACCTTCCCAGAATGAACTGGTGCAAAATTGCACTCTTAATTACATTAATATTAAAGACTTCCTGGAAGATACTATAACAATTCTTTCTGAATACTTCAATAGATTAGCATGGCTTTCCTTTTCCTACTTTAGAGTTCTGTTTATTAACTCTTAAAATGTTTTAACGTTTCTTCTAAGAGGAATTTCTTGTAGTGCAGGAAAAATGTTTCGTTGGGTTTCTCATGAGTAATTCTCAATGGAAATTCTCATTGTTAGAAATCTGACCTTACATTTAAAGAGCTGCAAGGAAAAAAAGCATAATTAATTAGTCACACTCATTTTCCTCCAGCATATTTTAAAAATTAGCAATCGGAGAATGAAGGAGGTGGGGGCTGATCCTCCAGCCCTTTCACATGATAGTTGTTGTACTGATGCCTCCAGGAATGCACATAGGGATAACAGGATCAGGCCAGCAGGCATAACTAGGCATCAGTAAGGCCTGCAGATAGGCACAGATCAGGCCTCTGTAGTATCTGGAGCACTCTCATTCCCCATTAAAGTCAATGGGAACAAAAGAGGCTCTATGGGCACTTCAGTGGGTGTCTGATTTAAAATCATCAGCATTTTATGGCATGTGGACCTTCCTTAGAAACTGGCAGCCCTCCTAAGAGTGCAAGGAGCTGATTCTCCACTCCCATGCACACCAGTTCTATGCCTGCCCAGTTCTGTTGATATTGTGTGTCATATCAGCAGCTTACTCCAGTGTAACTGAACTGAGAAGCAGTACCGATATCTAATCCACAAGGAACAGTACTTCAAATATCTCTTTTTTTGCATTTCTACCCTGCAGCACCATTTATCATGAGAACTACTCAGTATGCAGGATATTAAGAGTTTTATGCTCCTGACACTGCACCATTCCAGTAACTACCTCTCTCAAAACAGAGAAAACCAGCATTTCATAGTAGGAACCATGTTTGAGATTTTGATCTGAGCCTCAAGATTCAGTTGCATTGTCTGCTCACTCCTGTATCTCACATATGGAAATGCCTTCTATGCTTCAAAAATCATCAGTTTAGACATCTCCGACTATCATTTCATTCTCACTTGCAGAGATAGAATAGCAACTTTATGGCAACCTAACTCATGTAATATGAGAATAACAATCCAAATTTAGGCCAAATCTTAATTAAAGATCTGGTGGGCAGAGCTAACTGGAAATCTGAGTTACGTGCTACCACTGTTTTGAAACCTAAGGTACACTCCTCTCTGCTTCACTTTCCCACATGTAAAATGGGATGATGCCACCCTCTTTCCCCAACCTTTTGTTCACTTTGTCTACATGTCAAAGTCAGGTATTTTTTCAGTCTGGGCATGGTCTAGCAACTCCAGCTTTAGCAGACTTTATCACTTTATCACGCTTTATCAGCCTCATCTCTCCTCATCCAGGACTACCATCCTCAGCAGAATTTTTGAATACAAGGTACATAGGTGTTCCTCCTGATTGTTTCAATGCAAAGTCCAGGCTTTGATCAAACCCAATTTTCATCATTAGTTGAAGCAAAACTTTTATACTTTATGCGCAGGTGGCTGAGGTGAGTGTACACAACACTAAACATTTCACAGAAGGCACCACTTCCATCTCTTGCTTGGAGAGAGACCACTCCAAAGCAGTAATATCACAACAACCTGTCCTACTACCAACGGCCTTTCTATAGCTTGTGGATTTGAGATCTCATGTGGACCACCTTTTGAGGCTCTTCTAGTGAAACAGATATTATTTCTAAATCAGGCATCCAACACAACAGATATTCTTACTATACTGGAAAGTGTTTTCAAAAAAGTTTTCAACATTTCTATTTCTTTTGGACTAGCTTATAAAATTAAAACATTTCAGCAAAAAACGAAATTATTTTTAAAAAAGCAATAAAATCCAACACATTAAAGGTTTGCAATATTCAACCATGTCAAACAAAATAATCCATGTGAGGATATTAAAGATTAAACTAACTATTTCAGAACCTCTGATTCCAACTATCTGCTATCAAGAAAAGAAGAATGACAACAGCAACAATCAAATACTGTAATTATCTACTTTTCCTTTCTCTCTCTGGTGAGCATGTTTTATGTTTTCTTTCTTGACACTAGTAGCTTTACTCACTATTTTGAATCAAGACATGCTTGTTGTCCGAGATTCACATCTGGCCCATTATCAAAATGCAAAGATTTGTTACCGACTTTAAAAAAAAAATCTATTCACTTTGAGAAACAGGAAGACAAGTCTTCAAACGATGTTAATCAGCATAATTCCACATGCTCAAAAGGAATTACAAAATTTACACCAGCTCAGGATGTGGTTCACTGTTTTAAATTATGATCTTGGTTTATTTGATGTCTTATTACAGAGCTCTGAGACTCCAAAGCCACTCTGTCCTTACTTTTATCTATTTACAGATAAGCATGTTTCCTTAAAACAGCTTCAACTGCCACAGTTAAAATCTTAACACCTGCTTAGGTCTAAAGTTATTACTTCCTGCCAGGAATGTCTGAAAGGAGTTGGAATATTAATCTCTTTAAATAGGCCTCCTGGGAATATATCAGTGTTTTTTCTTGATAGGATGCTTTCTGTGGAATTTGATAATCCCTGGCATTTTCAGCATTTCACAAAAAGCATTATTCTTAAGGAGTGTCTTCTTATATGCTAGCTTTAAAATGTTTGGAAAGGACTGAGAGGCAGTTCTACCTTTATCCTGAAGATAACTTGTTTTCATTCTCTAACAGCAATAAAGGCAGGATTTCTAAAGTGCTGTTTAAAGGAAGGCTGTCAATATGAAGCTTCTGTTCGTTGGCTGTGTATACTCAGCTTTTTAAAAAAAAAAAAAAATGGCTATTGTTTCTAACTTCTCAGAGATTGTTTTGTGTATTGTCCTAGTCTGAGCCAGGGTGCTAATTTATTTTTTTTTCTTTCAGTGAACTTCTTTTAGCAGCGCCAGTGGACTGATAATAACCAAGGTCACTTCTGAGTGTCTGCAGCCTCCCCCCCTACGGGGAGCAGATTAGACCAAAGGCAGGATCAGCAAATCTGAATATTCCCTTCTCATAATATTTTCTCTATTTGGCTTTCAGTATAGGTTAAGACATCATGGAAGTAAAGCCTCTCTTTTTCCTTTTCCACTCACTTTTCTGCTTACTGTCGCTTCTATCACCCTCTCTTTGGCTCTGTCTTTTTTTTCCATTTTTCTTGACAGCCGACACCCGAGGGCCCCGTCCGTGCGCCCGGACACTCCCCCCTTCAGCTGGGAGGCACCAGGGAGAAGAGCTGCTGTGAGAGTCGCTGGGGGAGGAGGGAGGGGATCGGGTGTTGCACATCCCTTTGCAAATATATATATTCCCTTATCACTAATAATTAAGATCAATCTGTTTCACTTTTCAACCCAGAAAGCCTCTCTTTCTCATTTTTCTCCCTCTTTCCCTACCTTAGGGGGGGGGGGGGAATCAAGAGTGTTATTGTTATTGGTTTGACTGCCAACTCGGTGCCAAACCGTGACAGTATTCAGTCCTACACTGTCTCTTCTTGATTTGTACCATACCAGAGCTCCACTCAAACATGCAGCTGTCCATCCTACTTCTGGAAACATAAAAACTCTTCTCTCCTGCAAAATCATAGAATCATAGAATCATAGAATCCTAGGGGTTGGAAGGGACCTCGAAAGATCATCTAGTCCAACCCCCCCTGCCAGAGCAGGGTCACCTAGAGCACATCACACAGGAACTTGTCCAGGCAGGTTTTGAATGTCTCCAGTGAAGGAGACTCCACAACCTCTCTGGGCAGCCTGTTCCAGTGCTCTGGCACTCTCACAGTAAAGAAGTTTTTTCTGATATTCACCTTGAACCTCCTATGCTCCAATTTGCACCCATTACCCCTTGTCCTATCACTGGTCACCACTGAGAAAAGCTTAATTCCATCTTCCTGACACTCACCCCTTACATATTTGTAAACATTGATGAGGTCACCCCTCAGTCTCCTCTTCTCCAAGCTAAAGAGACCCAGCTCCCTCAGCCTTTCCTCATAAGGGAGATGTTCCACTCCCTTAATCATCTTTGCAGCTCTGCGCTGGACTCTTTCAAGCAGTTCCCTGTCCTTCTTGAACTGAGGGGCCCAGAACTGGACACAATACTCCAGATGCAGCCTCACCAATGCAGAATAGAGGGGGAGGAGAACCTCTCTTGACCGACTAACCACACCCTTTCTAATGCACCCCAGGATGCCATTGGCCTTCCTAGCCACAAGGGCACATTGCTGGCTCATGGTCATCCTCCTGTCTACCAGGACCCCCAGGTCCCTTTCACCTACACTGCTCTCCAGCAGGTCAGCCCCCAACCTGTACTGGTACATGGTGTTTCTCTTCCCCAAATGCAAAACTCTACACTTGCCCTTGTTGAACTTCATCAGGTTTCTCTCCGCCCAACTCTCCAGCCTGTCTAAGGCTCTCTGAATGGCAGCACAGCCTTCTGTGTTCATAGTTCTAAGAATTTGCAAGTCAGAAAAGGGTCTGCAGTTCAAAGATTTCAAGGTCAGCAGGGATTGTATCATCTTACCGTCTACCATCTGAGCAGGCATGAAGTCCCACTGAGGAATTCCTTTATCTGCTCAGTAACTTCTGTTTGGTTCTAGCTCTGATTATCAAACAATTGCTCCAGATTTATGATCCACTAATTGTACCAACAGTCTGCAGCTGCTCTGGAAACCATGCTCTTGAAATGTGTTTTCAGCTTGAAAACAACTAGAAGTCTGGAAACAGCAGTATCTGCTGAAGACCTAAAATGTTCAGGGCTCATCATGGGAGGTGGTTCAACAAGGTATGGAGAACACTGAGAAGCAGCAGGATTTTTAGAAAGACATTCAGTTGTCTTGAGAAAGACAATGTTCAGAGAGGTAAATGCCTTAGTTTGCAATCATAGCTGAAAGAGAAAGAAGCCTTTGCTCACTGAAAAGCACAACCTGGAGTTTTGCCTCAGTTAGCCATTGGTGCATTCTCTGTAGAGGTTCTCATATACTGCCAGACATTCTTCTGTTTCTCAGCTGTGGTCATTTAAAACTAGCTGCACTCAAATATTGAATTGTTTGTTATCACTTTCAGCAATCCATATATTTCAGGCTAATGACAAAACTCACCATTCCCACTTCATGCAAATTAAGACAGTAAAAGTATTTCATTGTTTTCTAATTGTATGATAAGTTCACATTTTTAATGCTTTTTTTTCATATTCACTTTCATTTCCTTTTAGCCAATCTAATTTATTAATTAATCAGCTGTCTTGAAATATAATCCAGCCACAGAGTATTTCATTTAATGCAATTAAAAACCCTGAATGTTTTCTGGAGGGAATGTTTCTCAAATGGAGTAGGTCTTCCCTCTGGGAATTGCTGAACAATATAGGGCAGTGTAATCCAGCAAAGACTTGTCTCACTGATGAGTAATTTTGTTTGTTGATACCTTTCCCATACAGAAGCTTTTTTCTGGGCAAGACAAAGGGCAAAATTTTGAAATCTTCACTTAGTTATTGAGTAAATCTTTCACTGAACTTGCTCCCCACAGTCTTTGGTATTGTTACTTCCTTCTCAATTCACACTCAAACAAATTCTCAAGGCATTCAAACAGATTTCAGCTAAGTAAGGAAACAGTGAAATTCACCCAATGCAGGAGGACAGACCCAATATAATCTACTATGTCAGTCTACTTTCAGCCCTCAAATCATATCTTAAATTGGAACTAAGTGGTGGCTTTGAGTCCTGTATTAAAGATATATGAAACAAATATTAAGTTGCCTTAACTGAGGGACCATGACAAAATGAAACTTTAAAAAATTATGTGTGTTTATCCAGGCAAAACTACTGTTGAAAGATTCATCAGTACAACAAAACATTGTGATATCAAAATTACTTACAATGCTGAGATTATGCCACAAGCAAAGGGTTACAGCCTCAGTTGTATAATAATAAACATCAGGATTAAATTATGAAGGGAAAGAAAAAAAGGAAATATATACTAATCATATACTATATCATAGAATCATAGAAAGGTTCAAAGGTTGGAAGGGATCTTAAAGATCACAAGGGCATGTAACAATAGGACAAGGGGTAATGTTTTTAAGCTAGAAAAGGGTAGATTTAGGTTGGACATTTAGAAAAACTTCTTTAATATGAGCGTGGTGGAGCACTGGAATGGGTTGCCTAGACAAGTGGTAGAGGTCCTGTCCCTGGAGACATTCAAGGTCAGGCTTGATGGGGCTCTGAGCAATCTGGTCTAGTTGGAGATGTCCCTGGTTATTGTAGGGGCTTTGGACTAGATGACCTTAATAGGTACTTCCAACCCAATACATTCTGTGATTTTGTGATTCTATGATTCTATGATCATCAGGTTCCAACCTCCCTGCTATAAGCCTCACACTGGACCAGGCTGCACAAAGCCCCATTCAACCTGGTCTTGAACACCTCCAGGGAGGAGACATCCATAACCTCCCTGAGCAACCTGTTCCAGTGCCTTACTGCCCTCATGGTGAAGAATTTCTTCCTTATATCTAATCTGAATCTACCCTCTTTCAGTTTAAAACCATTACCCCTTGTCCCATCACTACCCTCTCTGGTGAAAAGTTTCTCCCCAGCTTTCATGTACACTCCCTTTAGGTATTGGAAGGCCACTATAAGGTCTCCCCAAAGCCTTCTCTTCATTTGTTCTGTTATTTGCCTACCATGAGTCACCAGGTAGTAAACGAACCTCAGATTCAATTGTCTCTAGAACACAACTTTTTAGCTAACCTATAGCGACTAGCATACACATAAACTGCAGCAAGCAGAAGGCCCAACCTTGCTTTTACTAAAGTGGGGGAATTTTTTTAACCAAGATCAAGAATGGATCAATAAAAATATACCTTAAGTACCCACTTGCAGAAATCTGCAGCTGTTTAAATTGCTGCTCCAAATCAGGGCCTGCACAGTCTTTACTTACACCGGAAACAAATAGTTGGCAGGTTCACACTTTTTTTCTTGTCAGCCAGTAGCTTCATTGCTTTTAATCTCAGGCATTATTAAGTGACAGAATGGCTGCTTTCAAATTGCATTAAATTGTTTAATAAATATTACCTACTGCAGGAAAGAAACGCACATTCTAGATTATCACAGGTATCATTAGCATATTAGTTTACAGCCACACAGTTTTCAAGTTCCCATTTTCTTTGTATTACCTTGATTATCATCTTAAAAAGAAATCTAAACTGTGCCATTGTGGTCAAACTCAAAAAACATCCAACACACAGGATTCACTTAGAACTGCTGAATACCAGGGAGCGAAAGAAAGAAAAAGTCTGATCCACCTTGCCCTGGACACATGAAGTAATTACTTATCTGTTACACTTGAAAGCTTTCTGTCTTTCTATTTTATTCCTGCAGTCATCACTAAGTTCCATTTACATTTTAGCTGTCATCCCTAATACCTACCTTTGCAAACATAATTCATTTAATTAGCAAATTACCTCATGGCTTTTTTACCTTTTTTCCTCTCAAGGCTTATTAAACATTTGCCAGGAGCATCTTCACAGAAAGCACACCACATGGATGATAGTTATTTGCAGATCTCAGATCCACATTCCTTATTTCATAACCCACCTGGGCAAGGAAAGCCAGGCAAAGCGAATGTCTCACAGAAGCACAAACTTCATTTAGCACCTTTGCCAACAGACTAAGATGGGGTTCACACACTGGACTTTTCTGTGAGCTCAATGGAACATGCAAAACTTTACAGCATGGTACCTCCATGGTGAACATATTAGTTTAATTGGCACAAGGAGATAATATTAAGTAGTTCACAGTTTAAACCATTTGCGTGCTTTTAAATCCTCCACCACCTAAAACACAAATTTAAATCCAGAGGATGCAGAAGGCTGTCCCAGAAGATACTGGGCCTGAATTTGAGCTCCTTAATATTGTCTAAACCAGGCACAATACTGCTGAAGTCATAGCCTGGGATGGATGGTTACAGGAAGGACTGTCCCTAGAACAGGAGGCCACAGTATTAAAAAGGGTTTCACATAGCCACACCAAAGACCAGATTCACTGCTGCTGGGGACAGCAAACTTGGAAGCTCAGGCCCTGGCATAGCCTCTGGACCAATATGCCTGCACGTTACCAGACCCACCTGGACAAGGCCATGTGTGAAACAGCTTCAGGTCATCTGCAAAGCAGGACTCCCTACATAGGACATAGACCACCCAAGCACAAGGTTAAGGCACCTGTTTTGGTTGCAACAGCCACCTTGTGCTTGTTCCAGCAGGTCCAGCCACACATGGAAGTATTTGTGCAGGTGGCTAGCTAGCTGTCTGCCATCAATAAACTGCACAAACATGATCTGAAACAGGCCTGCCACGCTGCAGCAAGGATGAAGGAAACCCAGGGCCTCTTGCAAAGCCCTGGATGGCAGATGGGAGCAGCCCCCATCATAATGCAAAACCTGACACAGGATTTGTTCCCAATCTCCCATTCCACAATTGATCCTTCCATCAAAACAGTAAAGCAGAAAACTTTAATGAACAGCTCATTTTTCTGCATCTAGGAATAAGAGATGGTAAGTCTAGGCTTGCTGCTACTCCTCTTCAAATAACAAACCAGAATTAGGTCTGGCTTCAGCCGCCAAGTTTAATACAATGCCTATTCCAAGGAACATCAGTGTCACTGTCCTCTCAAGAGCCAGCTGCCTTTTGTTTTTACTGTCATTTCTCATAGATTGTGAGCACATTGCAAAAAAACCCAAACCAAAAACACAAAAGCCAAACCAACAAAAAACCCCACAAAACTACAGACCTAATGGCTTAGCCTTAAAAGCCCCTAGATGGTATATGGCAACACAGACTGCCACTGCAATTATATTTGAAGTCAGATCATAGGTTGTTTAGCAAAGGGATCTCATAGAGTGTATTAAATTCATCCCAATCTTTTCTGTGCAGCTGAAGACTAGGGTATTACAGATGCATGGAAAAAGAGGTCAGGAGTTGACCACCTAGAGTTGAAGACCTTACTTGCAGGAGAAAACAATTAAATAAGCAATAATGTAGCAAAGTTGAAAACCCAGAAGGCATTAAAGGCAAACAGAACCATTTTAATAGGTTTTTCTATGCTTGCCTGTACATTACAGCTGCTTTTTAAATGTAATCACCTTAGAGCAGACTTCATCATACAGAGTAATGGTGGCATTCACCAGCTACTAGTTTGAACGCACTGCTGAGAGACCCTCTATTTCATGAACAAATGTAAATTCAAGGGAGAAAACTGTTGGCATTGTGCAAACTAGAATCTTTGAGTGGATATTTCTGGAACATGGAATGGACAATTGAGAAGGATGAGAAGATTTTTGAAAGTAAGCTCAGTTGAAAAGAAAGCTTTAAACTCTATCTGATCTCTGGGTTTTAAGCATGGAATAAGATCAACTTCCCATTCTTCTTAAAGAAATCTCTTTGATGTCCCTTTGAAA
Source organism: Hemiprocne comata (assembly GCA_020745705.1). NCBI lineage: Eukaryota > Metazoa > Chordata > Aves > Apodiformes > Apodidae > Hemiprocne > Hemiprocne comata. The sequence continues at coordinate 77,274,631 of CM036586.1, forward strand.
CCCACCAATTCTGGGAAGAGCAAACGCCACTAGTGGTGGTGGGCTACATTACTTGTTTGGATGCTAAATAGTGCCCAGCACCTGAAACACCTCTGATTTTAATGGGAGATGAGAGCACTCAGCACTCCACAGGAACCAGGCTTTTTTCTTTTTAAACAAGAGAGAAGTCCCTGAGACACAACAAGGCTTTCTGCAAAGAAGGTGTGGATTTTAATCCAGTTGGCAATACAGTAAATTAAAAGGAGAAAGAGGAGAAAACACTGTAGGTGTGTCTAAGTTGCATAACACTATCCCAGACAAAACACAGCAGCCCAAATTACTTTCTAAGATAAGCTTGCAGAAGGCAATAAGGTTAACGAGAGCTGTATCTGGCCCCTGGGCACTGCTGTCCTCTGTGGCGGAGCACAGGCTCTTGAAAAAGCACTGGTTGCCTCTGCTGGCTCATACAAACAATTTTCCTGGAAACAGAGTCAAGTTGGATCTTTGTAGACAGAGTACTGCGGTTACCAAATTCTGCCATGTTATAAGAGGGAAGTGCTGCAACAACAGCTGTTCCTAACAGCTTTGTTACAAATTTATGAAGTGGAAGTCCTGACACAGAACCCAAGATGAAGTCAACTCCCTTACTCTGTCAAGTGCATATTTTTCTCATTATTCAACACTTAACAGGGATGACAGCCAAGATTAAATAGTCACTCATCTTCTGCGCCATTATAGCTCCTGCATGATTGCTTCAAATTAAATCTAACAGTCAATGAAATAGTCAATATTTAATTTACTCATTGCAGGTGGCGATTTAGCTCCAGTTACGATATCATTTAATGACAGAAATATTGGTATTTATCACTTTTTATGAGTCTTCAGAAGATACGGGGTTCCTTCATTACGCAAAATGGCCATGCAGCTTCAAGTCATGTGTCACTCCTAGAGAGTGCAGATTTTGAACACTAAGGGCACATTCCTTTCCCCTGCTTGTCCGGGTGCTCACTACCAGTGCAGAGGCATAAGGGTGCTGTGTGAGTCTCTGGAGTCCTAGTAAGCTAATCTTGACAGCACCTACACTTCTGCTCTTCTAAGAGCACCCGCTGACTACCTAGTGATGCAGAACATTTGGATTTAGAAGAACCTGATATACCAGTGACAGTCCAGGGCAATCAGGGTTAATTCCTACTCTTTTGACCTCGCTGGCTTACTTACATAAAAGCCATTACGCAAGTAGGGGGAGTCCAACCAGAAACATTTTGGTGACATTCATTACTGACCTTTTGACCACTTAAGAGTTCATCAACTGAAAACAGATCATTTTTGCCCTGTTTCTAGAGGAGAAAACAAGCAGTAATGTTATTGCTCCCTTTTAAAGAACATGCTATATTTTTTGGTTTTTTTAGCATTGTTTTGGGTAAACTTCAGCTCCTTGATGAGATGATGGACTTTATGCCGAAACCCCTTTCTCCTGAAAAATTGAGCTTCTTCACATACCATCAGTTACTGCAATTTAGGAAACATCAAATCTGCCATGAACAGTTTGCTCTTGCTTAAAGGTCAGAAATTAGAAAAAAAAGGCACAACTAGACCTTTCTCTCATCCTCTTTCTTGCTGAGAAGGGACTGAGGGCTGAGTCTGCATGAATCCCCACATACCTCAAAGGAGTATTTGCTTGTATAAAGACCCGCATTCAAGTGACTCCCTGGGGAGTGAGTGAGGAGGTATTTTCAGGATAAGGGGAGGCTAGCAAGCACCAGCTGAAAGCTGGTACAGGGCATCAGCAGACAAGCACAAAGGCTTCAGCCCTCTCCCCCCCAGAAAAGCAACAGAAGCTCATCTGTGCTTTGGGACCACAGCAGCTTTGTAGAGGGATGCTTGAGGATGGCCTCTGCCACCCCCTAGTCCCCTGCGACTCTGCCTGCAGAAAAATGCAGCTGAGTTTTTTCCAACATTGCCTTGAACAGGGTCCCTTCTGCACTATGAATACTGGCAGCACATGATTTCTCCTTGCACGTAGGCTCAGCTGCAGGAACTCACACAGGAGGGGTCCTGCTTACCCCCTCGCTCCTTGCTCCTCACTGGCTCGAAGTAAGAAATCCTGTGCTCACTGCAGCCACTGTCAGGCAAGGCTTTCCCCATAAAAAGGTGTTCCCTCTATCCACCTGCAAAGCTAGAAACAGCTCAGCCCAAAGACAACATTACAACCTGTGCAATTACATAGTTGACAAAGAAAGTTTCAGGAAATGTGCTTTTGTTTCCTCTAAGTGATTTAGGTAAAAATCTGCTTTGGGACTAATTTGGGTAACAATCTGCTTTGCTGATCATGTGTTTGCATATACTTGTTTGGAATCCATGTGTTGTGCATGTCATTACAGAGCACACAGTTATACTTGGCTTTCTGTTAATGTGTAAAAATCTTGTTGAAAAACAGGCTCACTTCACAAAAATGTCTCTGAAATTTTGTCCCTATTTTCCATCACAAACACTTCAATCAGTTGGCATAAGCATCTGTATCAAACAAAAAACTTCTCTGGTTTTCATTTAGAAATTCCTCTCTTTAAATTTTTGAACCAGACCAAAGTATTTCTAATCTTTATAAACTGATATAATGGAATAATGAGCTTGATATTATGAAGATTTTTATGCTTCGCAAAGCCAGGAAATTCTAATAGTTTTATGGTGCATTGAATTTCCAGGTCTAAACACAGACTGATTATCACTGGGGGGGGGGGGGGGGGGGGGGCAGTGGTGCAGCAGAAGAAGGGAGAAAAAGATTTTTGTAGCCATATGCTCATTCTCATAAAGCTGCACAGTCAATTAATGAGTTGAATAATTTCATATTTGTAGCTATTTGAAAATAAAATCATGCCTATAGCCAAAGAGCCTTCTTCCTGTTTAGAAATCAATTTTTATTTATCTGAACTTTGAATGTAAGTCCCCACAAATTCTGCGTGCGTTGTTTGCATGTATATGTGTGTGTTAATGATCCCATGTGAAAACTACAATGCTAACAATGGAGAGCCAGATTGTGTCTCTGCCCCAAGCACTGTGGAGAACTCTGCCTCCTCAGCATCAGCATCGGAAGAGAATAAAATCTCTGCCTCCCCTTGGCTCCAAGGGATAGTAATTTACTCCTAATCTACGGCAGCAGTAAATTACAATGCACCAACCCCACACAGCAGCACTCACTGATACCCTTGGGTGACCAAGCAAAATCCTCTCCCACTCCATGATCTATCTGATCATGGCCATGTGAAGAGGCAAGAGGAGGTGAACCACACCTGCATGGCTGGATAGAAGCACTGCTCCAGGAATTTGTAGGTCAGGTGATGATTTAGCAAAGGTTTCCTCTACATTTACCACACATGCATTTGCAGTCTGACCTAGTGCTGGCCTACAGGTTGTTTGAGCGTTTACATTCCTTGTATCCAAGACCCAGTTCTGTTACCTCAAACTGCTCCAGGATGCCCCCATGCTTTCCAAATAGTCCTGCTGTCATGCAAGTGTCCCAGCAAGTCCATGAATGGTGATAGAAGTGTAGGAGGCAGAAAAATAGTTGGACAACAGAGTGCTTTAAGGATAGTGTAATATAATTCATCAGCCAGCTCTCCCAAGCTGCTAGCCACAAATAACAAGTCCTACTGTGAGAAAAAGCACAGGTCTCCAGGCAGAAGTGGTGTGGCCTTGGTTGGGAAAAGCATGAGGGCTGGCAAAGCAGCAGCAGCAATAACCTGCTCACCCACTGATCAGCTCTGTGTCTCATGCAGGTCAACCACACACAGGGTTACTTTGTCCACCCTCAATCCTCTGAACTTACTTTGCTCCCACCACCCTGCCAGCCACCACTCCACCCATATCAGGGTGGAGCTCGCGTCTCATTTGAAGAGCACAAGAGATCTAGAAATGACTCCTGGATGTCTGCAAGGGCTCCTCAGGCTGCAAATCTAAAGGCCAACCAACACCTCACTAAGGGTATAAGGCAGATTTTTCACAAGGGCTTCACATATTGGACACTGAGCTGCTTAGAAAATCTATCATCTTCCAGTGAGAGCTTTGGGTATTGAGCACTTTGAAAAATCTGGGTGTAAATGCACAGTCCACTCCTTTTGTTTCATTAATGGGCTGTGGGCTTTAATTTCTTCATCTCACTTTCTCCCCTCAAGTGTAATACTATAATGAAGTCTGCTGATAGGGGTTCATGTTTCTCAGCACAGCTAGATATGCTGCCTGTGGTGATTCACACTTAGAAATACATTCTGGGTTAGGCAATGGGCCCCTGGCGTTCAATGTAAGTATGGCTCCAAAATTATTTCAAGTCCAAGTACGCAAATTATTACTTGAATCTTAAATAAAGACATTTCTAAAGACCATTACAGAGATGTTAGAAAAAGACCACCTCTGGCTCAGGAAGTCCCCAAGCCACAAATTGTGGGAGGTTGAATGAAGTATCCCTGTTTGCCTGCCTTCCTTTGCACCTGCTGTGGGCTACTCCACTGTCAAGAAATGGGATAGTGGGATAAATGGACCTTTGATTTTACCTTGTAAGTCTCTCTTAAGTTCTTATGGATATTTTTGTTTTTAAGAAAGCAGCATCAGGAAGAAGTGAGGATGGAAAAACTTCAATACAAAGACTGTTTCAAGCTACCATCACCAGAAGAAAAAATAGCAACTTGGCAGACACATGACAAACTCTGACACTAGGTTCCCATTTGACTGGCACCAGAAAGGATGCCTAATCTTGACTTTCCAATATTTCCTAGCATTTCCAGGGCCAGAATGATTGCATTCATCCTCAAAGAGTACTCTGGAAATTGCATCTTAAAAGGAGTTTATTTCTCCAAACATCACAGGCAAAAATAGCAAGTCGGATCCAGTAAATTGCTGTGACTGTGACTGCAATTCAAAAATATAAAGCTTCAGCTTATGTCTTCTTGTTAACTTACTTCCACTTCAGGGAAGCCTGCAGAATAGACAACATGGATAATTCTAAGTTCTTTTAGGGATTTTAGAAACTTTTCTTCCCTCCAAAATAATTTGACCCCTATGCTGCCTTCAAAGGAATAATAACCTGGACTGCGAAGGTATGAGCTAGTATGAAGCTGGAAATCAAACTTTTAAAGGTATTTGGGTACTTGTGCTCTCTCTGATTTCAATGTGAGTTAAAAGCTATTGTATGCCTAAAAATCTGGGGCTACAAACTTGCAGTAATATATAAAAAGCAACACTAGCAGCTCCAAACATTCAAAACCTCATGACTGAGGTCCCTTCACACACACGTAAGAACAGAAATGAGCTTGAAAACTGTAATATGTGAGCAATATAATTCAGGTAGGCTCCAAATGAATTTTCAAGTTTCTCTCCACCATCTAAAGCTAAAAAATTTGCTTTTTTTGGAATGAAAGTTTAACATTTGCTGACAAAAGCTGAGCCTTAATCTGAAAAGTATTCACTGCTGTGTGATCTATGATAAAACCATGAGCACTGCCAGAAACATAAGCCTCAAAATATCCCAGTGTTTTAAATTAGGGCATCGGGCTAGGTTTGAAGCCTGGTTTAAATCACAAGCAGTAAAATACGCCTTTCATCTCACCATAATCCCTGTCTGTCAACATCCCAAAATCACAAAACATAGTGGGACAACTAAGAGTATCTCCCCAGTTGCAATATTGCAAGTTCTGGAATTGCAGTAACATGATCTCAGTGCTCACATCAGCGCTGCATGGAGGGATACTTGCTAGGCACGTAGCTGTGTCCAAAGTAAATCTGACACTTGAAATAGGTCACTTCAACAAGGAACAGACTTTGCATTAGAGCAAAAATACAAGATCAAATACACAAATGAGGTCTTGTTGACATCTGTAAATTATAGGAGGAAAAATCATGGGGGAAATGTCTGAAAATGTTTATATTGAAGCCAATGCTTTGGGTGTTCGCTGCAAGAATCTAAGCAGCATCACTGCCAAGTCACTAAAGCAGCCGACTGCGAGGTTATGATGCCGCTCTTTGTAACAGGGCAACTCCGCCACAGAACAAGACGGCAGGGGGAGACATAGGAAGAGCTACCCCATTGCTAACAAACTTGAGCCAAAACTTTTCCAAATGAATTTTAGGTGATCAGTGAACCATGGTGGAATTAGTTCTATTTCTAGTCCTGCCAAAAACTCAGATGAGAGATGCTCACTTTTGGAATTGACCTTGAGAACACAGAAAGAAGCAAAAGCTGCTTCATCTCTCACCCACCCCAATCTCTTGCACATGCCACTGTATCTCATCAGGCTTCTCAGTAATGCTGCATCTCATACCAACAGGACACAAGGTAATAACTGCACGGGAGAGTCTCAGAAAGTAAACTGGTAAAATCAGACAGAAAGAGTGACTAAACTCAGTGTGATTAACCAACACAATAAATTCTAATGACCAAGTAGCTTGGACCAATATTTACCAGCTCATGCTGTTGAGTTGATCAGAATACAGAACTCTCTGTGCATGGAAGAGATAGCCTGTTATCACACTGCAGCTTGTTTTTCACACCACATGCACCACTTACTACACAACTGAAGCACAGCTTAGCAATTTTATTCAGCTGGTCTGCCACAAAAACTCAATTTAAAAACTGCATTATTGTAACTTGTGGATATGGATCCCATTAACTAGCTCCTTGTCACTTCATATAAGCACCATTTCTTCACATTTAAGGTACGATTTTAGTAGAAGCTTTTATTTATTTATTTTCCCCCTCTCTCTTCTGTGTTATCTCAATCTGACTAAACTTTTTCTATCTGCTTCACTGTACTTTTGCCATCCCTCTGGCATTTTAAGACAGGAGGTACATTGTTAGAAGCCTGTTCATTCACTGCAGAGGCACATCCTTGCATAATATGAAGGAAAGTGAGGAGGAATCCCTTCAGGTACCATGGAAAGGGTTTAAAGACAATCTCCAAGATTCTCTATTACTCAACAACATAGCACGAAGACTAAATAGAAAACTCAAAAAACTGGCATTTTAAGGTTCTCAGTTCCACGCAGATAATTTCATACCATCAGAACATAATATGTGAATGTCCATTAGCACCAGGTAGCCTCTCGCAGTGAGTCACATGTTTATACCTTGCAGATCACCACGTCATCCTGTTAACTCTGCTCCCCTATCTCCTTTTCATCTCTCCTGTGTTTTTTTGTAGGATCTTAAGTTCAATTCCATGGTAACTCCATTGTCAAAGCTCTGCCAGCCCTTCCCTTCCAAACTCTCTTTTTTTCTCTTTTTAAATTTGGGACTTTGCTTTCAGCTGATTTTAAAACAGACTGCTCTGAGCTGAAAACATGGGAAGCATTATCAATCCTGTAATATTTTCAGCCACCAAATATTAACTTCTTTTGCACTTTGAAAAATGCAGTTCAGCCCAGTTCCAGCTCATACATACACTCAGCAAAGCAGAGTCTGGCTTTTTTAATAGTCTTTATATGCTGTGCCCTTTTCAATTTCCAGCTGGGACAGTGGCCTTAAGGCTGCTTGAACTTGCACCACAGCCTGGAAGCCAGGGAGAAGCAGAGTGTCCGTGACCTACATTTCTCCTCACAATTTCTTAGCTTGACAGAAAATCAGCCAGACTTGAGGCAGGATCTCAAAATCCTTTGGCTTCATTCTGTATTCTCTGAGAACCACAGTGCTGAGTGGGGAATAAAAAATATGCAAGGTGCTCTGATAAGGGCTGCCCTGGCAAGCAGGTTGCACAGGCTGGAGGGGTTGTGTGAAGGGCAAGACTTTGTGCCAAATGGTACTTAGTCCCTAACAGGATGCTGTCGGCAGTTTTACGGGATCTGTAACAAACTAAAAATAATGGAGTAACACAAGTATTTCTTTGTATTATGAGACTACATTTTTCAAAACCAATGCTGTTGGCTGAAAGCTGTGTGGGTATGGGGAATGCCTCATTCATCCTAATACACTGTCTAGGATAACAAGGCCAATAAGGAGTCAATTTTAAGTCAATAATATTAATTCTTCTTACTGTTTGCTTCCATTTTGCTCATCTTAAACTCTGACAGATCAGTTTCCAGTTATAGACAGGTTGTCACAATGCTGCTGGACACTGAAACGTGCCACTAAAGCCATGTGAAGAAATGTCAATCCTGGCAGTTAGTGACATTTCAGTTCCAGATTAGGGAGATTGAGATATGAGAAAAAGGCAAACAAAGCCTTAAGTCTCAATACTTGTTTACTTTGAAAGAATTTGAGTAGTATCTACCCACAATGTATCAGTCATGGCCATTTTTGATGGTTTATACAGCTCAAGAAGGAATTTTAAGATTGCTGATCTGACTTCTCTCCCCTAGCACTTGGTTTGCGTGGGTAAAATTACTGTTGTCAACAGAGCCATTCCTAATGTAAATAAAAGTGAAACCACAACCATGCCTTATGTTATGGTCCTAAGACACTGTGCTTAAGCAGTCAAGAGGTCATGTATGGTGTGTGGCAAACCACAGAGAAGACAAAGCCAATTCCTAATTGTTAAAGTTAATGAAATCATGCTAGTATGCATTTTTAATTGCTGATACTACTGACGATCTCCTGAAGGATCTGTGTTGAGCTTTCACCAATGACTTTGAGATCTTGAAAGTCCAGAAGTTACAAAGTTATTCACAATAATGCAGCTGGATTTTTATTTGCCACAGCATCACAGCCAGCACACCAACAGCTTTACCATATCTGTAACAGAGACACAGAATGATGCAGCCAAGGCCATACATGATTTCTTGCTGAAGACGATGGGAATGTCTTCACTAGGAATGGGATAATGCCCACAGTGAAAAAGCCACAAGGCTGCAAGGAAGAACCCAAGGGTCCTGGTTCTCACCCCTGTACTCTACACATTAGGCAGCACTTTCCAGATGCATTTGTGAATAGAGGATTTAAAGCCCCCAGGCTGCAGGTCAATAGGCACATACTGTGGTAAGAGTGGAAGGCAAAATCAGTTAACAGTAAAACATTACACAAGTGAAACTCACAGAAAGGTGATACCTTTCATAGTATTTCCTTAGCATTCAGCAGGTAACTTTTATATGGGATGAGGAAGAGAAAATAATATTCCGTGGAATAGAATTTGTAAAGTCTATCTAGATTATCTAGCCAAAGACGGTCTTAAATTGGTCAAATGGGCTTCTTTTTAAGTGAGCCTTCTCTCCCAGGATATCACATCTCACATTGCTTGCAAAATTCCTCACACAAAAAATCCTGCAGCAGTTGACCATGATAATGAAGTATCAAGGACTTCAGTAAAACTGCTCAATTATTACTGATCCATGTTGTCTTACCCCATGCAATTCCTTTATCAACTATCTCATGTTGAAAAAAAAAAAAATATTTTTCCTGAAATTTGTTTGCTTATTTAATTACCATCAGTATGTGGAATTAAGTATGTCTCACAAGGAAAAAAAAAGACATTGTAGTACTTTAAAAAATAAACTTTCATTATCCCATGAACTAAAAGACAATATTTGAGCATAAATATTGCTTTTTGCAAAGCAAGAACCGCTTTGATCTCTTTGCTGCAGTTAATTGATACATTTTGGCATGTCAGAGCACCAGGGGGAAAAAAAAAGACAAGCAGCCTGAAATTCTAACAAAGGCCTAAGAAAACCTTTTCTCCTTCTACATGCTGTACTTATTCTTTCCACACTGGTCCTGAAAACAAAAGCCCAATTTTCAAGGCAAAAGACACCTAGGGGGACTTCATAGGCAAAGTATTTATCTTTTTGAAGTCCTCTTTCACAACATTAAACCAATGGGCAATGTTAATTAAGCCGCACAAAACCCCTCCCAAATCTATTCCCCTCATTAAAGCACTACAATAACAAACCATTGCTATGTTCCGCCGATCATTAAGAATGTACACAAAAAAGGCTGAGTCTTGATACAAAGTTTGCTGAGACTTTTACATCTTTCCCATGTTAAAATTGCAGGGCTGGAGCCTCAGTTATCAGTGAAAGTCTCTGTTTGTAAGCTAATGATATGCAGGCTTGGGCTGTTAGAGGGACAATGCAGCAGCAATCACACTAAACAACTGTTACTAAGGCAGATATATTGCTTTGCCATTGAATCTATTTAGCAGTTCTACCGTAGCCTGTCTCTACATTAAAACAGTTCAGAAAGGGAAAGCTCTCTGTTCTAATCAGCTAAATGCAATGGGCAGTTAAGAAGATGCCAAAAAATGTTGCTCTTAAAAAAAAAAAAAAAAAAAAAAAAAAAAAAAAAGTTACAGATTCTTTTCACTTAGCTTTTAATTAAAGGAAGAATAGGTGAGTTCTTAGATGGGAATGAAGCAAGCCTGTGGGAACACGCTTGGGAGCCAGAGCACAGCACTTAGATGATGTCTTCCACACACCAAGCCTGAGGATGGACTGTGACCACTGGGGTGCTGCTGCACTGGCCTGATTTACTACGCCTTCTGCTTCAAGTGGTCGTCAAAGCAAGTTCAGGCACGGTTCATCATTATTATTTCATCAATTAAATGCACTATGCTCAGCTGGCAGCCACTGAAGTAGGCTGTCACAGATGCATCCAAATCCAGGTCAAAGGGGGTCTTTGTTCTTCCAAAAAAAAAAAAAAAAAAAAAAATTCCACTTGGAGTGAGATGTTCCGTACTAATCAAAACAGAAATGGTGGAAAACATAAAACCTTAAGATCTAGCAGAAGTTGACCAAGGGGAAAAAAATAGCATACTTTTGTCTTCTTGGGTTCAAAGAAACTTCCATTAGACAAAAATTCAATACTCTGCACCACTTCAACAGAATGCCCTTGCTGCAAAAGGCTTGGAAAAAATCCCAGGGATTTGAGGAATTCTTTTCTTCCCCAGAAATCTTATTGTTTTATTTTGAATGCAGTAGACAAATGAACAATACCGCCCAGTCAGTGGAATGCCCTCTAAACCTTGCCACAACCCAAAGCCTCTGCTACAGGCAGCTTTGCTCCCAGGGTGCTGATAGAGAAGCAGTTACCTCAGCAGGCTTAAACCACGCAGTTTTTCTTCTCCTCTGAAGTAGCCATCCACGAAATTCCTTTACAAGCCATGTAACCACAACTAAAGAGTGACTCAGGCATTGCTGCTATTTTTAAAGCACACCTTTCCTTTTCTCCAGAATCTATTTTTATATAACCTCGATCTTACAGGTATGTTGAGTGGTCAACACTGTTGGCCTTTGAAATCTAGCAGCTTTGGAGCTGTTTAATTTTACTGTAGTGTCTGTTCTTACAGACTGATGGTGATTATTTGAGGCATCAGATGGATTACAAAGACATTTCAAAGGAGTTCTGTGCATTTTGTACCTCAATTCTGTTAGCTCATATCATGGATATTCTCATTTGTTCCAAGTCACTATATGTGGCTTTATACAACATTGACTGTAGGAGTGGGTGACAAATATGTTTTCTTTTCAGAGGTTATCAGCTGAAAAAGAACTACCATTAATCTTGGCTCTCCATCTAAGACATAGGGATTTAGCCCCCACCTCCTTCAGAAATTTATATTGGAAAGCAGTTCAGTGTATCCTTCCTTGAGTGGCAGCCAACAAACTAAGATCCCATGCGGAAGGAGGAGAGTGCAGCCAGCATCATTAAACTAAAAGCCCAGCCCACACGGCTGACAGGACTTCATTTGATCATGAGCAGCAGCTCAATCTTCACTGTGACAGCAGAAAGGCAGGCCAAAGAGGCCCAGCTCTGCATTGCTGAAGAGTCTTGGTATTATTTTTTTTCCAAGTGGTAAGATAATCGATACAGAAAATGACAATAATCAATAATGGTTCCAAACCTAATTACAAGCCATTCTCCACTCATACTAAATTGTCAGTATCATTAATAAAAGGGTAAGTGCTCTGATCTTGCTCCCCTTTCAATCAATAGATTTCAATGGGTGCAGCTAGAGTTCCCAGTCAGAACATGTTGCCATTCATCCTTTACCCCTTTTCTTGTGTACAAAAGATGGCATTCACTGCCTTGCCTCTTTTAGCTACAGAAAAGATCTGGCCACAAAAAGTTGTGATACACTTGGCATTTCCCATATTTAAAGAGAAATAGCACATGCAGTAACTTGAGTGGAAACTACATGACAGCCTTTTGTGTGCAGGATCTCAAAGCACATTAACTGTCACATTAGAGTTCAACTATCCTCAGCAACAGAGGAGGAAACTGAGGCTGGGAATATGTAATGATTTGTTCACAGTTAGATATGAGAGGTTGGAAGCTGGACACAGGGTTGGACTGCACTGTATTTTGCTTGTGGTATTATTTCAACAAGGCCACTTGAGGGTCCTGCCTTTTACATACATACAATACACCTTTAGCTGTGCATTTTGTAGAGCTTATGCCAAAGATAAGTATAAGCTTTGCTCAAAAAATGTGAGCATGGCCCCTCTGGTAGAGTGTAAGGAAGGGAAAGGGGAAAAGAGGAAAGGGGAAAAGAGGAAAGGGGAAAAGAGGAAAGGGGAAAAGAGGAAAGGGGAAAAGAGGAAAAGGGAAAAGAGGAAAGGGGAAAAAAGGAAAGGGGAAAAAAGGAAAGGGGAAAAAAGGAAAGGGGAAAAGAGGAAAGGGGAAAAGAGGAAAGGGGAAAAGAGGAAAGGGGAAAAGAGGAAAGGGGAAAAGAGGAAAGGGGGAAAGGGGAAAGGGGAAAAGAGGAAAGGGGAAAAGAGGAAAGGGGAAAAGAGGAAAGGGGAAAAGAGGAAAGGGGAAAAGAGGAAAGGGGAAAAGAGGAAAGGGGAAAGGGAATATTATATTTCAGTTGGAAGGGATCTACAGTGATCATCGAGTCCCACTGCCTGATTACTTCAGGGCTGGCCAAAAGTTAAAGCATGTTATTAAGGGCACTTTTAAAAACTAGCTGCAGATTGCTCCTTGAATTTCAGCACCATCTTGAATCATGTGCCAGAAGAAACAAGCGCATAAAGAGAAGTACATCTGTCAGGCATTGCATTTTCTAGCAGCACTCCTGTCTCAAGCTCTACCCAGCTCTGCCACCCCCTGCCCCAGCCAGCAGGCCAGCAAAGCATGAATCTGACTAACATGTTGCATCTGGCACAGATGATCCTGAAGCAGGACACTGGCCACTGTACCCTGCTGCACTTAGTGAGGTGTCCAGTCTGCCAGCAGGAGAAAGGGAAATGAAAGGCAAATCCTGTTGAGACCATTCTCTAAGCAAGAGGTGTAACAGGTCTGAACATAAGATGTGAGCCAAAAACCTCTGGCATCAATAGGATTGGCTTCCTCAAGGTTTGATTCCCACCCATCTGGTGTAGCACTTCTTTTAAACTACTACTAATGTATTCTATAAAGATATTAATTAACATTGTGCTCAGGACAAGTTTATGATGTTAAGTAAGCTCCATTTGCTTACCACACACTGTTTCAACTAAGCTTACCCAGCTAGATCTTGCTGTAGTACACAGTGACTACAAACTCTCCAGTGGAAAGACAGCATGATAAAATGCCACGCAGCACAATTACCAGTCAGGGTTTTCATGAAAAGCTACTACTCGTTGACAAAAGACTCCAGAATACCTGAGACTTCACTGGAGTTTTAGTATTGGTGTTTTCACAACTGCAAAGAACGTGGTTAATTTTTTTTAATTTAAAATTCATCTTACTATTCATGTAAAAAATTATCATCACACTTGTCTAGAAGTCAGTTCATAATAAAAGTACCTCATTGCATTACTTCAGCTCAGAATAACACTGTGTGCTAATTTTTATTATAAATTAAGGTAACTTAGACTGTAACATCTTGGGACTGGATCTATGATTTTTGTTCTGCATTTCTGTAAAGAGCAGGAGAAAGGATCTTGAGCTGTGACTGACATTCACAGGAATTGCCACAATATTTATGAAGTAACAACAAGAAAGTACCAATTCTGTGCTCCCATTATTTGTGTTAAAATGCCACAACTATAGCATCTCTCTTGCACATTTAACCATGTTATAGCACAGAAAATCAAGTCACTCTTACTCTGTTCTGAAATTATAGCACAAACACAAATATAAAAATAAACAAAGGACAAAAGCCCTTCTGTGTTTTGAAAGAAACCAGATCAATCAAAACTAGTGCTACAAACAATAAATTGTCGTAATCACAATTGTATGTGTAAGGCTAGTCCCTGCTTGAATGTGGAGTTAAAAACATCCATGTGGCTAAATGTTGCAATTCCATATTAAAACATGCCTGATACATTTCCAAATTTTTTTTTTTTTTTAAGTTCTATTTCTGTGTATGCATAATAGCTATTTCTGGGATAATTATTACCACCCTGCAATGTTTTACTCATTTTGAAATATGCAAAATACTAAGTTAATAATCTGCATGAACACACTGAACTTTGTAACATTTAATAGACATGCACAATCTTTAGCATTAGGTAAGTAGCTGTACACATGCACTCAAGATAGTAAAGGACTATAAAATATCTATCTTCTTAGTGTTTCATTTCAATTTACCCTAGAAAAAGAAATATCTGCTGGTTCAGAGTTCAACTGCTCCAGGTTTTTCAAATTTCACAACAAACCATGCAAATGATAGTCTCAAATCAGAATATTCTGTCTTTTGACATATTGTCCAAAACCCTCACGTATTCTTTGCTAACATAAATGAATCGTCTAGTGCCCATTAATTTTGCAAAAGTAAAACAAAATTGAAAGTCAATTAAAAAAACAGCTATTCCAATCTTTTAGAAGAAGCATGTGTATAATATATATGGAAACTGCAGTACTGCATATTAAACACAGTAGAACTGGAACTAAAATACACATTAAGTGTTCAGTGAAATGGCTTAAAAGAAGCAACTCCTGTCTCCTGGATGAGGACACTCAGGTAACTACATTTAGTTAGGGACTTCTGTGGGCTTCCTGGGCAAATAATGGGCTCTAATCTCAGTTATTCACAATGAAAAGAAGACAGAGTCATAAAATGGCATTAAAGGCACATTATCTGCCAATACAGCCTGCTCCAAATGTGATTATTATTTGTAGAACATCAGCTTTAACAAGAAACCCATTTGAAATCACTACTTTTTTTCATTAGTGTTTGTTCTGCCTAAGTCAGTAACTTGTGATTCCTCTTGTTCTTAATAGCATCAGAGGGACCACTGTCACAAAGGGAACATGGGTGTACAATACCTGGCAAATAGCTTGGGTGCTCCCTGGGGTGCTCTAGTAATGCATAGGAAGAATTTTCCTGCTCATGGCCAGAGAGCTTTCCTGAAGATGGGTCAAATTAAGGACTAATTCCAAAGTGTCTGTTATTTACCAGAGAGGTGTCTTGGACATCAGATAAGAAAGCAGTTTGGTTTTTTTTTTTCTTTAAATAACTCATGACTATTCAGTTACCAGTATTTCATATGCTTACATAAATATATTTTAGTATTGTTGTTATTTACATGTTTCCAGGCATGTATCTGAATTCTTTTTCTAGGTAGCTCTCGCTACACAATTATTACAAGTCAGGACTGGAAGCTGAATCTTTGTCAAACAGATCTCTGGTTAGGTTACAGTTGTCTCTTTTTGTGAGAACTTGTTACATGCAATAAATACATGAAAGGTGCAAGTCTTGTATGGGCTGCCAAGCAAGGAGCATCATCTCAGATAGCATCCTCAAGCTGAGCTAGAGTACTTTCTACACATTACACACATGTAAATGGAGAGGGACAGTCTATGAGAAAGCTGTAGGAAAGCAAGCACAAGTGCACCACTCAATAATGACACCGGGTTACTGTCACTTTAACAAGCTTCTACTATAGTGCTATTATCATTCAAAGCTCCTTATCACACCAAGTGCAAATATTATGACTAGCTGAACATCTAGAGTAATCATTGCTGTAACTGTGTACGTATATTTGTATTTAATATTGAGGGCTGTTGCTGTCACCAGGCTATAAAAACCAAACTGGCATTAACATCAGTGCTGAGGATTTGCATAACACTGACAAGGATAAAGACTGGCACGTTGCTTGATGTGCACTGTGCAGGCAGCTTCTCGTTGCAGCACACAGCAAATGGCTGACCAACACTGGCCAAGATTAAGAGTTTCTCAGCAGATGCCAGCTTGACAGTTAAATGAATAAAAAGGAGAGTAGCAAACAAGCATTGCTCAAAACAGAGGGAACCCCATCCACAAAGCTAGAAATGATCTTGTGGATGCCCAACCCAAGAATGACTGAACAGAATCTGAGTGAAAACTCCAACATGTCCAACAAACAGGGCCCGTCTCACGGGGCTCTTTCAGGATGGAGGTGCGCTAACAGCAGGGAGTCTTTTGAGGATGGGCCGCTACCAGATCACATCTACTGAAGCTGCCAGGGAGAATCTGAGATGCTACACACAGTCACCAGTCATATGCTCAAGGATGAAGTGTAGGTTCTTATTTTCCAAAGAAGATCTAACAGTTGGATTTTGGTAGATTTTTGGAGCATGAAAGGTTTCAAGCTGTACCTTCATGGCTTACTGACACTGGTGAACCCTTTGTAGTGTTACCCTGGGACTCAAGACAAGGGGAGCTGTGTTCATGTCTGCTGCAAAGCTTCATCTTCCAGAGTGGCCAGGGGCTCCCACTGACAAGAGTGGCGGAAAATGCTGGGCATTCCTGCAAATCTCTTCATTGATCTCCCAATGCCTCATAGTGTAAAATGGTAATATCTTACTGCCTGGAAAACTGTGAAGATCAGACACTGCAGAAAATAAGAGGTATAGTGACTACAATGACCCCTCACTCTTACAACTGCTTCTTTAATGAAAGCAATACAAAACTGTCTTAAACATGTTGAGGTGTTGTACCACTGTTCAACTCAAGTATTGGAAAGACTTGTGACAAATATACGTCCAAATTAAATTCACTGACTTACATCAGAGGCAAACTTGGAAGCTGTCATTAACTACACTCTGGTCACAAATGAGGTGGATTGCTGCAGTTTCAATTTCTTACAGAACAAAGGAAACAGAATGTTCTATGAATTAATGTACAGTAGGATCAGAGAAAACTATACCCACAAAGAAATAACGCACACATGATCACCTGTGCAACACCTACTGTTACCAACAGCAGCACATTATTACAGCTTCCATTTTGAGGAACGCACTCCCCAGACAGAGAAATGCACACAGTAACACAGTCAGATTGAAACAGAAGAGGAAGGGGTGTATGCACTGCAGCACCAGGTGGAATATAGGCTCTGTGTCACAGAAAGATACACTTGTTTTGGCTGGATTGTTTTGGTCTTGCTTTTCACTGGCACTAAATTCATCAATATGAACAAAGTTGAGAGCCCTCAACAGTGGCACTAATTATTATTTTTTAAGTGATGTTAAATCTTAAATCAGATTTTGTAAATTGCTATTTGGATCACTTTTGTTGGTACCAAACAAGCTGAATGATTCACAACAATGGCACTAATCAAATTCTGAAAAGCCAAGTGACCCTCTGCTTTTGCTTGAAAACTGGGAAACAGTGTGAGAGAGGGCAGAAGGCTGCAAGATTAAAGTTAAAGAGGTTCAGGAGAAAATTGAATCCAGCGATGCTTTATCTTGCTACATTGTGCTAGGAAAGCAAGCCAGCATATTTGCTGTCCTAGAAAAGGAAATGGAATCTGCAAAAGTTTCCAGTGCACAACTTCCAGAAAGAGACTGCTCAGGTGTAATATATAAAAACCCAGCAGTATTTTGGAAATGTTTTAATACATTCCAGTATTTTGGATACATACTTGGATGTGTGCAGTTCTAAAACACAACTGCATAATTTCTAATGACTTTGGGTTCCTAATCCTGAGCATAGCAGTAACTAGCTCTAGACAATAATCAGCAGTGTAGTATTCCCTATCCACAAACAGCAGCAAATGTCTGCTCCAAGAGGTAACTTCAGACACTTACAGGTTTTTATTATTTTGCAAACAGACAAGCCTACATTGAATACAGGCCTCATTCAGTTTTTTAATAGAGCTGCACACAGACATCATAATGCACTTGGCTGAACCAGCTTTTCTGTGTTCATTCAGTCTATGTATCACTCAATGTGACCCAGCAAAGGTCACTGGGTATCAAACAGCACTAGAAAGTAGAAGAGAAATAAAAATGGCTCTTTTAAATACTAGGCACCATTCCATTCCACACAGAAGGGCACTTTAAATCAGTATTTCCTAACTATGATAGTAATTGAAATTCAACAGGGCAAGTATTATACAGTGAACACAACCAAGTATGTTTTATATAAAGATTAGATCTAATAAGACACTTGTCATATATTCCACAACTGCCAAATGATTTTTTAAAACAGATTTATTGAGGGTGACCAGCTGTATGAAAGACTGTATGACCTGTAACACTGTAGTTAAAGAAACATTACCAGCTTCAAAAAACAGTGAAATTACTTCATCTATTATGGCTACAAATGGTGACTAACTCTTGTTACAACTGAAGTACAGTAGTAAAGGAAAAACTGTTCCCTGCATTTTTTTACAGTAAGCTTCATTGTACGTTTGGCAGCAGTTTGTGTCTAGATGGGTTCAGAGTTTTGCTTTTGATTATCTGTCTAAGGCAGTAGCTATCTAGGGTTGCTATGCTCATATCCATTTACTTCCTTCTGGCAAAAGACTTTTAGAAGCATAACTGCGGATGCAGAATAAAGCTTTTACATTTTAAAATTACATATTTTAAAATAACTCAGTTGGGGCTTTCATTTTTAAGGTTGTTCTGTAAGTCAGTTTCAAAGACTTACAAATCTGTAGTAACTCTAAGCTTTATGCTCACACTGAGATGACATATATATGTAAAAATACATGTATGTATACATGTATACAAAAATGAATAAACATAAGCAAGCTATGAAATCCAAATCCAACTTCAGACTTTAATTTTTAAGATATCATCCTGATTGGCAGAGAGACTGTCATTTGGCCAAGTAACTAAGAAAAGACACAGTTGTAAAGTTGGTCTCTGAGCATTTCTCCAGGCTTTCTACCCACTTTCTGAAATGAGTACAGCAGGCTGTGGCAGGTCCTTAATGCAACATTCTGATCAGTGCAAGAATCCAAGTCATGTTTTTTTAAAACACAGTTTTTAATAGCCCAGTATAAGACTGTCTCTAATTTCAGTTTTAGCTATGACTCTTTTTTATTTTCATCAATGAAAATTCATGCTCTTATGTTTCAGAGCTTTCAAAGGAACAGTTGCCAGGGATGATCACTACAAATGTACACTGTCAGCATGATACCATTATCACCTCTTCTTAAATTAATATCAGGTAGTTTACTCCATCTCAAGCATATATCCTGAGACAATCAGTTTAATGGCCTATGCAGGTGTGCTGCCAAAATCAAGACAGATAGAGCAAGACAGCCAGAAGGTTACCTTATGTCTTTTCTAATGCCTCATTTTAAGTTACCTTTAATTCTGCAAATCCAATTTTTCCATATTTGAAGCTCCTCATAACAAGATTTATATCACCTACCCTTTTTCTCCTTCATTTAAACTTCCTGTTTCAGCTGACCAATAAATATGCCACTTTCTACAGTTCCAGTAAAGGAAGTTTTCTACAGGCTGCTGTCAAGACAATCTACTTTACAAATGAATGCTCCCAGGAAACCATGCATCCACAGATGGCTTTCAACTCATTATGTCAACAAGCTAATGATAAGCAAGTAAGACTCAAGCTAGAGAAAAATATTCTGTTGACACCAGGAACATGCAGGAAAGCTCATATACTATCTAAAGAGATACTGTGCAGTTCCTGTTTACTACAGCTGCAAAGCCACATGAGCATAATTATTTCAGTGAAGTCTCTTCTGCTGACTAGGTAGATACCACAAAGACAGTGCAGCTGTTAGAAATAAGATCCAGATCCATAAATATAAGCATTTGATTTCAAGGGTCTCTTAGCTGCAAAATACCTCTGTGGATCTGCATACAAGTCAGGAGATCTCTTCCCACCTCTGCCACAAACTCTTAGCATGACCTTTGTCACATCACTTTAGCCTCATCCTTTACCTCACCTACATGTGAACAGAGGAAAGGGGGACAAGCATTATCTAAAATGATGGCTTGGGGAGTCTGGTATTAATTTGTGCTTATTAATTGCTTAGAGAGCTGAGGAAGAGAGGGAAATGTAAAAGCAAAGTCTTTTTATTAAAGGAAGTTGGAAGACAAAAAGTGGGACAACTTCTGGAATCCTGAAGGAAGGCTCCCAACTGGGAAAGGATGCACAGAGGGAAAGAGCAATTGTTGGAAGGAGCACTGTGGAGGAGTTTCCATCAG
The DNA here is from genome assembly GCA_020745705.1 of Hemiprocne comata. Lineage (NCBI taxonomy): Eukaryota > Metazoa > Chordata > Aves > Apodiformes > Apodidae > Hemiprocne > Hemiprocne comata. Next base: position 77,294,894 of record CM036586.1, read on the forward strand.
ACTCACAACTAGTCAGCTCTTCCCTTCATTCCTGCCTTCTGCACACACCTCTACGACCTGTTTCTTACGTACTCCTCAACTTTATTTCATTTCACATTTTGTGTACTTCTTCCAACCTCTCTGATTGTTTTCTCTTCAAACAAGATCAAAGCTGGCACTTTGCTCCTGCTGCAGCTGACCGCAAGCTCTGGGCTCAGTCCCACCAGGTGCTGAGCCCCCGTGTGAAACACGCCACAGCCAAAGAAGTCAGCGAGCACTGACCGAGGGTGCTCAGAGCTTTGCAGAAGGGCAGGATCCCATCATCAGAGAAAAAAAACTCAGCAAACGAATATCTCCTAACATTTCTAGACAACATACATTAGCTGATACTTCCTTACTTGCAGTTACCCTGATTTTACACTGCAAGCTAACAACGGACCTGGAGAACCGTACAAGGTAAAAATCACCCAGAATGATCCCCAACACATCGCAATGCAGGAAAATCCTTCAATGTTCAATGTTATCAGAGCAGTGACAGGGGATAGGTGATCTGCCAAAATAAACATACAGAAATACAGCCTAATTGGTAGAGGATGTAAACATCTCATCTCTAGAACGATAAGACAGAGTCTACATTTTATTTTTTCTAATTAAGATTTGACACATAACTTCACCTGGCTGAAAATACACACATATTTCTAAGAGCTGATAGGCATGAAGTGACTGGTCACACAGTATTAGCAATCAAGACCTTTCTTACAAAGCAAGCTGTCCAGAAATCAAGAAATGTTTTTCATGGGCAATTCCAGATGTTTAACCTCTGTCTTTTGTTACTGCACTAATAAGTAAGTAACTGTGTCACACATTTAAATGTACTTTGGAAAGTCTGTAAGCCACTGTTTCAAAACAACAAGCAAATCACATGTACAATAACACAAGATATATGTTTAGGAGAAACATGTAAACATTTTGCTTGTACAAATTCATATTTCTAGATTATCTGTCCCCAAACAGCTCACAGATGGTGCACAGGTCTATATTAATACATACTATAATGCACTTTATTCTGGGTGACTGATAATAGGATTATTGCTCATACACCAAAAGCAAGACATCAAAAATTTTATCAGTTTATTCCTAAGGAACAGAATGATTGTCAGAGGCTAACATGTTTATCATCATGAGGGTAAGCCAGCAGGGTTAGCTCTATGTATTTCCTGGAAATTATGGAATATGATTGTGCCACAGGATTCATAGTCAGCGTTTTACAGAGCAACAGTCTATAAAAAAAAAGAACACCCAATCTGAAAAGTGATTCTCTTTGGAGTGGTACATTCACAGGAATGTTTCAGGACCTTGTAACTAACAAAGCAGTGAATGTGAGGTGGTTTATACACACATGAATTGTAGCTCCTGAATGCTCATTTTTCTCCCCATTTGCTACTCAGTCTATACATGGCGATTTGGTTTCCACATTTCCCTGCACAGGTTGGCCTGAGCAAGTCAGCCAAAGAGGTCATTTCCTCCCTGTGGGATATGGTCCCCAAAATGGTTTTACTCTACATAATCTGACCCCAAGAACCACCTTTTTGCTGCTAATCCTAACAATCCCAGCCATCCCTACTGGGTTTTATAGAGATCGAGGCTGAATGACAGAGAACCTAGATTCCTCTCTCACTGCAGGCATCTGATCAAAAGTCTTCTGCAGTAAAGGATAAACTCTTGTGGTATTTATTGAGGGCTGGATCAGAATTTAAGGACAGGGTTGATAGGCAGTAGCACAGATGATGGGCTGGGCTGTAGCCGTTTCCATGGAGAACAAAAGGCCTTCTCGAGGGCTGTCTAGCATCAATATGAGAAGACACACCACTTAGGTGTATTTTCCCAGTTTAAACTTTACTTTTAAAAGGGTATTTGTATTTGCAAAGCCACAAATTACAGTAGCCACAGTGGAGACTTCATTAGCAAACAATGACAAGACAAAGATATCACCAGAAGGAAGGCTCAGAACCACCACAAGAGTAAAGCACCGTATTTCAATATTGTAACACAGAAAAACACCTGTCAAACAGTATTGCAGTCTGAAGTAATCAGTGCAACTAATTATCACTAATTGTAATATAGTTTCTGTCTTGCTGCTAATAGATTTAGACTTGCTAATCAAATCAAACTATTCCACCTTGCTGTGCTGCTTTCAAGTAAGCATTTCAGCAAGGATAAAAAAAATGAAGCTTTGTTCTCATTTTTTTGTTATGGCTGTCTGGAGAGGCCAGTGGCTTTTTTCCTTTATTTCACACTGTGAAAAAAGTAGTAGAAAATGCCATCATGAACACTGTTGAATGTTTTCATCTATTTCATCTAAGAGCCCGAGCAGGTGAGCAGACACATGTACAGTACTGCACTGCCTCTCAGCCCAATACTGCTGCTGTTGCACACTAAGAAGGGGAATGGCTCAGATCCCTCCCAGCAGAAGTGCAGGTGAGCAGCACCTTTAGACGATGTCCACACATCCACTCTGCTAAGGAGATCATTGAGAAACACCTGATTTCAATGGTGGAAGGTGGTAATTGTAAGACAAAGAAGTCTTGTGGGGAAACTGATAAACTAGACGTAGAAACCCTGGATTCGATTTCCAGCTCTGCTGCAAACTTTCCAGCACAACCTTGGCTGCCTTGGTAAATACCTCTGTGCCTCAGTTGCCTGTCTGTGGAAGTGGGATTATAATGTGTCTTTGTCTAAACTGAAAGCTCTTCAGATAGAAAAAGTTCTCCACTGCCTTTCTGTGCTTGGGTTAACACACACACACACACAAAATAATCCCTAACAGGCTTCTGGAAGCTCTTTTAATAAAAATAATTACCTTGTGGTTTCCAGAAATGAAATTACATTTGCAAATATATGAGGTTCTCCTCCCCCTCTATTCTGCCTTGGTGAGGCCGCATCTGGAATATTGTGTCCAGTTCTGGGCCCCTCAGTTCAAGAAGGACAGGGAACTGCTTGAAAGAGTCCAGTGCAGAGCCACAAAGATGATTAAGGGAGTGGAACATCTCCCTTATGATGAAAAGCTGAGGGAGCTGGGCCTCTTTAGCTTGGAGAAGAGGAGACTGAGGGGCGACCTCATCGAAGTTTACAAATATGTTAAGGGGGAGTGTCAGGATGATGCAGCCAGGCTTTTTTCAGTGACGTCCAGTGATAGGACAAGGGGCAATGGGTGCAAACTGGAGCATAGGAGGTTCCATGTAAATATCAGAAAAAACTTCTTTACTGTGACAGCGACAGAGCACTGGAACAGGCTGCCCAGAGAGGTTGTGGAGTCTCCTTCGCTGGAGACATTCAAAACCCGCCTGGACAAGTTCCTGTGTGATGTACTCTAGGTGACCCTGCCTGGCAGGGGGGTTGGACTACATGATCTTTCGAGGTCCCTTCCAACCCCTAGGATTCTGTTATTCTGTGACTTTCCTTCACTCTGAAAAAGCCAGTGGAACTGCTACCTGTAAAAATTGCACTGTTCTATACATTTTTAACAGCTGACCATCCTGCTGGGGGCTAGAGATCTGCATATTCTGGAAAGGAGTTTCGGGCAGGAAAAAGGGCAGTTTCAGAGTATAGATGCTATTAAACTGAAGTGAACTCTAATAGTCCCCCCACAGTCCTGCACAACATTGCCACAGACACACACACTACCACTGAAGTAAAGTTGAAGCTTATTCCCCAAAGTACTGAGAGAGCCCTTAGCAATCTTTAAGATTCTTGAAAGATCAGAACCTGAAACCCTTCCATTTTTTTGAGGACTTTTCCCCAACCTAAATCCAACCATTTCCACTTATGCAGCCAACACCTTTCTGAGAAAAAACCAACAGCCAACTTTTTGTATTATGTCACAACAGAAACACATGTCCTCAAAATGCTGTCATCAGTAAATGTTCGCTACTATTTTTACAAATGCAAATGCAGAAAAGACCATGTTATTGTAACGGTGGAACTGTGTGTGAATATTTAGCAGTGCCTTAAAAAGCAATAACCAAATTAACTTGCAGCTACCATTAGTTGCCAGTTCAGCAGAAACATTTGACATTCCTAACAAAGAAGAAAGAAAACAACTAAATATTTTATACTGAAGAGTGCCTCCGATTTTAATTAATTTCTAGTCTTTAAACTTTGCAAAAAGCTACTTGTAACAGAGTTTACAAAGGCCATTTAGAATTGTGATGTTGATCTAGAAATCAATATGCTTCCACAAAAGGTAACTCATTAGGAGTAAACATTCGTAACTGCCAAGTTTTCCAAATACAACAAGAAGCACCTGAAGGCTACTGAAGCAAACAGTAATCACAGAGGTTTAAAATTGTGACAAGATGATCAAAATTAGCTGAATAAAAACATAAAAACAATCTGACCTGCTTAAGAAGACTATAGTATTCCTAAAAATCACAGCCTGTATCTGTTCTCCACTACATTAATTTAAAACAATAGTTTTGGAATGTGAAATCTCTGAGGAAGCCTAACTGTGCTGCGAGAAGCACTGGCACTCCACTAAATGCAAGAGTCACATATGCCACAGAGCAGAAATAGCCTGGCAAGCTGTACACCAGTTCTGTAAGGTCCTGAGAGGTACTACACATCCTCAACTCCATGCAGTTCAACAGGAGTGTGACACACACATTGTCTTCCTGATGTTTGACATGACCAAGATAAAACCTGAGGCAGTGGACAGATGTGACTATGGCCATCCTGCACTTTGGAGTGCCTAAATTCCAAACCCAGACTAAGTATCCATTTGAAGAGATGCAAGGTGTATCTAAAAGGCTTTCTAAATGACAATGTTGGTGTCAATTTGAGTGTACAGCTCAACCTACCAACGGTACTTATCTGCTGGTTCCAGCTAGGAAGCAGAAAAATCAATTTCTCATGCTATCACCAAAGAGAATATGCTTGGAAAGTAACTGAACCTCAGAAAGATACTAGGATGTCTGATCAGTGCCTACTGGAAAGCTTCATCTCAGAACTACAGAAGCAAAGACAAAACTTTACCAAGACCTCTGTTTGGCCATGAAGCCCTTGCCTCCAGCCCACCAAAGTCAAATAAAGTCTCTGAAGCAGTCCACAAGACCAATATTACACTTCAGCAAATCACATAACTTCCAGACAATGCATGCTTTTTACGTAAATTCTGTATCTTAACACCACCTAACTATGCACAGTTAAGATTCAAGAAATTTAGGAGGGAATCCTTTTAACAATGTAAATTACAGAAAAACAAAATCAAACTTTCTTTGGTGGAGGATCACATACTACATCAGAAATTAATTTAACCTAAGGTGTGTTAAGGAACTGGAGCTATTCTGGCTTTGAGAAGGAACCAATGATGTGGATGAGAGTTCACAGATGAGTGAATACAAAGAAACTGTGTGGGAAGGAGCAAGAGCTTGCACAGTACACATATGTCAGCTCTATCAGATTTCAAGCTAAAACTGTAGCATCAATAGACACCCCATGGATTTTGCATGACTTGTTGAAGGCCTATACAACTGTAAATTACCATGCTGATTGCACCAATGTATCCATGAAAATCTCTGTTTCTGGAAGACAGAGTATGGTTAATATTCCTCATTTGAATTTTTCTGTGGTTATTCGTGTAAAAATTTAAGCATAATTTAATATTAGTTACTAACACAGTTATAAATAGCCTTTAACTGCTACAGAACACTGTGTGAAAAAAAGCAACCAAATGGAAAGATTTTATGTGACAGGTCTGTGGGACTAATCCACTCTGTGGCATGATGCAAGCCTATCAGTAAAATACCAGGCGTGTCATGTGTTTTCATGTTGTAAAAAAGTTGCCATTACATTACATGTGACATTTCTGATCTGTGTGCCATGTGCTGCAAAATAATACAGCCCAAATGGCACCTGTACTCCTTCACAGAAATCTTACTAAGCAATCCATAGCTTGGAGGAAATACTTCATTTATTTATTTATTTATTTATTTATTTAGGTACAGTTAGCTTTGGCTGAATCAGCTCCCTAAGCTGGCTCATCACATCACTGCAGGGGCATCATGCCAGGGCAAGGGAAAAGGTGGCTACATCTTCACTTAAAATAGCACCTACAAACGTGAACACTTCCGATAACTGAAGAAAAATTAAGTCTTGCCACTGATGTCAGTGACAGCAAGAACTAATTCTCATGAAAACAGGACTTATTTTGGGGCTTCTAGAACAAATGAGTCTGTGATACGATGAAAACATTTCACCTAGCTTCATTTGGCCCTTGCCTGATACACGGGTATACAAGTAGCTCTTGACAATATATTCACCTGAATTTGTCCAACACATTTTCAGACCTCTCCTCAAATCTTATTTAAAGACTGTTGACAAACCAGTGAGCAGCAGTGTGGTTGGACCTTCTGATGGGAAGAAGAGCTTTGTTTTGTTTTGAAGAGAGAACACTCCCAGTTTCTCTGGGATTTCTGTGTTGTACATCTTTGAATTTAGATATTTATATGAACACGGCAACAATACAGTTATATCGTTTGTATGTATAAATGTATATACACTGCAATTGGACTACTCAGCATTCTCTTACACAGTGATCTTGAACCTTCTTACACTGATATAGATTGGGGGTTGACCTGCTAGAAAACAGCCCCATGGAGTCCTTGGGGTCCTGGTGGACAAAAAGTTATCCATGGGACAGCAATGCGCCCTTGTGACCAAGAGAGCCAATATTATCTTAGGAAGTATTAAGAACAGTTTGGCCAGCAGGTCAAGGGAGGTTCTCTTCCCCCTCTACTCTGCCCTCATAAGTCCACATCTGGAGTATTGTAACCAGTTCTGGGCTCCTCAGTTTAAGAGTGATAGGGATATCCTGGAAAGAGTTCAACAGAGAGTTACAAGGATGATTAAGGGACTGGAACATCTCTCATGTGAGGAAAGGCTAAGAGACCTGGGGCTGTTTAGTCTTGAGAAGAGAAGACTAAGAGGGGACCTTATTAATGTCTACAAATATCTGAAGGGTGGATGTCAAGAATGGGCCAGTCTCTTTTCAGTGGTGCCCTGTAATAGGACAACGGAAAACGGCACCAAGTTACAACACAGGAAGTTCCACCTCAACATGAGGAGAAACTTCTCTACTGTGAGGATGACAGAGCACTGGAACAGGCTGCCCAGAGAGATTGCGGAGTCTCCTTCTCTGGAGACTTTCACATTCCTGTGTGATGTGCCCTAGGTGTTCCTGTTGCAGCAGGGGGGGGTTGGACTCGATGATCTTCAAAGGTCCCTTTCAATCTGCGCAGACAGAACAAAAGCTGACCTCTACTCCCATTAGAGGGAGCAACTCCTGGAGCAGGTGTCCTGGAAGAAGCCTCATCCTACAAGATCCTTAGCCCTTTCTGGGAATGGTTGAATGCCCCTGCTGCCTACTGAAATAAATGGGAAAATACAAATGTTGTTCAGTAGTGCTGAAAAGAGTGCAAAGATTCTTCTTATGACTTGCTAAGTAGGAAAGAACACAGAGCTACTTATAGCAAGGGCATCTTTTCAGCTCGCAGAGTCCACCACTCCCACTGGATGGCAGATGAATCTCTTAGATAAGACTGAGTTTAAAAAAATACAATTTGTATAAAAATATTTTAATAAAACCATTTTAAAGCTAATTTTCTAAGAAAGTGATACTTAAAAAATTACAATAGCTGTGTGTGTTACTTCAAACCTATTGTGCAATTTTAACAAAACTGGACAGAAGGGCAGACATTCTGAGGATATTAAGTTACCAGCAAACTTCACAAAACCATGAGGTTCAAGGTTAGTGTAATTGAAGGTGAGGCACCATAGACCAGTGCTCACCAGGCACTAGAGAATGAGTATTTGAGAACACCTTTGTATGCCCCTGTCACTGCAAAACCTGGAATCAGAGTTTGCCTCTTCCTTAACCATGAAAATAAGGCACAAAAACATCTAAAACCTTGTTTCCAAAGCATTCATGCCCACAGAACAATGTATTTAAGAGAGAAAAAATGCCCTAGGACCATTAGGCCTAGATAACTACAGCTAGGCATTTGCAACAAGTTGAGACTCACACCATTTTGGTGGCCTGACTTAACTGAGCCATGCTTCTAAAGAGTTTTTAAGGTCAACAGTATTACAGAAAGCTTCCTGCCGTGTCTGTTACAGAAGCAAAGCAACACCTATTATAATTTCATTTCTACAAATGCATAACTTGGCCTTGGAAACATATGTTTGCAGAATTAAATCTGACTCCAGGTTCCCAATCAAATGAAACCTCTCTTTGCTTTCCTTTGCTTTGCAGCACCAGTTTTTAACCTTCATCTGAAACTTTCCAGGTCATTGCTTCACCTTTGGCTTTAGCATTGCAGGTTTTCTTCATCTGAACCAAACCCTTTCAGACATTAGGGGATTTCTAAGAGTGAATGTAAATACATTTTCCTCATTTTAAACCCATATTATCTCAGCCATCAAAGATAGCAAGACCGATATGTAGCCCACTGAAGGCAGTGAGAACTAGTCTAACTGGTGAAGAAGCGGAACTGAATCCAGGCTGTTTGCCAGGGACCTTCCAATTGACTTTGAAATGGCTTTGAATCTGGCTCATTCTCTACTGGTGGCAGCAATTTACTAAACCTGGAGAGGAAAGAAGAAAATGTAAAAGGTAATTGGTAACAAAGTAACTTCTGAACATGTTTCTTGGGCAGTTCCTACAAATTTAGTGAAGTTTGTGAGCATCAGTCCTACTATCTATTGTACCTTCCCAATAAAAAAAAACCCAGAGGCTACTGGACTAAGGCTGACACTGGAGACAGGACTTCACTGACCAAAGGCTTGGGGACAGGGACCAGAGGTGCTGCTGTTGTCAGTCCCTTGTGGGACAACATACACACAGGACTGTAGTTACAGATCGGTTTCAACAAAAGCTCTAACTGTAGAAGCACTTTGTCTGCTTCAGCTGAAGTCAATAGTAAAACTCATATTGACTTGGAAGAGATAGTATAGGCCAGTGTCAAGAGCTTTTGAAAATCCAAAGCTGCATCATTAAGCTACACAGTAAAAAGCAGATCTGTTGAGCAAGGAAAGTCGAGCTGAACACACTGATACTTTTCAGAGCAAAGCTGCACTTAACTACACTACTACTATGCCATAAGGAATACACCACTGGAGAGGCAATGCAACTACAGATACAGAACTGCATTTGAATCCCAACTCCATGTATTCCTTACAAGCCTCTGACTGTAATCCTGTAACGTTAGCTTTATACATGCACGGCATTTCCTCCCCCCCCACTGTGCTTAGTGCAGTTTCAGTTTGAAAATTACATTTTGTTATGTCATCTATAGACTCTATACGCTTGGAAGCATCCCACCTGCAAAGTGATTCACATGATACTGCACAGATACAAAATTCCAGAATGATCCAACACAATGTTTACGTCTAACTACAAACTAGTCCAATAAAATCAGAAAAAAAGAAAAAGAAAAAGAAAAAGAAAAAGAAAAAGAAAAAGAAAAAGAAAAAGAAAAAGAAAAAGAAAAAGAAAAAGAAAAAGAAAAAGAAAAAGAAAAAGAAAAAGAAAAAGAAAAAGAAAAAGAAAAAGAAAAAGAAAAAGAAAAAGAAAAAAGAAAAGAAAAAAGAAAAAAGAAAAAGAAGAGTCTGATGCAAACCTTCCTTCAGCTCTTTCAGACTGTGAAAATACATGGGCAGCTTTTCTAACCTGCCAGCCACCAGGGATTTCCAGCATCCTTAACAGATAGGTTGAGATCCCAGTTAAGATGAGTTACTCCAAAAAAGTTTGAAATAATTATCCAATGTCTGAAGGCTATGGTTAACAGTGTAAAACAATCACTGCCTCTTTACACTTCTACATACACACAGATTCTTTGCCATATAAATACAAACCCGGCTTTAGCATGAAAATCCATACTATACACCTTCATACCTCAATGTGCTTACGTGTATCTCTGCATCAGAACACAGAAGTTACCACAGAAAATTAAAGGCAGTATCTGATGAGAGACTAAGTGAATTGACTGCACTTATCTGATAGTTCTGCTAAAATCCCACCCTTACTCAAAGTGAGCCAAGTTCTCCACTAGCAAAAATGTACCGATTTCAGAAAATTTTAAACCAGCGGAAAGTATGACCCTCCCCCCCCAAGATGTCCCTGTAAGTTCAAATATCCCCTTTGCAGAAACAAGCCTATAGGATGGCAGAGAACAAATTTCAAATATCCCTGTAAGTACTGGGGTCAGTCCAAAAGCAGTTTCAACATTACAGCACTCCACCAACTTCTGCAGTTTCTCTGTGTGTATTCTATAGAATCAGACTCTACATCAAGCTTTCTGCCTCAAAAATTCATAAAAGACCAAGTCACAGACTTAAACTCAACCTTCCCTTAAAAAGGAAGTACCAGTGTCTGGATAGTCAATGATTTAAAAAAAAAAAAAAAAAAAAAAAAGCATTAATAAAAATCAAAGCAACTGTGTACTATCAACCTTAATCACATAGTTCTATGAATTTTACAATGCAGTGGTTATCAGCCGCAGCATGTCACATGCTGAAACAATTATCATAGGGGAGAGAGTTTTAACTGGTTCTTCTCCTGGCTGAATTCATAACTGTACTAATTAATTTTTAACTAAGAATTTGTATAAATCTTTACATTTTCTTAGTTCTTTACATTTTCAGAAGGCTAGAGAAATATTAACCAGTTAGTTAATCATCTTGAACTGCTGCACTGAAGTACCCTTTCATTAAACTGGTAAAAATCTTCACCAGTTTCAGCTGTGTGAAAGCAAACTTTGGGTCCAGAAAAATACAAGCAATCCTTTTCTTCCTGTATCTGATCAAAATAAAAATTTCCTTTCAAGTGTACCCACATGCATTATTGCCTCTTAGTAGCCTGCTTCTTTGAGCTTTTTGAACACCAAAAAGAATAACCTGGATGTTTTTCTGCTCAGTTCATTAAAGTGAAAATAACAGCATCTTGTCCCTTCACGTCATACACAGCTCCTCTCCTGTTCTCCTCTTCCTCCCACAGAGACACTAAATACATTTCTGTCTCTATTGTAAAAAGCAGGTTATAATGTGCACTGGTCAGGCTTATGGTGACTCCACCAATTCTCCACCCCCTGGATGGCGGCTGTGTCCCCTGCGCATGGAAATGAGCTGCAGGAGGTGTGAAAGCCTCCTCCTCTCCTCCAGTGAAAATGTCAGGAGGCCATGCAGAGCCCGCTAATGCTGCAGAATCCCACAAAAACAGCTTTTAAAGACACACCATTAGTTTTTCTGAAATTATGATTGCTACAATGAAATAAATACTTTTACACTCTGATCTCCAAAGCTAGCAACTCTTGCACTTCAGTTAGATGGTAAGATAGTATCTTAATACTCTGTGCTCCTCACAACATTTTTTTCTGGGAAGTGCGTGGAAAGAAGGGGAAAGCACGAGGGCACCTGTGCCTTTCAGGACTGAACTGATAGATAAGAGGGGACACAGGAAGTTTTATGTCAAAATTCTTGAGAGCAGGTGCTGTCTTTTTCAGTTACCACAATACCCTTTTTTGTCAGGCTGACTTTTCTGCGTATGTTGCACCAAGATTACATCACACCTGCTTTCTTTTCACTTCTCCCTCCCCTTTTCTGGGCCATCCAAACTCAGAAAAGTATAGGCAGATAGGCTGTACTTCACTGCTGTCCCTTACTGGCAGAAAGAAGAAATAAGGATTAAAATATTGAATGTCGCCGCTTTTCTTTTCGACAGTGTTTGACATGCACCAAAGATTATTAAGAGCAGTTTTGCAAGCTCACTCATTCACTTTCAAGCATGCATCTGTACAAACCATGCCATCTTCTGGTGCTTCCTGGCAGCAAAAAAGAAATACCAGTGTCAGAACTTAAACTGTCATCTCCATTGCTGACTGTGCAGGGTGCCCTCTCTTTGCAACCCTGTATCTGGGGTCAACATTGCACTCTGCCAAAATGTTTCACAGTTCATCCAGGTACCAAAATCACAATGAAAAATGAAAGCGCCAGAAACATTCTGATTTACTGTGAGAATACCAGCTCTGTCCTACAAACTAACCTAGTAACCTTTGTTTTGAAAAAAACTCTATTCCAGTTATTACAAAAGACACTCCTATGACTGACGCTGTAAGAATCAGATCAGAAAATAATTTTGAAATCCACTTCTCAATATAACAAATATCTGGGCATCAAAAAAATTATGACAGCTGGCACTGACTCCCCATACATGGTAAATAGAGATTGTTTAACAGGCTGAGTTGTCCTTCCATCCCTTTACTTTTTTTTCCTGCAGAAATAGTTCCAAACCTTATAACTCACGAACAGGTGGCTGCTACATATTTTCTTCCCCTGCAGCCAGCCAAGGCTATTCCACACCTTTGAATGTCACAGACTCCCCTGGATATTAGGAGGTTGGTTGTTTGCTTCCACCTTCCCTACTGGAAAGTTGTTTGAGAACCTCATTCATCTAGTCACTTCTTTGAGGCTAACACAAGACCCAACCTTCATTTCTATTGTGGTTGCAGTAAGAGGATCACTGTATAATTTACCTTTACACACCATGTGTCTCACGAGCATTAAAGAAATGTTTGTTACACTCCGAGTACACCACTATACACTAATCCCTTAGCATACAGTTTTCCATTTAATTGTGTCACGTAGTCATGTGTTTCTATGCAGATTCTTTACTGTGGAGGAGTGTCATGCCATTGAAAAACATCCTGACAGCATGAAATCATGACTGTGTGTCAGGCAAGAATCAGATAAGGTCAACTATAACTGTGGTATCTGAGCACCTGCTGGGAAAAAAAGGAGTGGTCAGTTACATTATGGCACAACCTTCATAGCACTAGGTCAGTGGGACACCTAACCCAACCTATACAGTCCCCAGTCTGGTAAGAGGAAACACCACTGGCATTTTGATGCCCTACTGGGCTGCTTATGCAGCTTGTAGTAGCACTGAAGGTCAGCAGTTTTGGGTGAAAGAACACTACTTTTTTTAAAAAAAAAGGATGATAGAAGGCTACTCATTTGTTCACTTGTTTTGTAATAGCCAATATTATTTAACATTAAAGAATAGCACTAGTATGCTTTCTTCCAATTATGCTTGCTTACTTTCCTATAGTGAGCAAAATGTTAAGAGAAAACTAAGCCAAATAAGTTTGAACTGTGTTTATGAATCATATTGATTTTCCAGGGTCTCGTACTGGATAATGCTACAAACATTAGGGATCTGAAAAGAGAGGCAATAATTCCTACTGAAAAAGTGAACTGGTGACATTTTCTTCAAGAAATATAAGGAGTTCCAAAGTGTCCCTCTTATGTTATATCCAAGCAAGGCAACAAAATTGACAGACATTAACTTCTATTAACATAGATAAATTGATTGCAGACTGCCACCCAAAATACTGATACACCACAGAAGAGACTTTCTCCTTGAGGCACTGTTCCCAGCCATAGTGAGGTATAGGTCTTACATCTGAAATAAAAAAATTAAAACTTTAAGTATGATCCCAGAATTCCTAATGGACCTGAAATGGCACACAGCTCAGGGGTGTAAAATATTTCTGGCCCTCAAAATAGTGTGGGAAAAGATAATAGGAGTTGGTTCTTCATTTCCTTTCCCTCCATACAAAGAAATACAGTTGATACACCCACGCTCACAAGGTCAACTGTCTTCCTCCCTCCTTTCTGATCACGGCCTGTGATACCATTAACAGAAGGGCTAGAGTTGAGTAGTGCTGTGTTACGTGTTAGACGATCCCATCAGCAAGGAATATGTATTGAGTAAATCCACATACATTATTGCTCCCAAATCACCCAGTGATCTGCTCAAAGCAGATCTTGTACTTTGGTTCACATTACAAAGTCATCCTGGAGTAGAACAAGTGGATTCCTTCCAGATTAAACTCAACAGAAAAGTACACTTCTGGAGCACAATTAACATGTTCCATGCACCAAGAGACACTTAGTTCCTGGAACCGGACTAGGGCTAGCCTGAACCCTCAGGATGTGTACAGTGTCCTCAGCACCAACAGGTCCTCAGCACAAACTGTTCTGCTTTCCAGATCTTCTTCCATTGCGTTGCACTACTCACTGATGTGGGCATAGCCACAAGAGACTAAAAAAATGATATCTTATCACAATAAAGTATCTTTTTGTGTTTCAACCTAAAAATCCTTCAGTGTGAAGGAGCCAAGGCCATGCAGTAAAGATAGGAAGCCAGCTGGGAGCCACTACAAGTACCAGTGACTAGCAGAAGTTCAGGTTTCGCTGTACGATTGCTTGCGCTACTCAGAGAACATTAGAAACACCCACATTAGAAACAGATAATCTTAGTCATGGCAAGTGATAGCATCAGATGTCAACATCTCTCAGACAACACTGATGTATTTTCTTACTTGCCCAATGAAAGCTGATGTAGGTTTACCTACCTAAACAAAAAAAGAGAGGGGCCCTCATGTATTTTTCTAGATCAGCTTTCTATTACTTCTTGTTACACAGGCAAGAAAAGAAAACTCATGCATCCATTCTGGGAGTCAAGAATAAGTTCAAATGAAATTACTTAGCTTGAAATTACTACACTGAGCAGAGACATCATAACTCTAACTAGGGCGTTATTCAAACATTTTAACATGGACATCTGAATATAAAAAAGGCTATTAATGACCCTCCAGTAGAGAAAATCAATCACACCTCCAGTTATAGTCAGTAGTTAAAAAAAGATGGAGTATATTAGCCTTAAGAAATTAAAATGCACAGCATTCTGACAATGTCAACCGCTACTGATTTAGTCATGTTAAAACTCAGTTCCCCCACATTTCCTGGGTACATATTCAGCAAAAGTTTGCTCCATACAAGAATGGATCAACTTCATGCAAATAAACAGAGTCAGACTGAAAAGAGTGCATAGGAGTATGCTCATCTTAACTCCCCATCTAGCCTCAAACTTGCAGAACAGAATTTCTGCCTATCATCATTAGCCAACTAGTCTTAAAATGTTAGTTTCTATTTCTTCTGGGAGAGGAGGAAATGTGGGAAGAGGAAATTGCTCAGACCTGTGCCAGCTACAGGTGTGCACACAGTCACAACCTGCCTGCTAGGAGTTCTTCCACAGAAGCTTCTCAGCCACCCCTTTGCCAGGAACTGTGAAAGACAATCAACTTCCCACCTCAAACTTCTACCTATTGCTCTTCATTTCCAATACTGGAGCCTCTCTGTTACGTTCACAAATAGCCTGTAAGTTTAACTTCACTCTGTTTGTTCTAGATATCATCTCTTACTCCTGTTTCTCATACTCTTCGGGTGTTTTAATGTCTGTACAGTCTGGAAACCTCTTCTGTCAGGTGGAGAGGATTTTTTCCTCCTTAAAATATGAAGGGTGCTTATGCCAAAGCCCTTAAATTTGGCAGAATGTGACCCTTGAAACATAAATCTCTGTGTCTACTTCTCCTTCTAAGCCATTTCCCCTAAAAAGAAAACCATTTTGGATGCTCTTAGTCTGGACAGCAGACTGTTCTCCCAGAATAATGTTGGATAGGCTTGTAAAGCAACCTTACCTTTGTTGTAAAACAACAAACATTTTTGTTTGAGACTGATCCATTGCACATTCAGTGTATCAAACAAAATTCCCATGGAAATCGAGTACTCCATTAATGCTAATTTCAAGCCTTCCTAAGTTGAAAATAGCATGTCTTTGCAGGAATTGTTCTTACCTAATGGATCCTTAACCTGGGAAGGTGCAATTCCTTCAGGGCATCACAACCCAATGGACTAAAAGAGCTCTGAGTGTCAAGAATCTGCATTTTAATAAACCTCAGGTCATGTATGTGTCCAATCTGGCGACAACTATGCATTTTAAAAACTTTATGTATTTACATGATGGGCTGCAACAGCCCAGCTGATGAATATGAAAGTATCTGATGATGAAACGATCTTTTTCAAAAAATAGTGAATTGCTATGTAAATATCTTGTATTTTTCAGCTAGTACTTATCTGGACTTTGTTCTTGAATAACACTTTAAAGGCCACTTTTGAAAGAAATAACTGCAAGTGACACCAAAATCTGAATGTTTAGCCACAGTCTTTAGAGAAAGACCACCAGCAAACAGTGTCTTCTGTTGAAACCAGCTTAATGAAAGAGGAAGTATCTTGGGGATCAAGCCAAACATTATATCAGTGTTTGGCCAATTTAGGACCTTTTTTCATAAAGAGTAGTTTTGAGGATGGTAGGGGAAATTATGTCCACCTGGCCCAGATGTTCACCAAGTATCAACAGTCACAGATCAACTGTTGAGTTTGAACCCAACAAAACTACAAAATCTTCATCTGACTGATGTCATACCTTTTCCTTCTTTTCTTTTCCTTTTTTTTTTTTTTTTTCAAATGGTGAAGCAAAATGGAAGACTATCAAAAATTGTAATTATAGACAAAGCTTTTGAGCTTTTGGTTGCCACTGTGTCCAGCTAACACTAGTAGAACTAAAAGATGCCATACTATAGGAAGATCTTCAGGAAATACATCAGTGGATTTCAGTCCAGCTTTCAGGACATTGGATCATCTTACAAAATCCATCATCACTATTTGACAGCATTCAGTTTAATAGGTGGTAATTTCAAAGAGCAACCAGGGACTGAACTGAAAAAACACCCCAGCAATTCAACTTTAATAAATAACTACATATATTATTTTCTATAAAACTACAAACACCTTTATGGGACAGCAAATCTGTAACAGTGGCTGGAATGCACCACCTCAGCCAGCCTAAACCAGGAAAACTCCAGCTTTTTTGCTCTGTATTTGTAACAAATATACTTGGCAAAGACACTCAAAGATAAGTTCTGGGGAAAGTTCTGCCACTGTGTATGGCAAAACATCAGCTACTATTGCCTTCAATTCATTGTTCCCTCTTTGCACTACCTTATGGGTCTAGGAGTCCTGGATGAGAATCTCATTAAGCCAAACACTAAATGCACACAGCACAAAGACAGACCCAGATCCAAGAAGCTTAAAGTTCAGCATTTTTAGGAGAATAAGTTGAATTAAGAAAATGCAAGAGGGGAAAAAAAAGAAAATAACTGACTGTAGTCAAAATTTTGAAACCAAGAGGCCTGAAATCCAGAGCTTAAATCCAGATTTAGTCTCATAACCAAAACTGGTATCTCTAAAGGTACTAGAAACAAGCATTCATACTGAAGGCCTCCTAAGCTCTCTGACTTAAAAAACTGCAAATGCGAACAAAGCCAGACTCTAAGCCACAAATACAGACTGATGCTCAAATCCTTATTCTTAACACAGGTCTTGGGCCTTTCTTCCACCTACCTAAGGCATATATTAAAGCTAAGTTTTGGCCTAGATTTCAGCCTAAGTTCCATCAGTTTTACGAATTCACACCCAAGTCTCAACATGACAGCACAGGAGCTGCTGATGACTTTCCTCTTTAATCATCAGTGCTGGTTCTCTGTGTGTATGTTTGCACATACACTTGGGCTGAGAGAAGGGATGAATCTCCAATGTCAAAAAAATCAACTGAATGCTGCACTCCCACACTGAGTTTGGCATATGAAAATCATAAGCTTTTCACAACCCTCAGTTATATTATTCATGCAGAATGCACTCAGCTTTCTATTGTTCCTGCTCTCATTGTTTATAAATGAGTCTTTGCTTCATCTGGGAATGGAAGTTCCTTGAAGTTTCCCTTAGTAAAACTACTTCTGTAATGAGGTGCGGTGCTAGTGCTCAGAGGGTTAAAGAAGTTTCTGGAAATGTTTGTGCTCCTTGTAAAAACAGTATTTTCTTTCTTCATTGAAGAAAAACTGAACAACTGGAGCTAGTTGGGGTTTTTTTGGCTGATCTGATACACAGGTTCCTAATTGCTTCGTTAAAGTCTTGGAAAATAATTAAGTTCTTCATTTTATTCTGTTACCACAATATGTGAGAAGGAAATCTCTAAATATGTTAAGATTCTTGCTTTTACACTTCACTTAAATATGCCCAGCACCACCACACTAAAAAAAATGACCCTGAGACATGGTCTTTAGATGTTCTGTATGGCATAAATACTATTTTTCATGCCAGGACATTAATTGTACCAGAAACTGCTGGTCTTTTCCAATACAGCTGCAGAAAAACATATAACCCTTTGTCTAGCAATATTGCGAATTTCATGATTTAGCTTGTTTGACAGTTCAGGCTGTCACCATTAATCCTGGTGATTGTGCAAGATTCTGATGTATTCCCCCAGCTTAGAGTTTTTTCAATGCAATTTAAGTTAATAAACAGTGGACTGAATTGCAAAAGAAAAAAAAGTAAGTTAATCACATGGCAACTTAATCGCTTTTGGCTTCAGCGGACATCCTTCTGCTTTTTGGGTCTAATATCAGTGTTTTAAAGGTGGATGGTAGGTGGGACTATGTCCTTTACTCCTCCAGTTATGGTACACTTTCTTTTTTTAAAGTTCAAAGGACTTTTTTTATGCTCCTCCTAGGGCTGAGATATTGCGGATCCAAAGGGGACAACTGGCAGAGTGCCACGTGCCATACGGAAAACAGAAAACTGGAGTAATATTCACCCCATCCATCCATATTTTGGAGTGAAAAAAGTTTATATTTTGAATGAAGGACTCAAGAAATGCAACAGTTTGCCAGTTAATGGGAATACACTTACATTTTACTAATGTTAAACAAAGAAACAATTCAATGTCTTTCAAAAACCATCTTCTGTCTACTTGCAAATATCAATGGACTTTAGGAAATTGATGGGTTTTGTCTTTTTAATATCAACCCCCTGATATATTAGCTCTTTACATAAGTATAATGAAATCATCCCAAGAGCAGTATCTCTAAGCCAACAATCTCCATCTTCTGTGGGTTCTCCTAACATGCTGGACTGCCTTCATCTGCTCTCTTCTCACCTGCTTTTCTCCCCCTGGCCAGATTCTGATTTTTATCACACCAGGGCAAACTCTGGGTAACTCCAGTGAACTCCAGGGAAATATATTTCTGGATTTACACCTGCCTAGCCAGCAGAAAATGTCAATTGAGCTGAATAGTATTTCATTTGCTCATAAAAGGCATTTTTTTCCCTTTAATTTCTGAGAAAAAAAAAAAAATCCAGATTCTATTGCTCATACACATCTTCAGTAGTACTGCATTCCTCAACCCTATTGAAAAAAGCTACTCACAGACTGTTTCACTCAAAACACACAAGCATAACTTGGTCTGCAATCAGTAGTAGAGAGTATAAAAAGTATTTCTTTCAGCAAAGATAAGCACTATGCGTCATTTGAAGGAGTGACAGTAGTGCACTATTTCAAATGGTTTTAAAAAACAGCTTTCCTTATATATCTGCCGTTTAAGTGTTAGGTTTTGTCTAAGAAGAAAAGAAAAAAAGATTGCAAATGTTCCTGTCACTGCTACATTCCAATTAGTTTTAGAGGAGTGAAAGATGATAGATTAAAACAACCCCATGTAACCGTGGAGAGAAAATAACCTACAAATCTGAAAACTCATCTGTGTGTGCAATGAGGACTAGCGCTAAGTGGAGCACATACAGGAAAAAAAGTGCATTGAAAGAAGCTTGGGTTGCTTTTAATTTAAATCCACACCTATTCAAAACAGTCATATCTGAATTTCTAGGAGCATGCAAAATCACTATGCATTTACCATACTAAATGTCTTTTTCATCAACTAGCAAAACAGAACAGATACAAATGAACCAATCGGGGATTTCCACTGAGCTATCAGTGTTAGAAAAGCTACTCTGCACATTCCAGTTGAGTCACCACAGAGAAGTAGGAAAAAAAAGGGGGGGAAGAAAGGGGGGGGGAAATAAATTACTGTGTGCAACTCCATCTGCAAACTGCTTCTCCCGCACTGGTATGTAATAAAATGTGTTGCTAAGATACAAGCTGCTAAAGAAGTTCATTAAAGGACACTTTAAACAAAGCTGCCAGACTCTTTTCCCTTTAAAGACTGCTTATTTGGTTCTGTCCCTTGTGTTTATAATTAGATCCTCTATATAAGAGATTGTGCTCCATTCAAGCCCACTCAGCAAAGAATGTTAATAAAATAACGTAAATAAGACACTGGCTTAGGTTGTATATATTTATGGGCTATGGAGCTGTTCATAGAAGTACATCTGGATTCCACTTGTACTTTTAAATGCAAAATAAAGCTTTTCCAAGTAGCTTCTCCCCAAGTTGAAGAGCATAAATGTCAGCTTTTGCACCAAGCACTCTAACCTAACTTTTAGAAAATACTTTCAGGCAAAGAAAACTGGCTTCTTGCCTAAAGTTTGGAGTTTCTGACATGCCTCTTGAGTAAGTTATATGCAAGCCTTTGTTATCCACACTAGAAATAAAGGCCAAGATGGTTTATATCTTTCATCTGGCAATTTTTACCTTTTTCCACTCGTATATGAGTTCCTAGATGTGTGTTAAAACAATTTGCAGAATTTCCCCGATCTTAATATATTAATGACAGAAGTAAGTCTATTTTGTCACATTTTATTGCCAGGAAAGATGTTATCAACGAGGTCTTTATCTGACCTTATATAAAACACTTTTAGTCTCTGAAGTAACATTTTCATGGTAGGTGTATTTTGGCTTTTGTCTTGGTTGAAGGGAGAAGAATGGCCAAGGCGTATTTTGCATTCACTTACTATGGTGAAATTGTATTTAAAGAAATAATTTCAGCATTTATCTGTTCAACACTTACTAACATATGAGGTGCATAAATCACACATGAGAGTTAGTATCAGTGATTATATAGGAAATGTTACTTGTCACTTAGTAACCTGCATCTCATATTAAATTCTGTATCACAGTCCTCAGTATGTATATATTTTTAATTACATTTTCAGGCTCATTTACATGCGCATATTGGCTTTCTGCCTGAACGATATCAAAGAGAAAGACCTTATGCTCACATCCAACCACACACACATGCACATTTATACACAGAGACACTCAGGCCTGTACGTTTCTGAGAATGGAAGCTTCTCTCATCTTTCTCATTCTTAGAAAATCTTTGGTTCACCAATAAATCTTCAGGCAATCTTTGCTGATTCAAGGCGCATTAGAAAAACAGAAAATTACAGAAAAAGCAGGTTAATCTCTGCTGCATGTCAAAAGTATCAACGACTGTCACATGATTCACATTAATCAAAATGTAATACACATTTTCACTTCCTGTAACCTTGTAAGATTTGTCACTGATAGCCGAGTTTGCGCAGAAAGGCTATTCCATTCCTCCTCTCTGGGTAAGAGGTAAGCTACATCACAAAGTACCAACTTGATCAGGTTAAATCAATGTGGAAAGGAAAACGACCTATACATTATATAGATTTCTGTTTCAAGACCAATTGTATACTTCTCTTGATTAAATGCAAGCAATCAGACAAACTTTCAGGCGAACACACTTTCTTGACACAGCCTCAACGCCCAGACCCTTAGGACTGAATTCCAGCTCTGAAAATAAGATTGCCTCTCAAAAAGTCAAATTAACACAACCCATCATATCTACACAGTTCCCAGATACTTATTGTTTTGATTTTACTGCAGCCACATTTAGGGCCAGATCTCTCGTTTACTTTCATTCCATCAAAAGGGTTATTTTGTCATTTAAACTCAGGCATATATTTAACTCCTCCGTGGGTTAAAAAAAGAAAATTCATCATTCTATTTCTCCACTGTCTCTGTATATTAACCAGAATGGTCTGCCTGTACATGTGCAAAAAAGCCCTGTGGTACATATTAGATTTCAATAGATGCTTACTATTGGCAGTTGCAGATTGTAGCTAGAACTAAGCCGCATCAGCAATTTCATATGACACTCTGGAAATTGCTACTACATAACAATAAGTAGCTGATTCAAAAAAAAAGGGGGGGGGGGGGTTGGAGAAAGCCTCTTTAAGGAAGTACATTTTGGCTCAAGAAGAAAATTTCCAATTAAAAAAGTAGTACCACCTTAAGTTAACAAAAAAAATGTATATATATATACACACACACATGCATTTATATACATGTATATAAGGGAAGTGTGTTTAAGGTGATTCAAAGAAGAGGACTGAATAGACCAAATACGAGTCTGTTAGATTGAAATAACCATCTACTTTAATGCCAGAAAGACAAATTTGCATTTCAATTAGTCCAATTCTTTTTTTGTTCTTCTTTGTTCTTATCTTAAACTTGCAGCCCATTTTTATACTTCCCTTACCTCCAACTACTCTGAGTGTACAAATCGCCCTCTTTGACATCGTAGCCACACATACACCATTTACCACAGTCTTGTCTTATTGATTTGCAAACTTCTACCCTTTAGCTTTATTGATTACAAATTGTGTTGATGCTTCAAATTTTGTTTTGGGGGGAAGAGGGGAGAGGGAGGTATCATTTTATAATCAAGTACAAAAATACTGCATATTTTATCTTTGATCACAAAGAGAAAAACATAGAGGGAAAAGTTAAAAGTAAGTCTGTATTAACGTGCCTTTATACGCCTTCATGCTTTCAACTTGAAAATCAAATCTGGAACGAGATGAAAAGGGGTTTTCTCTATGTAAACACACCAGAAATGTTTAGAAAGATGCAGTATCCCATTGGAAATGTGATTCAAAATCACCATTCAAAACCCCTTCTTTAGCAACACGCTATGGAAAGGAGACATTTACAGACGTACTCCCTTTTTCATCCAGAAGAAACATGAGTCCATGGGCCAGCTACTGAAACAAGGTGAACTGGTATGAACTGGTATAAACATCTGATATGATACACTGTTCTGGATGAGCTGCACACGTGGCATGAAGAATTAAATCAGAGCTCTAGACAAAGACTTGCAGAAGCACTACTTGTACCTGTCCAAACGTCTAGAGAAAAAATTAAAACAAACTCTAACTCCACAATGTAGAGTTCCCACATAGAACTAAAGTTTCTTTGAAAGGGTGCCCCACCAAAGTATCACGAACATCTGAACAAATACCTGTTTGCTGCAACTATAAATTAATTATTTTACAATGTGTAACAGGTAGCAAGTAATGTTAGTGTAAAACCTGAAGTGAAATAAAAAGGTATTGTTGGCATAATCCCTTTTTTCTGAATAGACAAAGGCATTGTAAGGAAAAAATTGCTAAATCACAGGGATAATCATCATAGCCAGCTCCTCTAATGAGGCATCATGGGATTACTGGAGTTATTATAAGAGTCATCTTATTGAAGAAATTCAAAGTTAATTGAAATCAATTGTACTGTTCTGACAGCAGGTGCTTTAAGTGGCTAAAATATCAAAGTGAACTCTTTAAAATGGTTAGAATGAATGTAACGTTCACTTTTCAACTTTTAGCCCTGCCAAGTGATATACTGTACAAGTAAAGAAAAGTGTACAGTCAAAGAAAAATGCTGGAATGAAATAGCGTTTCACATGCCAGTCAAGCAGCTACCATACAAAAGGTGATTCTAACCCCCTCCAGTACACATTTTCATTACGGATGTGCAATTTCCATGAATCTTATAAGGGCAACCTAATGGAAGGCAGAAAGCCACAAGTATACATATTTTCATTGTGTTTCGCCTCTATGAAAATGTCCTTTATTACCCTTTCCTCCCAATATGAACAGGGAATCTCAATATGGTATTACTGAAAGCACAGAATGCTAGGATTGCCATTATGCAAACTATATTCCCAAGTTTCTCCTCTGAGGAGCTGAAAGTAAATTCTCCCCTAGTTTTGTCACTTTTCCTAAAGATGGCAAAGCAACCAATAAACTACTAGCTGATTCCAGAAGGGGGAAGGGGGGAAGGGGGGAAGAGGGGAAGAAGAGGGGAAGAGGGGAAGAGGGGAAGAGGGGAAGAGGGGAAGAGGGGAAGAGGGGAAGAGGGGAAGAGGGGAAGAGGGGAAGAGGGGAAGAGGGGAAGAGGGGAAGAGGGGAAGAGGGGAAGAGGGGAAGAGGGGAAGAGGGGAAGAGGGGAAGAGGGGAAGAGGGGAAGAGGGGAAGAGGGGAAGAGGGGAAGAGGGGAAGAGGGGAAGAGGGGAAGAGGGGAAGAGGGGAAGAGGGGAAGAGGGGAAGAGAAGAGAAGAGAAGAGAAGAGAAGAGAAGAGAAGAGAAGAGAAGAGAAGAGAAGAGAAGAGAAGAGAAGAGAAGAGAAGAGAAGAGAAGAGAAGAGAAGAGAAGAGAAGAGAAGAGAAGAGAAGAGAAGAGAAGAGAAGAGAAGAGAAGAGAAGAGAAGAGAAGAGAAGAGAAGAGAAGAGAAGAGAAGAGAAGAGAAGAGAAGAGAAGGAACTGAAGCTTTTTGAATTACAATCCAGAACTAATCTTTACTTTGATCCAGCAAGTTCATTAGATTCTGCAGTTGTTCAGGTTTCCCAGCAAAGTCCTCAACATGAGGAAGAACAGCAAAGTTAAGCCCATATTTAATACCTGTTGTCTTTGTGTTTAAAGATTCAATGCAGTGACTGAAAAGTTTTATACTTCAGCTGGGAGCTCACCACCTGTCTCCCTTGACTTTAGGATCCTCAAACCAAAATCTGCAGGGATGAACATACATAAATGCAATTCTTCCCATAACAAATGGGAGTGCTGCGTGTACCCTGGGACAGTGTTTCATATTAGGTTCAACTTGATTTGGAAAGTCTTCCAGGTTTTACCTCAGTTTTCAATTAAGCTTAATAACCCTTATTTTACTTAACAATTTTGAAAGTACCCAGCCATACAAAATACTGAGCTTTGGCAAATGTCAATAATTTCCCCTTTAACATGTGTAAACAATTCTGCCATTTCCAGGCACAGCAAAGCAACAAACCAGAAAAACACTTCCTCCTTTTTCTCAAAACAAAGACACAACCTCAGTAACACCAGACACCTTGAGCTAAATCATTTCCAACAATGTGCATAAGAACTGTACTTAAATTTCAAGAAGTCTAACACTCTTCACAAACAGGCTTTGCTGGTGATCACCACAGGCAAAATACAGTCCACGATTCAATTTCAGATATACTACCCAAAAATACAAACCAGCAATAACACAGGCTGGAAGAGTCTGCCTGAAACTAATGTTGATTTTCTGCATAGATAGTAAATTACGGTAAAGAAATGAGGCAGTGCACAAGTGAATGGCATATACATAATGTCTTTCAGGAAGACATATTTTTATTATTGTGCTCCAGGACAGGCTGTCTGAATTCAGAGTTCATTGCAGTTGAAAATATAGTAGCCCATACTTGCTCATTGTTAATTTTTAAGACCTGGCTTACCACCTACTACTTCTGTCAGTAACAAGCAACTTCCAGCTGGAGGTTAAAGGTTTGTTTATTTGT
This sequence comes from Hemiprocne comata, assembly GCA_020745705.1. NCBI lineage: Eukaryota > Metazoa > Chordata > Aves > Apodiformes > Apodidae > Hemiprocne > Hemiprocne comata. The sequence continues at coordinate 77,320,216 of CM036586.1, forward strand.
TTGTCTTGATCTATTAATTAATAAGATACAACTTTCTAAAATTAAAATACCCTTAATGACTCTTTAAGGACATAAAGAAAGCATGAAATACATGCAGCAGAGCACCTCTGGTGTGCTTTTAAGGGCAATGCTGGCTCTTATGATAGCTCTTTTATTTACATATAAATGCTTGTTGCTTGACAATTTAGATAAAAATGTTACTGCTGCTCTGCATGTGCTGAAGATTGAGGGTGTAAAACCACTGGACCAACTAATGGAGTCTTCACACATCATATCTTGTTAAAGAAGAGGTAACCCACTCTCAAATGTTATTAGAATTCATCAAAACTATAGTATACAAAAGATACACTTCTAACAAAAGTCTAACTTCTGTCTTTCTGAATTGGATGCCAAATTGAAGCTGCACCATTTCAACAATGAAAATTATAGTTCTACAGTACTTATTTGAAAATACTGAGAAAATATTAAAACTACATTTAATTTCATATTTCTCTAAACCACCAACATAAAAGAAGCATCAATGACTGGCCAGGGATCCTTAATTAGGTTGGAACTTAAAATCCAACTGCTTATAAAAGCCTACTTTAAACATTTACCTCATGCACCAAAAGTTGAGTTTGTAATTCAGTTCTTTCTGTCTTTATTTGTAACTTTCAAAAAAAAGGCCACAAATGCCAATGACTACAATGAAAATCTGATTAATAGGGATACTGAAAGATAACTCTCACTCCTGCTATATTTCTAACAGATGTGGATGATGTGATCATCCATTCATTTTACTATCTGTTTCATCATCCACATGTGCAGTTTAATTGAAATGCAATTTTAGCATCTTTTGTATTCAGAGCATGCACAATCAAAGGTATACATTATTGAATTATGAATTAGTTGTGCCTAAACAAATCGGGGCGGGGGGGGGAAGGGGGGGGCAAGGAGGGAAGAAATGTAAATACATATGTAAAAATAAACTCCCTACTTAATACTGTCTACTTAAGTTTACATCAGTGTTTTGGTACAGCCACAAAAGTGAGAGCTTGAAACCACTAAACAGCTCCAACATTAGCCTATCTGTTCTCTCAGTAGCCTTCACTGCACCTTCTTCATCAAGGCCCATATAGTTCATTTAAAAGCCACTGCTTAACGAGCAACTACTAACTGTAGCAAGTCTGTAAAGTTACACGATGGTTTTGTGACTTGGTCAAAGGCTAAGACCTCTAAACTCATTTCACTTGTGACCAAGAAAGATTTCACTTTAGACCTCCAGAGGTGGCAGTCTGGAGCAAGAGGATACCACATCACCAGTGAGTCTCTTATTTATAAGCTCTTGTTGCACAGGAGGTTAAAATCAGTAAAAGAAATCTATGTTTTTCCCTAAAAATAGTAGGTTTCCTGCTAGGTTAAATTTGCTGCTTACAGAATTTTAGTATTTTATGTTTAATTACTTCATAGTTTCTAGATTTATTTATAAGATTATAAGAAGGACAAGTCATAAATATACGATGATTGTTTACTACCTAGTTTGGATTATACATAAATATGCTGCACAAGCTTAGCAAAAACCTTTTTCACTGAGTTGAATAAGAACACTCAAACTGTATTTTCAGATGTGTCTCTCTGCCTTATCTAAATTCCAACATGACACATAATAAATAGCTTCTCATTTACTATCATCATAAAAATTTAAACAGCCTTGAAATAGTTGCTACAATAGAGGGGAAAATGATCAAATGTATGTTCTAAATGCCCACTTAGAACACTAAAACTATTTCCATATTGAAGAAAGAACACATAAAGATGCATTGTTGCAGTAAAGGCTGTTACCTTGTTTAAAAAAAAAAAAATCTTCTACTCAGTGTAGTAGTGAACAACTTGCTGTTTTACACTGCAAAAAAAGGACTAACAGCCCTTAGCTATCATGTAGTGTCAGATTTGCTTTAAAAAAGAAAGTATCTGATTTGATTCTATACAGTGATTAAACATCTTTGTGCTCTGCTGAGTAGGGTATTCTTTCCCCTCCCCCCTCCAAAAATGGCATCAAAGCAATCAAAATGGTAATGTTCAGCATGAATGGGGCCCCATCCCCCACCTTCAAACTCTGCAGACTTTTCTCCATGTTAGAAGAAACCAACACCCCTTCCTCACAAAATGGAAGCTTCCACTACCAAATTGAGAGTGCTGACAAATTCTGATTACAATAAACTGGGAGGAAAAGGGTGGCAGATAATCACCATCACCTATGGGCAGAGATTGTATATGTAGGGATCACTTTTCAACTTTAACTGCAACTCCAGCAAAACAAAAACAAAAAACCCAAACAAACAAACAAAAACAAATAATTAAAAAAAAGGGGGGGGGAGGGGAGGGGGGGCGAAGAAGGGGGTGGAATGGCACAAGTGCCCCCTTCCCCTCTCCGCCGGGGGTCCCTCGCCTGGAGAGAGGGGGGGCTGGGACTTGGGGGCTGGCAGCCCGGCGCCCCGCGGGCGCTGTCCCTGGTCCTGGTGCTGAAAAGGCTGCTGCATTCCGGAGGAACCACGCTCGCTCCGCCGCAGACGGGGCCGGGGAGGGGAGCTCAGCACAGCACCTCCCCGGCCCCCCAGGGAGGTGGAGGGACGGGGCATGAAGGCCAGGGGGTGGAGAGGGAAAGTTCACCTCCAGAGTAGGGTGGCTTTGTCAACTGCCCTTCCTGCACTGGAAGTCATGAAAGTGGGGAGAGGGGCCGGGGGGGGGGGGCGTGCAGATAGTTCGGCGAGGGTGAGTGCGAGTGTGCGGGCGTGAGTGTGCTGTCCGCGGTGCTGAAATCCCGCCGCCCCCCGCTGCGCCCGGCAACTTTCCTCCCGGGGTGGGGGGGGAGCGGGTCACGGGCAGAGGAGCGGGTCACGGGCAGAGCAGCGGGCCCGGGGGTCACTCGGCACAAAAAGAGAGATGAGAAAGTTTGGGGAGGGGAGGGCAGGGAGGGAGAGGGAGGAAGGTTTCTGGTTTGTTTTGTTCCCCTCCTCTGGTTCTGTTGGGTTTTTTTTCTCCTCCGGCAGCTGAAACAGGTTAATGTGTTTTTATTCGCATTTTTTGAAGGGGGGGGGAAGTGAAAGTGCCTAAAGTGAACTCGAATCAAAAGCTAACACGTCAGATCAGACCAAGGGAAGAGAAAGACAAGTGGGGAGGGAAGGGGGAAAAAAAAGAAAAAAAAAAAAAAGAAAAAAAAAAGAAGAAGAAAAGAAATAAAGTGATCAATAAAAATCAGTTTCGTAATCAAACCCAGAAATGGCTCCGAACTGGGCTCCAGCCTCCTCCCTCCCAACTCCTGCTCTGCACATTACACGGAAGTGCACAAAGTAGCCCAAGACAGGAGAATTTTCCATATTCCTAAAACATGTCGACCAACTCAAAATGGACGCCTCATTTTTTTTTTTAATTTTTTTTTTTACGTTTTAACTACTGCTTATCTTTTACTACTAGAACTAAAATCATGCTTTCCCCCACCAAGACATCCAAGAATCCGACCTTATTTCAAAAACATGCATTTTCTTACTTAACACTTAGAAAAATGGATGTTACATTCTTTGCTGTCGGTATTTTTCAGCTAACGCAGACACTTTTCGGATGTTTAGAAAGTGCATTGTAAAAACAAGAAGAAAAACCAAACACAACTGAATCGATCTGTTCCTTACTTGTTTCTCATTAAGAGCTGCTATTCTTGATTGCCTTTCATGGATTTGTTTCTTAAGATCCCCGTTCTGCAAAAACGGCAATAAGATGCATATTAAAATCAAAGTGTAAACTAACCCCAGTAATGAATAAACTTGCGATCTAGAAATTGTTCAAAGGCAAAACCGTTCCACCAAAGCCGTACGAAAGCATGCACACACAAAACACCCTCCTTAGTAAGAAAGCTCCGTGCAGACTACAAAATGAGATCTCTTACTGATAAAGTTTTTCATCCTGCTGTCCCAGCACAACTGCGCTTATTACAGCAGGGAGAAAATACTGAAGAAGAGGAAAAAAAAAAAAAAAAAGGATCTGCATTTACCTGTGGATCTTGCTTCATCTGTGCAACTAGTTTCTATAAAAAAAAAAAAAATCACCCGCAAAAAAAAGGAGGAATTAGAAACTGTTTCAAGTTTAATGGATTTTTTTAAATGTATGTATGTGTGTGGACGGGGGAGGGAGGGGGGTAAGGAACAAAGAGGCAAGTAAACACTGCGAGTCAGTTTCAAGCAAAGCTCATAAATATTCAAGTCTCGTCCTAATCTCTCCAACACACACACACACTCGCACACACTCACACTCACGCACACGCATACACACACACTCACACAAGCACCGACCGCAACGTTAACTCCGCATCTCCACAACACACACACACACACAAAAAACTCAGCCAAACAAGCCGCAAAACTACTTTGGCGAAGTGCTCGCCATTGCCGCGGGGGTCCGGGGGGGGGCCCCCGCAGCGGCCCCGGACTCCCCCGCCGCCCCGGCCCCGCTCCCCCCCTCCCGTGATCGATAGACCCTGCGACAAGAAGCAAAGGCTACTTGATAAGCATGCAACACTGGCTCCCTTCCGATCCTCCTCTCCCTCTGAAAAGCGCCGGGGATAGGAGAGCAATTTTTATTTGCTTATTTTATTTTTTTTACCTGATGACATTGGATTTCCACTTTTAACGCCTCTTGCAAGCTGTGTAGCTCCATCCCTGCAACTTGCCAGGCACTTTCCTGCCACTTTCAGATCCGAATGAAGTTTTTTTTGTTTGTTTGGTTTGGTTTTTGGTTTGGTTTTTGTTTGGCTTGTTTGGTTTTTTTTTTGTTGTTGTTGTTGGTTTTTGGTTTTGGTTTTTTTTTGCTCCCTTTCTTTTCTCTCTTTTTCTTTTTTTTTTTTTCGGCTTTTTTTTTTTTTCCTCGGCTTTTTTTTTTTCTCTCTCGCTTTTTGCAACGGACCCGCCAGCCAGCCAGGCAGTCACCCCTCCCTCCACGGGAAAAAAAAAAAAAAAAAAAAAAAAAAAGAAGACCAGGAAAAAATTTAAAAAGAAAAAAAAAGAAAAAGAAAAAAAGAATGGCAGTAACAACAATAATATTTTTAAAAAGCGACAACAACAATCGAAAGAAACAACTACTCAGTCTGCAAAGCAAGTTCTTTGCCTCTTTGCTGGGGACACAGACTCATCACTCACTTTCCGCCAAAGTAGGGGGGCCCCTCCCCCCCGCGCCTCCGCCCGCACACCCCCCGCGGCCTCCCCCCCTCCCTCCACCGCCCCCGCTCCGCCCCGCAGCCGTTCCGCCACCTCCCGCCGCCCCGGCGCCCCCGCCAATAGGAACGGCAAGGGCTTGAAAACGGGAGGGACTATATTTCCTCGGAGTGCGCGCCTTGATTTCACTTTGCCTGAGGAAAAAGTTGTGCCTCGGCTGTCAATGCTAATTCGGCGGTGCCCGGATGGAGGGGGGGGGGCAGGGCGGAGGGGGGAGCGGCAGGCAGGGAAGGAGGGGGAGGGGAGGAGCGAGGGGTGTGAAGGCTTTCGGCCCGCGCATGCGTCTTGGTCCCACCGCCGCCGCCGGGGTAGGCGAGAGAACAACAAAGTGCCAGCGCGCTCGCGCGCGCTCGCGCGCGCGACCCCCCGGCGCGAGGGCCCGCGGGGAGAGGGGCGGGGCGAAGGCGGAGGCGGGGCAAAGGAGGGGTCGCGTTTCACACACACACAGACACCCCCACCCCCTCTCTCACGCCCCCCCGCGCCCCCCACCTCCTCAGGGCTGGCAGTGGCGGCGGGGTTTCTCCGTGGCGGGGTGGTCCGTCTTTCCTGACCGCCTCCCTGAGTGTCCGCTCTGGGCTGCCCTGTGGCGGGCGGGAGAGACGGGGCCCAACGGCTGAGCAGGGAGAAGTTACTTCCAATCCTGTTTCCCCCCCCCCATGCTGTCTTCTCCAAGCACTCCCACCCTGCTTGTCCCTCTCCATGCTCCCCTTCTCCCGTTGTTGAATCTCCTCTCCCCTTACACGCTCTTGCCGGTACGGGATTAGCTGCCAGCCGGGCAGCCAGCGAAGCCGTTCTTCGCTCTATCCCGCCACAGGCCGGTGGCGCCTCCCGCTGCCGGGACCGGGGCTGCCCGGCGGCGGACGGTGAGCTGTTGGTGAGGGCTATGAGGGGACCCCTGCCCGCCCCCGGAGTGGCTGCCCGGCGCTGGCCCCTCGTCCCCCAGAAAACTTCCCTCAACAGCCGGGACTCCTGCCAGCGTCTCGGCAGCCCAGGGGAACCTGGCCTGTGCGTGCAACAGCCGGCACCTACAGCAGCAGGTGCTGGCTCCAACACCAAGGGTGGTTTCACCCGCTTCAACACAGAACTTCAGGCAAGAGGCAGCCTAGCGTCAGGGCGGGTGACTCTCACTTTGGCAGTGCGTCGCGTTTAAGTTGTTCCCCGCTCACCCCATCCTTGGCTAACCGCTTCTCACCAGAAGAAGCTGCTGTACCCCTGGGCTGGGTCGAGGCCAATGCTGGGGTGCTCACACCATGAAACGGGATGTTGAAATTGAACCACTTCCAAAAAGAGACGAAGTATTTTTAGGGGAGCAAGTTTTCCGTAGGGTGAGTTGTTTTTAGGTCTGCAAGTAACTGAGAGCATGAGCACCCAAACAGGGAGTTCCAGCAGCAAAAGGGGAAAGGGATGGGACCTGTGGGGCACTCAGGCATGTGACCCACTCAAATGAACCTGGTCCCCAGGCGGGCAGCAGGGACCCATAGCCTCACCTTAGCTACTAAATAATAGCAGCAAGACTTAAAACGAGCACAGTGGGGTTGGGGTTGGCCTAAGCGGGTATGCCAGTTCAACCAAGCCAAGCCAGAGTGGCTTGGCTGTCAGTAACAGGTTTATGTGCCACCAGGTCACCCTGCACTACAGATGTGGTCTAGACAAAAATACATCTCCTTTGTGTCACTTGTTGTTCCACAAATATGTGACTCAGCTTCAGGCCATACAAGCAGACACTACCTGATCCAGCACAAAGCCTGCTGTCAATTTTTAAATACATTTAAACCAGCAGCACCATTTATTCGAAGTCAGTGTTCTGCCATGTAGCTGCACTATTTTTGATGCAGTAATAAAAGCCATGTATGTAGATTTACTGTTGTCTTGATGCATGGCTGGAGTGGGGTGGGAAGACAAAAATAATGCTCAGAATAATTTTATTGATGACAGTCAAAATTTAGGGCACATTTTAACAAGCAGTTAAATAATAGAGTGCTGGGGACAAGAACCTTAATGCATCCATACTACCATTCCTGCAATGATTGAACGCTGGTAGTTTATTTAAACTGCACTAAAACATTAGGTTGAAACTCACCGTAACTGATTAGTCAGTATTTAAAACACCACAGTGCTCCAGATGTGCTTGGATGCCAGTTTTAATAACTAATTAAATTAAGCTCAAAACTAATTAAAGACACCAATAGACACCAAAAACAACTTACATCAATTATACTGTAATTAACGCTGTTTTGAGATGTAACATGCTAGGAGTCCAAAACATTGTATCCAAGTTTCATTAAACTTCTCAAAAATATCCTGCCCAAACATGACACAATTTCTTACATTACAATCGTATAAAGATTCATGGTGAAATACTCTCAGTCTGACAAAATTAGAAATAAAGACTACACTGAATATTTCTATTAACCTTACCATTAAGCAAATTATTAGAAGAGCCATATTCAAGTTAGTAATATTTGTTACAGTAACAGACTATATTTACAGCATTTGTTTAGTGTCTGCACAGGGTGTGAACAGGAAAAATCAAGAAGCTAGTTTTGCTTCTTTTTCTCAAGATAATGAGTCTAAGTCAATTTGTTTTCCATACTGTACTTGAGTGTCTGGATTGAAAATATCAGAGGGGATGTTTAATTCTCAATCAATACAACGATTTTGCTCCTTGGGGGTTTTTTAAAATCTAAACTCTACTCACATTTCTAAGGACAAATATGTTAATCCTGCAGTTACTGATGAATATTAAGTTGTTTCAATGCAGAATCAGTGTAACTTCTCACTACAGTACAAAGGTATTTTGTAGCACTAGACCCAACAACAGGGGGGGGTTTGCAAGGTACATAAAGCTCCTGGTAAGATCTGACATCTGATGTAAGGTGTGTGAGTAGGCTAGGCTTCTAAGCAGCTATTCAGAAATTTAAAGTGACTCTAAACAAGCTAACAAAGCATTTGAGCTAACTTTTGAAAAAAGGAAGCCTGATGGTTTTTGTACATTGGGAGTGTTACCTTTGTAGCCTCTGGTTATATCAGTGCCAAGTATTGAGTTCAGAATCAGGCCATCAAGTAAAACTGACTAAACTAGCCAAGTATGGCCTCCTTATTATGAGTTGTTAATTAATTGACATTATACTGGTTGATTTGTTTTAATGCATGTTTCATTGGTAGAGCAAAGAGCCTTTTTCTCAGCATTATAAAAGTCAATTGTTAATTGGAAGAAAAATAGGAATTACAGTTAGCCTAACTTTTTTCAAAGAATTGTACACTTTCATGGTGTACAATTTTATTATGCTACCTGCAAGGGGTGAGATTATTGTGTTGTCCTTCCCACATTAGTGGGAGGCCAACAGAAGGAGTTTAGAATTTTTTTGTTTTAACTGCCTGCTAGTCAACAGTTGGTTTGTATGTCTACAATGTTATGATGGGTCACAGATTTTAATATAAATTACAAATTATAAAACATAATTAAATATATTGCTTTTCATTTATTGTTACTGCTGATGTTGTTTTCTAGGGAAGTGGTGTAAAATACATTAATCTGTCAAATACAATTTATGCAATAACATTACAGAGTCACCTATCAAAATATTAACAGCTTTATGCAATTTACTTGGAGATTATAATGGCAAAAGTCATCCTGCTTGCTGGAGGGGCATGGGAGCTCAGTGAGCTTCCCTTCCATGCCTAGGTAGAACTTTCATGCATAAGGGACACTTGAAGCTTAGCTGGAAAACACAAAGGGAATGGAGAGCAAATAGAGCAGCTGGCAGCCTTGCAGAGGGGTCTGCTTAAGCATGGAAATTAATGGTCAGTGCTATTAAACATATTTTTCATTGACCCCTGGAGAGATTATCCTAGCTCATAGAAGTTGTAAAACTTCAGAAGTCCTCCAGAAGTAACTGTACCATTCCTTTCTCCTCACAGTGGAGATCATGTTCAAAGCCTGGATGGGGACTTCCACACATAAAAACACTCTGCAGTCCTGGAGTGAAGGTGTGTGTTCTGCAGTGAAATACAAATGTAACCCCTCTCTATGCCATTGGTTGGATGAATAAGGACCAAGAGGCCAATTTTACTAACACTTCCACTCATTAGAAACTTTATAAATGTGAATCAATTTTATAGTCCTTGATAATAAAGTTACTTATGTGCACAAGCATTTCTAAATCAGCCCCTTTTTCTTCAAAAACTTATTACAGAAATGTATTTGATAGATTGACCTACCTTATAGGACTACCTAAAAATGCACAGTACAGTATCAATAGAAGAGCAATAAATTACAACATTCGTTCAAGCTGAATGAGAGTAAAGAATATCAGGGTGTTGCAAAAAGGGCCAAGATGCATAAGTGGGAGTGAAGTTCTTAAGATATATGAAATTATCCTTCCGCTCTACTCGGCACTGGCAAAGCATCAGCTGGACAACTATGTCTAATTTTGAGTATCACATGTCAAGAAACATGTGGGTGAATTGATGAGAAAGCAGAGGACACTAGTAAGAGCAATCAGAAATGTGGACACTGCCTGATCTACAAGGAAAGAATTAGTAAAAGGCTTGGAGTTACTTAGGCTAGCAAGAGGCCTGAGGAGTGACATATTACCTGTCTTTGGGGATACAAAAAGAGGAAGGGAATAATTGATTCTTCTCATACAGAGAAGGAAGGGTTAGATTTATTTGGTAGGGAGGGAGGGTCTGACTAGACATTACCAACAACAAGTCTAAAGGCAAAAGTAGGTAATGCTGGTACACATTCCCTTTGGAGATGCTGGAATCACTCTATGGGAGATCTCTAAAAAAAGATTAAACAAACAACCTCCAGAAAGGACAGGAGTATTGTTGGATACTCCTTTGGAGGAATGGGAGATGCAAGGTGACCTCTTCAGACCTTTATTGGACCAGTATACTGTTATCCCTCTGACAATACAGGTGATGCATCGTATTAGGATATCCCAAATTGCATTTACTACCAGCTTTCCTTTTTCCTCACAAGGTTCCTCCTGTCGATACTCAGCTGTCCTGTCTTATATTTCACTTTCTAACTGGCCACATACAACTCATTCCCGGTTACCTGCTTACAATAAATATTACCTTATACCTAGCAACCTATTGCATTTGTTGTCAAAGCATCATAAACACAAACTTCCCAGTGATTTCTTGACTAGCAAAAGGAGAAAAAAATTATTCCCTATGACCACATTCCAGGTACCAGGACTTTTATACTTTCAGTCACCTTCATCTAGGGGGGCTAAGAGAGCAGGCACATTTTCTTTGTAATAATTCCAATGATAAAACACACTTGAAAGAAGTCCAAAGTACTTCTACTCTTTAAAGAAGTATCAAGGTTCTTCTGAACATGTTTATCTTCTTGTTTTACTACTTCTACATCCACAGAGAGGATTTACACACACTGACTTTTCAGAAATGCTTGTAATACCAGTTAGGACAAGCAGAAGATCCTTCCTAACTCTAAGACTCTAGAGGCTAGTAGACATAAACACACTCTCCTGACTTTCTTAGTAGGAGAATGATCACAAAAACACTGTAGAAGCTACAGTATTAATATAACAGAAGACAGGATGTTTTTCTTGGGTAGCGTTATAATCTAAAAGCAGACATGCAGCAATTTCAGGGTGCAACCAAAAGACAGCAATACTCACTTTGGCTTGTCTCTAAAAGTTACTTCCACAAAACTGACATCCACAATGGAACACCCTGAAACTTTTCTGCAGTTTTTGTCCTATTATTATAAGGGCAAATTTCCTTCTCTTTGCTCTAGCAAGGCATTCATGATTTGGCTTGTGGTATTTTTTTTTTCATGCTACATTCATTCGTATCAGCTGCATCCCAGTTCTGGAACATACATTTCCTCAGCACAGAAGGTTTAAGCGCCCAGAAGACCAGATTTATAAAGGTATTTACACTTCTAATTTGGATCACAAGCAGCTTTAGAAGTCTGTCTCATTCTGCAAAGCATCAATTTGTTTGATTTCAAAAGATGTTACATGCCCGTATACCTTTAAAATCTGGCTTCCCTTGAAGCAGTAGCTCTTAATCCCATAGTCTCAAATCCATTGTTTGCAATTAAATAGTTTCCATTATCAGCTCTAAGCATTTCTCTAGTTATAACACTATCCCTTGTTCTCCCATTGTGTTACAAGCACGTTCCTTTTCTGCCTTTCATCCTGGCCTTCCATTTCTCTCTTGTATTTCCCCTGATTTTTACCAGCTCTCTCATTTTAGCTTTCTATCTGTATCACAGGATGAGGCCTACCAAGCAGACTATGCATCTCAGGATAGGATGAAATTCTATTCTATGTGTAGACAACTTTACTGACTTCAATGGAAAATGCCTGATTACATCTGCAGAAAATATTTGATCCTTTTGATGCAAAATGCCACCAGTATTTTTATGCATTTGACAAACTACCAGTGGGTTATGTGACAGTGTAAATCACCAACGGGGCTTTTGCTTTCATTTCAGTCTTTGGAAAGTCCCTCCCTGTGCTGTCATACCCACAGGTAGAAGGACTTCTGAAAAATGCAGACATTCCAATGGAAGAAAAAACCCCACACCTATTCAAATAAAAACTTTTGGCACATTTGCAAGTCTCAGCAGCACTGCCCCCATGCTGTTTTTACGAAAAACAGCTGCATCAGTAAATGTAACATAGAACTTCAGGTAAAAGGGATAAACAATACCTTTCTCACTTGTCAGGAGTGATCATGAAGTACAGATTTAAATTCTGTCATTCATCCCCCAAAATCAGAAGCTAGGCGCCTTATTTTGGAGCAAAACCAGTAAAGTCTACTGCATTCTTTACCAAGTTCCTTTATATTCTAACTACCAAATTTAGTTTTTGTGTGCTGCTTCTCACCTATCACATACTCTACAGCACGTGGTAAAAACTGGTAAAATAAATGAGCTGCTTTTTTGGGAGCATGATGGCCCATAGGGCATTTTGTATTAATTTTTACTAGAAAGAGTTAAAACACAGTTCTTTCTCACTTGACTCTTTTTGTTTTGAAAGAACAATATATTTAATCTCTCTGAACAGACTCTTACATGCATTTAGATGACCATTCTAAGTGTAATACTGTGAAAATCCAAGCCCTAGTATTGTCCCCATGTTATAAAGCAACCTCTGCAGAAAGATAGCTAAGGTCCACATAGTCCTGGACAGGGAGAAGCTGTTCAATACAACGTTTCTGGAAAAGGCAAGGAATGTCAAGGAATTGTACAGTGCAACCAGTGCAGAAAGAACATCAAGTGTCTTACTGAGAGGAGGGTTTGTGCTTGGGCTGAGTGCAGAAGCAAGTCCTGAGAGTGTAACACATCCCTGATTTACACCCATGGTGTCAGTGCAAAGTATAATCGCTGCCTGTGAGATTTAAATCAATGCAGTGTAATTTTTAAAAGCTCTCATACTGGGCTAACATCACAAACTTTGAAGTGAAGGGTAAAATTCAAATGAGGTATAATAATGCTGAGCACTTCTGAAAATCTCTCTCATGACCTTGAGGCTCAAGGAGCACTTTAAAATTTGATCAGCAAATTCTGGGTGTTTCTCTTCCCTTGTTGGAAAGGGTGCTGTCTTTTTTTCTTTTTTCCCCCAGAGAGTCAAGTCACTTTGAGATGTCTCAAGTTATCAGAAAACAAAGAGTAGACAAATTCACTACCTTTTAAAAAATCAATCAATAAATAAACCTAGAAACATAAGAACTGGGGCATACAGCTAGTAAAGAATAACATTGTGTCAAAGTGTAAAAGATTTAGAAAAGAAACATGCATCCTCCAAGTGACTTAGTCACTTGAACTTAAAACACTCCATCCATCTCAGGATGTGTGCATTCACACTCGAGTCCTGTTGAATCATTGAGATTGGGCTTCTAATCTTCTTTGGAAAAAAGAATCCTATCTCTGCTGAGTATCCCCTGCTCCCAGATGTTTCACAATAATAAAGAATTCACAGGATATTGAAGTTCATCACAAGTTCTCTTCTCACTTTTAATTGAGGAGTCTCCTTCCTCAGGAAAAAACAGTTCATACCTTCCAGCACCACCTTCCAGAGCGTGTCTTGACCTCCTTTTCAGGCAGGAGGTAATGAGCCAACTGTTTCTACAAAATGCTTTGTGAACAGGTTCAGCTCCCAGTAGCACCTGGGAAAACTTGGGCAGCTTGATACATAAACCTGGCTGAAAATCACAGCAATGCAAAAGAAAGTCTCGCACTCATTCTGAGGTTTTCCAGGATGCCAAGGAGATTTAGAAGCCTCTTTCCAACAAGTGTTATGAATTTAAATCTCTTGAGTAGTTTGGAAATAATTTATTTAAGCTTCCTAGTAGAGAAAGATAGGAAAGAAAAAACAACTATCAGCCCAAGCCTACTCAAACTTCAGCCATACTGTTACAGAAGAAGTACCTGTGCCACTAAGGTCTTCACTCTACCAAACAAGTCATCTGTCATGGTAGAAATGTTGTGTTTATCCTAATACCCTAGTATCCAGGCCTGGCTCTAGCGGAGACCACAAACTTTTTGATCTCTGTCATCTTCTCATGGTCAGTGTGGAAAAAACCCTGTCACCTTGGCTCCATCCTAATTGACTTAGCTGCCTGATGCCACATTTTGCTCTTACACAAAATGCCTGCAAACGTACTGCCAAGTTTTTGTTCCCCTGTGTGCCAGCAATGATTTAACCCAACACCAATTTTACTTCAAAGGAAAATATTAAATTAATTTCTGTGGCAGAACGCAACAGGGCTTTCTAGTGCAATGAACAGACAGTGACCCAGCAGGGAGCAAAAGGAGTATTACAATGAAGCCTTCACCTCTCTTTGGCTCTGTGCAAAAGACCCCAGGAGTACTGCGAAATATTTTTCATGGGACAGTCAAATTTCTGCTGAATAGGATGAAAAGATAAAGAAACTGATTTCACTGTATTCAGCAGGCTTCTGCACACAGAAGCCCTGCTTAACATTTCTGCTGAACAGAGCCCCAGGGCAGAAAATACATTGAACTCTCATAGTAAAGTACTAGTAATGGCTTTTTAGAACTATGTCAATTTGTATCATTTGCAAAGCACAAATATTTATTCTGGGTTTAATTACAGAAACTTCCTAGACGTGGTATCTCTCTTTCTGTCTTCCTCTGCATCCTGTCTTTCAATTTTGTTGTTGCTGCTGTTGTCCTACACTTCCAGCCTCATTCTGTTTTGCAAGGTGGATCCAGTCACTAGAAGCCTTTTATCACTCTGCTTTGAAAAAAAGAATTGGATTTCTTTTGTACATCGGGGTGAATTTGTAAATAACACTCATTCAACAAATTTTGCTCCAGGGATCACTCTGGGGATATATTCAGATCAATATAATCCCTGTAAATATCACTTGAAAGTAACACTGCACAACACCACAGCAAGGCTATGGGAATATCATCTTCAAAATAGGGGGTCTGAGAAAGCCAAATAAGAAATGTTGAGCAACAGGATATTGTACATGCAGTTTGTGCACTCATTCTCCAGAGCAGGAGATAATAATTAGCTCCTAGTATTGCAGCAGCACACACAGAGGCTTCCCAGTATGACAGCTGTGCTAGGAGCTGTACATGCTGATGGTTAAAAAAAAAAAAGGAAACAGTAAAATAAAATATTTTTTTAATGAGAGAAAGTCCTTGTATTCGATGCAATTACTGGTTCTTGTATCTTATTTAACATGTAGTCATTGGGAACTGCTCCAAAGAATATTAAAATGTACATTCTACATTTTCAGGGCTTTTTTCTCTCTTCTTTAAGTAAACATACTGACGTTCTTTAAATAGTCCTCTCTGCACTAAGCATAAGTGCAACAAAAGATGTGCAAAGGCTGCAAAACACAACAGAGCACTAGAAAAAAATAGATTAAACCCCTGAGTGAATAAGTTCTTCTGTCCTGGCCACCAACATTCTGGTAGGGTATTAAAATGCTCCGATGTCATTCATAAGCTCTCCTCCAAAAGCTAGTAAAACAAAGGGCTTCTGAACACTTTCTAAAAGTTACCAGGGCTGTCAAAATAAAGGAGGGGATATATCTATCTCTATATATATATGCTAGAATTATACACCTTACCCTTACTCATTCTCCTTTCCCAGCTGAACGTAGAAAGACTGTAAGTGCCTCTGCAGGTTTTAAATATAATGGTGTCTCCCATGGGAAGTTACTGTCCCCCAGCCAGGCCACACGACGTAGATAAGAAAAAACAGATTGAATTACACTCAGCCTTAAAGCTGATGCAAATCTCCGAGCTGTAATTCATTCAAGTTAAGCGAAAAAGGCCACCGGTGTCCTGGTATTTCCTATGTATTTTCCACACTAAATTCACAGCTTATATGCTTTCCCTGTCTTTTTCTGAGCTAAATGTCAGCCTCCCTGTCCTTGTCCCAGTTACATACTATGTGAGTGTATAAGGATGCTGAGTAATTCATACTACTATGTTCTGTAATCCCTGTTTTACTGTTTATGTCTCTGTAGAGAGCTTTTATTTTCTTTTCAATTTTGCCGATTCTTGCAAGACTAGAACTTGACTTGCTTTTTAAAAATAGCCTTTTTTCTGGACTTAAATCCACCTCTAGCCCTTTTATTTACTGAGAAAAACTTTCAAACATATCCCAGGCATTCAATAAAACCAGAATCAGAAAGCAAACAAAAGGAAGCCCAAATTTACTTCGAGAACATCTCATTATTTTTTTATTCAGTCTCATGATTAGCTAGGAACGGGCTGACTCATGATGTTTGAGTGCCCTGGCTCAGCAATACTGTTTTTGCTGTCAGAAGGTCTGTGTATGTCCTCTGGCCCCCACACTCCTTCATCTCACCCTCGGCTGATTCACACCACTGGGAAAATACATGACTACAGAAGCTAAAGGAGTAATGAAAAATAATTAGGATCTAAAGAACATGACTTGGAGAGGTCTCTCCTGTAACTGCTGGCTTCTGCTTCTAAAGGTTTCCCTTCAAATTCCCAGTTGTAAATCTACTCTGTAAAAAGGCATAATGAAAATAAACGTGATCTTACTAAAAGGCCTGGCCCAGTGACTTTCTGTCCTCGCTTTCTCCTAGTGATGAATCCCTTTATGACTACTTCGCACCAACCAAGTCAAACAAGGAAACAACTGTTGCCAGGATCCAAGTTTTCCCTTACCTGATTCTATGGGACTGGAAGTGAGCCTGTTGGTCCCTACTCTTCCCTTCCACTTGTCAACTTGTGTTATTTGGCACAATGTCAGCGACACAACACTTTGTGTAAATCTTTTTTCTTAATTATCATTATGTTAGGCTCTGAAACATGACTGAATGCATTCCACACTCATATGCACTGAAGCAATAGGAAAACACAAAATACATTTGCCACTAACAATATATTTGTATCTACCTGATACAAAACATCCTCAGTTATTGGTTCAAATACTATACATAAAATATTAACAGGAATCCAGCACTAATCATAAACAGACTAGCAACCAGAGATCTAGCTTCAGGTCTGGGCATCTGTTTTTCAGTATGAAATACCATCAGTTTTGAAACACGATTCTGCAGTTCACATGAATAAATCTTGACACATGAGATGAGAACCACTGAAATCAATGAATTCCTTTATTCAGCCTTAACACGCATTGACTGCAATGAGGCTTGCCTAAGGACATGCAGGGTTTGTTCCAGTGGCCCAGGTTGAGTTCGAACTGCAAGACTGAGCTTACAGCTTGCCTTTCATGCAAAGGGTAGTCCTGAGCCTTCTTAAACCTAGGAGATCTTTCTTTTCATCTAAGCCAGATCTGGGCTTAGTACAACAGGGCAGCAAAATTAGCTTTTCAGCTATGTAATGACAAGAATTATTAATGAAATTACAGCAGAACAGGAGAGAAATTCAATGAGAACGGGGTAAGAAGAGTAATGTTTTCATTAGCCACATGTTGAAAGGGAAAAAGTTATATTTGGGCCCAGTCTTGAACAGCTTAGAAACATCACATTCTCACTGAGCTTAGGAGGAATTCGATGAGCACAAATGTGGGATGGATATCTTGACAAGAAGCAGCCACATAGAACAAACAGCTGCAGAAGAAACGTATGTGGTAAAGTTGTTAAACAGGAGACCACAAAAGAAACTGTTTAAACAAAGTTTACCTAACTCTGGCAATACAGAAGGTTGTATTGGAGAAACTACTCTTCTGCTTGATTCTACATTCAGCTTTGGGAAATCAAAGAATTCTAAAAATGAGTCCACCCTAATCAACAAATGGTTTAGAAAATGTATCTTCCTTCCTTCTTACCTTATACAAAATCTGAAGGCAACTGAGTGTCTGAATGCAGAATCATAGAATAGTTTGGGTTGGAAGGGGCATTTAAAGATCAACTAGTCCAACCCTCCTGCAATGAGCAGGGACATCTTCAACATCTTCTAACGAAAGCTGAAAATTGTTCTTCATCTGGTTCTAATCCATAGTTCCTATATCAGAGTTAAAGAAGCTGCCCAGCTTGTCCTATAGACAGGGTTTATCTAATGCTCACCTAAAGATGGACTAAAAAATGCAGTATAAATGTTCATCATTCAAGAAAACATCCTGGCAGAGCTTTGTCACTACTAGATGACTAGACTGTGACTCATACTACAGCTCAGCCACAGGAATCTGAGCAAACTCACCATTACCACCGTAGCAGAGCCTGGATTTCAGACAGAAAATAGGAAGCTCAGATATTTGTCCACTGGAAAAGGTGGAAAGGAGAGGATGGGGTAATGGAGAGAACCTGCCACCATCCTGCCAACATTCAGTGAATGGGATCAGGAGGTATTTGGAAGAGGAGGTAGCAACATGCAGTTGGGTGGAATTGGTTTCTATTCTTAGGTACAAAGGAGATCTGGGAGGAAAATGTGACCTTAAGGGGCCCATCTGAGGCTTAGTGCCTCCTTACCCCCTTCTCATGGCTGGGGCTTGAAGTCACAAATCTGGCTCAAAACTCTGTTTGCTATACTTTGTGTAATAAAAATATAACCACCATCTAAGCCCTACTCTGTTGATACATAAATACCACCTTGATAACAATTTTAATTTCAGTGAAAAGAATGCTGGTTATTGGTATATTTTAAGAATCCTCAGCAAGGTTGAAGCCCAGACATCAGAGGCAAAAGTGAAGGTACAATGGAGTGAGACAGCTTGGGCTATTACCTTTGTTACAATTCAAAAGTGATCAGAAAACACTAATGCGAACGCTATATATTTAAAATTATTCCCTCCAGAATGGTTATGCGCTATCAGCATCTCAGGCAAATATTTTTTTTAGTATATACATATAAAGATCTTTCAAATAATTATGATAAGGTATCCTAGGACACCAAGGACAAAATACTGTGATGAAATCTACAGCTGAACAAGAATAATTTGCTCTGCCAAACCAGCCAGAGAAGTTAATCTAACTTACCCTTTAAAATAAAAGTCAATCTCATGTATATTGACATTATATTTGTCTTTTGTCACATAGACAATTGTGTATATTGACATTACATTTACCTCTTATCACACAAACAATTGATAGGCACTGGATACGTGGTATTTATATACCTATGTATGTTTACACACATACAACCACATGTACGTAAATACCTTTACACGCACACTCATACACATATGCACACAACCACATAATTAAATGTAAGGTCTACTACTAAGTTTTGTTTAATCGTTCAAATCTGGCTTCTAAACACATGCACACACCATAGCACACAACTGTGTGAGTTGAATCAGCTCCCCAAGGAGCAGAGGCCTGGCAAGCAGCTTCCTTGGTTCATTATAATCACTGCTTTCAATCTCTTGTTAGAGAGAAACTCTATCACCAGGATTCTTTAGAAATCTGAGGCTGACATCTTTTCATTTAAACTGGCATCACTTCGCTGAAGTCAAAGGTATAACTGAGAGGGAAGTGTTTACAGGAAGCCAACTTAAACCCAACAATCTTTAATGTGGTTTGGTGGGGGTTTTTTAAGCCTTGTTAAGGTTTCAGCTTCCACCAGATCTCTGTTAGCACTAACCACTTTTACACCAACAGGTCAATATTAATTAAGCAAACTTCTTTCTCCCTAGTGTAAAAACATAGGCACTAAAAATAAACCTGTTACAAAATATGCATTTTGTTTACACATATTTACACAGACCTCAGATCTGAATATATGCAGTACCAGAAGGATGAAGCCATCTGATGCAGAAGATCAGTAAAGCAATCTGTAGGCTCAACAGGGGCCAGAAAAGAAACATTTATATGGTGACAAACAACATTATGCAAGACATGCATGTGCTTTAGGTTGTGGCTGAGAAATAGTTGCATAAGTTGTGTATCTAAAGTGACTGGAAAAGATCTTGTTCATCCCTGCACACAAAAGAGCAAAATATCATCTCTCCTATACGAATTTATTAAGATTTCAAAGCTCAGGGCTGTGTTATTCCTACTTCAGATTTTAACTGTTTTGACTTATTTTCCTTTTTAAAAATTATTTATTTATTTACATATTTTTAATGTGTCTGCGGGTTTGATTTTGGAGGCAGCAAGTTCCTCCTTATTTTCCCTGAATGCCTCTTGCAGCCCTGCCCCTCTTACAAGCTCAATGCACATGATGTGTCAGCAAAGTGAATATGGCTTTCCCACCCCCCCCTCACTGAGGAGGAATGTGATGGGGGAAGAAGGGTGGAAAAGCTTTTCTCCCCCCCTCCCCCCTCCTCTGTAGAGCCTGCCGGGAAATGTAGTCCAGCTGGAGCTGCCTTGAAACAAAAGAGAGCTGGGGCTGCTGTGGGGAGAGTCTGGCTGCTGCGACCCTTTCCCCAGACCCTGCACAAGACGACTTGCTAAGGGCACCGTGGCCAAGGGGGTGGCTGGGGAGGAAGAGGGGAACCCGCAGGAGAGCTCGCTCACTCAAATCACCTTGGCTTCATTGTTCTTGGGGTTTGGCCAAGTTCGTGAAAAAGCCTCGGCCGCACAGAGCGAGCTGCTGTGGGGATGCTGGAAGTGGGACAGGGACGTGGCACGCCACCCCGCTGTGTGTGGCAGGGCTTGAGCAAGGGGAATTGCAGCTCCCAGTCAGGGATGTCAAGCAGGAGAACTTCTGCCCTGCTTTCTGTCTGTATGTAAGAGGAGTTTCATTTAAACGGGAGCAGGAAAAATTCTCCCGTGGCTGTGGATTTCAGTTAATTTTTATACCTTCAACTTCTCATCTCGCCAGGACAACACAACATTTCTCTCAGCTTTTAATACATGCACTGAAATATTTCTAAACGAAAAATTAAGGGAGTGTTCTTTCACCATTGTTGTTGGTATTTTTAACCTACACCCCATTGCATGGTTACCCCCTACACCACTAGTACCACTCATCTTCTCTTTATTTCTTTATATCTTTCCTATCTAGGGAAAAAAAAACCACAAACCAAAAAAAAAACAAAAAACACAAAAACCCAAAAGTTAAGTAATTTCTTCCTTTCAGCCTCCCGGGCAAGCAACTGTGGGCGTAGAAAATGCAAATTCTTGGATGACCTCTGGGATTTTTATTTTTTTATTTATTTATTTTTTATTTTTTTTTAAAGGAAATCAGGTGCTCAGCCTCGTGCTTTTAAAGGAGCGGGGCATTGGCTCTCGCCAACGCAAAAGCTTTTGCTAATGTCTAGCCAGGAGTTTTCCTAGTGATTTTTTCCCGGCGATCGCAGCGCAGGCAAGGCAACAGCCCAGATCTCTTTCTCGCTCTCTTTTGCCTTGGTAATTACTTTAAGTTTATGCTCCCCATCCCCCGCTCCCTCCCTCCCCCCCGCCCAGTTAACCTTGGATCCATAGTTTCTGCTGATGACTCCCTGCTCCTTCCCTCCAGTACATCAGCTGTTACTTTTCATTTCATGGCTCACTGGTGAAACTCGAACTCTTTTTCTCGTTACATGTCCAACCAGTTTTCTTCCGCAGATGCTTTTGACTTTTCTCAAGGTCTCGTCTTTTATCACATTAAAGCTACTGGGTGCACGTGTTTTAACGGAGCGAGGGGAGGAGGAGGAGGGACAGCCGTTGTACCCAGCCAGCTGGGAGATGCCAGATCCACCGGGCAGCAGGGAAAGCTGCCGGGGGATGGGGAGGGATGCTCCGGCCTCTTCTCCTTGCCTTGCTGCAGGAGCTGGAAGGCGGGGGCATGGCCGCGGCTCGCCAGGACGGGGGCTTTGTTCTAAATCCAGGGCTGGCAAAGTGCGCCTAAGTTCAGCCCCTCTTACGCACCAACACCTCAGCTCTGGGCTTGCTCAGGACTGCTGCAACTCAAAGAAAAAAAGAAAGCTCCACCTCCTCCAGGTTCACAAGATTAATTTCACACCACCACCCCCCTCCATCCTTCGGTCTCAGCTGGCGGGGTGTGGATGGGGGTAAACAATTGCCACCACATCCCTGCCATTCCTATGTCTGAGGGTACCGCTCCGGCCACAAAGGTGGGAGCAGGAATGGGCTGGCTTGGGTTTGGTGTGGCCTTTTTTGTGGTTTTGGGTTTGTTTGTTTGTTTTTGGGGGGTTTTTTTTGAAGCAGCAACCGGCAGAGAGTGCATGAAAGGAATGATCAGCAGGCACTCACCGTCACCACGGCAGGTGGGGGAAGGGAGAGACATCCGACTGATTTAGTGACTGGCTGGGGAAAACAGGCTTTGACTGGGGAAAGGGTCTGTTTGGGGGGGAAGGGAGAGAGGGGAAGAGTTAAGGAAGGAGCATTTGCTGAGCTGAACAGGGAGCCCTGGAGAGGCGACTCTGCCCTGCGCTCCCTGAACAGAGGCTGCACAAACATCCCCGAAGCAGCTCTGCCTCTGCGTCACTGTTTGGAGGGAACTGGGAGCCCTTGCCACCACAGAGGTCCTGGATATCCAGCTTCGAAGAAACCATGAGGATTCCCACAGACTGTCCATCAGACAGAGCCCTGCCTCTCTCAGAGTTCCTGAGAGCACCCAGCAGGCAGGGTGGATGTGTGGGGACCCATCCTAATTTCAGGACTGCCCCAATTTTTACATGAACTACAAAATCTGTAGTAAAAAATGAGATTAAGTTTAGGAATACTCAATTTCCACCCCCCACAC
Organism: Hemiprocne comata; assembly: GCA_020745705.1. Classification (NCBI taxonomy): domain Eukaryota; kingdom Metazoa; phylum Chordata; class Aves; order Apodiformes; family Apodidae; genus Hemiprocne; species Hemiprocne comata. Next base: position 77,342,551 of record CM036586.1, read on the forward strand.
ACTGTCTAAAAAACACTGCTGCCATTTTTAATGTGTACTTAAGTACTTTTTTGGTTGTTAACAGGTGTCTCTAGTCTTTCTTCTCTTTCCCAGCCAGCCGCAGTGACTCGGGGTTACTTAGAGATGCAGACCAAAGCCACGGCCTGCCCATGGAGTACAGGGACATGACAGTGACCATGCCGCCCCAAACCACAAACTTTGGTCAGGAGAAGCAGCATTGAACACACAACCGGGAAATCGCCTCCTGGTGGGACAAAAGCCATATTGCAGTAAGGGAGCAGAGCAGGAATCCAAGGGTCATTGCAGTGAGACTGCAGGAAACAGTGGGTCACAAATCCATAAGGAAATGAACTTCAGTATTTCTATCATCCACAGTTTACTGAGAGACTTTAGGTGTCTGCCTCAAGGAGATACTTCTAAATTGAAGTCCAAAGGGTCCTTAATGCTGCCTGAGACATCTCAGACTCAGACAGGAATGGAATTTAAGAAGTGCCTTTCTCCTTAAAGCTTCTTGTTAACCTTAAGATGATTTAAGCTGAAAGAGGGTAGATTTAGATTAGATATTAGGAAGAAATTTTTCACTAAGAGGGAGGTAAGATGCTGGAAAAGGTTGCTCAGAGAAGTTGTGGATTCCCCCTCCCTGGAAGTATTCAAAACCAAGCTGGATGGGGCTTTGAGCAACATGGTCTAGTGGGAGGTGTCCCTGCTCATGCAGGGGAGTTGGATCTAGATGATCTTTAAGGTCCCTTCCAACCCAAACCATTCTATGATTCTGTTCTTCTTGCTGACTTCAGTGGGTTTTATTCAGAAGCTTCTCTAGCTCTTCCAGTCCATGTTGCATTTGTAACCCAGCATTGCACCTGAAAGGCTGCAAATTCCACTCTGTATCTGGGCCCACAGGAATGAGCTATGGCAGCACTTCACATTGGAGGGCCACCTCCACCACAGAAGTGGGTGCCGCACCACAGCAGCACCTTAACCATGAGTGCCATGCTCTGCTTTCTCTTCTGCTTCCCTTCACACACTCCTGCTCTCCACCATCAACTTCCTCACAGCAGTGGCACTTACCGTTACGTGGTTAGCTAGTTCAAAGAGCTAATCTAGCCAACCACTACCCTCTCAGCAAAATAAATTGTTTTTCAAAGCAGGTTTCCCCTCCACACACACTTTCTCATCCCTTTAAAATGCTTGTCATTAACACTAGCCATGGAAAGGTGGTCATCTGGGGAGTTACCAGCTACAGGAAGAAATTACCTGTTACATTGAAGATGGCAGTTCCCTTGCTAGCAGTAAAGGAATTTCAATCCCCCTTCCTTTGTTTTTCCTTTTATCCAGAGGTGTAAAGTAGCACATTTCAACACACCAAGGTGCTAAGTGTAATGTGTGTTAGCAACATACAGTACTTCATTATACCTTTTTCTAATTCTGTACCACCCTTTAGATACAGCTGTACTTTGGTGACAAAAATAAGAATTTCTGAACACAGTGTTCAGTACACAGAGCTACAGCGTTCCACATGGTGACAGCAAGTGCAACCTTTTAGCAAAAATAAATGGTAAGAAAAACAGACTTCTCATGATTACAACTTAGAGTTAGGAAAAAACTAACAAGCTTGAATCCCCTTGTCAAGTGGGTCCAATGAAGAGTCTCTGACATTTTTAAAAGGGGCAGAAAGCCATCTTTCAACTAATAGACCAGCCCTCTGAATACTGTGGAAATAAGTGTGTTTATGATAGATCTAATAATAGGTAGCTGTCATGGTGATGGGTACCCAGAATAACTAGTATACCCCCCTCTGCCTTCCTCTCTGCTTTCCTCTCAATCCTCCACTTATTTAGCCTGTATGTCCCCCCCAGCATTTCCTCATTGAACTCAGTGGAGGCCCAGGACCACCTTGTCTGCCCCTGTTGGCACAACTGGATACTAAGGGGTGACATACCAGCAGCAAGCCTAGACTACCAAAATAAATCAGGCACAGGCTGTCTATGTAGAGGTAAATCATGCTGGCACAGCAGCAAAAGAAAGTCACAGAGCTGCTCCACTTGATGAACACTCAGTGGATGCAAAATTGGTGGAGACCAGGTCAGGCTGATCAGTCCAGCCCCTCACTGGTGTGAGAGCAAGAGAAGGAACATGTGCTGTGGAAATAGGGGTGGGGAAACAAAAGAGAAAATATTTAGGTTTCCTCTGGCAATTGTAAGGAAATATCTTCCCTGTGCAAAGACAAACTTCAGTGTAATCTTTGCATTTTCCTACAACATCACCCAGCTGCTCTCTCTCTCTCACTCTTTTAAGGACATCAGTATTTTTCAGTCATAAAAGTCTTTGTAATGTACTCATTTTGTAAGGCCTTTTGTTACCTCCATATAATTCTCCCAGACAATTATTATCACAGCCATTGTTACACAATCCAGTTAAAGTAGTTCTGCTGCACCTCTCTCTCTTTCTCCTGCTACAGAATGAAATGTTTAAATGAAGAGTTACATTCCTCAAGACAATGAACACTCCAAAAGGAAGGTAATGGAAAGTACATATTAATTAAAAATGCTAAATTGTGGGGTGGTATTTATATCACATTGAGAGATTAAGAATGGAGAAAAAAAAGTTTCATTTGTTTTATCTAGCACAGGCCACCTTATAAAAAAAAAACAGTAAAGACAAAAACAAACCCAAACCAGGAATACCGAAACCTTTTGTTTTATTCAGATTCCCTACATAAATGAACATACACATTTCCTGTCAGTTGATGACTCCCTAGAGGATACTGCGTCACTGACGACAGACAAGTGAGAAAATTTCAAATCTTCTCCTAGAAGTACCATGATATCCCACCAAGGACATCTTGCTTTGCTTTCTGCATCACTGGAATAGGTAGGAGAATTACAAAAGCTTCCCTGCAGCTAGGTTTCAGGCAACACTGTCCCTTGTGGTTAGACTCGCAGGGCAGAAGGTATGGGCTTCCTCTGTGTTTGTATACCACCCCATGCCAAGAGTGGTCCAAGATGGGTTTCAGGAGCATCACAGTACAACCAGGTGCAAGCACAAGCCTTTTCAAATCACATTCATTTCATATACCTGCCATTTTCACTGCACATTTTCCAGGTGTCCCAGAAAGTCAGCTGCACCACTGGTAAAACATCTTCCTCTTCCTGCAAGAGGACCAGTCCCTCTGAGGAGCATGTAAAGGGCATTTCAGGCTCCAGTCCCTATGAGACCGCAGTCAATACAACTGTCAACTTCCAGAAGTTTACATCAGATCGGTGTTTGAAAGCCTTCTCCACACCACAGAGCATTTTTCATACTGCTCTGCCAATGTAATCATATTGCTTGTGCTCCCTCAAGCAGATACAGCATCCTGCTGAGGGAAGAAGTAGCTGCAACCACATCAGCAGTGGTGTCAGCACCCCCCGGCACGCAAGGCACTGTAATGTAAATATGAATAAATTAATATTCATTTAGCAAATTGAAAAACTTCCAGATGTCATGTTCAGAACTCAAAGCTGTCATCTTTAGGCCATTTTAGGGTTTCAGTTTCAGCTGCCATGAACTAGCCATCTCAACCTACGGGCTTATTGAACATGGAGAACTTCGCTACTGAGGGCGTCAGTTTGGGACAGATCTTCAGGTGTTTCTTTTAATTTAGGTTTGGCTTTTTTACTAAGTTCCAAGGAAGAAACTATGTTAAGATATAACTCTAGCAAGAAAAGACTTTTAAAGCTTTAGTGTCTTGCACACTTAAACTCTGCAATTTTTTACCCAGAAAATTTTTCAAAAATTGAGGAAACACCCATGTGCCCAAAACCTCTCTGTTTGTAATGCTACCAATTATTCTGAACAAGGATTCTGTATAAAGTTTATATTTCCATACCATGCGACAATACTATAGCTATAACATGGAAAGAAGTCGTCATCTCCTTGTTCACAAACCAGGAAACTATTTGTGGCTATACATTAAAAACTGACATGGTTTCCACCTGGCTTAAACTCTACTTGAAGCCTTGTTTGAGCAGGGGGAAGCAGATACTACTTTTCATTATACCAGGCAGGTTCTGTGATGTGACTCCAGATTCAATCCAGTGGGAAAGCAAGACTCTGGTTTGTTTGAATGCTGTAATTACAGTCTTTCTGACTGAGGATGATCCTGATGAGTCTAGCTGCTACAGACATCAATCTAAATATAGACAGGCTCTATGTGACTGTATGACAGGTGTCAATTTGCTATCTAAACCCTGTTCTCCCTGGGACTTGCAAAGAAGAAATAAGTGATCAGAGGAAAGAGGGAGACTCCTAGATCTTACCCATTTAATCATATGCAAAGTTAAATCTCCATGCAAAAGTTGCTAAAAATCAGCAGCAGTAGTCAAACAGCACGGGGAACACACATCTGAGGACCAGAGTGGAATTATTACTTTGATTGTGTAATTTTAATCTTAAAAGTGTATTCGCCCCTCACATGAAAGGACAACAGGATCAGTCAACCTGGTGTTCATGTAGACTAGCTGACAGCTTGTGCCACTTAGAAGAGGAGCTGTCTCACTCCTGTGGCATGGCAGCATGGTTCAAGTAGAGCAGAAATAGTGGAGATCATGGTCCAAAGTATTAGGGCAGTAGGGAAAGCAGAGATAGAAAGTTTCAATTTTTACCACTATTATCTCCAAGATACATTGCAACACATTGACCTAAATTAAAAATAAGTCTAGTAGTAAATGAGCAGTGGGTTAAATACTAAAGAAAAGTGACCCTAAATCTAATGCACTACAGTAGAATATGCCAGTGAATTTTTAATCTATATGCCTTTTAACCTGAATTCCCAAAAACAAAGTCTCTTACTAGATACAGTAAGCAAAATAGATACTAAGGCAAATAGTAAAAGCCGACACTGATCATCTTGATTTTTTTCTTCTGCTAGGAAATGCTGCCCTGAAGCAAATGTCCTCTGTAAAAGACACTCTATTTGCAGGTCAGTTTTAGAAAGAAACACATTACTTTGCTGCAGAGACACAAATTTTGCACTGCCTTATGTTTGATTAAAATATATTAATCTCAAAGGGGTACTAGTCTAAGAATTTTCTAGAGTGATGGATCCCAAATCAGACTTGGCAAGAGGAACGGAAGCAAGGATGATATGGGAAGACCTGTATCCCTGTGATGAGAGCTGTAACCACTTATTCAAGACATCATGGGTAAAAGTAGCAACACAACAATGGAGATGAATCTTTAATTCCCGCTTACAAGAGATCCATGTATCCGCAGTACCCAGAAAGACAGGTTTGCAGCTCAGATGATGCCTGCCCTGCCTGCCTCTTAGTGGGCCAAGGGAACATGCCTGAGAGCAACACCTACCCACCCAGGTATCTCTATGGACAATCTATTCTATCCTTGCCTATTTCATGCAAATAATCATGTTGGCATCATGGAGTAACCAAGAGTTTCATCAGTGATGTGTGAATCCCCCTGACAGTGTTGAAAAAAAAAAAAAAGAAAAAGGATCTTCTGTTTGCTGTTGATTGCCCATACTAGTAAAAAAAGTGTGATGGCATCATGGAAGTTATTTTAGGTTTACATCAAGCAGGAATTCAATCAGAATCTGTCCCATTGTATCAGATAACCTAATAAGCTACAGACAGGGCTGACATTTGTACAGCTTATTCTTTATAATTTATTTTTTTTTTATTAAGTTACTATCCAACAAAACATCTCCTCAATTGAAGAAATTGCCCAAAATTGTTTTCACTGATGAGTCCATCATTTAAACTATTTTCCAGCACCGATATAAAGTTACTATTTTCATTCAGATATAAGGCATTTCCCCTACTTCTGTATAGTGTTATAACTGTAACAGTTTTCCTTCTATTCCAATGCATCATACCTGAGCCTTGCTCAGTTGCGTGAATGCCGAAGCAAGAAATACTTCTCTACGTACTTGTCTTAGCTTTATTTTAAAGACTTCATCAGTTTTCTTTGACATAGCCTGGAACTGCAAATTTTAACAGGAGACAAGCTTTGACTTGTTATTGGACATACCTGAGATGTTAATATATGCCAGCAGAGAATATATGTTCTTTTTCCTTAAAAACATTATGTTCTTTTTCCTTGTTCCTTGAAAGAACAAGGGGTAATGGTCACAAGTATACAGGTCACTGGTACACAGGAGATTTAACCTCAATATGAGAAAATACTGCTTTAGTCTGGGGGTAACACAGCACTGAAACAGGCTGCCCAGGGAGGTTGTGGAGTCTCCATCCCTGCAGACATTCAAAACCCACCTGGCCATGTTCCTGTGTAATCTGCTCTAGGGGATCCTGCTCTGGCAGGGGGCTTGGACTAGATGATCTCCAGAGATCCTTTTCAACTCCTAACATTCAGTGATTCTGAGAAATGAAATTTTGCCTGTGACTCTCTTTTTCTAAGCACAGAAGTTATGTCACTAGTGGGAATCAACACCATCAGACTTACAGCTTACCTAAACATGGAATTTCAATCACATTAATTTAAAAAACAAATTATGGAAATACAATCACAAGCAACGACATGAAAAATATCTCAAGATGCTACCAGAACAGTAAATAGGATAATCTCATTTTACTTTACATTTGAAGCACGAAATTACACATGGTCAAGGATAACATGCCAACTGAGGGGTACTATCTTTCTAAAGCACTTGAACTCAATTGTTGAGGACCATCTGACCATAGTAATTTTATTTTTTTTAGCGTAACAGATAAAAAGAAAAATCAGGGGAAAACTTGCATTGGGCTCCCTCAAATGAACACTATTTATTAATGAAACTGTGCCTCCAGAAAGAAAAATTCTGAACTGAAAACCATATTTGGGGTGACAAACCAAATAGTTAAGTTAACCTGAAGTTTCCTGGCCTATTCATGTTTAAAACACATGCTTAACATCATTTTTAAAATGAGGTATTATTTCTAAACATAAGATAGTATCTTAAGCGGTTAAAAGATGCAGATTTTCCTACTTTTTCAGCCAAACCCCCACTTTTCATTGAGTAAACTCTGTGTTTGAAATTCTACTACTTCTACCACTGAAAGATCTTCTATGAAATACCATTTTTCTATGCAAACACTTTACCTCATTTGTAATAAAAGGAACACTGGCCTGAGCTGTCAGTCAAACTTAAAAGGGCCATTTGTGATAATATTAGAGAGACCACATGGGAAGTTTTTTCCATTCTGGTAATAAAGGCCTAGAAGCATGACTTTTCCTTAAGAATACGTACTTTTAGGATTGAATTTGGAATAGACATTCATCCAGATTAATTTATCAGAAATGCTTTGTTTCAGGTAGAATAATCTTGGTTTCTATTTCTGTAACCAAATAGAAATTATAAGGCACTCCAACAATTTTTGCTATTTTCTTGTCTACTTCCTCAAAGGTATTTGTGCAGGGCTTTCAGGAGAGGAAAGCTAGATTTAAAAGCATTGACACTGAGCACACCGGTCATTATTCCTAAATTGCTTACACAGTTATTTAAGTGCTAAATGTCAACTGTCAACATGAAAATTACTTAAACAGATTTACATAGCCTCCCTCCTCAATGTTTACAAACTTGACTTGTTCCATAACCCCCATACCTGTTTTTCTGCTGGAGTGGTTTTCAGTCAAAGCACAGGGAAGTGGCAGTAAAAAAGGAGAGGTTGGAAGGGAGATTAGTAAAATTGCAAAGACCCATTATCAAGCCTGTATGTCTTATATGCTGCTTTTCCCCCAGTACTGTGCTGGACCAACAATAAGCAGGCCACTGTCATCAGCAGCGGGGAGAGAAGAATATTCCCCACAGCCTGGAGATGACAAGACCATTTCCAGGTGTTTGTGGGTCTGGAACTGGGAATTCCTAAAGCATCGGCTGGGAACAGCCGTCTCCAAGCCCCCAGGTGATATCCTCCATAGGAAAAATGGGGAATGGTCTTATACCACCTCAGGAGGATGTGCAGCACACCTGAGGACTGCTCACCAAACTGAATGAGAAGGTTCAAGAGTGTCATAAATACAACAAAACCACCAGAGGAAAAGAAGAGAGATCATACAGCATCAATGAGAGGGAAGGCACTGATCTGTCCCCCATGTACTCTGCTGCCAAAATTCCTGTCGACACTAACAGGAGCAACCCTGGACTCAAAGGAGAAGAGTGACTCAGAGCACTCTCCACTTTATGAAAACATTTTCCTTATCAGCATTTTCACAGCCCATTTGCTTTGCCTTTTGGGGTGTTTTTTTTTTTCCCATCTTCTTCTCTTTCATGTAATTTTTGGAGTTTTTCCTACTTCAGCTGAATGATACGAAGAGCTGAGGTTGCGTTTTTTTCTTGCTTGGAAAACAGTTTAAAATATTGCAGGGCAGGAGCCAATCGGAGCAGAGGGGTTCAACAACCAGTCGAATGAGAAGAGAGTAACTTATTTTCCATCTCATTACAGAAACAGCAAATCCCTGCTCTCTGGCTGTCTATCAAAGGTGCCAGAGCACCAGGCTCTCACTAGGAGCTACACAAATTAAATACAGAGCTATCTGCAAGGAAAAATTACCAACCTCAACACCTTTGGCAGCATCATAGTCCTCATAAGAGCCACAGCAATTCCACTTCAGTGCAATGCTAGTTGCTCTTGCATCTCTGTCTTTCCTCTTCATATTGGGTGGGGAAACTGTACTTAGCTGGACTGTGTATCTGACAGCCTTCCTACTCCAAGGAAGTTTACACTATGGTGACAGGATTGCCACCTTTCGATCTTCCTGCAAAGCTGAGAAATGACACAGCATCTGAGGTGCTCTGCCCTTCCAGGTTGGCCCTAAAACTGCCGTCACCTATTTAGATTACAGACAACTGAAAATTAACCTATTCCTTGATTTTACAAATACAGAATAACTTCATCTTCCAGTACTCCTGCAAAACATGCAGTGAAGTTGCAGGAGAATCCTCGTGACAATGTCTCAGTCATCAAAATGAAAACTTTTCACAGCAGCACGTGACTTGCAAGGAAGGGAAATACTTCTCAACACTACAAGGAAATCCTGGCAGCACTCCAGCAAAGTCAACAGCCTAGCAGGCACCTCATGAATGCAGGTGGAAAAAACTATGCTGGGCTCCAGCCTCTGTCTTCCCAGGGATTGCTTCAGCTACTGAGATGTTGCAGGGAAGCATCTTTCAGCCCTCTTGCCTTTGCTGTCGCCTCCTGCTTCCAAGTCCTCTCAGCTGTAAGCAGACAGGAGTTTTTCGTCAGGCACACAGACATTGTTGAAATGAGAAACAATATATAAGACCAGAAAAGCCATAAGCCTGCCAGGGAAAATGAAGAGAAGGAGGAGAGGAGAGAAGGAGGAGAGGAGAGAAGGAGGAGAGGAGAGAAGGAGGAGAGGAGAGAAGGAGGAGAGGAGAGAAGGAGGAGAGGAGAGAAGGAGGAGGAGGAGAAGAGAGGAGGAGGAGGAGGAGAGGAGAGGAGAGGAGGAGGAGAGAGGAGGAGAGGAGAGAAGGAGGAGAGGAGAGAAGGAGGAGAGGAGAGAAGGAGGAGAGGAGAGGAGAGAAGGAGGAGAGGAGAGGAGGAGAAGAAGAAGAGAAGGGGAAGAGAAGGAGATGAGAAAAAAGAAAAAGGAAGCCTAGGAGCAAACAGAGAGAGCAGGGAAATCTTTTGGAGACAGCTGACTAGAAGAGGACTCTGAGCTGTGACCATTGCTCATAACCTCCTATTGATCCTGGTGCACCCTAAGAAGATTAGACATGGTTACAAAACCATGTAATGGTACTTTTGGTGTATAAACTTACTTATTTCCGTGATTTCACTGATGGGGGAACACAAATACTCAAATACACTAAAACGTGGAGCACAGATGAGGTCTCTTAAAAACAAAATCTCAAAGTACATCTTCAATTTTGTTTACAGTGATTTTTCTTCTGCACAGCTTTTCAGAAATTCTATCATTAGTTACTTCTATTAAGTATTTGTATTGAAGTTATAAAAAATAATGTATTTGTGCCAGGTATTATTCAAATACACCATAAAATCAGTCTTCCCTTAAGGAAGCTCCAGTGAGCTTAAAGCCTCATGCACTCCCCAGTTGGAGACTGCCCTTTGAATGGGAGATTTTTGGAAAGCCATGGCCTCCAAAACAATCTACAGACACTCCTAACTGAAAACAGCAGAGGCCACAAACCCCATACTTGCTTCCAAACCAGCAATAATGTCCACCTAGTTGTACAGGTCAGACTCCATACAGGGCTGCCACTTCTACACTCTTCCTGCAAATGCCTTAAAAATAGCACCCATCAATGTCCTGCTCTACCAAAGGCATTTTCCTACCCCTCTGTTGAACTCATGCTTGCACCAACCTCCAAGGGAGGCACAGGAGATAGATAGCTGGTAGCCATCTTTCTAAACTCCCCTTCAGAGCTACCTCAACTATGTGAGCAAAATTGAATTTGCCACCCCAGTCATTACAAAGACATTTTTTTCCCATGGACAGCAAAGGCAAAGCTCAATATCAAGGCTATGGCACAGCAGGTCCCAGAGGCAGGCTGAGATGGTTTGGATAGGCTCCTAAGGTAGCATGATGGGGTCCTAGGAAGTGTTGCTGGGGGCTCTGTATGGGAAGGGCTTTTTTTCCATCCTGTCTCTGTCTGGCACTGTGACTTCTGCAGAGGGACAACAGAATGTGCTCCTGAAAGGCTGATCCTGTGTTTGGCCATCAGGGAGGGTAGGGAGAGGTACTTGCTCCACTGACTCTCCTGAAGCTCTGCGGCACCAGCCTTGTCCCTTCCATCTTGTCATCTTCTCCTCCTCAGCTTACCTTCAGCTCAAAGAGTCCCAAAAATATTGGCAGTATTACAAACCATTCACTATTCAAAACATCACTATAACGCTGCAAAACCCCTTACTTATGTGAACTTCTCTTTGTTAACTTCCTGTGTGTGTCCCTTAAATGGCTTTTTATTCTCCCCATTATTATTTCCCTTCACCTCTCATTTTTCTTTGGTTTTTTTTTTTTTCTTCCATCATTACTGCTGTGTTCCAAGACTTCTGTGCAGTTCTAAATTTGTCTATGCATAGTTTGTTTAAACAGAGTATTTTTAAGGTGCTAAAATAATTTGAGTTCATTATTAGAAATGTAGGGGAAAAGAATCAAGATAAGTTTACCAGCTGCTCATACTTCTGGCCCTTCCAAATAATTTCCAGTTAAAATAAATACATACACTGGTCAGGTTTTCTTTTCTCTAAAAAACCTAATACAATTTAGTAGTTTGAAAGTGTCTTTCTACAGCAAATGAGGAGAGAATGCGTAAATGCCATAATTTTTTTTTTAATCTTTTTGTAACTATTGTTTTTGTGCCTAAGGAGATATTTACAGGACTGATTCTGTAGGTCTGAAGCCACTAGTACACCAGAGTTATTAAGTATGTATTTTTGTGCCTGCATGGGGAGTACTTGCAAATAATTAGAATAGAGCAGAACTTTCTCACAGTGACATTGTCTCCTTTTCACACACACAAAAACAATTTAAAAAGTATTTTCAAAGCTGTTATTAAAAAATTCTCATCACTGGAAGCTGAATGGAGACTGTATTCTTCCCCAGATCTCTTTGGTCTGGTTTAGAGGACAAACCACAGGGCAGTGACAGCCTAGTGCTGAGGTCACTCTGTGCTGGCTGGCAGGGTGATTTGGAAAAGGACATTTCACCGTATCTCCCTACATTTAGCATGAGTGACATGTTCCCTTTTGTGATCTACAGATGAGGAATGCCAAGGAGATGAGTATTCTGATATCTGTTACACTTGGATATCTCAATAAATCTCCCCCATGCCACAGAGTTGTACCCCCCCTGGCTCTTATATGATGCTACTATAAGCAGAAACTCCTAGCCAGCCCAATACTTTCCCACAAAGACAACAACAGAAGCCTCAAGTCTCCTATAGTACAACAATCAGATCTTATAATCTGAATTACAATTTGTTCCCCACATGTGCTGATATGTATCCTGCTTCTTCCCCCACCGTGGTGCACATAACCACGCTGCTTCAGCTACAGCTCCTGGAGACAAGGCAATTTGTCCAGGGGCTTCCTGGGACTCTTCAGTCTAGGCAGTGGATTTTCTTTGGCTTGGATTTCCCAAAGTATTGCTTCTTGGCACTAGCCGAGTGCTGGTATGGGCACCAAAAGCACCTCATCTTCTATCCCTTTTGATTCTGGCCCAGGTAGTTTAAATGGCACGGGCTGCTCCTGTGACAGGAGCTGCCAGGACCCCCGTCCAAAAGGAGAGGCTGTTTCTATTCCTGTATTAGGTTCATAGGGCAATGTAATCTCTGGCCTCTCAAACCTAGGGCTTGGGCCACACTGTCCCACCTGATTACCCCTCTGGGGCTTCTGTTTCCAGCAAATGCACAGTACAGGAATGTCACCTGTTGCTTGGGGAGCTGTTTATTCCCTCAAGGCTGGACAATGGTGAGACAAATCATAGAACAGTTTGGGTTGGAAGGGACCATGAAGATCATCTACATCCAACTCCCCTGCTATGGGCAGGGATACCTCCCACCAGACCAGGTTGCTCAAAGACCCATCCAACCTGGCCTTGAACAATTCCAGGGAGCGGACAGCCACAAATTCCCTGGGCAGCCTGCTCCAGTGTCTAACCACCCTCACAGTACAGAATTTCTTCCTAATATCTAACACCTAATCTATCTTCTTTCCGTGTAAAACCATTCCCCCTTGTCCTGTCACTACAAGATCTTATACAAGCCCCTCCCCAGCTTTCCTGTAGCCCTGTCAGGTACTGGAAGGCCGCTATAAGGTCTCCCTGGAGCCTTCTCTTCTCCAGGCTCAACAACCCTAACTCCCTCAGCCTGTCTTCATAGGAGAGATGCTCCAGTCTTCTGATCATCTTCTTGGCCCTCCTCTGGACTTGCTCCAACAGCTCCATGTCCTTCCTGTGCTGGGGGCTCCAGAACTGGACACAGTACTCCATGTGGGGTCTCATGAGAGCAGAGTAGAGGGGGAGAATCACCTCCCTCAACCTGCTGGCCATGCTTCTTTTGACGCAGCCCAGGACACACTTGGTTTTCTGGACTGCAAGCACACACTGCCAGCTCACGTTTAGGTTCTCATCAACCAAAACATTGACCTTGCACTTGGCCTTGTTGAACTCCATGAGGCTGTCATTGGCCCACCTCTCAAGCCTGTCAAGGTTCCTCTGGATGGTCTTCCTTCCCTCCAGGGTGTCGACCACATGACACAGCTTGGTGTCATCAGCAAACTTGCTGAGGGTGCACTCCATTCCACTGTTGATGCTGCTGACGAAGATGTTAAACAGCACTGGTCCCAATACTAACCCTTGAGGAATACCACTCATCACTGGTCTCCATTTGGACATCAAGCCATTTACCACTACTCTTTGAGTGTGACCATCCAGCCAATTCCTTATCCACTGAGTGGTCCATCCATCGAATCTATGTCATGGTTTGACTCAGGATCAGCAATTAAACCAGCGACAATAATGCTCTCGATCCCATCCCCCCCACCCAGCTAGGGAAAGGAGAGAGAGAATAAGGGAGAGAGACTTCCCAGATTGAAAACTAAACTAGACAGCTTTAATTAAATACTAATGACAAAAGAAAAGTTGTACAATGATATGCAAGTCTGTGCAGGAATGTGCAACACCCCTATCACCTCCCCCCACCCCCAGCAACTCCCATGGCATCTCCTGAGCTGTGAGCAGTCCCAAAATGTCCCGGAGCACTGCCAGAGATAACAGTACAGCAGACAGGAGCTGAGGGGAGAGTTATGAGGGTCAGGAATGCACAGGCCTGGGGATCAACAGTGATGGACAGACAGAGTCCTCCCTGGACACCAGCCGTGGATCAAAGAATAGGGAAGAAGAAGCAGGAAGGAAGGGGCTTGACTTCCATGATCCCTGACCTTATACCAAGCTTACATAGATATATATGGAATACTTTGGTCAATTTTGCTGTCTGTCTAGTTCACTCCTCCCTACAGGGGGGTTGCAGATACGACTCTTCTGCTCCCGGTAGCATCTGAGGCTGCAGTTTCACCAGGTCGACCAAAGGGACCTTGAAGTCCCGGCCACAAAATAAACATTCCAGCATTATCAGTCCACTAGCTGGAACATTTGCTTCTAGTTAAAAGAGAGCTCACTGAAGGGGGAAAAAAAAACCAACCAAACAATAAAAAGAAAATTGGCTTCATCCTGGCTGAAACCAGGACACTATGTCTTTCCCATTTGGAGACCAAGATGCCATGCAGGACACTGTTGAAGCCTTTAGACAAATCCAGGTAGATGACAACAGTTGCTCTCTCTTTGTCCACCAACACTGTGATCCCATCATAAAAAGTCACCAAATTTGTCAGGCACAATTTGCCCTTGGTGAAGCCATGTTGGTTGCTACCAGCCACCTCCTCATCACCTCCTCGTTTTCCATGTGCCTTAGCAGAGCCTTCAGGAAGATGTGCTCCATGATCTTTTGTGGGCACAGAGGTGAGACTGACCAGCCTGTTGTTCTCTAGGTCTTCCTTTTTTCTCTTTTAAAAAATGGGGATTATGTTTCCCCTTTTTCAGTCAGTGGGAACTTCACCAGACTGCCATAACTGCTCAAATAAGATGGAAAGCAACATTGCAACTTCATCTGCCAGTTCCCTCAGAAGCTGCGATGTATCTCATCAGGTCCCATGGACTTGTGCACTTTCAGGTTCTTCAGCTGGTCTCAAACCTGCTCTTCTCCTACAGTGGGGGAATCTTCTTTCTCCCAGTCCCTACCTTTGCCTTTTGCACTTTGGTTGACGTGGCCAGAGTCCTTGCTGGTGAAGACTGAAGCAAAAAAAGTCATTGAGCACCTCAGCCTTCTCCATATCCTGCATGACCATGTCTCCTGTTTCCTTCTGGAGAGAGCCCACAGTTTTCCTGGTCATCTTTTTATCACTGATGTCCCTGCAGGAGCTTTTCTTGCTAGCCTGGATGCCCCTGGCCAGATTTAATTCTCTCTGAGCTTTAGCTTTCCTAACCCTGACTACTCAGACAATATGTTTGTACTCCTCCCAGGCTACCTGTCCTTGCTTCCATCCTCTGTAGACTTTCTTTTCATATCTAAGTGTGTCCAGGAGCTCCTTGTTCATTCATGTGGGCCTCCTGGCATTCTTGTCTGCCTTCCTCTTTGTTGGGAACAGTATTTCTACTGCTCCTCAGTTTGGAGGAGGTGATCCTTGAATACTGACCAGCTTTCTTGGGCTCCTCTTCCCTCTAGAACTTTATCCCATGATACCCTACCAAGCAGATCCCTGAAAAGGTCAAAATCTTCTCTCCTGAAGTCCAAGGTAGTGAGCTTGTTGTGCGTAAGCCCAAGTGAAACATAAGTCTGGCTGGTAAGGCTGGGCTGGCAGTTCAGGGCCAACTTTGTCCCCCTGCTTCATCGCATTTCTGTCTTCAACAAGACCCAGAGTACTTGCACTGGAAAAATGGTCTAGGTCAGCTCCTGGTACGAAATTGCCATCAGTGAGTTTGTATGTATGCTGTGTCTGGAGTAGTACTGCCTTTCCTGAGTAAGCATGTTTTGGTAGCGCTTGATGAAGCACAGAGGACTTTTTAAGTGCAAGGATGATGATTACACACTATGGAAAAAATTTTCCCTGTATATGGAACTGCTTCAGTGTCCACACACAATTTATCTCTTGCTTATGTCCCATTCTGAGAGCTCCACTGGCACACAAGCTCTGCCAGCTGTTGGCACTGATGTAGCGTCACCCTCTACACTGAGTTTCTTTACCCATGCAGTGATGACCTGTTGCCCTGAAAACCCAAATGCATGGAGCCAAACTCGGTCAAATGGAAGGGGATGTGAGCAGACAGGTGCCTTCCCCAGAAACATCATGTGTTCAGTGGGAAGCTTGTGCCTCTTGAACACAGGGGAAAGATAAGACCAAAGCTGTGCTGAGCAAGAGTGCTGCTTTCACTAGTTTTGCCACTTGTTAGCATAGCCAGGAGGCACTGGTTTCCAGTGGCAGCTGAGAGAAGCCCAGGGACGAAAACTCAGGACTGTAGGCAGAGGTGAGGAGAAGACTGGAGGGGCAGCCAGCAAAGTCATTGCAGGCACCAGCAACTGTCACCCTCACACCTCAGCTCAAACCCGAATTTAGCACAGGGGTCATTCTGCCCCCAGAGGCATTTACGTTTTCCTATCCTTATTTTGGAGAGGAACCAGCTGAGACCTTGCAGACCTTTCACTCAGCTTGTCATACTGTTTTTTTTCCTTTGATACAGGCCCATTTTTAATAAGGTCTGCAACACCAAACCTGCAGTCTCTGTACAGTAAAAACACTCACTGATCCCACTAGGATCAGGCTGCAAAACTAATACTTTCAGGTGCTTTTCCAAGTAGAATAGAAAAGCCAAACCTTTGAAGCCATGTGGGATCCCTTATTGACCCAAATACATGACATGGATGAACAAACACTCCCATTCATTTAGACTTTGCATGGTATATGTAAATACAATTGTAACTGGTTGGGTTTCTGAAATAACACCTTAATAGCTCTGAAAAAGTCAACGCTTTTCTTTCCTGTTTTTTTTCCAGTTTATTATGGCCCAAATACTGCCAAGACTTAAGCAGGTGCATTACTTTAATTCGTTATTCGTGCGTTAGTTTAATTCACTTGACCTCAATGAGACTATTCATGTATGTAAAGTTATGCACAAGCTTAAATCTTTGCAGAATCAGGATTTGTGGGCTTAATCTAAATCCCACTGAAGATTTCAGTCAGGTTTGGATCAGGCCTCTTTCCCTGTCTGCAACAGAGCTGCCTTTCTAGCAAAACATACAGCTCCTGCAACAGGGGCTTGGCTGGGGACTCAACT
Source organism: Hemiprocne comata (assembly GCA_020745705.1). Taxonomy (NCBI): domain Eukaryota; kingdom Metazoa; phylum Chordata; class Aves; order Apodiformes; family Apodidae; genus Hemiprocne; species Hemiprocne comata. The sequence goes on from CM036586.1 coordinate 77,359,414, forward strand.
AAATGAGGGTCAGAGCCTTTTGTGGACCTCACAAAAGACACTTGGGGAAGACTTACACTGCAAAAGAGACTGTGGTTAAGCAATGCCTGAAGCTAACAGGGAGCAGGCATGTAACAGCTGGGGTCTGTCAGTGCTGGGCTTCTCTGGCCCGTTTCAATCCCACCCAGCAACCACCAGTCATTCCCCATTTTTCCCATGACAAAGCTGGCAGAGCCAGAGCAAGCCCAGGTCTCTTTCTGTGCTTCAGGGCAGATGTACCTCAGGCATCTTGCAGCAAAACAAGCGTGGTGTTACTTTTACTTTTGGGGAAACTGAACACTTAAAGCCATGAATTACTGCAACAGGCATAGACAAGAGGCAGGTCTGGAGCAGAAGTGGGTGGTCAAATAGTCTATCACAGTCTTCAGCTTGGGATCACACATCTACAGGAATATCCGAGTTATTCCTTTGCCCATGCACTTCAGAAAGACCATGCACATGTGTATGTATTTATGTTAGGGCAAGCTGAGAGAATCCTTGTGCTTATATACTTTCCTTGTTCTTACATAGTTTCCTTTTTCTTTAAAATCTGCAACTGTAGGTAAAATTTGTGACATGTGAACTCAAAACTAACAGAAATTATGCAATTCAGTCACTGCTGGGTTTCATTCTTTTACTACTCAAGTCCATTTTAGTGCGAGATTAGAGACATCCCCCTTACATGTCACCTACAGGCATTACAGTAGTAAAGTTGCAGCTCTATGTACCAGCCACCTCTGTCTCCTCTGGGCAGCTTGGGAACCCTCAGGGAGTTAGGTCTCCTGTCCTTGGACTCACCAGAATGATACCCTGACTTAAAGTCATGAAAACTCCACAAACAGGATCCACTCCTAGTCCACAAGTTGCCATTCCACCTACCTTCGTAAGCCATATACCCACCACTGCCAAAAATCTAAAAAAGGAAAATTCCAGAAGTGGCTCAGAAATCAGAGATGATAGTGGTTCTCTGCAAGAGTCCCAAAACATCCCTGTGGGCCACAGCAACTCTGACTGTGCCTTTTGCCTCCATGGCAATGCATCAGCTTCCGATAGCTCGTGTCCTCGAAGAGCGAGGAATTCCCAGCAGCCACCAGCCCTTGTGTCTGCAGAGCCCTTCTGCCAGTGGTACCACATATGGGTGCAAATTGGAGCATAGGAGGTTCAAGGTGAATATCCGAAAAAATTTTTTTACTGTGAGAGTGACAGAGCACTGGAACAGGCTGCCCAGAGAGGTTGTGGAGTCTCCTTCACTGGAGACATTCAAAACCCGCCTGGATGCGTTCCTATGTGATGTGCTCTAGGTGACCCTGCTCTGGCAGGGGGGTTGGACTAGATGATCTTTCGAGGTCCCTTCCAACCCCTAGGATTCTATGATAGGCACAGGATGGGATCTGTATGTGAATTCCTCAGAAGCACGAGAGCCACAGGATGGGCACCATGCCTGCTCTAGCCCCACTTCTGCACCTGATACATAGAACCCCAAATCATTGTGAACTGAAATATGTGGCACTGGACCAGCAGGTGTGACTCAAGTTAAAAGCAGGGACAAACAAAGCAGATCTTCCAAAGTTATCTGTGACACTCCTTGGAGGTATACAAAGGGAAATTTTCCTTAATCTGCAAAAGTCACTATTGATTCAGTGAGAAATCTACCAAAATAATAATTGTGTTTAGTCAGTAAGGTGCTTAGGACATGATTTAAAGGCTTTGGAAGTCAATGCAAGAATTCCAGTTTATTTTAATACATTTGTATCAGGCCCTAGATAGCACAGAGAAAGACCCTTTCAGAGTAAGTGCAGAATTCATAGGGGAGATTCCACCTTAAAATATTTAGGAGGATATTCACATCTCTTCAGCAGCTCCTTATGTTTCCCATAAGGCATCCTGACTTTCACCAGCAGTGAAGGCAATAAAGACACAGTGTGGTTTCTATGAAACCTTATGTTTTCAAAGACTCAAATATTTACAGAAAACCTGCCTTTTACAGTCAAACATTACAGGCATGGCCCTTAGCCCACATATGAGTTTTCTGTTGTTTTTAAAGAAGTATCACTGCTTTGTTAAATGCTAAAGCATGAACTACTTTTTTTTCCCCTTCTAAAAAAAATTGTTACGACTTTTCTCCCCATTTTGCTCCTGCAAAAATATAGTCCTGAAAGGATGGCATTCATTGGATCACAGAGGAGATAAAAATGATGTTTTGAAACAAGGAAATGTACAGAATGTTTCATTTGTTAATTAAAACATGCAAAAGTGCCAGCATTCTAGAAAAGCAATGCAGACAGAAGTACACACAGCAGGTTCAGGAAAGCTCATGCATTTATATTAAGACACCTCAATAACATTAAGCACTTTGCACAAATCTAAATTTTGATTGTGCAAGTTCTTCAAAAGGGACTATTGTCCACCAGATAAACTGTTGACCTATAATAAGGTCTTTATGGTTGCTGGATCACTTAGGCCAAGCCATCTTTAAAAGTTCTCTACTGTATAATCCCATTAGTTGAAGACTTGACATCTCATTGCTTTAAGTGTCTTCATGCTTTAACTCCTTTCAAGCATTTTGAAAAATCCATCTGCTTATTACAGCAACAAGTTAAAATGAGCAGTTACACTGAAAACAGGAGGAAATGTGGCCTGTTGACTCTGTTAGCATTATTTGTTTTATGTGGTGTTGGCAACGATAAGGAAGGATCACCCAGCTAGAATCTTTTCTATTCCAGCTATCAGCTAAAATGATACCTTCTGACTCCAAACCCCCCTTGCACTTGTGCTCTTCAAAAGAGAAACAAGCAACAAAAACCATGAAGGAAACTGGAAAAAAAACCTGTCCAACCTTTTCTTAGAAGATGGATTCAGCTGTTTGCTCCTGACACACATACCCCACACTCCCTTCCTCCCTGTGACTTCACACTTGAAGAAGTCAACTTACTCTACAGTCATTCAAGGTGCAATATTGCAAACTCCAAATGTATAAATTAGCTGGATCCACACACTGGATGGATATATTTTACCAGAGACAGAATAAAATAAAGGAAGAGAGGGGGAAAAAAAAGAACAAATCTTATGTGCTCTCTTTTTCTTTGTCCACTCATTACTAAATAAGTTTGGGCTCAATTTTCATTATGTGTAAGAGTTTTTATATTGGCAAGGGACAAATTTACAATTATCTTGGTGATTCAGGAGCCAAAAATCCCACCAGCTTTTGTTCAGCTCAGGGTTTCTTGGGATCTTTGTGAAAATTGGAAATAAGGCTCTTAAGTTAGAGGCAAACTTTTGAACTTATTTTTTCCTTAAAAATTTTGGAAAAGGGGCAAAATGAAGCCACATAACACACATGTACACTGGAGCTGGATTTTAATGACAGGATTGTATTTGTGGCTTAATCCACAATACATACACTATGAAGACATTTTAGAAGCTGTGCAATTAGTCTCAGCCACTGAAGTAATCAATTGTTTAATCTTTTGTCTTCTCCCCCAGAAAGGTACATAGCAGAAAAAAATTCTACCAGGCTTGTCTGCTTTGCTGCATTTCCTTGCCAGCATTGACTGTTCATCTCTGCCCATGTTAAAATACTCAATACACATATTCATTTCATCAGCCTTCTTGGCTGATGTGCTTCCCTGCAATAAAACCTCACTGGGTGTCTAAGCAGGATCACACATATGGCCACATGCATGTGTTGGGCTAGGACAGGCCAGAGGAGACGAGAACTAAAACTGGGCACTCAGTCCTACAATACCACAACAACCACCAGACTCCCCTGATGCTTTGCCTGGGCATGGACTGCAAAACTGATGCTTATTTACTGTTTCTCTGAGAAAATTAAACCTGTTTAATTCTACAACAGTCACATAGATCGAAAACATACTTAGACTGTGTGACTATCCCCATCTCGATCAATGCACTAGGGGTTGGTTAGGAGGTCCCTAGAGCTCACCACAGACTTCCACCTTCTGCACAAACAAATCTCTTACAGAGGGGGACTTGTAAAACACATCCACCAGCAGATGTAGTTTTGGAAGATAAAGATATGAGCAGTTTGCTTGGAGGAACACATGCAATTGCACAGGGCTTCGGTATGTCACTCAAATAGGTGGAGGCAGAACAATACTGGGAATATTTTTAGTTACCCTCTGCCAGGCAGGAAAATTATTGTGCAAACATGAAAGGAGTACTGACAGCCTGCATTGCGTGCAGTTATACCACATTTTTCTGAAACCCTGCATTTCTGTCACACTATGATGCCTAGATGGTTGTCCTCCTAATAAATGTGTACCTCTAGCATGGATTCTGTAACACCTGAGAAGTTCATAGCACCAGAGCAAGTGATGACAAGGTCTCAAAGTACCATCTTCAAGAGTAAAAATAACCATTAAACTACAGCCTCACAATGAAAACATTCATGGTATTTTGTTCATTGACTGAACTAGAGAACACAGGGAAGAGAGTATTTCAGGTTAATATGAAGTATTTTTGGTTGATTGTTTTTTCCAGGGGAAGTGGAAAAACTGCATACGGCGATCAAGTGAAAGCTGCTGTCCAAACTCTGTGGTTTTCAACTTAAAATCATATATAAGTGTCAAAACATTTAGAATATGTCAAAACAAAAACATTTGGGTTTTTAAGATGAATTTTTTTTGAGGATTAAACAATTCAGTGAATTAAGCACTAATCTATGGAACATTTTGAGGAAGCAGGGTTTACAGCTCCTAACAAATGCAGCATGCCAGCAGGAGTTGTTACTCTGCCATCACGAGTACGTCCCAGGCACAGCTGGGGTCACAGCACTCTCGATGCTCAGCACAGCCTTATACACTTTGTTCAGTCAGGATTTTACTAGTGTGTCACTTCGGTTCTGGCCGTGCTTTTTCCAGACCAGTCACAACCTTTGGTATCCTCTTCTGTGCAACATTATGAATTATTTTGTGCCAAACAACCTATCTTTTCCTGTGCTCAGGTGGGTAATTTCACTTCACTTTTCCTACTCGATAGAAAACAGCTCCCTTCATCCTCCACCTTTGCGGGGAAGGTACAGCTATAGCCCCGTCAGCACGTAATCTCCTGCAGCACGTACGAAACCTTTGTGATGGCTGAAAAGCGGAACGTTTTGGCGAGATGCCTGCACAAGGCTGAGCATAGGGAGAGGTGGGGAGCAGTGCACAGTGACCACTAGATGGCTTTCTCTGGCAACCCTAACCTGCCAGCGTAGGAGGACTTTCTTCCCACCTTTGTAATTTTTCCCCCTTACTATTTCAGTCTTAACACGGGGAAAAAAAACAAAACAAAACAACAAAATAAGTGTAACCACCCTCTCTAGAAAACATCACCCTGAAGTTTCAGAGCACACTTCTTTACTGTCTTCCTTCAGTGAGCTGCATGCAAGTGAAAGTTTCCCAGGTGTTTCTTTCAGAAAAATCTTCCAGTCAGCCCAGAAACACTTTTACACTCTCCTGACAGCCAGACAGCTGACACAGCTACAACCTGGATATTAAGATGGGGCATATTGCATTGGCATTCAAGATCTCCCGAGTCCCTTACCCAGTTCTACCTCCCCTTCACATGATCAGCCAGTAAAATTAGACAAGACAAATTGCAGATATGGTGGCTATAGTTATCAGACCTCAGGGAAAGAATAAGAAGGATTTTAGTCCATTCAAAAATTGGTTAATTGCATTGTGAAAGACACAATGGGAAAGGCAAAGATAAAGCTGCTCTGGGAAGGTCGGGTTGTTATCTGCCACTCTGTTCTCGAGAGGTGGCAACTGCTCTTCATATGGCAGCTGGCTCTGCTGTAGCCTCACAGCTCTTCCCAGCAGTCAAAGCGTTTGCCTGTGTCAGGATCACCTTTTACCTTGATTAATACAATTTCATTTACTCTGATGTCTCTTCTGATTTGCTTTTCGCTCAGCCAAACTGCAGTTGTCAGAGTTACGATCCTCTCAGGTCCACGACAAAAGGGGAGGAAAAACAGATGTCTCCTCTGTACCAACATCTCACTGGTGTTACTGTTAGCAACGACATATATACACACATATATATATATGTATTCAAAAATAAAGATATAATTTAAGAAAAGTTACTGCAGTAGGACAGTGCTGCATGCAGAAACAAGTTTGGAGAGAAAAGGACTGCAGTATTATTAATACCATGCCTACTCAACATGGTATTTGTTCAATCTGTCTTGTTTTTAAAGCCTAAATAAGTAATTTTAGAAGAGTAAAATAAACAGTTTGTGCAAATAGGCAGAAAACTCAAAGCCTCTGGCATCTGAAGTATTTTTCTTCATGTAACATTTTAGCACAAATTCCTCAGTTCCATAGAATTTACTTATTCCTTTACCTTAGCTGAAGTGTCTGAGGTGACCGAAGCAACTCAGCTGAGCCAAACTTCCTCCTGGAGTCAGAAGGAACAGCTGGACCTGCATAATCTCTACTATCTACAGGCAAACACTTTTAGCTTCATACATAGGCTATTAAAATGTACACTGTAATAGCAAGAGAGTGACCCAAAATGGAGATGGAAGTGACAGAAATAAGAAAATTGCATGCCACTTCGACTGTTTCTTTGCATCAGTCTTATCACAAAGGATGATGAGCTTCTACAAGGCTGATTCCTGCTGCTCCTACTCCTATTTTCCATCCTCTGATGCTTCACCCTCTCAGCTAATATCAGCCGTTTCAGCAGAGATGTGCCAGTTTCTGCCTGCTAAGATTTGATCCAGTAGAATTATTGCCCAAGAAGACAGAGTAAGTGGAGGATCAGGCTGTGCTGGTATCAAATAAATTAACAACAACTTGGGTAACTTCCAGACAATAAATCACCATCAGACAGTACTCATCCAAGTGTTCTCAGTGCACTAAGAACCAGCGTATCTGAAGGTACCAGCAGATACCATATATATCTTCCCTCCCCCTTGGACCTTAAACTTGTAGGCACTTGCTATGAGAAATTAGCTGAACTCAGACATTGGGGTGGAAGAGTTTATAGGCCCTGTTATGAAACTTTAAAAAGTGACTGCAAACACACTGTGGTAAGTATTATGGAGAAGAAAAAGACCCAAAATAATAAATAGGAACAAACAAAGACACCTTAGTAAGACTGTGGCTCTGTGTACTTTTCTGCCAGTGACACTGGTTTAAGTGTCCTTATTTCTGCCCTTGTGCCTTTTCTCGAGTAGTGGGGGTAGGTACAGCCACACTCTTAAACCAAGAACCCAGGTTTTTGGTAGGTTGTTTTCAACCTGGAACAGTTTCCTGAGCCAGGGTGCTTTACAGCACAGATTATTTTTGCTGGCAAACTGAAAGCAGAATGTAGAGGCAGAAAGGAGCTGCTTCTGTGCAGGGGGACAGCAGTGTTTGGTAAATTGCTCTTGAGATTTCTTCGAGCAAATGTATTAATTGTTAAGAGAGACATGGGGTAGAAAAAGTACTAGGATCTTACAAATAGCTTTTTCAAAGCTGTTCAAAAGAGCATCTATCCAATACACATTCACTAGCTGTAGGTAAAGGCACAAAAGGATTTGGATGATGGAAATGATAAAAAGATACATGGCAAACAAACAAGACTAAAAAGGTTATCCCAGAATTTGCTAGGAGCTGATCAGCATGCTTCTTCTGTGGAAGACCACTTATTGTATCTATTTCATCTGATGTATTCCTTTACCACTGAAGGATTAAAGCAGGGAAATCTTTGGTCTCTAACAGCATATTTAACATTTACTGCTGACTATCCTGATTTTACAGAAGGCTGTCTCTGGCTCATGCTTCCCAGTGTTCCTTGGTGCCTCTTGTTCTCACAGCCAATGCACTGAGCAGACTGAAGTAGGTACCCAAGCTTCATCCCGCCGTTGGAATTGCTGGCATCTGCTCCGTAATGTGCAGCTTTTCAATATGATAATAAGCAATTAGCCAGGCATTTATGAACATGAAGAATGGAAGATTTGTACATAGTGCAGGATTTTCTGCTGAACACACCAATAGATACTATAGGGATAACAACAGGCCAGGTACCTGAAACTCTAAATGTTTCAAATAGCAGCAAAAAAGGAGAGGTCATTGAGTTATGCAAATTATCAGCCACTATTTGATTGCCCAGAAGTTAACAGGAAGCACAAGGATGTTTATTCACCTCTCCAGATTTATATAAACATCAATCATCTTAGGTTAAATTCCTTTCATGTCTCAGATGGAAAGCTTAAAGCTCCATTATATATTGTAAAAACACCAACAGAAAATATACTAAAAAAAAAAGAAAGCACAAGACATTATTCTGTTAGATGTGCCCATCCAAAGTGTCCTTTAATCAGAGACAAGCAGTGGCAGCCAAGCTTGCTTCAGTATGTTTTCCAGTGTGAAACAACTTTTCTCCTGCTTTACAAAGGAAATGAAGGCCTGGAGATCCATTATTTTATATATAACCAATATTTTTTTGCAAGTGTACTTGTATACTGCAACCCCACAGTAACCTGATGGGTCCAGAAAAAAGAACTCCTTAAGGGAACACCAGAGATGACCAGCCTGTCTCCTATGGACTTCAGACTCATACATAGAGAGCAGAAATGTTAGCAAAGGTCCCAAGAGCAGAGGAGCATTTTCATACAATCCTGCCCCCAGGGTGATGAGCTGTACTGAGCCACAAGAAGCAGAACAACTCCCAACACAGCAGCAAAGCACTGCAGTATGCTTTCTAGGATCCAAACTCACTTGTTCACAACCAACAAGGACTCTCTTTACTGCCACACTTTGCTCAGCATAGACATGCTGACAATCCCTCAAGAAAACCACATGCACTTTCACCCCCAAAATAACACACTCGCGAGGCCGTGCCATCGCATCTCTTCTACCCTACCTGCAAGATGTGGAAGCTAAAACCAGAGAGAGAATTCAAATAGTGCTCCACAGCATAGAGAGATAGTATCACCACCCTGCTCCTACTCACTGCTGTCCCTTGGTAGGGCCATAAGGCCTCTGTTTTCCCTCTCTACAACACCATATTGGATGCTGGAGTCCATGTTTCTCCATATCTCCTGTAAATCCTTTCCAGAGTTTGTCCTATGGGGGAACAGGGGTTATCCCCATCCCTGAGTCTCAGCCATCGAACCTAGTGTTTGCCCTTGGATGAAGACACAAGTCATTTAAATAAGCCTTTGCTACGCAGCAACCCAGAGAAACCCAACTGCCCTTTGGATTGTGTACTGCTGGTCCAGGCTTTTTTGCTCATACAAGTTTTACCAGGAGGAATTTTACACTTCCTTCTGGTCATTAGTGAAAAGGAGAAATGAAATTGGACTGACTGTACAAAACTAAGCATGTTACATCAGGTTACTTTTAGTAAATAAATTTGTAGTCAAATCAAAGACTATGTGAGATTTGTTTGATGAACTGGTTTTGGCACAAAGTTGGATTTACTAGCAATAAGTATATTTGTATCCATAGAATTGTATTCTGCATAAATTGAAAGGGTAATGTCAATGTATTTTTTTTTCTGGAATTAATCTTATTTAACCAGCCTGTAATCTTATGTATTGGACGCAGATGTCAAGGTGGTGGTAGTGGGGAGGAGGGGTGCAGGGGTAGCCTCTGTAAGAAGAAGCCAGGAGCTACTCCATGCTGCTTCCAGCCAGCTCCATAACAGACCCACCACTGGACACAGCTGAGACTGCCAGCCAAGTTGGTGGCATCTTTGTGAAAACAGATAAAACTGGGCAGAAAACAGAACAGGGAAAGAGGAGGAAGGACCAAAAAGTGAGAAACAGGGAACATGGAGGTCAGAGGAGGAGCTCCATGGCCAAGCAGGTATTCCCAAAGGGACTGCAGCCCACAGAAGAACCATGCAGAGCAGAGGATAAGAATGAAGATGAAGGAGCAGCAGAGAAACAGCAGCGCACTCCCTGGCAATCCCTCCATATTCCTTGGGCTACCCATCTCCTCACTGAAGGGGCTGAGTGTGACCTCCAGCAATAACAAGGCAGAAGACAATTCTCTTAACTACCCAAATCAGTAATTAGATATATTAACTGGCAATAAATTCAGTTAATTTCTCCACGTTGAGTCTGTTTTGCCTACAATGGTAACTGGTAAGCAATATACCTGCCTTCACCTCAACCCACAAGATTTCTTGCCCTTGTTCTTCCTATTTCTTATTCAAGCCTGCTAGAGAAGCTGGGTGGAATTTTGGTTGCTGGTCAGAGCTAACCTGACAAACTTTGCTCTTTTATTTTTTCTTTTTTCTTTTAATTAACACACTGTGCTTACTTTTTCACTGTCCTGGGGTTTCTTTGGGGCTCAAGTTATATTGAAAACTACTCAGCTGCGATGTCTGTTCAGAAATCCTGGGCAAAAGGTATTTCCACTGGAATTTATATTTCCCTCAGAACAGAATAGCAACAGCATGAGAGCTGCTGGTGCAGTTTACTTCCCACACACTTATACCAGCAGTCCATACCCCAACAGAAAGCCAGCATCTTCTCTTAAACCTGAAACCACATAGAAACCTAGAAATTTCTATTCTAGAAATCATTGATGTTGATGGAAAGACCCTTTAGGTTCAACTTAGGTAGGTTTAGGAACTAGCACATGGCTCCAAACCTGCTTGTTCATTGGGTTTCTCATTGCCACTGACCATACTGAAAGTGGTAGGAAGCTAATTTTCATGCTACTATATAATATATGTAGATATACACATAGGCATAACACAGACTGAACAGAGGAACTAATTAATTTCTTCTAATGATAGAACATGCAGTGTTCATGCTCCTAGTGGAAAAAATTATCCTAAGAGTTTATTAAATCCTCCATTACCATAACTGTAGCCAGAAAAATACATATCAATGCACCAAATTTCAAATTAACTGAGGGAAAACATGCTTAAGTGGATCTAGGATCCCAGACCCAGGTGTTCAACAACAGCAGCACACAGCTATACTGCAAGGTTTAAATGCTACACCAGTAAACACAAAACTTCCAGTCACAGAATTTAAATTAAGGAAACAATTTTTATTGATTTATAAAGAGATGTTAGCGTACAACAAAATGGAACAACCACCAAGGGAAAACGCTGAGGCAGCAGCTCTGCCTGCTGTCAGAAGGACATGTCAGCAAATAGGAAAGCACCCTCAAGAACCAGGCAGTGATACCTAGAAGAATATTACTGTATAATTGAAGCATAGCAAATGCAGGAAAAATAACAACTACTCTGCAAGAGAGGAGGAGCTGTGGAGCTGCTGGGTAAGAGGCTGATGCTTTAAATTTACTGGATGAGAGAGCATGGGGGTCTGGTGCCTGACAGCCCAATGGGTGAAAGAAGAGGGGATGAGTTGTTGGACATGGTCAGGCTGGAAGCAGAGCTGGTGACTGGGGCAGAGACTACTCCAGTTGCTGAATTACTATTCTAAGCAATGAGAATATTTTGTAACTGTGATTAAGCGCAAATGCTTTGTATCTTATTTTGGAAACAAAGCTGTTTTCATTTCTCCCAACTGAAGTTGTTATTGCCAGTTAGTGTGTATTTATAATGAAGATGCCAACATGAACAAAACCTTTGTTTTTAGAAGAGAGCTTTGTATGGTTGTTTTATTTAAGTGATTTTGACATTGCTGTGGAACATGATGAAGCTGATCTTTTAAAGGTACTTGTAGAAATGTGTTCTTTGATGGCCAGCCTTTTTCCTGTCTTTAGGTCATATCACAGCATTGATTTTAAACTAGAAATCAATTGAGAACTTAAAAAAAAAAATCAATGCTATTACATGGTTTGTGAGCTGCTATCTTATCCAATGTTTTCTCAGATAGTCAGTGAGCTAGTTAGAGTCTATAAAAAAAAATCCCTGGAAAGAGGGTGTGTTTATTAACAAATAAGTTGATAACAAGATAACAAATTAAACTCAAAATCCTGCTCAGTTTCTTCCAGAGTGGCTCTATAAGGGCTCATTGGTCCACTCAGTTCATGCCTTACATCTTTTCTACCACAGTATTTCCTCACCTCTTCAATGTGTGACCAAAGCTGGGTCAGTCACCAATACTCCTGAACCTCCCCCAGCCTTGCTTGTTAAAAGGGTGCCACATCTGAGGCCATGACAACTAATCCAATAAAAGGCTGTGACATACTTGGAGGACAAAATGTGGCTTTTTGGTTGGAAAAAAAAGTCTTATTTTATTCCCAAAGGGAATCACATTTTCAAGTGCATCCTAAAAGTAAAGCCTTAAAGACAAAGAACGCTATGGGTTTTCAGCCATAAAAGTTTACCTCGTTACAAAAATTTTACTTCAGATACAACTTGAGCATTTTTGTGGTTTTAGCCTCAGCCACTGGAATCATGTGATTATGAAAGATTCCTAGCTTCCAGTTCCCAGCAATGTTAGAGGAAGATGTGAATTTAAGCTACAGGTAAGCTTGGAAACAGAAGCTCCAAGAGCTTAAAACATGTGAGACAAAAGCAGCTTTTTGTTTGCTTAAAAAGCACAATCTAAACTAATAATTTAGCTTCAAATGCTTTTAAAATGTTGTTTCTGGTTGAAGAGTACCACATACAAGTTTGGAAAAAATTAGTATGAGCCCCACTTTATATCAGTTTATTGAGCTATATGGCAAAAAAGTTATCTGCTGCTTAGATAGCATTGAGATACTTGGGACTGTGGGGATGCAATAGGTAGTGCTGCTTGTTTCTGTTCTCATAGGGCAATTCCTATTTATTCTAAGGGTGCTCTTGCACTACTCATACTAGAAAGAGCATACAACATCAGTAAATGCAAGTTCTCACTTTAATACCCCATAGCAAATGGACAACATCTGTCCCACCCGTTTCAAAGGGGTTTGAAAACAAACAATATCATAGCTGCCAACAGTTCAGGCTCCAAGTTTACTTCCACATAACAGGAAAAAATACTACTTTGAATTTTAAAACTCTTCCATATGTTGTGACCTAAATGTTGGTAAAAATAGTCTTGTATCTACTACCATCTTCGCTGAACTTACTGGTGCAAGGCAGGGGCTTGAGTTGGGATTTTCATACTTTTGGCATGGTAAGAAGTCATCATCCCACAGGCCTCAATTTAAGAATGTGCAGTATAATCACAGTATTTGAATAGAGTCACTGTGAGAGTTGCTTTTCCTCAGTATGTATGTGTGGCATAATTTAAGTTCCAAAAACAGGATCAAGCTGGGTAGGTAACTTTACTGCATGGTCACATAGGACACATTCTTGATCTCCATGACCAGCTAATAACATTAATATGTACTTAAGGTCCAACTGGGCTTTTATGTCCCCTTCCAAGGTTCATTCCTGCATGTCTTTGTCCCTTTGACAACTGAGTGAGCTGGTTTAAAGTTAGCACATGCATGGCTACCCATGGTGTACCTGCCCCTTTGTCCTCTGAATAGCTCTACTCTGACCCTTGTAAATTACGAGAACTAGGAAAAAAAAAATTAAAATGCAGCAGATTTAGCTCCAGAGTTTCTCAGCAGTCATCTCTGACTCCTGTAATGGCAACACATAGCACAAGTCTGTGCATAAAGAGTGTGAGTATCTTGACTCACTAAAGGGAGCTCCAAGTGAAATACAGAAATAGCTCATGAATGCAGCCCAGGTGTCTCGTGTGCCAGGAGCAAGAGGCAAGTAGAAATGGCTTAATAAGTCACCTCTGTGGGCTCTGAGAAGCAATCATAATCAGCCTGTTTTGAATAACGTCCTGAAGTGACAGGAGTGTTATAGTATGAGGATTCACATGCAAAAACGATTTATGTAACTGGCTTTTTTCCTCTGGCAAATGGAATGCTCCAGGGTGTGAAAAGGGGAGTCATTAAGGCCCACTGGATGCTTAAGAAGAGACAAGTCTAGCTTTCTATTCTGTGCATCAATGTAACTGCACTGCCTCTCTTTCAATGGCACGATTTCTGCTCAAGCTGTTAAATCCTTCTCTGATCTGCCAGCAAGGGAGGGGGTTCAGAGCTCCTTTGTCTCCAGCAGTTTAACTTAATTCCACTGATGTCTCACAGTTTATCAACTACCACCTCTGATCTGATCACCTGGATGAGCGATCAGAGCAGAGTCATGTAATTTATACCAAGAGCAGGAACAAAGCAGAAGGTAGATGCTTGCAGAGTCCTTTCTAGATAGAAGCTATTTTGCCAAGGCAAAGAAGAGCTCTACAATTATTCAGATGCAGGGTCACTCAGGTTCAAGCTTGGACTCTAACTTTACATTCACATTCCTTAAAAAAAAATTTTTTTTTTAAGTCTAAGTGTTACAAGAGCTGGCAGCAGTTACTGATTGATGCACCAGAGCATCAACTAGGAGTAGTAACCATGGCTATCAGTCAAGTTTGTGGATCCCAGCATTCAAAGGGAAACCTGGAATTTAAAGAACAAGCTCTCACATTGTCATAGGCTCGACTGCAAATAGCTGACAAGACACCCCCAGATATAACCCAGTACAGGATATTAGCAGGTTCCTCACCTAATAACTTGGAAAGGTCACATCTGTAGCTCATGAGGGCTCCTGGAGCTCACTCCTGAGAACAGCAAAGCAACATTCTGATAAAGTTTTGTTGCTACAATTCCTAATAGACCTTGTTGCTGCTAAGATACCTAACATAACCAGGGGTATGTTTTTTAGTGAGGAGAGCTGCATCCAACCCATTAGAACAGTGCTGTAAGACAGCTTACATGCAGAGTCCCTCTCCTGTGGCATCTAGTGAGCACAGGTTAGTTCCTGTCTAAAAGACTTACATGCTTTCTTTATAGCAGTGAGAAGAAAGGCACCTTCACCATGACCAGGATTAAAATAATTCAAAATTTTACTTTGCTAACTGGCCACATTTCTCTTACAGTACCCGTGCAAGCCAAACTGCCTGACTCTGTGCAGGTGTGCAAAAAAAGCTATTAAGAACATTCTTGCCATCCAAGTCTTCAACTTCATTACTCATAGGCACCATAAGAAAATTTCTGTCCCAAACTCTTTGTTGCTTCTCTTCTGCCACTTTTTCAACAGGCAGATAAATATCTTAAACTCCTCTCCTGGTCTCAGCCCATGCCTGACCTCTTATTTTACCTTGGGCTCAACAAGGCTCAATTAAAGTAAGAGTGCACAGTGAAACTGGGTAACCTATCAAATGGGGAAGTGCTTATGTGCTGGTGTTAATGAGAAATACTAGTTCTCCTCACAGGACTTACTCCAGAAGCAGGGCCTGGCAAGAACATAAAAAACAGGTTCCAACTCTTTAGCAACCTTCATGGAAAAAATACTTTTGTACTCTTCATGGGGAAATAGTGTTTTTAAAACTAAAAAGCTAACAAAATTGCTTCCACATCTCAGCATCCAGAAATTTTCAGCATGGTTTGGAGAAAAGTTTTTAATCAGAAAAACAAACATATCTCATAGAAATATAAAAAGGGGGATCTGGAACTATGACTCTCAGAAGATTTTTAGAACAGTTTTGCTACCAGCTCACAGGGATCAAGAAAGTGTTGGAAAGGGCCAGAAAAGATGAGTCTGGGACAGTCTGAAAAGCTTCTCAAAAAGCTTTGAGAAAGTCAGAAGAGCATTGATATATTGGGGCACTTCTCTAGACCGAAACTTATTCTAGTGACTTAACTCATGAGAACTGCCAGTCAATACTGGTTTGCATTTTTCTGTTGAGCTTTGCAAAATTCACTAATTTGGCAAAAGCAGAAGCTTGTTTCATCTTCCCCTGTGCTTTCCAGGCCAGCAGAAAACAATCCCATCCTGAACCTTCAAACGTGTGCTATGTGAAAATTCAGTAGCAACACAGTTAAATTTGTGTCTATTTACTGTTTCTTCAATTGCTATGGGAACATTGCATTTTTCTTGCACTAGTAGGTCCTTCTCCAGTCCTAGAAGGAGATTCCTTATCAAGTCAAATCTAAAAAACAATTGGCCTGACAGCCTTGGCAAGCAGGCCTGCAGATACAGTAATACACACACAACGGTAAGTCAAGCACATGTCAATTCAGTCAATGCCTCTCTCATACAAAACCTAGAACTGCCACCTATCTGTGTACAGAAAACATCACCCAAATTTCAATCTATCGGTCATCTGCAGCTCTGGGAGTGGAATTAGTTGGGGATCATGCTCCAGAATTTGAAGTGGGACTGGCTGATGGCATCCAGAAAGGGCCATCAGAGGTGGCAGGCTGGGCACCCCAGGCAAGGTTCAGAATGGGCCTTGTGGGGACCCCTTCTCACCTAAATGATCGTGTCACTTATGATTCTCTATGCCCCAGAAAACCTGGGTTTTTTTTTCCTTCAGCCATCACTTATTTGTGTAAGCCACTTTGATAATTGAAAAAATAAACAATTAGTTTCCTAACAGGCCCTGACTTCCAATAACTTGAAGTCCTAGTGTAACTATTATAATAATTCTTGTTGCAATAGTCCTTGCCCTAAGCTGGATTGAAATTACTAATTTAATTTGTTACAGGAAGCCAGGAACACACCACACAACAGCTATTAGTTGCTGCCAACCACCATGGCCCCCACCAGCTGCATTCCATCTCCTGCTATCCCAGGCACAGATATGCTAACAGATCACAATTTTCAAACCCTGCAGTGTGCCTGTGCAGAAGTTAACACGTATTCTGGTAATCTTCCCTAACTCCTAGCTTCCATCAAATAATTGCTACCCTACTTTACTGGTCAAACACAGTATTTAAGCCTTTAACATCAAGGACAGGGCTCCCATTTGCTCCATTAGGGAGTGGGACTTCACCTTCTAGCTTAAACTTCAACAAACCATTTGATTTGCCAGCAGAAATGACTTTTACTGCCAGCTGTAGTACCTTAACAGTAGTTGCTAAGGTGTCTTCCTCCCCCTCCCCCCATTTCAATGCTGTGCACATTTGCCCTTGTGTGTGTCAGTGATGTGTTTTGGAAGAGCAAAATGAAACTCGAATTAAAGAGGTTGCTGCTTCTTCCCTCCCCCTCCTGGCCCCTTCCCTTTCTGATGTTCTAAGAGTTGCTTGCACTAATCACCATCGAGATCTGTTAGTTTATACAACCATATTTTAAGATTCATGCTTTTGGAGGTCATTTGACTCATTTATACATCCACAGGGATGGCCTGATTTGCTCAGCTCAGCTTCACAGCTCTCACTTACAGCAGGGCTGTGTAATCGGCTTTGATGAGCTCATGAAAAGAGACAAAGCAAAAAACGTACAATGTTACAGAGAGAGATATAGAGATAGAGTGAGAGAGAGAGAAGTTTCTGCTGGAATTAATCAGAAAGAGCCGACTGCTGCCTGCAGTTCCTGCCCTGGCTTTATTATGATTTAATGTCCCAAAGATTTTTGGGTTTTATTTTATGTTTCCCCTCCTCTCTTCCAGGCCACTGCCACCTTATGGCCACAGGAAGCTGTTTCAGTGTTAGAAATACATGAGCTGCTGCACCTTAATATTTAGGGAGCTGACAGCATACTAAACAGTAGTTTTTCCAAAGCACTCAAACCCTTCACTCTGAAACATCTTGATAAAAACTTGCAATGTATTGAAAATGGGGCGTTTAAAAAAACCTTTAAAAAAGCCAATCCAGACAGTAGAGTGTGTGCTTCTGTGATAATCACATCACCATTAGCAGTCATGGGGATTTGGTTAAGCCAACAAGGCTAAGAAAGTTGTTAGCATAAAGAATTATTCTTTTCTACAACTTTTCAGTCAAAGAAAGAAAAAGCAAGAAACAGAAAAGTGGAAAAAGGACATTTTCTTATTTTGAGTGACTTGGCCACAACATGTTACATTTTAAAGCAAAGCAAACAAAGCCAGTGGTGGGCAGGAACCACCTTTTGTCAGAATTAAGAGTATACCTGCAGCTACAGGTTAAGTGCTACCTTTGAAAAAAAGAAATAATACTAATTTGTATCTCTCAGATGGCTTAGAGTTCCCAGTGCTGTATCAACCAGGGGCCCTGCAATTTTAACATGTTCATCCACTGCACACTTCAATGATGGGAGATGCTGTCATTATTCCTCATTTTACAAACAAGGAACTGAGGCACAAAAGCAAAACCCTCTTCAGTATTGGCAGGGCTAAGCAACTCAGCTAAATGAAGGAGACATTGCTTTTCCCAGTCAGTTGTTATCCTGGATGTTGGAAGACTTGGGGAGCTGACAATGAAAGCATGGCAAGAACCCAGATGAGCTGATAAAGCTGTGTAATGTGCACCCCTTTGCAAAACCCAGCCTGGCAATCATGCCTGATGGAGGAGCTTCTCAGGAGGTTCAATTCACTGCTGCACAGAACAAGTAATTTCTATTCAAGCTCATTCTGGCTCATTTGGGGAATTCCTCTGGCAGTTCCAAAAAAAAAAACTGGGAAGGGAGGTAATGGCAAAGTAGCATCACATCCTTCCCATCCACCTTTGCAGAGTGGTGGACTGAAATCTAATTCAGGCAAGACTAGCTGAATCTAAACTGGCAAAGGTCAATGAGATAGCATTTCACTGTCTGGGTGAGCTCTGGCAAAAATAGAATTCCCACCTCAACAGACAGCACCACTCAAACCCAGCAGAAGCTGTGGTGGTGTTTAACACTAAGTAGGTTTAAGGTAATTTTTGTACACAATTTTCATCTTCCATTACATTGAATGTCCTAATTTTATGTAAAGCCAGGAAATGCAAATAGAATTAGTGCCATTACTGAAAATAAAGGTAGAAACAATCATATTCTCAGACCGCTAGAGCAGCTTGTGGGCTGTAAATGTGCATGCAGTTTGCAGAACCATCAAGGTTTTGCAATGTCTATTAATCCTGACAGTTTCCCACATACAATTAGAAATCAACAAACAAGAATAGAAACACTTTGCATTTGCAGAGAGCTATTAATTGCCTTATGGTTATGGTTGGTTTGTCAGCATACAGTAGGCAAATGGATTGCATGGTTTTGTGTCTACTATTCAAGGCAGATTTCTCAACTGTGTGCTTATAGCACCTGTTTATCCCCTGTTAATCCTTCTAATAAAATATAAGCTAATAGCGTTTTAACAAGAGTCCTACCTTAGAGACAGTCCATGTCCACTTGCTTATCATGGTAGCCTTTCCAAGAAGTCAGCAAGACTTGCTCATAAGTAGCAGCAGTTGAGGGCTAGCTCTTATTCCAGTCAGCACTTCAACTTTGCAGGCACCTCAACAGATAGAGACACAGCCATTTCTGGCACAAGTGAGAAAGAAGATTCAAACACAGTCCTCAGTTGAGAATAAAATTATTAAGTCACCCTATCTCCATGCTCAATAAAACCAGGATGATAACTGCAAGGTCCACAGCTCAGCATATACTAATTTCCCCTTGAAAGCTTTTTAAGTGAAAAGGATTTATAAGTGCTTCCTACTCCCCTGGATCAACCTAAACAGCTTCACCTGGTCTGAGTTACCAGCCTGATTTTGCCTGAAGCACAAGGGACAGCTGAGTGCACGTACATACCCTCCTCTGACAGAGGTGGTACTGAAGGTGCTTTGGCTGATGCCTCAGCACACTACTTAGGCCATCAAGAGAAGCAGCAGTCTTGCCTCATGGCCACGGAGAGGCTCTCTTAAACCCAATGCTACAAAAGTCCTGCTACACACATCAGCCTTCTGACAAATCCAGCTATGCTCTGCACAGGATCACTGCATCCAGCACCTTGGCCTTCTCTATGAGAGAAAGTTACTGATGGTGGAGTGAATCTTTGAAACAAAACCACCAAGCTGCTATTTCTCTGTCATCCAAATGGTTTATTTCAGACAAATGTCAAAAGAAGCCTTTCTCTCCACCACAGAAAGTACATTTTTGTTGGTATATTCAAATCCTAAAGGAAATCTGACACAGATAATTTCTGATGATGGTTTATAATCTCACAATTGAGATGTCCTAAGAAGCTTCTGAAGGAAAAAAAGCATTAAGTTACAAGAGTTCTTCCATTCACTATCCTACATGCTGGGATGATGCAAACCTCACACAGCCTTTCCTGCTGCCTGTACCACTGAACGCACTGGGATTCCTCTTCACTACCCAAGCTTTGACCAAAGTCAAAACCCTTAAAGAACTGACAGTACGCAACGTTTTATTGCATAAATGTTCTTTAACTTTTTGACTGTTTTCTTATATTGTTTGTGTTGTGGTCATTGCATTTCTGTTTTTCTGTTAGAAACTCTCATCCAAGTAATTTTAATTTAATGATGCATCTGATTTTTAAATCTGTCAAGGATTTAAATATTTCTGAATCTCTGATAAGAAAGAAGCAAGAAGACTTGCGATGGTATTTTCTAAGCATGTATGGTCTCTGGTGGCTTTGGATAGCCTCTAAGCTCTGGCAGCCCTTGCCTGGCTGTGATGCTGAAATTCTCCCTGCTATCATGGTATTGGCTTGACCTTCTCTCACCCACACAGGCTCCACAGAAAACAGAGTGACAGTGCTAGTCAAAAATATGGTCACAAGGTAAGGGCTGAGCAGCAGTATCACCCTCCTTTTCTAATTACCACTCAGTAGCTGGAAGTGCCAAAGGAGTGCTACACCATATGTGAAAAACGTTTAGGTTTGTATTTCTATTCTGAACCAGAAGCAACCTTTCCAATCCTCTACAAGAATCCCATCAGTGTTAAATTTCTGTTCATTCTCTCTCAGCCCCCATGAATTATTGTTTTTATTCCTATGCCAGGTAAATTGGAAAGGTTGCAGAAAAAACCCTACTCCTGCCTTAGGTAAGCCTTTAACCTAAGTGCCCTTGCAGAGGTGGAGAATCAAACCCCCATTTACAGTGAAAAGGATTAATGCCACTGGTTTAAAACAGAGAAGTTTCTCCTTGAGCTTTGATAGAAAGTGTGGGATTTCAAAACCAGCCCTGATCTCAGCATATTGTCTTTCTTGCCTTGGGTGGCAGCAAGTGAGCTGGTCCTAGTCCCCATCTCTTACACAGACCACATGAAAAACACTACCACTTATACATATGTACAATAGCATATATACACACACCTATATGCATGTATATATATGTATACCCACACTATAGCTAGTGGGTCTAACTTAGTATAGGCAAAACCTGCTGCCTACATGTAACTTGGAGATCAGAAGAAGCTTGTAGTCAAACACAAAGGGAATGCCAGAGGCTCATGAGGGCTGGGGTAACAACCTAATGCGTGGGTTCTCCTTTCCCCCTGAGTTGGCAGACCTGGCTGGTAAGCTCAAAAAACAGCATCCCATCCTGTGAGCCCAGGAGGTCGGGGTGAGGACAACATGCTATTTAGTTAGGCTGAATGGCTTGGTTCCTTTGCCTCAGAAAATGTAAACCAAGAAAAATAAATAACACGAAAATGTCAAGTCTCCAAGGGACAGAAAGGAATGAGCAGTGAAAAAGAGACTCAACCTCAGTTTCCCAGAGAATACTTTTACACTTTCCCCAGCTGGTACCTGTCTTTAAATAACATGAGGCATGGCATGTTGTCAGAAACCTGCTCCTGAGAGTATCCGTACCAGTCAGAGGACAGCAAGTTCACTTGCTGAAGACCAGAGCATTGCGAAAGCCTTAGAAGCCACAAGGCCTCTCCATCCCCTTTGCTGTCAGCTCCACCACCATCACATCATGTTCTTAGAGGGGGAGGTTGGAAGGAGACTGAGGAGCCAGAGCACAGTAACTGCAAGCCAGATGGAAGGATTTTTACCTGGGAAGAGGGGCCTCCAAAACATGCACCTTGGGGCCAAAGCAGCTTCTGCCTCTCTGATGTAAAGGCACAGAATAGAGCTGCATGCATTCTGGAGAAGGGTCCTTCAGAACCCAGATGAGATCCTTGCGAAGCAGGGCAATCAAGGTGACGGGAGTGCCATGCAATGGCAGTGAAAGATTAAAAGGGTTTCTGAGCTCTGAATAAGCATGATGGAAACCGAGTGTGAGGTGGGGACCACTTTGGTTCTGAGCACTATGACTTGAAAACGGGGCCTTCACTGGATGATGTAAGGTCCCACGTCCATAGGACAAAGAGAGGTTTCCTTCACCCTTTGCCGCTGGCGGTCACAGTTTTAAAATTGTCCACATAGTATAACTCTGTGTTCATGACTTACGAAAAACTCCTTTTCACATATTTTGCCACCAGTGCCAAAAGTCTATAATTACCTGATTTCATTGGTTCCTCTCTCCCTTTGTCTGCAACTGCAGCGCAAGCGAGCGTGGATCGATTGCAGCTGTCTTGAAGGGAACTGGAAATACATAGCTATGCCAATTACCCTGTGTGGTAGCCAGACAACATGAGAACTTTGAAAGACATGGGAGAAATGTGTGATCTAAAAGTTTGGTGTCATTATTTTCTATTAATTGCATATTGCTTCCTACCAGCTGTTTGGCACACAGCACCTGTTGTTTTAACATTGCTGGAATAGAGGGTCTTTTAGCTGTTACAATGCCATTGCTTGGCTCTAATTACGGTTCTTAGCAAGGATAAGAAGTTGACCCGGGCTGTATGACATGGCTGTGCAGAGAAACACATTTGGACTAATGATGTCTGCAATACTCCTAATATTTTTCCAGGATATATCCTTTGTCGTTTGCATCACAAAGACTATAAAGTACTTATACATGACACTTCTAAATCCTTTATAATGCATCGTGTCAAACAGCCCATTTAGTAGTGACTCCGTGGTATAAAGTAGCACAATACACTGAAGTTGCTATGCTGAATTGTGTCAAAAGATCTGCTTTTTTTAATTTCCCTGTAATCTTATGTATGGAAATAGCACATTGTAGCAGCAGTTCAGAAGCTGTTCCAGTGGGGCATGTCAAATACTTCTGCAGCACTATTTTGATGGTGAGTCATCATGCAAGACAATGAATTGAGACAAATATTGACGTGCCACAAAGTTTTCTTTCTTTTTCTATTTTTCACTCTCTTTTTCTCAAATCACCATGGTGGAGAAGGGAAATAAAGTGAGTAGGAGCAAAGTACAAAGTATGGTTTGGAAGCAGCTGACCTGCCGTTAACAAAACTGAAAAAAATTCCAGGCAGATTAAAGCTGCAACTTGCAGCAAGCAGAAGAAGAGTTCCCACTGAGACACCCTCTCCTCTCATCACCTTCTGCCAAAGCCTTGTGCTTACACAGCATCAGTTCCAGTGTGGAGGAGAAAGCTGAAAGTAACAGAGCAGCTTCAATGCAGGATTTTCTCACCACCTTCAAGCCAAGAGAGACCTTGGACATTGCTTTGGATTATTCTCTGCGTGTCACCTGTAAGACTCGGTTGAAGAGGAGCCCTGGGCTTAGCTCCCAGTCCTCTCATTGGAACTGGCCTGTTCCAAGACATTATCCAGACTGGAAGCATGCTTTCACCCGATATCTAGAAAAAACCTAAAAGAGCAGAAACATAGCACTCCACTCAAGAGAGCAAAGGGATGAAGAAGTGAATGGAGTGTATCTAGAAAGCAACCCCATCACCTGCAGAAGAGATTCAGGATAAAAGCTTTTCTCCCTTCACAGGAAACTCTTATTTTCTTTTATGTAGATTATCACAGTTCAAGTTGGTTATGCAACCAGCGAACAAATTCACATGTTATGACCCAATTCACATGTAGGCACAAAAATAGAGCTGGTTTAGTGAATTCACTTATTTGAGAGGTACAGTGTTTATGCAGATTTCAGTGTTTTGTATGCAACTCCCAGCAGCTAAGAGAATAAGCTAATGTCATCTAGTTTAAATTAGAATGGGGCTACTCTGTTTTACATTATATGTGTCTGAAGAAAGTTGTGTTTCAGGCTAAACCCAAGCCAGTTATAGAACTACCTACAAAGGGAAAGCAGAAAAACAGAAGTGACTGCAATATGCGCGTTATGCCATTAACTAACGCTTCACATCCAGTTTCTCTTCTGCTTCTCTGCCCTCCTTTTCTTCAGCAGAAGGTGATCATTGCCTGTTTGTAGCTAATACAGTCAGAACTGTGCCAAGTGAAAGCAACTTAATTATATTTGCTGGCATGCAAATACAGCCTACTATCGCTTAAGCAGGTTTTAAAAAGATAGTCATGCTAGTAATTAATGTATGCTATAAAGTGAAATAAAAGCCATATGATAGAGAACCTTGTGCTTCTCACATGTCATATGTATTACTGGCACACAAATCTGAATCCTGATGTCCACAGCTAGGTTTCTAAATGCCTTCCAAAGGTAAGCAATCAGCTACTGAGTCCACTCAGGGGACCCTACTCAGTCTAGTCCACTGAGTCTATTCAGTCACTAGGGAAGAGGGTTAAATTAAGCTGAAATCCATAAGCAGTGGGCTAAGTATGTACACACAGTCAGTGGCTGTGACTCAGCTGACACACAGTTATTTATTGTGCTGCATTAACTTGCTCATGTCTTTGAAGACCTCACTGGAAATAGGAGACCAGCTCAGATTTGGGATCAATGCCTCTTTAGCAAGAGTATCTACCTGGATGAGAATGGCAAGATGTGTCCCTTAAATGGTTGTCAAAGAATTGGCCATTGACCCACTAATGCTGTTGCAGGGGTGACAGTAGGGTGCCATCATGGCTGGGTGGTGTGGTGGTACTTGTGTTCCTTGTGTAAGGGCAAAATTTAAGCATTGAATGGAAGACCTGAATGCAAGGGGCTTTTTTCAACACATAGGACTTCCTCTCTCAATCCAGGACGGGACTTCCCCAAGCAGATACCTTTCTACAGCATTAGCAGGTGCCTTTGAACTTGCGAGCAGCATATTTGCTCTCACCAGTTGCCAAAATAAAATACATCTTACAGTGTTGGCTCAAGATAACCTATACTGCTGCTACTCAGAGCAACGACAGCTGATGATCTTGTCCATCACTATCCATGAAATACTAGCACTGACTTCATCTGTAGACATGGCATCCACATCTCAATTATATGGCACCATTGGAGTCATGCAAGTAAAATTTTTCAAGTAATCTGAAATATCATCTAGATTGAAAGTGTGAGGGGCACAAAGCAAGCCTTTTGTAGAAGTGCTTTTTCCCCAAAGGCATGTGAGCTACTCTCAGTGGTTTTACATGGTCTCCTGCCAAAGGCCACTTGCCTGGCCATGTAGAAGGATTGCCCTCCTGCTAGCAAACAGCCTCTGGTCAAACTGTCCACACATCAGGGTGATAAATGCCTATTACACAAATACAATTAATATTACCTTGGCATTTCTCTCTGCGTGTGTGTAACTTGTTTTCATACTAACTGCATAGCTATTGATATAGTTGCATATGTAAAATGTCTTCTTTTCAGTTCAGAGTTGAATTTGTTTTGAGACAGAGGATTGCTGTCTGTTGTACTGTCAGCTCAGTACTAAATCCACTTCCTGCGAACACAGGTATTTTATGTTTTTGTTTTAATTTATGGTGATTACTTTATTGTGTATTTATGTCATGCCTTAAACACCTTTTGAGGTACATTCTCAAGCAAAACATCTGTCCTTTTCCAGTTAAGACATTTTTACCATGACAAGGTGTGCACCCAAAGTGCTACTGGGCTTTGTTTTCATTAGCAAAAAGTTGGTAAAAATGTCTGATAAAAAAAATAAATATAAAAAACCCATGAAAATCAATAACATAAGGATGAAAGATCTAAACAATGGATCTCTATTTTCTTCTCAATAAACCTGCCTGTACTTCCTTCTCTCCCAGAAAAAATCACACAACTCTTTAAAATCAAATGATCTTTCAGGGACTCCACACTTTTGATTCTAATTTCCTCGATAGCTACTCTTAATGCCATTGCTGTACCTTTGCCAATATTGTATTTGCAGTATTCAGTAGAGAAACTGGTCCCTGGTCTGATGTGTATTCTTCCTCTCTTGTAAATCGATGTGATTAGCTCTTCTTGGCTCTCAGATCCTGTCAGCTTGCTTTTCCACAGTGCATTGTTGTAAACTTTCAGCAGCTTCGTCCCTGAAACATCCCCAAAACTCCAATAAAACTCCCTGGGAAGCTCACCACTCTGCCACTCCTTGCCAGCTCCGAGGCAGGTTAGAGGCTCGGATGCTGTTTTCTGCAGCCCTGTTTGCAATCGTCTCACTTGCGCAGAATTGCATCCTCCATTGTGAGTAATTCCCACTGAGCCCAACGGGTCTATTAGCATTATCGTGATATATAGCATTATCCAGGAGGAGCAACTGAGTCGCAGTTTGGCCCTTTCCCCAGTCTTGATTCCACAACAAACCCAATGGCAGAAGCTCTGTGTGTTTCACTGCACTGGGAGCAGGACTTGGGTATGCTCACAGAGCTTATTTGTAGGCATAGTTCCCTGCTTTGTGAACTCCTCATTTGTAGTGAGTAGTCTGGGAATACTCACTCACAGCAAGTTTCTCACATAGAGTTTCCTAAAATTCGGTCTTATTTTTTTATTGAGCATTAACAACTGAAACTCAGTACTATTACTCCAACTCCTCAGTTTTCCCTTTCCTTTCTTCAAAGTACTGACATTTTTACTGACATTTTTCAATTACTCTTTTCAAATCACTTTTAACCACAGGCTTTTCCTTACAGAAACAGCCAACTCCTGTTGACTTCAATAGTACCAGATGAAGTGTTTAAACTACTGGCTTGTTTGTAGAAAGAACAACTGGGTTTTGTGTCATTCTGATTCATCCCTACTGTTCTGCATTAGATTTTTAAATGTTTAACTTCTGTTAATCATTAATTTTATTGCTGCCTCCTCCTTTCATTCCCACCTGTATCAAGCATCTCTGTTGACTATTGGGCATGTAGACAAAGTACTATCATCTTCAGAGGTCAGAGGATGTACCTTGAAGAAGAGGCTCACAGAGGAAAGGCAGTTAAAGAAACCCAAGACGCAAAAAGGGCAAAAAGAGTAGAGATCATTAGAGCTTGTCAGAAGTGAGTAAATTAAAGGAAATTACATGCAAATGGGGCCCATTTACAGGGAGCCATGAAGAGAGCTTAGGAGAAGGGGTGCTAGCCTTGTCTGTGTTTGCTGACAGCAAGAAGAGTTGAAAACGGGGGACTGCTCACTGGGACATCACCATCCTAGAGCTTTGCTGGACCAAGATTAAGTTCTGCAAAAGAGCATCTCCCTGTGCCCTCTTTCAAACAGACTTTCTTACGAACATCAAAGACATTTTCATAGTGACCTCTTCTCTGCTAAGGTTGGCTCCCATTTTTTTCACTTTTTAGTTTTCTTTCCAGTGAGAAGCCACTTTCCAAAAACACAGGATATTTTTCACCAGGACACCCCCATCCTCCACCCCAACTGCTTCACCACAGCCCAGTTAAGTGTTAACAAGAAGTGTTAACAAGACACCACAATGCCTGGGCCTCCCCTGCTTTTTCCTCGGTATTCCTTCAGACCCAGTCACTCAAGTCAGAGAGAGCCATTGGTGGAGCATCATGTGAGGGACATGGTCATCTCCATCTACACTGCTCCAGCTCTCTAGTTAAACAGAGATCTTCCCTCTCCAGGCTTGCCAGCACAGCTCCTTTCATGATTGCTAAGTTCATACACACAAAAATGAGCAACAAGTAGAAAAGCCAGTTTGTCTCGGTGGGAGGGAATTTAGCTCCACAAAAAGACAAGCAAGCCATGCAGAGCAAGAGCCAAAGGGCTCTGGCTGCCAGACAGCTTCGAAGCAGATCCAGTGTGGAGAGAGGGTGGCACATTCTTGGTCCTTATCTGGGGGCAGAGCAGAGCCCCTGTGTCATCCCTCCCTTGGGACAAATATGTGCACTGCAGGGAAAAGTAGCCTCCTGGGGTGGTTCTTAGCCTTCATGGGGTAAATACAGATTACCAGCTGATTGCCCTAAACCTTGCGGATTAATGGATTATCTAATCTCCAATGATCTACTTCAACATGGACAGGCCATCAGCACCTGAAGCTGGGAGTGCATATATCCTCACTGAATTTTGGCTCCAGTAGAGTATGATAAATAATTTTCTATTTTTTAAGCAGAGTTGCAAGACAGCAAAAATGTTTCCATTTAAAGTGGTCACCACAGCACCAAGTAAATATTTTATCAGTGTTTTACAAACCAGATTCTATAACCATACACATATTAACAGTGTTAGCAGTGCAATTATTAATTTTTCATATGCTTTTAAAGTGTAATTAATAAAGCCCTGCTTCTTCCCAGACCACAGCAGGCATAGTTTCATGCTTTAGAACAAGTTTCTTGCAGAGGATGGGAGGAGGCCAGCTGCTCAGGGTAATCTCCACTTCCAGAGCTTGCAGCCTAGCTGATGAAGAGCATCAACATGAACCCTTGGCTGGGGACCATCAGGCTATAAATTTGGTGCACAGGTAGGTTGACTTGAGGAAAAAGGGGCTTGCATGAGCGTGTGCCACTAGCATAAGCCAAAAGGGATGCAGCTTTTTCTTGCCCCATACAGACCCTCAACTCCCACTGCCCCACATCCCAACGTTTGGCTGGCAGCGGAGCAAAGGTGAGGTGCAAGTGTGCGGATTGGAAACCTCCCACATGGTCAGTGTCCTGGGCAAAATCCAAACCCAGAAGGGGCTGCTGAGCTAAATGTGTCTGCAGACGTTGCTAGTGGTACAGTGATAGTTCACTCCTTGAGTGCTCAGCATCTGCTGGAGCATCAGGTGGCCATAAGCCCATGCCAGGTGGCCTATGAAGCAGATGCTGTGTGAAAAACAGGAAAGATAAGAAAAAATTTTTACAAGTAGTTGAAGTAACTATTCTTATGTGTTTCCTTCTTCTTAGGAGCCTTTCCTCATGCTTCCCCTGTACTAAAAAAAAAAAGAGGGGGAGAAAATGAGAAAGCAAACAAATAGGTAACAGAGTTAAAACCAGGGCATCAAAACAAACACAAACATGGGCAGAATCCAGACGGGCTCAGACCATTTTTTTTAATCTCAAAAATAAAACTGAACCATCAGTTTGAACTTCTTGACACTGGATTGAAATGGAACCAGGACACCAATGACACTAAGTCTGACCTGAATAAAAAATGAAGCGATCAGCTTCCAACATTCACACAGAGCTTCCAGAACCACCTAAGCAAGCTACACAAGTGAAATCTACTGAATCTCTGAAGCATGTGAGTCACAGATTCTAAAAACTATTAGGTACTTTGGTCAGTTGGGTGAGAAATCCCTAATAATCTAAAAAAAAATGCAAATAAAAGAGACACATGTTAGGACACCTTATAATCTGAACCGGAGTTCTTTGAAAAAACTTTAATTTATATGTCTGTGTATTTGTTCTGCTTGTCGTCAGCATAAGCAGTCAAATTTCTTTGCTCTTCTCTAACATTTATTTCCTTTTGTCAGAAAATTAAAGTTTTGACTGATAACTGAAAAGAATGGTTATTGTAGCAATTGTCAACTTTGTATTTCTTTCTCAAAAATTGCTAGTAGCTGTTCTCCATGCAAAATCAAATCTTTTTCTTTCTATCAAGTCTGCTCCTGAATTCTGTACCAATGATTTCCTGGAGAGCATTTGCACTACCCTACAGCTTCCTGTCTATCTGCTCACTCACCTATAAAACCATGCTAATAAAAATATTTACCTCCCTCATTCAAGTTTTGTGAAGCTTCGTTACGGAACATTTTCAAAGCACGTTGAGATTCTTAAATAAAGGCTGCCCAGACAGTATAAAATGCAATTACACTAGAAACTAAAAAGCCATGATTTATTCCTTAGCATCTAGGTAAAATAAAAATCTAAAAAAAGTACCTATTATAGCTAGAGACCAGAAACAAAAAAAACAATACGAGAGGCGGAGCTGTGAGCACAGTTAATATGAGAACTGCTTTCATATAATTTACCTCAAATAAATTAGTTATGGCTTGTCAATCCAAATCTGCAGCTAGCCTTGTGGATAAAAATGGAGAAGTGAGCCGCAAACATCCCTGATTACAAACCAAGCAGCTTTTCTCAGCTAGAGGACTTGAGCCCAGAAATATCCAGCACCTTGTGGCAGATGAAGGAGGTCTGGGGAGCAGGAGCAGAAATTTGTATCTAGGCAACATCAGGAAGTGTGCATTTGGAAGAAAATATTCTTTGTTTCTTTAATGAAAAAGTGTGTTAGTAAGGACATGTAATTTGAGGTATAATTGTCTGAGAGATGTTAAAAACCTTCTCCAGCTAAAGTAAAACGTGGCTTCTGCATGATCACCAGACAGTAACAGGCAAAAAGACAACAAAACATACCTGTGCCAAAGCATTACCAAGGAGGCTACTGCCTACTGAAGGTTTGAAGTTTGCTGCTTTCCCCTGTGTTCCTTTCCACAGCTCTCCCAAGGAAATAAATGACTGCAACACATAAACCATTCGATCCAAAGATTTATGCCATGCTCCTATCATCAGCGTGACAGTCAGTGAGTGCAGGACCCTGTGAATCTGATCTTCTACCAGTTATCAAACCTGCCCTGGCTGTGTGACACAGCGGTGCTTATCTTGCATCAGCTCATCCTGCTGCTTCATAGCATCTAGGGGTTAATGATGCAGTAGGGTCTAGGAATGATTGAGTATCTCTGTAACTGACCCAAACCTAGCATAAAAGGGAAAAGCCTGCAAAAACTCAAAATTGTGCATTTTTGTGAATTCAACAGAAATGGCATCGCTTGCCCTGCATGCTCCTGATGAAGTATCTGTAATGAGACAATGTCTGAGTTCACAGATCTGGTGTTTATATCCTGGAAGTCTGGTCCCAGGTACTGGGCAGCCCCAAGCAATGAACTACCTACTGCTGGTACATGTAGAGCTGGTGAACTTAACAGTACTGTGTGATTTGTTATGCAGACTAGGGCCTGATCCAGCAAACATATACAAAGGGGGCTGCTGCTGTCCTTTAAGTTACTCAAGCGTGTAGGAGTTCGCATGACTGAAGGATGAACTCCTTGTTTTTCAGAGATTTCTGAAGGATGAGCTCTTCACAGCTTGCCTTTCTGCTTTCTAAAGGCTTAGACAGAGCAGCAGAGGCAGCTTTTCACACAATGAAGGCTGTTTGTTTTAAGAATGATGTAGGCAGTGGTTCACTGACCTTCTAGATGGACCTAACACCACACCTTGGATATAAAGACAACTGGTTGTCACGTGGCAGAGTAGAGTGTGGTTCAGCCTCGGCAAATTTCAGTTGGTGTTGCGCATCACATGACAACCATTTCAGCCCTGAAATAAGTTCAAATGAAATAAAAGCAAATCAGTTTTTTCCTTGATACACTTGCTCTCTGTTCCTCTGATTTTTCAGCGCTTATTGATACTTCTTGAGCTTACAAAGTGAAGAGCAGAGAGCTTTTTTAATCTGTTTCTGAGTCCCAAGGGTCCTGGGTTATTTCTCCTTTCAATGGTTTTTGCTCTGAGCCCCATCCAGGACAGAGGATGGGGAGTGTCACACAGAGCACAGGCTACAGTCTGGCAAAAGGGCAAAGCCATCCTCTGTTCTGTGGAAGGGTTCGGGTCTTCTGTGAAGAGTTTTATTCCTATGCCTTGACTCAATATTTTACATGTTAGTCGCTGTTTTTTCTCTTGCACCCCAGACATTTATTTCTGAGGAATGTTAGGTACCAGGTGGGTTTTCATGAAAAGGAGTACTTAAGTGATCATTTCCTGGTGTTCTATCTTTCAAGCACAACCTTTATGAGTATGTAAATACTCATAAAGCTCAAAATTTCTGGTGCAGTCTTAACCCTTCCTTATCAAAATGCTTACACTGTAGCTTACAAGCTAATGAAACCTTCCTGTGAGCATGTGATATTTGTGCTTTTTTTGGGTTATTCTGCTAGTTCTATCTGGTTATTTATATGACAGAAGCCTGCACAACTGCTTTTATTTAACCTTGAAACAGGAAGACTCAAGGGCATATTTATGATCATACCTACACACAGAAAAAAACTACTGAGTTCCTCTCTTTTAGCCAGCAACATGCATTAATAAAATCTTTTCTAATACAATCTTTTCCTCCACAGTATCCAGATAGAAATTAGGCAATTCTTCCTCCCAGCCATAACATCATACAATTGTCTGAGTGCATTACTGCTTGTTCTAGGTTTTTTTCTGCAAATCCCTATGGACCACAAGACAAAGCCAAAGACATCAGGCATGAAGCTGATTCTGAGCTCTTAATTCATGAACAATAATTAGCCAACTTAAAAAAACATCATAGTGCAACTACGCTTCCAAGCTCTCTGATTTTCCATCCCTTGCAGTGCTAAGCTTGTCTTCTCTTTTACCTGTGGGAGGTGATAACAAAGCTTCAGTTCATGGATTTTCATGAGAAGTGGTCCCAACTACCTGCCTAGATGGGAAACTTGTAACACAAACTCAGCATTTTTATCCTAATCAGAAATTGCTATCAAGAACATTGCAAGGTACACATTTTTTTGAGAAGCTCCTCTTGCTAGAGAATTTTCTGTTGAGTTTGGTGAGGAAAGGTACCACAGCTCCTACGTGACTTCCTTGAGATCCCTCTTAGCAAAAGCATTTATGGAGATTCACTGCCCTAGCAGCAGCCTACTCAGATGGAATAGTTTCTTTTTTATTTTACCATGGTTTATGAAGAAGGTGCTCTGTCACCGCTCTTGGCAAACAACTGGATGCCTCCTGATGCCCAGAAGGCAGGAACTTGGTCACCCCTTTTATTCCTCAGCTGGGCCATGCACAGCAGGTGGAGGAGAGCAGCCCTGCCCAGTCTCTCTCCTTCCAAAACAGGTAGCTGTTGCTGAAGGATCAGGGATAGTCAGAAACAGCAAGGGTTTTCCTCACAGGAAAGGTTGTCGAGAATGAAAACAAGTGCTTCCTCAACTTTTTCCATGGAAACTTCAACTTTTCACAGGCCAAAGCCACTCTCATTTGAAAAACCAGAGGCATCTACAACCTGTGATGAAGGAGCAGATAACCTGCATAAAGGCAAAATATTACCTGCAGCAGATTAAACCACACAGTGGCAGCATTAAGGGGAAGAAAAGGCTGGATAGCCCATTGCTGCAATGCCCACTGCTGCAATGCCTGAACTTTCCTCAGTCAGGACCAAAACAAGCAGCTGAGTCCATGCAGTGCAGAGGTGCTTCAACATAACCATAACCCTTGCAGAACCAAGCTGCCTCATGCAGACCTAGTTTAAGTGTCTTTGGGCTCAAGGCACAGTTCATACAAATATAGCCATCTTTTGATTATTTATGGTAGGACTCATTTGAGTTTTGGAAAGGCTGCAAGGGAGTATCTTGGGAAGCACAGTTCAGGTGTTCCCATATTGCTGTTTTTCTCCGTGGGACAGATTCTATGCCCCACCATGTAACATGGCCAGAGAATCCAATGGCTCCTACCAGTAAGTAGGTCTATATGAAAAGTATCTCTTTCCACCCCACCCCACCATAAAGCTTGTTCTACCAAATACATTGTATAGTGCTAAACTGAACTCTAAACTCAATCTTCTGCAGGAAAACTGTGGATAGTGTTTTTATTTTTAAATTTTTATCTAATTGAGTGAGAAGAGCATTTTGCCCCTGAAGACCCCACTTTTTGGGGCAAGCTCACCAGAAAGTAACAAGGATTAAACATTTGCAGTGTAGTTAGCAAGTGCTCATATGCAGTAAAATACATATGAAGTGTTTCCCTTGTCTTATACGGACTTAGACATAAGAGAAGCAAAGTAGTGCAAAATTTTTCATGTCACCCCATCCCTGGCTCTCACAACATTAACTGGTTCCATTCTCTAGACCCTGCCCCAAACTTTGCAGCCATTTCTGCATGTTAAACTTGAACCTTTAATCATTTTACAATGTGCTAAGGAAATTCAGTTCTTCCCAGTCAGCTCACTAACCCTTTTTGGATGCAGTTGCCTTTTGATCTTCACTGAATAAACTGATGCTTGGCTCATAGGCCATCTGCCTGGTTTCAGACATCCATGGTTTCTCCTAGGTCACCTATCAATAAATCCAGATGAAACTAAAAATCAATACAGCTTTTTATCCTAAACTTTGCCATGTAACTGTGCTAACAGTTTCCTTTTGTCTCAGGTCCCCACTCCCACTTCAACAAGAGCTTTGTCCTTGTAAAAGCAATAGGCATAAATGACATCTTGCATTTTTCTATTTGTGTATTCTACAATACTGTGAGATTACTTGCTAGCAGATAAAGATTTGAAGACACATACAGCATTTAATGTTAGGTTTGGATATTTTGGTCACACTGACAAACAGATGTGATCAAACTTAACACTCACTAAATATATACCTTGCCTTGAATGGTTATTCAAGTCTCAATTAAATCCTGCAGATATAAGATAAAAGCGTAGCCTGGAAGCTGTACTTTTTCTTCTCATAAAGTAGTGAAATGGTTAAGGATTTTTTCCAAAGAACTTGAGAGGCACAATGGAGAAGCACAGAAGCATAAATCTGAAGGTTAAATTTGTATTGGCTTTGCTCCTCCTTCCCATAGGAGCACAGATGGTAAAAACCTTAAAGCTACCCCTGCTATTATAATGGAATAAATGAATTATCAGGTTTCTCCCTCACAATGCTAACTATGGAAGGCGCGTTCCTACTCACATCATGATCGAGATAATTTAAATGAAGAACTGCTGCTTGTTTCATCTGAAAGAAAAAGAAAAAAGGAAAAAAAAAAAAAAAGAGAGAGATCTCTAAAAGGACTGGATCATTCTTTGGACTTGGGGCAATTGCTTCCACACAGTTGTCTCAAGCCACAAAGCCAGCCAAGCCCACTGGATTTCTAAAACGACGCAAGGGCTCTCTCCTCAGCTTCTGCTTCAAAGAGCTGCTGTTTGTTTGTTGTGGTGGCTGCAAGAGATGCCGATACCTGAGCAGGGGCATTCCTGCAGGGAAGGCAAAGAAAAAAAGAAATCAGCCTTGCATGTAGCTTCCTGGGAAGAGAGCGAGGCAACGTGAGGTATAATGAAAACAAGGCAGTGCAAAGCACTAAAAATGTACTGGAGGGAAATATTCTCTCTGATGCTATGATGAAAACTATCCATTGGAACAGATGAACCCCACTCTGCTTGTGCTTCTGCAAGCCTTCGTGCACAACTGAAGACCACTTTAACTAACATAAAGACCCTGGTAGGCTTCAGGAAAGCATCTCTCTTCACAGAGCACAAAAGCAATTAAATCAGATGAAACTGGGACTTCAGCTGATGTTCTGGTGTTAAAACATGGATGAAACACAATCAGGATTTAAATCTTTATGCCAATTTTTTTGCTCAAATTCAGTGAGCAAAAGGATCAGACTATAAGAACCCAGTGACATGGGTCTTCATTAAATAACATCACCATTTAAACACCAAAGGTTAAAGTGAGCACTAACTCTTGTGTGCACTGCCTACAGTTACTTAGTGGTTCTTATAATCTGTTCTCAACCCTTTACACAGTGAAATAAAAAAAAAAAAAGCTGAAATTTTATTGTTTGGTTTTGTGTTCTGGATTCCTAGTTGTATTTTCAAGCTATTTTCCACCAAAAAATCCCACAACAAAACAAAACAAAGCAAAACAAAAACAAAACACCATGTGACCAGACAGTTAACCCCAGCTGAAATCCTTACTCATCACCTTCTTTCAAGAGCTGCAGCTTTGTGAATGACTTAAAAAAATCCCAGCTAAGCAGCACAAGGTCACAGCCAGGAAAACCTGCATATATATTTGCTTCTGCATGTTCTGTGAAGGTGACTGTCCTCAGTGAACACCAAACTTGGTATTAATAGTGACAAAGAGTAACAGTTCGCTTCTGGTCAACTGCTATTACTGTGCATGCCTGCAGATTATTGCTGCTGTATGGTGAGCATGTGGGTAGGGCTGTACTCTGCTTTCTGGGTAGAGCTGTGCCCTGATATGTCCTAACATATGAAATTAATGGGGTTGTGTTATGCAGGTAATTTATAGCTTGAGATGTCAATGAGATGGGTAGGAACTTGAAGAAACGCAATTTTGTTTTAAAAAGGGGTAGGGGAAGTAATCTAAAAAAAGATTTGTTTTTCTTCAGTAAAATCATATATAGGTCCCTTTTCTCTTTAATTGCCACAGCATATAATTTGGAAAATATTAGTCATCCTTCTTTCAAAAATACTAGTAGGGAAATTACATGGGCACTGAAGCATTCAGATGTAAGTGATACCATTAAAAAATAGCAGAAATACAGTAAGGAGAAAATTAACAGTTAGTTCTCTTCAAAAAAGTTCAGAAAAATTATGAAATACTTCCTCTGAGTTACGAATCTAGTCATTTGTGCTGCATTATTTGTACAGATGAAAGCAAGTTATTGCATGATTAAATAACACAATTAGATTTTTATTGTTGAGATCTACCAAGGCATTTTACAGCTGTTGTCTGCTGCACAGCAACTGTCCCCACCAAGCAGGGTTGCCAGGGACTGATATGGGGAAGTACAGCCAAAAAGCCAGCAGGACTGGAGGATGATCATCTGCTGATGCCAACACAGGTGAATTCAGGAAGGGAAGCTAATTATCTTTAGCACAACACAGACTATTTCTTGCATCAAATACTCGAGTCAAATATGTGGTTTTTACATTTTTCCCTTTGGGTGCTTTGCGTGGCTGGCATAACCTTTTGGCCAAGACCTTTACAGCCAACTGTTTACGCATGCCTGCTGCCTGCTTTATTCAACACTGAGGTTTCTCTGGCTTGTAGAAACTGTCCCTCTCGTCCCTTCAAATTCCCAGAAGTCCAGGAAGGAGCTCCTAGTACAGATAGCAAGAAAGCTACTTTTTGCAACTCTTCTATCTTCAAATAAGAAGGACATTTGAATAAGTGGGTTTAATATCATTGGACCTCAAGGACATTATGCAAAAAGCAGGATGAGTACAGAAATAGTCTCAGAAGCAGTGGCTTTTTGGATGTACTTCTCATTCACAACCTTTTTTTGTGCACCTGAACTGGC
The DNA here is from genome assembly GCA_020745705.1 of Hemiprocne comata. Lineage (NCBI taxonomy): Eukaryota > Metazoa > Chordata > Aves > Apodiformes > Apodidae > Hemiprocne > Hemiprocne comata. Next base: position 77,396,245 of record CM036586.1, read on the forward strand.
AGGAACCTCACTCAGTAGCTTTATTGCACAGAGCAACAGGAAACAAAGCTTGCTGGAGACAGGGCAAAAAATAGGAAGAGGGAGACAATAGGAGCTCAGGGAATCACCACTTAACCCTGTTGGATGAAAACTCTAAATGGATAAAGAATAATATTGCATCTCTACCAACAGTGGAATTGCAGCAGTGGAGCCAAAACAGCAACAGCAGAGTGGCAGCGCAGTGGGGACAGGAGGGGTAACACGTGAGGGCAGTAAAAGGGAGGGAACACAACTTGCCTTGGCAAACTTCTCATGGATAGATAGGACAGTTTCCTGATTTCCCACCTCCACGTCTTATTCTGAATCCTGCTGTAAAGGCACAGACAGGCAAAGGTCAGCCACAAATGGCTGGGCACACAATTTGTATGGACAGCAGGTAAAGAGTACCTCCCATGCAATGAAACAGAGCACGGAAGAAGAAAGTACCCTTGCCCAAGAAAACAAAGACAAACTGAGGGGTGCTTAACTGAGCAGAAATTGTTCCAGCTGTTGGGCTCACCTGTGCAGGGGAAGGCATAGGCCTCTTTGAATGGGAACAGCAAGGTGAGGTGTAAGGTATGTGGTACTGCAGCAGAAGCACAAGTGATCAGATCTGGTGTGGAGCTCTACTGCAAATTATGCACACTGTAGATACTTCATAGCATCAGAATGTCCTGACCCCACAAGGGTCATCAAGTCTGACTCCTGACTCCACACAGGGCAATCTAAAAGTTAAACCATACATCTAAGAGTGTTGCTCAAATGCTTCTTGGATACTGACAGGCTTGGGGCCATGACACCTTCCCTGGGAGCTTGTTCCAGTGCTTCACCACTCTCCCAGTGCAGAGCTTTTTCCTAATATCCAACCTGAACTTCCTCTGATGCAGCCTTAAGCCTGCCCCTCGTGTCCTACCACCAGACACCAAAGAGAGCAGCACCTCCCGCTCTGCTATCTGCCTTGAGGAAGACAGCAGCGGGGCCACCCCTCAGTCTCTTCTTCTCTAAGCCTAACAAACCTACTATCCTCAGCTGCTCTTCATAAGTCATGACCTCTAGTCCTTTAATCATCTTTTTTTGCCCTCCTTTGGACACATTCTAATGTCACAGAATCATAGAATAATCATGGTTGGAAAGGACCTGTGAGATCACCGAGTCCAACCATCAACACAAAAAAAAACCCCCAAACAATCACAAACAACCACACACACCAGAAAACACCCACAAAAAAACCCCACTACAACATCAGCCACTAGAGTATGCCCTGGTGCCACAACTACACGTTTCTTGAATATCCTTCTTGTATTGTGGAGCCCAAAACAGCATGCAGTACTTGAGGTGAGGCCACAGCAATGCTGAGACAATCACTTCTTCTGACTGGTTAGCTATGCTGTGCTTAATAATCCCCAGGATATGCTTGGCCCTCTTGGCCACCAGGGTACATTGTGGACTCCTATGGATCATACAATCAATCAACGGCTCCCCCTGCCGATCCATTTCTGCAGGGCTGCACGCCAGCCTCTTGTCCCCCAGTCTATACATAAATCCAGGATGACACCGTTACAGGTGCAGAATCCAGCATTTGTTCTTGCTAAATTTCATAGGGTTAGATTTGTCCATCTTGGACCCATTCCACTGCCTGTTCATGCAGGATGTATCCCATCAGCCACACCTACAAGGGACTGTCAGTGTTGACTAAGATTCCAGCTCAATTCTGGACTCACGATTCAGATACTTCATTAGCAAACACTGCTGTTCTCCAGCATCTAATGACATCTTTTTCTCTGAACAGGCAAAAATGAAATTCTCTCTGACCATGACTAATCAGCGTGTGAACTGCTGCATGCTATCTTTCAATTTCATAGGCCTGAGAATGAGCTTGCATGGGGGAGGAGTTTTAAGCCAATACAATCAGACAATAAAAGGGGTAAAAAAGCACGTGTCACTTGAGGACCAATGTCCTTTGCACAGAAGCACTCCATTATGTCAAGCTGGAAGAAGAGAAGGTTAATCCCCAAAATAGAGATAATCTATCTTGGGCGAGACAGAGTATATGGAGGGTGATGAAGATTTCATTCATTTTCTCTTGAATATTAAAAACAAAAAGCAATAACCATAATAATGGCTTATGGACAAAATTCCAGCTAAATGCATTCAGAATAGCTGCACTCTGAAACAATCTAACCAGAAGAGCTCATGTACAAAATACATTGAAGGTTTGCATTAGGGTTGGTCAAGTAACAAGACCAAGAAGTATTCAAAGCATACCAAATTCCATGGAACATGTGACATTATTTTTCCCTGCATATAACTCCCTGAAAGACAGAGAGGGCTCAGCACTGTAACATTCACTCAACATTATATTTGTCAAATGCTATTTGTCTGGTCCTTTGTTTCATCATGATGTCTTGTCCTGTCTGATTTTACACTTTCTATTTAATTACCTTTCTGTGATAAAAGCCCAAGAAGGCATTTGTTGAATGATTCACGCAGACTTTCCTCACCTGCCTCTTCCACCTGCCATGGCTGCAGGTCTCTGACTGGCACTGTTTACCCCTCAGCATCCGCTTGAGTATGCTCTGGCATCCATGGGCTTAATGACAGCTATTAAACAAGAAATTGTTTTAATTGCTTGCTTGTCTAAAAGAGCGAAAGACACGATCTAATAGCATGAACGCTAGATTGGGGACACGGATTGCTCAACAAAACACTATTATCAAATTCCTCTCTAGCCTTCAGCCAGTTATTTCAGTGCTTTGCTTCAAGTGTCCCATTTGTGAAACAGAAATCGTATCTCCTTGCCTCGTGGAGGTGTTGTGAACTGCATTCCCATTTTATTTCACCATGCTCACTTATCCCTCCAGATTGATAGCTACAGTTCTTAAAAGCTAACACTCTTATTTAAGGAGGAAACGGATTTCAGATTACTGGAAGCAATGGCTCTCTGAATTTGAAAGCAGGCTCTCCTTTTAGCTCCTGGCAGCGCTGATTTACCCTGGCAGCTTGTAGGCTTTACCTACAACAAAAAAAACAGGGATGCAGAAACCAAGACAAACTACTTCCCTAACAGATACTGGGGCAAATTTTGAATCTGGCTGGTGAATTTCACACCCACCAGTATGCTGAGCACAAAAAAGGGAAAGTGGCAGCAGAGCATTTGTATTCCTTCTTGCTGACCACCAATGAATGTTTGAAAACCCAGGACAAGTTGACAGAGGTCTGAACCAGGAGGCTCAGTGTGTGCATACACAAGCTGAGGCACCAGCAAGACCTCCTAAGTAGCAAAGACTGTGCTTGAATACTTCAATTTGCGTGCATCTTCATGAGTGAGGGCTTCTGTATTTTTCAGGCTACAGTACTAAATGTCCTAAAATAAACTTTGTATCCTTCTTATCTTCTTTTACTCCCCGGCCACAGTCAACCTGAAGTGATGGAGGTGCAAGCTCATGTACATTGGACTGAGCAATTCATTGCATCAAAGAGAACTCAGCTTCCAGGTTCTCCCCCACCACATAAAGCTATTTCACCCCAATCAAACGCCTACTCCAACAGATCATTGGTAGATACTTGGCATTAGGGATTAATTACTGGGATTCCCCTTTGATATAGAAATTGTAAAAAACACTTTGCCCTCTTGTCCTCCAATCAATCTGATCCACAGTTTTAGTTGAGCAGGCTGTGAACCCGGTTGGTCTGCTGCATGAGAAGTAAGGTCACTGCAATTATTCAGATGCTGGTATTACAAGTTACTTTTCTGATTTTTTCCTCCCCCATCTCCCTAAGTGGAATCTCAGAGTAGGAACAACACCTAAAAGTGCTTAATAATGGTCATCCATATATTGGATTTTTTTTCTGCCTGGTATCAAATGCATTGACCTCCTCTTTATTTCAGTCAATAGATCTTGATTACAGTCTCCAGAGAAATTTGGGTATGCTAATCACGATCACCTTCCTCATGATGGAGACCTTGTTACAACACACTGAAATGCTGACTTCCAAAGTATCTAGGTTCAGTGGTCAAGGCAAACTAAAACCTAGAGAACAGAATTGCTTTTTATTACTCCCCTCCAGCCCCCAGGGGAAGACAGAAAGGGGAATAAGGAAGAGAGCCGTAAAAGGTTGGGAGTGAAAACTAAAAGAGGTTCAACAGAACAGGGACAGGATAGCAACACCTAGAATAATAATAAAAAAAACCCCACAAATATATCCAAGAAACAATTTCAATGGTCACTGATGTAAGTATCTGAAAGTCCGTTGGGGCAGAGCCAATTTGGGAAGACGGTCCATGGCTCTTCCTAGCATCTGGTGGAGTTGGATCCTGCAGAGTATGTGGGAGCTAAAGATAATGAGCATGAGCCTCTCTCTAAGACTTCCAAGTGCAGGAAGGAAGCAAGGAAGAAGGAAGCAGGAATGGAGAAGGGGTGTACTTCCTGCCCTCCTGGCTTTTGACCTCCTGGTATGACAGGAAATGGGAGGGAATATTGACCCCTCTCTTTTCTGCCCCCTGGATCCCTCAGGGACCTAAACAACGCCCTCTCTCTAGGTCCTGCTATTGACACCATAAAATTAGCCTGTGCCGCCCTCAGACCACGACACAAAGATAAGTGAAATTGTGCACAGGCAGACAAGGGGTTCTGCTTTTGGAAAATTAATGGTGTGGACTTTCTGCAGATTAGGGGTAGCCCTAGCTGGAGATCCTTGCTTGGAAAAAATCAGTCCTGTACGGCTTTCAGCAGCGACATCCACTTCTAGAGGCTTGTCTGCTCCCAGGCCTTAAAAACTGACCTGGAGAAACACAGAGCTACTGCAGATGCTATCAGGCTACTTGCAAATAGCAGCTGAAGTAGGAAGAAGTGAAGTCCAGTGAAAATCTTCCCACCCTCTGCAGCCCAGGTGCTACAGATGCAGTCCCACAGGGTGCTAGCTATGGGGTGAAGGAGGATGACGTATTAACCAGAGGCAGAGGGGATGTACAGGAGAATGGGAGGTGGTGCAGGTGGATACCTGCAGGATACTGCCAACACTGGTGGGCTCAGGGTAAATCTGCTTGGCTGCATGACACCAGGCCAGATGCGTTCAGCAGGCTTCCATACAGGCAAAGCACCTTAACATCTGCTTGCAAAAGCCACATAGACAAGACATGCTCTAACATCACCCACAGATGTCCACGCATCTGTGATGTGTCTATGCAGAATAATTCAGGCAATGAAGACAACTGAGGCAACTCCGGAAAAAACTGTCTACTAGCTGGAAGGACTTGGTTAAGATCTACATCAACACTGCTGCATGTCCTGGGTTGAGCCAGGTTTAAGATAATTTTCCTTTTACTGATTTTTTTTTTTTCCTTCAGTAAGCTTTCTTTTAACTAGCAGCAAGTGTTCCAGCTAGTGGACTGATAACATGGAATGTTGATGTTACTGCTGAGACTCCAAGGTCAGTTCTTAGCTCTGCTGCTACAGAGGCTACTGGGGCAGGAGAACTGTATCTGTGACCCCCCCATAGGGGAGCTGGACTAGACAGACAGCAGAACTGACCAAAGGTATTCCATTCCATAGATCTACATAAGCTCCAATAAAGGTCAGAGATCACAGAAGACAACTTCTTTCCTGCTTCTTCTTCCCTTCTCTTCTGTCCATGGCCGGCGTCCAGGGAGGACTCCATCCATCAGCGTTGACCCCAGGCTCAGCCCTGACCCTCATAACTCTCCCCACAGCCCTGTCTGCTCTGCTGTTATCTCAGACAGCAGTCCAAGAGTTTTCGGGACTGCTCACAGCTCAGGAGAGTGCAGGGGGAGCTGCTGGGGGTGGGGGGAGGCAAGAGGCTTTTGCAAATTCCTGAACATACTTGTATATAATTGTACATATAATTAAAGCTGTTCAATTTAGTTTTCAATCCAGCAAAGTCTCTCTCCTAATTCTCTCTCTCCTTTCCTACCTGGGTGGGAGGGGGAGGGGATCGAGAGCTTGTTGTCTCTGGTTTAATTGCCAATCCTGAGTCAAATCTTGACAACAATTTATTGGCGCCCAATGTGGGGCTTGATTTTAAACCCAGATTATAGATTCTGACTAACTGGAATGTTAAAAATTCCATTTCTAATGGGAGGAATCCCTCAGATGGCAATGAGCAACACTTCTGCTGAATTTAGTGATGGATTGAAAACTGGCCAGAAGGCACACACTTTGGAATGCCACCACACTGCATTACCTCTGGCACTTGGATGAGCTCATTTAAATCTCACTTGGGTGTGCATAGTCTGGCATTGTGCTTTGCAAGACATGCTTTAGGTTATTCCTAGAAAAAAAAGAGGGGGAATCTAGTTCCTCTTGGCAGCAGTCAGCTCCTCCGGTCCACAAAAACTTCATTTTCCTTCCTAAATCTCCCACCCAATTAACAACTAATTGCTATTTCAATAGGAAATGATACGGAGGTCCTATGAAAAAAAGCTTTCTGCATTATAAACCCCTGAGTACACCACTGCTAACATCCACTGTTGAAAGGGCCTCATAGAAGGATAGCCAAAATTATTATTAAAGTTTATGTCATCCTGTATACACAGGAAGGGCAACCTTAATACTGACATTTCACAACCTTTTTATGCTTTCCTTGGTAACCTTCATGCCATTCTTTTAAATACAATTGTTTGTAGTGTCACAAAAAATGGTAAATATCTTACTTGACATAAGAAGTACCCCCTTAGCTTAGAAACACCCATTTTCTTTCCTGGAATTACTATTTCTAGGAACCAACAATGAGAGATAAATAGTAAACAGAGCTCTTCAGGATTTCTGTGCTTAGTGTCAAACCACTGAGCCTGGGTGTCTTGCAGCTCTTGCTTCTCCCCCAGGTGTGAACCTGTCAGGGTAGCACATCCAAGGGATGCCTGGGACAAGCTGAGGACACCATCCAGGTATCATGAAGAAGATTGGGAAGGAGATACTCGTGATAACCTCCTCCTGGCACCTGCTCTTGCCCTGTGGTACTTCACTGAGAGATTGAGGTGCTGTTACCTACAGCAGGGTAAGAGCAGACACACAGATACGCTCTTAATTTGCCATGGCTGGGGTGTGCCCCATAGCCTTGGGCAGAGCACTGGTACCCACCTGTAGCCACCCAACAGCACAAATGCTGCTGCTGAGCTTTGGAGCTGGCGTGTACCCCAATGCAGAGGTGTTTAACAAGGGCGGTGTGAGAAGTGTTTCATTGACGAGCTTAAAGCCTCAGGTACTGGCTCAAATAAGAGACACGTACCAGGGGAACTTTTGCCTCTGTCTTAATTATACAGAATTCAATCATTTCTCTAAAGAAAGTAAACAGTTTTCCCTGCCCCCCAGCACACTGAATCACCACCTCAAGTCCAACCCAACGCTCTAAGTCACTCACAGATATTCCTCAGCGTTTATTACAGGAATTACGCCTTCTGAATAGAGGCACATACATTCATTTTGGACAAATAAAAGAAAAGCCCTCTCTGTGCAATCCCAGTTTTGTTCCGTTTGACTAAGGAATGGCATTTTGTACTAAATTGTGGGTTGCATTTTTGTCCGTGTGTGTGCAGCTTTTCCCAAAGTGTAACCTTTGCAGTGAATAGAGTGACTCCAACACAACTGGCGGCTCTCCAGCATCTCGAGGCTGTAGAAGAAAAAAAAAGCTTTTATGAAAGAAAGAGACACGTTGTTCCTTCCTGCCTGAGGTCTGCTAGGTAGCACAGGTTGGCTGGCAAAGGAGTGTTTGGACATACATGGTGACTGAGAAGAAAACTGTTGATTAGAGATAACTGGCCACTGAAATAAGTGCTACTCTTTTCTACCTACAGGCACTCAACAATAACTTCCAGTTGGTGGGCTACCTAGCTTTACTTGTAAGCTGAAAAAGATATGGGGTAAGGGGGTGTCTTTGAACCACTTAATAATTAAACTAAGACTGGGCAAAGGAGGAAGAAGTTGAGAAAAACCTAATTACAGCAAATTTAACCTTGGCATAGCTCAGCTCATAGCTAGGTTCAATTTGGCTTGGTATTTTTAGAAAAAGTATAAAAGGAAGATAATAATCTATGAGATTGAGAGGGGAAGAGATGAAGTTATCCTAAAAGGTGAAGTTGTGGTTATAATATTTTTTTCTCTTTTTTTTTTTTTCCCCAGTAAAACTTAATCCTAGTTTCTACCTCAGATGACAACTGTACAGCTCTCTGTGTCCTGAGACTTGAAGGATACGAAGATATGCTTGGGTTTGAAAGATGGAGCTGTTGAATCCAGCTGAAAAGGAAACTGCAATCATCACCCCTACCAGCTCACTGGGACACTGTCGTGACATGGTGTCCAGGAGAGCCTGTCCCTGGTGCTCAGGGCAGCCTGCTCCATGTAGCACATATTTTACCTGCTCATGGAGCCCTCCAAGGTGCTGGGTGAGCAGCAGACCTTCCCTCCACCTGAAAAGAGTAGAGCTTAAGCTTCATGACATGTCTAAAAAAACCTGAAGCCAGAGACAGACTAGGGTATCACTGGGAATCCTCTCAGTTCAGAGCTTTGGTCTACATCAAGTGACAAAGCTGGGCTCACAGGACACACCAACCACACACAGCAGGTCAGTCCACCAGTCACCAGCTCTGCCCAAGAGTGAGCAGTCATAACCAGAGCTCAGTCACCTCCACGGGACACAAACCCTCCCTGCTCCTCCAGATCATTTGCACCAAGACAAAACCACACCTCAGAGGCTTCGCCATCAGCTGGAGGAGATGTCTCCTGGAGTAAAGATGGCAGAAGGCTGCTCTGTATCACTTGTACCATAACTACTGATTGAAGAGGGAGTCCTTAGCTTTAGAGTTCAGGGGGCTTATCTATTTTTGTTTAATATATAGCTCTTCTAAAAGCCCATATCAAATAAACATAAACCTTGCAAAATTTGGTTTCTTGCAACCCTGCATTCCTGAGTTTCAAGAATAAATGTGAGGCAAAAAGGAGAAGGAGGGCAGGAGCGAAACATTAAGAAATGGGGAAAAAAGGGAAATGGAAACAGGTGAGCAACTTAAAAAAAAAAAAGGCCCCAAACCCAGTTTTCCACACAAGCTATGACACAAACCTTAGCCTGGAGATGCTGTGGGTATACCACCTACCTGCATGACCAATGTGTCCTAGCAGTGTGCAGCACTTTCCCTGCCTGCAAATACTTCCATGCTCACACATCAGTTACATTTTATGGCCTGGAAACAATAGTAATGATAAGAGAAATGCCCATAATATAGCAAATTAGTATTGCTAGGAAACTGTTCGATATTACCTTTTGCAACAATGTTGTAGAGATAGGAGAGAGCCCTAACAAATTATGTGCAGAATATAAATATAATAAATTAAATTACAAGTGAACTGCAACTCAATATTTTGCATGCAAAATCAATTTTCTCTCTCAGCTCTGTTGTACAGCCAGCAAAAGAAAGAACTCAGCATATTATTTCCTCAGACTCCCAAACTGCCCAAGTATATACCTTCTTGTTATTTTTCTAAGGCATTAAAGGTTCTTCCTTTTGTACTGGGTTTTGTTTTGGGTTTCTCCTTTCACCCTCCCCTGACTCCATCATATGGTAACTTTATAGGTGAAACTGACAGCACTGCCTAGTTTTATGTCAGTCGATATTTGATATTGTGAGACGTGTTTTCTCTGCTTCTAACTTGGCCAAACTTGAAGCATTTCAGGTGAATTTTACCATTTCAGTTATCAGGCTGAGGCAGGTTGCAGGGTGTTTGCATTTGTTTAATTTTGTTTCAGTCCAAGTAAATCCATGCTTCCTGTAAACATTATGGGAAAGATGTGGCCCTACACGGGCACAAGTAAACAGAGAAACAGTGCTCCTCCTCTTGAGAAACACTTCCTTCCTTATGATTTGTATCCTGACATTCACGGGAGACAGCTTGTTCAATGGCAACTCATTCCTTTTGTGGGGATCATGAAATTTTGGCTAAATTTGTTCAAGTTGCAAGACCATTAAAAAGTCAGTTCGTACATGCACAGAAGACTCTTCATTGGCTTCACAGCTTATTTCTTGAACTATTTTATCCTCACTGAACTTGAGGCAGGGGAGATTAAGCAGGGCATTCCCTGAACCTAAGTTTAAGCAAAGATCTCAAGCAAGGTGTTTTGAAATAGCAGCCTGGAGCACACTTATCCAGCATGACTGGAAACCCAGGTGGGAGAGGACACTGGACAAGGAACCAGGAGATGGGAGCTGGGGCTCAGAAGAGGCCTGTGACTGGATGGAGGCATGCAGAAAATAAGACTAACACAGGCTGGGAAAGAAAAATTAGGTGGAGATAGTTAAGAGACAAAGACTGGTGACCCAGATATGGGAACAAAGAGAGGAAAAAGTGACACTGTCTTCTAGGATGGGATAGGACTAAAGAGGGATCACCCTCCTTTGAAAACCAGCCAGAAAAGTGGATCAAGAAGTTTCATCTCTCTTTATGATCAAACTGAGTGCCAACAGAATGCCAAGCAATAGGACTTTTGTTTTGTTTAAATTTGTTACTGAAAAACCCTAGGCGATTTCATAAATGCATTAAAAGGACATTATTAAGGTTGAAAAATCTCCCGTTAAGAAGTCAGAAAAATGCCCTTGAGCATACAACAGTGACACAGAATTGTACTGCCTTGGTTTTGCCTTTTATTATATCTTTGTTTGACTTTATAACCCCAGCGATACTTTTTAATGCAGCCCATGTATTTGTGTGTGTGCATGCGAAACACCCAGAGATATTCACCAGTGCATTTTATGTGGGTGGACTTAGAAATATCCTCTGCCTGCCAGCGGAGATGGCAACCAGGCTGCACCTGAAATTCCACCACTGGGCTCTGGCAGGTCAGAGACAAAAAAATAAAATAAAAACACAGTGGGTGAAACATCTCCCACACAACTGGCCCCTTTAGAGCTCCACCCAAAATCCAATCAAGTCTTTGCAAAAGTGTCGTTCTGTAGCTCTTTCACTAGGATTCATTTCAATTAGCTTTGGATCAGGTAATCAGTAATTTATTTCTTTTTTTACCAATGCAGATTTCACAAAGAGAATATTGGGAAGCCACTGACTAGGCATTAGGCAGGCTGCATGGGGAAAAAGGGCCATGCTGTAAATCAAAACTTACTCTGAGACTTTTTTTTTCATTGGATCTTTCACATTCTTGCTGACGCTTTTGTCTCATTCCCAAAAGCACAGTGCTCCCCATTTTTCTCTTGAAAATCAGGAATCAGCTTACCAATGAGGTCTTAACAGGTCTTATTTTCAGGAGAGCTAATAAATGATGGCTCCAGTTGAAGGCCATGCACAACCACAGGTGTACGTTGCTGCTACTAGTTTTGGAAAGCTGCCTTTTGGGGATCATGTGAAGATGAGCTTAGCTGAAATACGTGTAGCTGTCATTCTGAAGTTGATGGGATGTAAGCCCAGTTCCTAGAAGTATGGAGTATCATATGGTACAGTATTTGGGGGAACAGGTGTTACCCACTTCCTTGCCTTGATAAAAATTGGTAAGCTACAAAAACTTCTACTGATGTCCCTGGAGGAAGAGCAGCAATTAAAGCATCGCTGTCATGTTCATGTCAGAAAATGCCCCGCTGTGTGAGATGAAAAAGAAAGGGTGTTGCAGAAGAGCCAGAGTAGCCCCAAGAACCTGTAGGGTGAGGAACCCTGAGCACTGTCCTACCAGTGCCTGCAGGGAGGTCAATCACCTGCCTCAGAGGTGACCTGTGTGTCCAGCAGCAGCTGCTATGGGGTTATCTTCTGAGTCCTCTGTGTCCAGCTTCTTCCTTGCTGGGGCACTTGGGTCTACTTTGTCACATTTTGGTTTGCTTCCAGCAAGGATGTCTCTTTGTGGGCACCAATCCAAGCTCACTTGGCATCCCTGGATTTTGGAGGCACCTGTCCCAAATCCACTGCTGTAGGATGGATTTTGGTGGAGGACTGGTTCTGTGCCTGGCAGACAATAGAGAAGGCACATGCATGTGTTCATCTCACCCTTCTCCTCCAGTCAGATTTTGTGGAGGAAATGAGATACACATTCCAGCACAACAGCTTCAAAATCTGGAGGAAAAAGATGCTTGGAGGATGCCTTTATCCTCCTCGTGCAGCAGGGGAGAGCAGTCCCACAGCACCAAGGCAACACCCCATCAGTGGGCTGCACAGCCATCTACCCTGCATATGCCACCATGGAATGCTATGGATTTAGCTTAGACAATATTAATGATCCAGACCTGCAATTTTCAACCTGCGGTGGAAATACCCCCACAGAGCAAGAACAGCTTCTGAGGGGTGTGTGACAGGTCATGCAGGGAAGCAAGCCTCTTTTCAGTACACTTACACTCACTAGACAACAGGCTGCACCACCACTGGAGAATATTTAGGGGGCTGCAATTGGAAAATGTTGAAAACTTGCTGATTGAGACTTATAAAGCAATAGCTCAGCTTCTACAGCAAAACAAAAAACACAAAAGTGTTGCAGAGGAGGACAGTGATGCACTCATTGTGAGCAAAAGTATCTGTCAGGACAGATAAAGTCAAATGAGTGACTTCCAGAGTCTGTGTTGGGCTAGGAAACAAAGACTTATTTTTCCTAGTTCCTTTGGGCATCACACCGCACTGTGTTGCTTACTCTTTAGGGATGGCAGCTGTGGTCTCCTCACTTTCTGGACATCTTTAATGAGAGCCACGAGGGTAATCTGACCCATAGGAAACTTGAATTCAACAAGTACAACTTTCTGTCCCCATCAGTATTAGCACGCTCTTCACAAAGGCACGTCCAGCATTCCAAGGTTGCTGTAAGGGGTGCTCACCCTTCAAACTTTGGAAGAAATCCAAGTTCCTAACCCCCTTCACTGGGGAGGTAACAAAGGCAGTATGGTAAAAGCTTCATGACATGTTTGCAAAGGTAATGGTTACAGTCTCTGCCCTCAATCTCCAGGCCAACAGCAGCAGCACCTACTCCTGGGTTGTGCCAACTATTACCAGGCATCTCTGTGGCTGTGAAGAGGATGGGCATGTGAGGTGAGTAGGGATGTCAGAGAAGGAGCTGCACACCCAGCTGAGACACTGTGCTGCCCCACTAAGAAGGTAACAAGGACAAATTGAACTTAATGGAGATGTCTTTTATTGCCCAGTTCAAAAGCTGGCTGTGCTTAACCTGGTTTCGTCAAACCCCCTTCAGTACAGTCCTAGCATGTTCTTAACTAGGAGTAGCACATCTTCTGCTCAATATTTGGAGCAACGCATGGAGAGAAGTGGGGAAGTGCCTGCACTGTTGGTATCATGTCCATGCTGCCATCACAGGCATGAGGTTGACAAACATAGTCCTGCAATCAAGGCAAGGTCCCAGAGTGCAACTTTTCCAGGAGGCAGGGCTTCCTTCAGCAAAGCCACCCCTCAGAACACCATATCCAGCAGCAGAGACCAAAACCAACTTGTGTCCATTTCAGAACACCTGCAGGCTTGGGACAGCCCAGCCAGTGATTCACATCCAGCCTTTCTACTTCTACAAAAAACCAAAAAAACCTCAACTAATTAGACTCTTCCAAAAGTGGCATTTTTATAAATATCCAAGACAGATACTTCATCTGTTCTGCAACAGTCTCATCTAGCTTATGTAAATGGGCAGAAATGTCAGTACAAGAAATTAAAAAAAAAAAAAAAGGCACCTTGGGACTGACATCACTTGGACAATTCCCCTCCCCCCCTCACAGTTTATGTGGATTTGGGTTTTGTTACATTTTTGGGTTTAATTTGATTAAACTGCAAGAAGTGGTGTGAACTATTTTACATTGCTATGTCCAGGTCTCTGGTTTGAAGGTGCCAAACCAACCATCTGTGAAATACAAGGGAACAGTAGGAGCAGATAGCTGGTTCTCACAATTAAGTGGCCCTTTCCATGTGAGAAAGAAAAATAATTTTTACCTCCCAAAGCAGCCAGCTAAGGCTTAATGAACACTCACAAGCCAAAATAAACTTAATAAGCCTGAACTGATGAAGATAAAGATAATCACAAAAAGAGAAGGACTCTGCTTCCATGGCAAGATGAGCCTGGGATCACTTCAGAACCAGGATTGAGCCAAAGCCAGAGGCAGGGAAGTCTCTCCCCAAAGCATCCTGTGAGCTAGAGGCAAGTCTTGCAGCTCTGGAGAGTTATAAGCTCCTCAGACATTCCCTGAAACAGGTTGTACTCAACCAGCTCACTGCCCATCTCAGTGAGAAGATTTTACTTGAGTTCACTGTTCAAGTTACAAAACCTCATGCTTCCAACAAAAATATGCCCCAGAATAATGCCTGGGGCCCTGCCACTTGGCAGGCCTCAGGCTCATGCTCCAGTGAAAACAATTTGTGGATATAAGGGAAGAGGAGAAAGAGGAAATCTTTTAATAATATTATTTTTTAAGGTTTCAATACCCATTTTCTTATTTTAAATGTATTTGATTCCCAAACAGGCAAGGTGCTAGGTTCAAAATACAAGAATAGACCAATGGCCCACACAAAAAAAACCTGAGTGGTCAAGACCTCCTTGACTTTTGCTTTCTATGTTTTGCCAGAGCCCTGACTGGCCCCATCATTTTGCCTTTTTATCCTCTTGCCAGTTGTGAGAAGAAATAATGGTGTTTCTGAGAAGAATCTTACTTGTCACTGACAGAGACAAAGCTTTGGTGAGAAAGTTTTCAACTCTTGGGCACAGGTGAATTTCTTAAGGCAGTAGTTTCTCACATCGTTTTTCTTGGGGTTGATTTTTCTTTGAATGCTGCCTACATATTGGAATGGGTTCCTGAGGGTCACCAACAGTAGGACGCTTCCACACCCAAAGAGAAGAGTGTTGACGCACGGAATAACTAGTAGCTGTGGCGATGCAAACATCATTTTATCTTGTCCTATATAAACTTCCCCACAAAATGTAGATTTTATATGTTTTCATGCTTGATTCCTTCACTTTGGACTTTTTCTTCTCACGGCTGAAACCAAATACATTCCAAATTTTCCTTAGGGAGGAAAACTTATTCTCCCTTTCAAGTCACACCAAAAATATAGCTGACCCAGTTACCACTGTATGCTTTAGAGCTGCTCAGTCAGAAATCAGCTGGGGAAAGCAGGATGAATAAATGACATACTAGATCAAATACATAATTAAAGGGTACTAAATACAGCTGGCCATAATTTTTCAAAGGAAGACGATTTTATATAGTCTTCCTTAAATAAACATCTTTTAATGTTTCTCACGTTGCCAATTTTTTTTTAATTTTCAATGTGTTACATATTTTGAATATATCTATTTCTACCAAACAGCTAGAAATTATTACCAAAAAATAACTGAAGGTAGTTTTCACAATAAGTTCGTTTTTAGTTTTCTTTGTGGAATGTAGCTCCTCTCCCCTGAAACTGGAACTTTAGCAAAAAGGGAAAATGTTAATTTTGCTCTGAAAACTTTATACCTATAAGTATTTCCTTTTCTTTTTTTTCCTCCCAAAACATGTGTAGAGTAACAAGTATTTTGTTGTTATTAATTGATTATATAAATTAAGCACAGATTATTGATCATATCATCTTGCAAAGAGGTTACTTACAATTTTCAGGTGATGTCAGTACTTTTGTTCCCTCAAAACTCTACATTAAACTCTGATTGTTATTCAATTACTATTTTCCTGAAGACATGAAAAGAATTCTCTCTGTTTCTCCATCTGCCAAATATAAGGACACATTTTGTACTCTGCAAATTGAAAGAGAGATATCAGCCTTCTCCTCATGAAGGAAAGAAATAAAACCTAGTTTTCAAGGGAAACAAGCATTTGTTACTTCCTTCTGTCAGTTTAAATCAATTTAGAGTAAGTACACATGCACTTACATTGCTGTCTAGTATATTATTGTTATTTGATCACATAGCAGCTCTTCCCTTTCAGAAGCTTAACTGCTTCCAATAATAATCAGGAAAAATTAACCTCAAAACTTTCTCACAGCATCTCTCTTCTCATTTCTCTTCCTCCTTCAACCTTCCTCTTGGCTTCCTCCCCTGAGAAAGAGGGGTGTGAAAGGCATTAATAAATTTATCTATCATACACATTGGTGGAAAGCACGTTCCCTGAACTGTTTCTTGGTTAGGAGTAAGAGCCTCATCAATCTCGACCAGATCAACCTGCAATATGCAACCGAAGCTAAACAGAGTAATAATGGCTGTGATCTGAGGGCAGGCAGTACAACATCCCAGGAACATACACAGCAATTGTTTGTTTGCCATGAGCCTACATGCCTCCTTGCCTCTTGTGAGCAATCTTAAAGGACAGAAACCTTTCTATAGCAAGCCAGATATGGCTTTGGCCAATTTCCATAACCATCACCTTGTTGGAGAAAGATGAAGTCTGGGAGGGCAGGAAAGAGGGAAGCAAAGACAGAGCACTGGCGAGGATTTTCTAGGAAAGCTTTATGGCCCCTCCTCGAGAAATGGGCCATAGGAAGTCACCTCCCTCAGCAAGCACTTTACTCCCATAAAGGAGGCTTTTAAGCTCCTCATATGAAGCTTGGGGATTCTCAGGCTAATTAATATCCCAGGTTACTGCTTGATGTAAACCCAGCTCAATCCCTACCTTGGCCACACCATGCTTCTTCATGTGCTGCAGTAACAGGAGGGTGATAGTAAGATGAGCCAAGATGAAAGTAGAGAAAGAAGCACTTTGTACCATTTGCTACATGTTTTTTTATCTTTCCCTAGGTGTAAAATTCAAACTCAGAAGTTCTCTTTGCACTTCTATACCGCTGGTTGCTATTTGGGTTTTCTCTTCTGTGTTTATATCTCTCCAAGTTATGTTTTACAATTTGATTGCAACATGAACAAAGTAATTATTTTTACTGATTCTTTCATTTAAGAAGTTCACATTGACTAAAGTGCTGATTACAATTAAGTTGTTTTAGTCTGAACAAATTCCTAATAGAATTTCTTTTAATCAGTTCAGACCTGTATTACTGTTTTATTGAAAGTAAATTTAATCTTGAAAATATGAAGTTACTTGCAAATTTTTTACATTGTTTCGACTAAAATATCTCCTCTTAACCTAGAATACAATTAGTGCCATCTTGGCATTAATGCTGCTTTGACTTCTTTACTCCGAATTTTTCTTTTCATCATTACTTGGCACTTTGAGATGGAAAACAGTTGTTTGCAGAGCTCTAGCTTTTGTAGCGTGTGTGTGTGTGTGTGTCTGCGTATCTGTGTGTTAATCCACAAATGTTCATCTATTCTGGGAACTTGTTCTTGGATTGAATAACAGAAATGCACACTGATGGGTATGTGGCAACTGGAATAATTATATTCTTGCAAGGTTTCAAATTCATTTGGATGGATAAGTCTTGTCCATCATTGCATATTATTGCATTAGAGGAAGAAGTTGCTCTGTTCTACCACAGAGAGGATGGCATTTAGATCTAAACCTTGTTCATAACTTTCTTCCAGTAGGATGAAAGATATTAAATACTGAATTATCTTTATTTGTTTTATGGTGTTCCACCATAGCTTTATTTCCTGATGAAATTAGAAAAAAGGTAAGTACATTTTACATCTTAAAATTCATAATGAAAAAGGCAGTCCTCCAACAGGGCCAACCAAACAGGCACACAAAAAAAGCTGTTGAGAAAATGTGCAGTAAGGGACACATGTCAGGAAAATGGTGCCATTTGTGCTTTGTAGGCACCAAAAGCAGAGATCTTCTGCCCAGGCTGCAGAGGTTTGATACAAATTGTCTTTGGCAGATCTAGTGGACCATTTAAGGGCAGTGGAGAGATATAGAAGCTAACAGAGCGAAATTTGGTTTAGACATCTTCCTTATACAATTCATTGTACTTCAGTAACACTGATTACTTGCTGTTGCCTAAATAGGGGATCCCAACCATACATCTAGTCTGTAGAAAATGTAGATGTCTAAATGTGGACAGACAAAGCCCATCCAGATGCCTTCATGCAACACCAAAGAGGTTCCAATTCAAATAACCATACATAAACAGGAATCAGGTATTTAAACTTTACAATTTACCTTCATAGCCTTGAATACTGTAAGCTACCACTTTTATCGTAGTGAGCTCAGCTTCTATTCAAACTGTACATCAGCCTTACTGTGGCCAGGGTTGAAAATTAGTAACATAGGAAATAAGCAAACGTGGGATTTACAGTCTCTGATAAATTAGGACAAAACTGTGTAAGTGTGATATTGAAACTAAACTTTTTCAGAACACTTGGAAAATTTCACCCATTTCTGTTTTCCCCTCTCTTGGGTGCAGAATAAGCATTGTAAGCTTCAGCAACTGATACAACAGAGAATCTGTTCATAGGGTCCTTTAGTACATACAACAACACTGAACACAGAGCAGCAGAGTCTTGTGGAAACGAAAGCATCTCTCTAGCACTGCAAGATGGATTGAAAAGGAATTTGGGAAACTGAGCACTTGGAAGCAGAACAAGGGGACGAGGCATGCTAGAAGGAATGAAGTTATCAAAACACGACAGTAAAGTAACACAGGGGATATACACTAAGCTGATGAAAAGCAGTACAGAAATAGGAACGAAAGCTGCTTGTCAAATTTAACTAATCAGTAGGCAAGCATTTGGGTGGAGGTTCTCTAAACAGCAAGTATCTTTTGAAAGAGTATTTGAACTTCCTAGCGTCACTGAAATCCCTCTGCATTAGCCAAGACAGTCAGAGCTGCACAGGGAGTGCAGGATTGTCAGCGTTAGCTCTGAATTTTTCTGGCTTTTGCGCGTTCCATTATTTTATCACTGTAGGTTTTGTTGTTGGGTTTTTTTTCCGTGTGTACATGCAGATTACAATTCTGCTCACAGAGCTGCAACAAGTGAAGAGAAAACTGGCTGCCCTGGCAGCATTCCCCAGTATATTTTGTGCAGCTACTGATTGCATTCATGTTTCTCCCACAGCAGCCCCCTGCGTGCAATGAGGAAAACGTACAGGCAGGAGAAAAATCACTGTCAGAGCAACAAGCTTTGACTAGCCTCTCTATTGCCTGTGAATGTATGTGAAGTGAAGAGAGGTTGTGGGGAATCTAACCGTGACTACTGTTTGCAAGTGAATACAAATTTCATGTCTGGGTGACCATCTCCTAATTGCTGCTGAATTTAATTTTTTTTCCAGTGGAGCTGACTTTTGAAGCTGATTCTTCCTCAGCAGCCTGTGTGGAGCTGGTGCCTGCTAGGAGGCAATTATCAAGAATTAGTGCAGGTGCTTCTCTTGGCTCCCGTCCATGGGAGTCAGAAGCACAGCTTGGAGCTCCTTGCCCTCCACACCAACCTGGAAGGACTCCTCTGGCAGGGATGCAAAGTGCTGCTCAGCTCCTCCACGCAACACAATTGAGACTTACTCCCAGAAAGCAAGATTTTTGTCTGGGTGTTGGTTTATTTAAAGCTGAGTTTTCATTCTAGTTACTGTCTCTGCATAACAGGGAAGAGCACTTCAGCTTCTAGCCTTGTCACTGCTGATCAGTATTGATCTGAAATGTAGGTATAGTCATTGTGTATTTAGTGTCTTTGAGAGCCAGAGCTGAAAAAGTAACAATTTATACATGTTTCAGTTCCATTTAATGCAAGTTAGTCATGGGATAAACTGATTCACCATGCCATTAATTCTGAGGTGAACTGATAAGGTGAACAAAATTATTTTAGAGTTTAGCAGCATCTATCTCTGTATTCAGCGTTGACAACTCTTGCTTTTCACTATCATTACCTGATTTTGAAGTAGCTTAAGAGATGGGTGCATTTAGACAGAGTCGCTGAGGCAAAGTGAGGCACAGCGACTTCCAAAGCCGTTCAACAGATGCATTGAGAAAGCTAGGAATGGAAACAGAGTATCCTGAGCTATAACCCTCCATCCTCTAGTAACATCCCTTCATTTTATAGCTCCTTCATTTTCATCTCCTGTTTACTGTCTTATTTCTCCAGTGTCAATGTACACAGAAATGGTTCACTCACAAAAACCTTCTAAGTGCAAGAACAGAGAACCTAGAGTTGTTGAAGAACTGAACCTCATGAGATGGGCAAGGGCTTGTGGAGAGGACCTGAGTTAATCCCATGCATTTATGTGGTGCCTTGCAACTATCACTGAGGTCCCTAGGGCTAACACTTAGAAATGTTCAAGATGCCACAATTAGTATATTGATTCTAATATCTGATTCTTCAAAATGTTTTTGTGTCCTTGGTTGTTGACAATTCCAAAAAGATAAACTAGGTTAAACGTGGGCAGTTGAGATACTGGCATTGTACTGGCAGGCTAGAAGAGTGTGTTAGGTGGAGCACTAGCAAGAATAGCAGCAAGTCTCTGATGTCCTGGTAAACTGGGGAAGAAATACAGCTGTTGAAGTGTGGGTGCTCTCAGTCACTTGTGCATCCACTGGTCTGGATTTGTCCCCCTCCTACCACAGCATCGCCATTCTCTACCCCATGCTGGATAGACACATGCCAGCCGTGTTAAATCATGGCTGCTGACAAAATAGAAGCATGAATTAGAATTTGTGCAAAACTACCTTAACTGTGACTGCAAGCCTCCAATATACAGAATTTCATATAGTGCACAGAATTGGATGATGCAGTAGGCACTTCTCTGTTCTCGCCCTTATTCCCTAGCTGTATGTAAGCTACAGAATAGAGTTTCATTAAAGCAGTGAATATATCAGAAACCACTGGCACAGTAGAACTATATTCCCAAACAGCATAATTGAGGCTGCAAGAAAAACGGCAGGTTGTCCTTCATAAATATTTTAAAATTAAACTGTAGAAAAGTCTGACTTACACTCATTTTGTGAACTTTAAAGATGACTATTTCTATCTCTACACCTACATATGTTCCCACACAAAATACTGTACTAATTTACAGTACAAGAACAGAGAGGATTGTATCCTGACTGAGACACATACCTTAAAGTACAATAGCAGTAGTAATAATCTGAGGTGAAGAAAGATATATTGGGGGAGCAGGAATAAATTCACAAAAACCACCAAAAAGTGGGGTTGTGAGGAGAGTTTCAGCTCTGCTGTTGCAGCTAGAAAGGGCAATACACAAAGAGGAGTCATGCCTCATAATATGGTGAAACCTCAGTTTGCATAAATAAGAATTAAGACTGATATCTGAGTTTAGCATTCATATATGGACTTGTATCTGACTGTCTAGATTTAAAATATTCCATGAAACATAGAAAATTCCAGATTCAACATAATGTTCAAGTACAAATAGGGATTTTTAAAAAGCCTCCTCTAGGATGGCTACATGTTTGCATGTAGTAATGCCAAGTAATGCCACTAAAAAAGTCAGTAGGATTTTTTCCCATATTAGCTACACTACTTCCTCCAGCCAAATCCCCAAACCAAAACCCCGAGGACACTGCAGCTTTGTCTCCCCAGTTCCCCATCTCTTTTGAGATTAATGGGATTTTTACCTCTGTTCTTCCCAGATCTGCCTCAGACAGGCTGGAAGGCTATGAGGAAGTCACCTCACTCAGGAATGCTTCCATTTTCCAATTTATAAAATGCAAATAATGGTATTTCCTTCATGTGCTGCAGACTAATAAGGAAAGGCATAATAAAAACAAAACAAACAACAACAACAACAACCCTAAAAAAACCCCAAACAACCACAATAAAAATCAACAAGTTGTTATAACCAGGAGAAATTTCCCATGCCCAGCTGTTGGCTAAAAGAAACAACAGAAAACTTACCTGCTGCGTCTTAGTGGTCTCAGTTAAACCCATCTAATATTCATGACCTTAGAGCTAAGTGCGTTCCAGAAAAATCCATCCAGGCTGTAGCTTTGGGCTTCTACTCCAAGATCAAAACCACCACTGCCACATAACTCAAAACAGTGTCCTAGTATAAGTTCTTTCTCCCAGTTTAAATATGTTCAGAAAGTGTTGACAACAGAGCATTGTCCTGGCAGGTTTTCATACTCAAGCATTTACTCTCTGTCCTCCTACAGCTGGTGGAAAGCTGGATAAGATGCTCTAATTTGGGGAAAACAAAAACAAAATCATGTGCCCATACCTGCTCTGGATCACAGTGGTACCATAGGTGGTAAAGTTGGGCACAGTGTTAGTTGCTGTAGCACTAGGGTCAAACAACTTGCACAGCATAACCCCTGCAAGGCTACATCTGGTTTATAGCTCCCACTTAACAGGGGCCAGATTTGAGGTCTGCTGCACACAACACCTGGGATATTCCTTCAATCTGCTGGTGAGGACGTACAGTTTGAGTGTGGCCTTGGCATGCTAAGTGGCACTGGATGAAAACAGGATCAAATGGACTATCTTGTTTGATTTGCTGCGGGCTCTGAGGCAGACTCCTCCAAGTTAGTGACCTTCTCCAACCACCACTGAACAGGGTTTTTTGGCTTGGAAAGCTCAGCTGCATCACACAGAGACAGAACCAGAAAATTAAAAAATACCAAGTAAGTTTCTCACAGCCGTGGAGGGCTGCCTGCTTCTGCTCTTGCAAAACTGCTTTCCCTGTAGCCATCTAGTGGAAGGCAACCGAAATGTTCCCAAGTAGAAAAAGATAAAAACAGAGCATTATTTAAAGCATTTAGAAGACCTCGGTACAAATACCCAGTAAAACAAAAGGAACAGCCACCTTGCTGAAAGTCTTCCCAAAGCATAATTTTCAGTTAAACAGTAGCAGTTTTATTAGGCAACCTCCTATCTTTGAGAAAACATAATAGAGTATCCCTAAATGTAATGGGCTGATTTCTCCTACCAGGTTGGATCTACTTTCACGTAACTGTTCAGCATTAGATGAGTTTGTTTCTGATTACATAAAGGTAAATGAGATGGGAATTTGGCCTATTAAGTGTATATTTTGCTGCTTCCCTAAGAAATTCATTTTTTTAAAACAAGGGCTTGCTTATTTGAGGCAGGTCTAAACAAGTACTAGAAAAAGTAACTCACTGGCTGAAGAAGCCCAGTTTTATTCTCACCATTAGCACAGGCACTGCAGCTGTGAGCAGGTCTGTATTCCTCCATTAGGTAAAATACCCTGGGGAGAAAATCCCTACTCTTTTATAAGTGTGAAGCAAACTCATGAAGCACCATACCAGCTTAATATGGAAACCGTGAGGGACAAATAGGACATTTCTTCAGCTACTGTAGCAACTAAACAAGGAGGCAAAACAGAGCCAGGTTGTACTCTGTACCAGGCAAATCTCTCTGTTTTAACATGTACCAGTAAAAAAAGAAAATGCAGAAAGAACTGTACTACCTGTCCTTTCTTCCCAGTTGCTTCTTCAGTCCAATACTTTCATTTTAATTGCCAGTTGGGTTCACAAGAAACAAGTTGATCTGAAAGACTGAGATGCTGTAGTGAAGTGAAGCAGTGGAAACTGCATGTTATTTCTGCTCCCAACTTCTGCTCTCTTTCTGCACTAGAGCCACGCACAGCCACATTCCCCCCTCAGTTTCTCCACCTGTAAAACAAGAGAAACGGCAGAGTGAAAAAGAGAGTAGAAATCTGGATTCTTTTACTGCAAGGTTTGTCTCATGATAAGTTTTGGTATTAACAGCAGTATCCAGCTGAAATACTTACTTTGTAAGTTAAATGCTAACAAGTAATTATCTCTTCCTCATTTCACCTAATTTACAAGTGCTGTGAACTCCAATGCTTTTGCACCTAGCTGTGGGTTATGCCAATGCATTGACTAAATGACAAGAGAATCTGGTTTAACATTTGCAAAGTGTTTTAAGACTAAAAGACATCAATAAGCTGTAGTCTGAGTATTACTGGATCTCTGCAGAGCTGAACTGGAAAGGTGAAATTACCAGCATTACCAGTATCTTCAAATAATAAAACGGGATAAAAATGCATACCTGATTCCCCACGTCAAAAAGTATCTTTCTTACTGATGTCAACAGAGCAAGAGAGCAAGAGTAAGAAATGTATATGAAGGTTTCAGACAGGGAAGCAGCATGAAAAGCTGAGATAACTGGGCAGACTTCAGTTGCCTGAAGGGCAAGTTACTATCTAGGCTAAGTTGGGACTTCAGAATTTGTCCTTACATGGTTGGCTTTTATTTATAATTTGAGTTCTTTTTTGCCTCCAAGATAGTACAGTAACAGAAACAGACTCTGAGTTATTCTAGGCTTTTGTTTGCATTTTTCCTAGAAACACAAAGGTTTGGGTTTTTTTCATTATTTTTCTGAATTCCCAGGGTTTACTCACACAACTGCCATTAATATTGATGGGACTTAGGTATCGTAAAAATCCCAATGCACACAAAAAAGAATAGACTCCTAAGTGAATGTCTATTATAAAATGACAAAGAACTGTAGTCTCTGCAAAAGCTGGCAGAGAGTATTCTTCTGCTTAATGCTCTAATAAGTGTCCTATTATCCATTTAGTCCAATTACACTGAATGAGTCTGGTTTTTGCAAAGCCTTTCACTTTGTCACAGTGAGTATGGGGAGGCTGACACGAAAGATGAGGCACTGCTAGCTCTTGGGTAGCTAGACTGATCTCTCAGTATACCTCAGTGAGAACCAGGATCCACTCGTTAAAGAAAGGAAACAGGCATGACAATGGCCCCCAGTAGAGCCCTCGAGGTACAAATCTGACAAGGATCCTATTGTAAACCTCTTATCATCAAAATGTTTTTATTCTCATCCATTACCTAATCTTTAGGGCCTCAGACTTAGAAAACAGGAGGAAATGGCTCCCTTCTGAACTCTGCAGAATGTAAGTCGTCGCTGAACAATTTAAGCCAAGAGCTACATGGGTTTTGATTTGCTTCTTAATTCTTAGAAATTGGTTTTGTTGTTTTTCCACAACAGTGACTTTTTCTTTAAAGAGACACACATTTTCTTTTTAGGAGAAGCCCTCCATGGTGCCATAGAATGGGATACAAGTACACAGTGCTTTCAAGTGGAGAAAGTATGGAGAGAAATCTCAAGCATCAGTGACACCATCACGAGTTAGTTAATCTTATGTTATCAAAAGAGTCAGTACTTGAAAATAATGGATGCAAAATAATTACAGACGACTAAGAGATTTCATAGCATTTTAGCATGTATTATGTATTTAAAGGTGGGGTGTATATGCAGACTTCTGTTTTATCCCACTTTGTCTTTACATTTAATCTTTTAGCACTTCATCCAACAAGCAAGAAGACTAGTAGAAATCTTATATTTGTATATATATAAAAATATAAAATATATGGATATATATTCCATGCAGTAAATAATTCAGTTTCTTAACTTACTGAAAGACCTACCTATGTAATGGAGTGCCGTTGCTCCATGGAAGCCCCTATAATATATTGACTAATGACACATTTTAAAAAATTGGCTACTTTTCTTTTTATGAGGTACACCATAACAGTAATTTGTGAGGCATTACAGCATGTCTGGTAAACCATAAACAATTGAAAAAAGATATATGTATACATATATACGTGTGTATGTATATATATACACTCTGTTATGGTTATTTGAATCTATTGCAGGGATTGGATTAAAGGGTCAGCCAGATTCCTTTTCTTTCTGCCTTTCTTGATTGGGGTCCTGTCAAATCAATGCTCATGTTCATCTACCAAAGCTTCATCAGAGAACCAGCAGCTGGCATCTTGATCCCTTCTGTCTCTTAGTTTTGAGTTCTTTTTCCCAGATAGGTGATGTTGCTCAAGTGAGGAAAGCTCTGGCAGCCCCGTGTGGAAACACTTCTCCTTCTGTTGAGCACACCTGCCACTGGCACCCCTTCCCCCAACCACTGCCACTGCCTGCAGGCTACAGCCGCTGGGGGTTGTAGTCACCATTGCAGCCCTAGAAGCACTTAAGAGTGAAGCTTTGCCCCTGGCTTTCCTTCATCCAGCTGCTGAAATAGATCCAAGTAAGTTATACCAACATACACCACTTTTATATTGGCTTAAATATTTCAATTGGAAGAGTGCTTCCACCAGTGTAATTACCGGGCTATTGTCCCTACTACAGATACAGTTACAATTACACCGTCAAGTCATCTGCCAGCTACTACTCTCATACACCAAGGGATAAGCCATAAGCCTTGTCTGAGGAGTTAAAAACTCTTTTAATATAAATAAATATTTTTAAAAATCAATAAATAAACCCCAGAACAACTCCTTTACGGAGATACTCCAAATGGCCAGGGTTCTTTTGCCCATTACATGAAGTTCAGGTTGTCCACATGCTTTTGCATCTCCTTGCTCCCAGCACACACCCCAGCCTGCAGCATGCACACTTAGTCCTTGATTTACCCCATGAGAAGTGCTCAATGTTCTCATCTACCCTATGACACCAGCATGTGAAGGAGAGAAAAGAAGAAATGGAGACTGGCCTTCAGCTTTTTTTGTCCAAAGAGA
Source organism: Hemiprocne comata (assembly GCA_020745705.1). Taxonomy (NCBI): domain Eukaryota; kingdom Metazoa; phylum Chordata; class Aves; order Apodiformes; family Apodidae; genus Hemiprocne; species Hemiprocne comata. The sequence goes on from CM036586.1 coordinate 77,422,611, forward strand.
AGCAAGTACTTTTCTCATCCTGATCCAGCATAAGACTCAGTTGTAGATGTTAGGTCTCCTACATGGCTCATTCCTGTCCCTGCCGGGTCATTGCAGAGAAAGTTGGAGGGCCAAAAACTGACAGAAGCCTGACTTCTGTTCTCACAAAATTATAAGTTGAGTATCTTTACACATAGCCAGGCAGGATATTTGACTACATTATGGCAGAATTGGCAATACGGAGATACATCTAAATCTACATCTCATGGGTTTAGTCCGACATTACAGAATGACCAAACTGATGGATACGTGAGTAATTTTTGGTGCATTCAGAGAGAAGGCACAAGGTGTTGATCAGAGTTGTGGAGGGTCACAACTGAAGGCTTGCTCCCTTAAAGCCTATTAAACAACATCCTAAGGTTTCTAACAAGGTGCTCAGCAGACACTATCCCAGCAGCATAAAGTGTCTTGGTTGGTTTAAAGAGGTGGCTTTGTCAGGTTGTAATACGTATTTCAAATGTTTTACAAAGTATGCAATGGCAATCAACATTTGACACTACTCTTGAACATCAGAAAAAGCTTTCTAGAAAAACATTTTTTTTCTATTAATGTAAATTTTCATTTCCATTCAGTAGAGAACATGTCAACAAAAGAGTGAACATGACCAATCCATTCTGTCTATCTGTGATTACACTTCTTCAGTAAACTCAAGATCTAACTATTCATGGCCTCACTGATCTCACCTCTTTATTGACTTTAAAACCTTATTCAGTCCATCTTCAGTGATTCAGACCAAGTCTTTATGCATACAGTAATAAAGTTAAAACTTTTTTTTTCAGTAAACAAGTTTATCAGTGAGGGCTAAAATAACATACAGATGCATGTCAAGATTGAAATAAAAACAAAAAAAAAGCAAAACCCCCAAAACTATCTGCAGAATTTCAAATACCATCCCAAGTTTGGATACCTATAACATTCTATAAAGACAGTAGGAAATCTGTACAAGGAAGATGTGTCAGGAGGACACTTTTATGAGCTAAAGAAGTGTTTCTCAGGAGATTGAACTCACTCAATATTGAAATCAATACAAAGACTACCACTTTCATAACTGAGTATTGCTCCGAAAACGAATTGCTGTTGCACTGTTGTGTATTTTTGTGTATTGGCCAGGTCAAAATCTTGATTTTCAGAATAAATATATTTGTTTAGCTTCATATTCCTTTTTTTTCCCCATTACTACTAAGAATAGGTAACTATACCTTGTTATAAGATGCTCTTCTTAATACTTTTAGCTGATTAAGGGAAACAAATAGGGCTTAAATACAGTACCTCAACAAAATCAAAAGAAGGAATGCTCACTAGCCTCCTGGACGAGGATTATCAAGCAATAACGTGACACTGGTTAGGACTGAATTTAAATTTATATGTGTTTGGATGAAAAATGTGAATTTCCTCTTCTTTCTCTCATATTCCAGGAGTGATTGCACTCGTGGTGTTTATTACCAGCAAGTTGTGAAAAATATCAGTAGTATTTTAGTAACATGTGCTGAAATCAGGATTCATTTTGTTCCCTTGCAATCTCATTTTCTTCCACTTTTCCACAGAAGTTTCAATACTCCACTAAGAGAGCAAAAATAATGCCACACTGACTTGGGATTCCTAATACATACTATGGAAGGCAATCAAGGATGCCACTGACACAAGCAGCTTTCAAGTGACCCTTGATTTGTCATGAATTTGAAAAACTGAGTCAAACAATTTTGCTTAACAAACAAGCAAAACCATCAGAACATATTTTCGAACAAAATTCTAACAGACTGAAGGCAAATGACCTGCCAAAAGTGTTTGTCAAAGCTCTAGTTAACATGGGTTTAGACAAAGGCAAAATTGCTTTGATAAAACTGCAACTTGTTTCCCATTGTAACTTTGGTATCATTAATTGCTGCAATAAACAGAGATCCAGAAATTACATTCCAGATCTCAATTTGGACTCAAACTAAAAATAAACAAACAGAAATTGAGGAAAGTTTCTAGAAATAGATGTAATGAGTTTAGAAATAAATATAATTATTTAACATCCCTGATACTCTATGAATTTTTCAGGAGGCTTTAGAAGACAGATAGAAATGAAGTTTTACTCGTACAGAGTCTTTGAACAAATGCAATGCCAGAGCCAATTTGCTGCTCCCTAAAAGACATTTTAAATAACTGCAAAAGGCAAATTTAACTACAATTACACCAGGGATGAACTCGGCCCATTGTTTTCTCTGCTGGAGGCTATGACATTGAGTAATTATTACTATGTTCCTTATTGTCAACATTTGAAGGGAATAAATGACTAGATACAAGTGCCTACCTGAGCATCTTTTATTGAATGTTTTGCTTCCAAATCATCTTTGGCAGAACATCACTTTCAGTTTTTCATTATGCAGCTGAACACTAGTTACCTGGCAAATACCTACACACAAGCCTCTGATAGCTATGCCTATAGAGCCTGTAAGTCTCACAGCACCACAAATATATTTTGAATAGGTTTTGCAAGCTTGTACTTGGTATGGTCAGAATCACATCTCAGATTTCATAGAATGTAGAGCTTTAACACTGCAACTAACAGTGGCTATTAGCCACATAATGCCCACAATTCTAGTCTCATGAAAATGTGATGTGCCATCAGTACACAGGTTGAGAGACTGTATAAACTTCATGGGCTGTATGAGAATTTCTGGCTGGATGGAAGAACTTGGGACAGTCTCGGAAAGGTGCCTCAGGGCTGAGGATTCAGGCTGTCTGGCAGACTCCAGCAAGCAATCCTCTTGTTGGTTCCCCTTATTCTAGAACAGTGAATGCTAAAATAAATGAGGCAATGTAAATGCTTTTTCACCTTTAGGGTATAAATAACATGTCCTCCCCTCTCTATTTCCCCCCCAGCACCCCCTCCTTAATTCTATCATAAAAGAAATCTATTACATTTTAAATACTGTCAGCAGGATCTCCCCTCAGTAACACCCCCTGCATCAAAGACATTAAAGACCACCTGCCTGCACTGGAATCTGGTAAAGTTCTTGCAGCCACTCACACTTACTTCCATTTTTCAGTTTGCACGTGGATGGTTCACCATAAATCCAGAAACACCTAATTACGTGCCTTGCCACTGTATTCCTGGAATTTTTACCAGCTGTCCTCTTCTTATGTAATCCCTCTAACATTGCCTTTAAAAATGTAATAAAATAGGGCTAGCAGAAAGAATGCAGCTGTAATATGGGGGAAGACACCATCTCACTCCATGTCCATCTTCCCCACAGAGGAAAAAAGAGGGTCCAATTCTACTGCTACTCTTGTAGCACACTCATGTATGCCTGAAGATTGTCACCTGACCCTCTGGCAGGGAGTGAAGTAGAAATTACCATATAATTTTTACCTCCTTGAGGGAAAAAGTTTGGAAGAAGTCTCTCCAGTGTGAAAGGTGTGGCCATAGCCACAGATGTGCCACCATATGCAAGCAGTCCTGATGATCTGCCATAAAAAAAACAGGTAGCACCCACTTCTCTGTGTCACAGGGACCTTCAGTAAGTAAAGTATCTGCCAGGAGCCAGAAAAACCTTTGGGTCTGGCACAGCACATTACATTTATAATTTCATCCTAAGCACCTTGCTGCTAGGAAGGAAAATGGAATCCTGGAGTGCATAAGGATGAGTGTGGCCAGTAGGTCAAGAGAGGTCATTTTCCCCCTCTGCTCTGCCTTGATGAGGCCACATCTGGAATACTGCATCCAGTTCTGCGCTCCCCAGTTCAAGAGAGACAGGGAACTACTAGAGACAGTCCAGCAGAGGGCTTCAAAGATGACTGGGGGATCGGAGCATCTCTCTTATGAGGAAAGGCTGAGAGAGCTGGGACTCTTTAGCCTGGAGAAGAGAAGGCTGAGGGGAGACCTTATAAGTATCTAAAGGGTGTGTGCAAGGAGGATGGAGCCAGACTCTTTGCAGTAGTTTCCAGTGACAGGATGAGGGGCAACATGCACAAGCTGGAACATAGGAACTTCCATGTAAATACAAGGAAAAACTTCCTTACGGTGAGGGTGACAGAGCACTGGAACAGGCTGCCCAGGGAGGTTATGGAGTCCCCTTCTCTGGAGATATTCAAGACCCCCTGGATGCAGTCCTGAGTAATGTGCTCTAGGCGATCCTGCTTTAGCTGAGGAGTTGAACTAGATGATCTCTAGAGGTCCCTTCCAACTCTGCAATTCCATGATTCCATGATTATAACATTCTTTTCCACCATCTCACTGCGAGGATGAAAAGGGTCTCCTTCACACTCTGCTTTGTAGCCTTCTTGAAGGAAGTGGTTTGCATTTTAGAGATTACCCCACCTACTTTATGCGATGGCACGGGAGTTGCCATTGGAGGTACTCGGTATAGCAAATCCTTCCACACAAGTGCTAACAGAACAAAATTGACTTGCTCCAAATATCTTACCAACTCTCTGAAAGAAGGAAGTTGAATCTCTCTTTAATGAAGTAACATGATTATCAGTACACAGTATTACAGAAAAGTGTTAAGTAATAGAAAAAATGGAATTATAGTAATGAGATACTTAAATCATTCTTTACATCTGTTCCCCGAGCAGTTGTGGGAAAAGCTGCAGAAAACAGCTGTTCTTCTTTGACCAGTGGATTTGCTTTTGTTCAATTAATTACTGAAATTAAAAGTCTACTTGGAAAATTCCCATAATGTTTGAGGGAAATCCCTATTTCATAAGGGCAGCTACAGCACAGTTATACTCAAGATACGATGTGAGAGACTGGGCTTTCTAAAAGAAATATGCTTGGTTTTCAGACAGTGGAAAATAACTTTCCTCTGTTAAGAAACAACATAACGTAACCCAAAAATCTATACACTTCACTATACAGACAAAGGATTCAGCTGCAACCTAAGCTGCAGATACTTCCCATCAAAGGAATACCCAGAAAACTGGTGATTGTACATTCAAAATCTTGTCTTAAAGCCTTTCAGGAGAGGGCAAGAAATCAGCACTTAATACATTTAATGTCCTTATTATATTATCGCTTTATCTCTGCATAGGTATATAGATGGCCATCTGCTTACATATTTCCAGGTAGAAAAATGACCACCACAGTTTCAAATTATTAAATAGCCAGGATCCTGTATAATACCTTGTGTACTGAAAACATGCTCCTTAAGGCAGCCAAAAGCTATCAGGAATAGCCACAACATAGTTAGCAATGGATGAAGATACAAGTCCTCGCCTTACAGTTTCGACCCCTAAGATGATGACTGAAAAGTTGTGATCACGTTGCTCACTCTCAACTCCAGATCCCGGTATTGGGTCCATTTTCCTTAATACGGCCTGGAGGAGAAGGACTTGGGGGTGATTGTGTATGAGAAACTCAACATGAGCTAGCAATGAGTGCTTGCAGCCCAAAAAGCCAACCATGTTCTGGGCTGCATCAAAAGAAGCATGGCCAGCAGGTCAAGGGAGGTGATTCTCCCCCTCTACTCTGCTCTGGTGAGACCCCACCTGGAGTACTGTGTCCAATTCTGGAGCCCCCCTCATAAGAAGGACATAGGGCTCCTGGATAGAGTACAGAGAAGGGCCACAAAGATGATCCGAGGGCTGGAGCACCTCTCCTACGAGGACAAGCTGAGAGAGTTGGGGTTGTTCAGCCTGGAGAAGAGAAGGCTCTGGGGAGACCTCATAGTAGCCTTCCAGTATGTGAAAGGGCTACAGGAAAGCTGGGGAGGGACATTTTACAAGGGCTTGTAGCAAGAGGACAAGGGGTAATGGATTAAAACTGGAAGAGAGGAGATGTAGGTTAGATATTAGGAAGAAATTATTCACTATGAGGGTGGTGAGACTCGGGAACAGGTTGCCCAGGGAAGCTGTGGAAACCCCATGACTGGAAGTGTTGAGGGCCAGGTTGGATGGGGCTCTGAGCAACCTGGTCTAGTGGGAGGTGCCCCTGCCCATACAGGGTGTTTGGATCTAGATGAGCTTTAAGGTCTCTTCCAACCCAAACCATTCTATGATTCTATGATAATAAACTAGATCTGCTACTCCACAAGAAAAAAAACAACAACAAAACAACAACAAAACCCCAAACAAACAAACTTTTTTCTTTTTCCTTCCAGTCATGCAGCTCAGTGGTGGTATAATACGACACATGAAAACTTAGCAACTATGGAAATCCTTCTTGCATTTGGACTAGTGAAATTTCCATAGGTAGGAAACATATTCCCTACACAAAACTCCCTGTAGCTTTCAAACCTGCTTGTGGACTGATGAGGGACACTGCCAATGACTTTGAAAATCTCACATTTTCTGCAAAAATACAACATTTTTCAGCAGCTTATTATGGGTTATTTCCTTGAGGGGAAAAAAATGTCATAAATAGCATTCTGCAACAAACACCTTGCCTTGAGACAGGGTGTTTATCAAAACATAACAGAATCTCTGAGTAGTCCTTTCTCACTGGCACTCAGCTGCACGTAACAGAGTAAGAACCTGATTAGCCAATAACCTTGAAGTTTGCATAGGCTGCAGGGGACACAAAGTTAATTTTAAAATATCAGTTATTGTGATACTGTATTATATAAGGTAATCAGAATGTATAATGTATTTGAATGTTCTTTAATTAACGACAGGCTGGCTAGAAAGCTGACTCAACCTATTCACTGGCTTTAGATAAGCAGCTTCCTGCTAAACAGAGTGGAGGATCATTGAAAGATCTTTTCGCTTACCTTAGAATATGATGCTTTCAAGATATGACTAAATAAATAAATAAATTTATTTATTTTCTGGAAACAGTAGATCTGATGACTAAGATTAGTATTCACTCCTGTTCTAACTCTTGTTTATTCCTCTCAACATTACTTAATCAGTTTTAGACATTATTGTCACTTCAGTAGTTCTGAGACTGCACTCCAAGACAGGTCTGGAGAAAGATCTACCGGAAAATGATTCCTAGGGAGAAAATAGTAACTACAGAAATAAGATCAAGCCCTGATAGTGGAGTAATACATGTAATAATCTCCAGCCTGTGACAGACTACACGCAATGTTAAGACAGCTGATTTTGACAATCTGGGGGCAAAGTGATACAAAGGAATGGTAACACTTAAAAAATGAAGATAAAGTAATCTCCCTAAAGAAATTCCATTGCGAATAAAGTGCATTGATTCTACTGTAGGATCTGAAGAAGCAAAACTTCAGTGTCTTGGTACCACAGGGCAAAGGCCTTAGGGTAAGAAAGACAGGCATGTAGCTCTTTCATTGCATTAAACTGCCTTTCTATTGTGTTCTGTTCTCTTCCGGCTATAAAGATTAAATATGTTGGTTTAAAGAAGCTGTTGGGCACTTGAGCACAAACTCCAGAGGTTTTCTGATCCACAGGATGCAGAACTTGAAGAGGAAGAGAATCAGCAGGCTCTACGCTTTCATACCCAAAGTCTTGGCCTCCTCGTTACAGGGATGAGTGGAGATGGCAATGTTAAACAAAATGAAAGGTTCTGCCTTCAAAATATTATATATATATATCAGCTATGGTTCAACACAGACAGCCCCCCATCAGTAATGATCCCTTAGGTTAGTATGGAAATCTCCTTTAACCTTCTCAAATACACAGAAAATTGAGAGCATTTGCATTCCCAAGTGCATTGTACACAGTATTTTCAGCAAGCTTATTAAAGTTGCCATGAACTTCAGACAGGAACGGCTGACCAAACTCAGGTGACCGTGGTGCATCAGCTGTCAAGATAATTCTTCCTTCTTGTGTCACAAAAAGCAGCTGGCCATAAAAAATGTGTCTTTCTGCAGACAGGCACAACTGCTGGGTCAGTCAGCCATATGCATCCGCTACTAACGTAGAGATTACCACTCCCTCTTGAGGAAAAAGCAGCATCAAGTGTCCTTTAGAAATAAAAACATTACAGGGCTGATGTAGTCATGTTAATAATGGACAATACAGCTAAGAAGAGGCTTTTTATTAAAGCCTATTATCTGGTTTAGTGAAAATAATAGCTTAACTGCTGTTCAGTCTGTTACCCCCCTGAAGAGTATTTTATTTCAAGTATTTCCAGATGTGAAATGAGGGCTTTATTATACTGGATTTGTAAAAATAAAATAAAATATAAGAACAAATTATAATGTTTCCTGACATTTTTTCTATACTTGAATCACAAGAACTTAAAAAATATATTGTACAATAGCTCTGAGTACCATTTGCTTAGAATATTTGATTCTGACAAAAGCAAACTGAAGTTTCAAGTCATTCAGATTTTAAATGTAGCCCCTTCAATGCTGATCCTCTAAAAGTCCTCATTTTAACATCTATTTCAAAGTTATTTTTAAAAATGCTTTTTTTTTTTAATTTCCAAAGAACTCTGAAGCTTATCATTTGTCTTATTGCTGACTCTCATTAATTATACACACCGTAATGAATCTTCAACTAGCTCAGCTACCAAAAAAGCATCTCCCCTCTCTTGGGGAGAGGCAATGGAATCACATAGTATCTACTGTGCAGCAAAAGTGGTTCATTGCTATGGATGATGGAGGAGAAAAAGGTGACAGATTTTGCAGCCAACCTCATCTTAATTATCTGTAATTCAGTTTAAGTCTATTCATAGTGTAGCTCACGTTTATTAAGATAAGAACTCAAATGCAACGGCTGCAAAGCAAGCAAAGGCACAGTAACAGGCTTTCTTCCCAGCTGGTGTTAAAAGAGCTCACTGCAGTAAAAGATCCAGTCACTCAATGATGTTTTTAAGGAAGACGATAGAGCACATTTTATGAGTACATGATACAAACTCCCTCATATTCTGCATCTGGTTTAAACATCTCTAATGCTAAGGAAAAGATTACTCTTAGGAGTACAGTAATTGCAGATAACGAGGCAGGAGTTGGTATTATTTTGCATAATGACAGCATGTCAAACTTTCTGTCATCTCCTCTCTGTAATGGAAATCTGCAATGGTATCTCCTTGCTGAGAGAGACAAACAAGCTGAGAAGTTAGCAAAGTGCTACTTGAATGGCTTTTACTTGCCAAGATAACAATCAAAACACATATCCTACTAAATTTAGCATCAATGCTTTCCCATAAATATTTTAGAGATGTCAAGCCTCTCCCCATTCTTGGAGAGGGCAAATAGGAGGACTTTGGAGTAAGAGAAAGTCAATGTAATGAAACAAAAAACCACAACCCACCGAACCCCAAAAGAGATAAAATGTGCACCTCATCCATCACCCAGCCACGCTAGTAAAAAATACACCGACCACAGTGATGTGTCTGACAAAGCAATAAATTAAAGTATTAACTTTTTCATGAGTATTTGTTGGCTCCTTGGACTATCACGTAATATACCAAATTAAGAAACTACTTTATGTTAATTAATTTAGGAAAAAGCAATGGTCAGTAAAGGGGAAAAAAGCCCACAGTGACAACAAGTTGTACACAACAATCAAAGAGCACAGCAGTGATGATGTGTGTGGTGGGTTGACCCAGGCTGGATGCCAGGTGCCCACCAAGCTGCTCTATCATCCCCCCCTCAGCTGAACAGGGGAGAGAAAAAGGCTGCTGGGTCGAGATAAGAAGAGGGAGATCAGCCACCCAGTACCGTCACAGGCAAAACTGACTCGATTCAGGTAAATTAATTTAATTTATTGCCAATGAAATCGTAGTAGGGTAATGACAAAGAAAACCAAATCTTAAAACACCTTCCCCCAACCCTCCTCTTCATCCTGGCTCAACTCCACTCCTAATTTTTCTATCTCCTCTCCCCCAGCAGTGCAGGGTGACAGGGAAAGGGAGTTGCCATCACTTCATCACAGGTTGTCTCTGCCACTCCTTCCTCCTCACACTCTTCCTCTTCTTCAGTGTGGAGTCCCTCTGACAGGAGGCAGTCCTACATGAATTTCTCCAACGTGAGTCATTTCCAGGGTCTGCAGTTCTTCACAAACTGCTCCAGCATGGGTCTCTTTTACAGGGTGCAGTCCTTCAGGAACAGACTGCTCCAGCGTGGATACTCCACAGGGTCACAAGTCTTGTCAGCAAACCTGCTTCAGTGTGGGGTCCTTTCTCCATGGGTCCACAGTCCTGCCAGGAGCCTGCTCCAGTTTGGGCTCCACGATGCCTTCTTCAGGCATCTACTTGCTCCAGCATTGGTTCCTCCACAGGCTGCAGGTGGATATCTGATCCACTGTGGACCTCCATGAGCTGCAAGGGGACATCCTACCTTACCATGGTCTTTATCACAGGCTGCAGGGGAATCTCAGCTCCAGCATCTGAGGCATCTCCTGCCCCTCCTTCTTCCCCGACCTTGGTGTCTGCAGAGTGGCTTCTCTCACATATTCTCACTCATCTCTCCCAGCTGCTGTCGCCAGCAGTTTTTCCCCCTTCTTAAATGTGTTATCACAGAGGTGTTTCTGCCACTGCTGATAGGCTTGAGCTTGGCCTTGGCCAGCAGCAGTTTGTATTGGAGCTGGCTGGCATTGGCTCTATTGGACATGAGGGAAGCTTCCATCAGCTTTTCACAGAAACCACCCCTGTAGCTCTCCCACTACCAAAACCTTACCATGCAAACACAACACAAGAAGTACCAGGGATTCTACTAAGTAGATGCCTTCCAGGTAAATGCCTACTTAGGGGAGCCATGACTTGCTGCATGTGTGGCAACCACGGGCTCACAGAAAAAAGCAGGGGAAAGGAAAGGGAGGGCAGTCAGCTGCTCCTCCCATTTCTGGCACAGGAGAGAGAGGAAGATGCCACTTGTGCTAATTCATCTTTGTCCTCCCTTCCCTGTCTTTGACAAGATTAGGGCTTTTAGCACAAGCGAGATGGAAGTGGGGGCAGACAGAGCAGAACCAAATGTCCAGGCACATTCAAATCCTACACTAGGATGTGAAGAGATAATACGGTCTCTGAATTATGGAGACAGTTAAGGGGAATGGAGTGGGAGAAAAGAACCTGTATCTGGAACCTGCTTTGCAGAATATGGCCATCTACAATCAAAGGTCATGGACCAAAGAAGTATAATGATGGCCACTATCAAGTCCCTCTAGAAGCAGGTTGTACCCCTCCAACTATAGTGGAAGTAAGAAACTTCTCCTTCTACAGACTTTCACAGCCCTACTAGAATCACTTTTCCCACCCTCTCTTCTCCATAGCCCAAGCAACCTACTTCAGGCCTCCCCATTTCCACCAAGCCATGACCACAGAAATGACCTTTGCAGCTGTCAGCAATGAGTTCACACAAGCTACTTCGCCCCTCACTCTGAGTGGTAGGACTTCATTTTACTTTTCCATCTCAGAAACACTGAACTTACTGCTTGCCCATGTAGTAAAGCTTTTTTCTGAAATGTTTGACATTGAAGAGAAAGACATTTCTAATAGGTACTGTAAGAGGCAGCCCTGAAGAACACTGTGAAAAGTGGTCACTACTATGAAAGGGAATGTTGAAATCAAAACCAGCCAGCAGTTCAGTATACATAATAACCAGCAAATTATTATTTGAATAAATGAGGAGATTTCTCAGAATGGAGAGAAGACCCACAAATCACACCCACTCAACCAATACATTTGTACTCAATAGTACCCTTCCTGTGAGGACAAACAATTCACATAAGCAGAGTATGTAAGATCACTGTTCATCTACCAAATAAATAAATATGTTGCTTACTGCAGAAAATACCATCAGCTACTTACAGTAAGGAAAAATGGGGCAGTGGAAGGTTGTGTTGTTTCAGGACTATATTACTAGAGACAAAAAAAGGCATTATATAGGGCTGTTGCAGCTCCATCCAGTATATGAAAAAGGTAAATGCTCAGATGCATTAAAACTAAAATACATTCTGAACTCCACCAGGGCTGAGTATTGTTATCATTCATGTTTTCTACTTACAATACAATGTATGCATATTTCTTGTAGACAAGGCCTAGGGGAAGAGAGAATTCAAATGAGATATGCCATAGTTTGGCTGTCTGAATCATCCTGATTAGACTTTCATATATTCAGGAAGATTTACAAATGGATTGTGTGCCTTTATTTTGAAAACATCCTTGCCTACATGACAATCAGCAAATCCAAAACTGCTGCCCTTTCAAGGACACTTGTCCTGAGCACAGGAAGGTGCAAAAAATATTGATAATGGAGTTCAAAATCTTTCTAGCTTCCCTAAAGGAGGAAACGAAAAGACAGTCTGGGGGCTTTGAAGAAACACGGCTAAATATTAAACACCTATTCTGTTGCCTTTGAAAATTGATTCAGTTATAAATACATAACCACAATGAAACATTCACCTTTGCAACTTTTTTCTGTATCTCCCTTGCAACACTATCTGTATTCTCCTTACAATATAATTCAAAGTATTTCTGTAGCCTTCACATTTTGTGGAACTTTACATCCCCTTCACATTGCAGCCACTGACAAGCTCCAGGATCCTTAGGTCCAACCTCAAAAGCAACAGTGGGGCTGGTGAGGACCATAGTGCAAGGAAGGCAGGAAAAACCCTTGACCAACCATGTCCATTGCCACACTCTCACATCCTGGGAGCCTGGCACCAGCGTGTGCCGTAAGCCTGTGAGCTGCTGTCCAGTTTGTTTTCCTCTCAAGACAATAGTTACAACTCTGTTCTCTGACTGATAGCTTAGTCGCAGCCACAAAGGTTTGCCCTCTGTTGAGCTCCCTCATTAAACCATTTATTCCTTGCCTCATTACAATCTTCCTAAATCCTGGCAGAAAACATGCTGCCTCACTCTTATTTAATGACTTCCCTTCTGTTTGCCCGTTCTTCTTAACTCAGTCACCTGTCTTGGCACTTGAGATGTGTACTTCATACTCCGTGGTGGTGCTCTCAAAGGTGCCAACCTGGGGACTGGGGGCAGTGGAGGCTCCCCACTGGGGTTGGCTGGTGGGAGAGCCAGGGACAGCCCTAGACCTGGACATGGGGCATCTCCCTGGGGACAGGACAAGACCTTGGCAGAGCCGCACACTGGCCCTGCTGTGGGGCCGCTGAGGCTGACACAGCCCTGGGCTGGGCTGAAATGGGGTCTGGGGCAGTGGGCAGGGGTGGGAGGGTGCCCCAGGGGGGGCTGGGTAGGGACACTAAGTTTATTAGTGCCCCCAGGGCCCTGACATTGCCCCTCACACAAGTCATTTGTACTGTCCATGCCACTGGGACACAGAAAATCCTGTACTGTGTTGTGATGGGCTAAGATTGCCTAATATTTCAGCTGCTTTTATATGCTGACACATCTTACATTCCTACTCTTAAGTAAGAGACATCCACAGAATCATGTGTACTCTAGCAACATCATCAATAGATATTTCTTTCAAAACTCTCATGTTATAGCATACCAGTAATTTACCACATCTGCTAAAATTTTTCTTCATTTGAAATCAGCAATACACAGACTGAAAATATTATCTTTTCAACCTTGATTCATATAAAAACTTTAAGTGGAGAAAAAAAAATTTAAAAAATAAGCTAATTGATGAAACAACTGCTGCCCCACTGCTAATGAAGCTATTATTTTATCTGTCTTGGTTTGACCATTGTCTGTATGATCTGAGATGGCTCTCATAAAGGTCTTCAAGAATATGTTCTACTCCTGCTTTAGTGAAGATTTCAGTCATGTCCAGCTTCTGTTCTTAGCTAGTACAGGGCTTAATGCTAGAAGCAAGATTCATATGAAAGTTGTGCTCCATCTTTTTACTTTCATTAATCTGGGCAACTGTGGCCCTGGAAAAATCCTAAGTGCAATTGATTGCTCCTTTGCTTACTTTGTGGAGTTGCTATAATTGTTTCCAATGACAATTATTTTTGAGAAAAAAGTTTGCTAGGCCAAAAATTATCATAAACAAGGTAGCATAAGCTAGGCCTGCTTGCAGTTACGTCATGCTGAAATCTATGCTACTTCCTGACTTTTCTTAGCCTCTTCCATAAATGTAATTTCTGTATACTGTGCGGATTATTCTAAGTAATGCGCTAGTCTAGCTTCTTCCTCCTGTAATACAAATAACACTGGAATAAAAAGGTTTCAGTGAGGCTGAGGGAATTCTAGAATTCTTCATCCTGGGTCTTTTCAAATTCAGAAGAAAAAAATCTTCTGAAATAAGGCACACAAACATTGCATGTATGGGGACAGTTTCCAGCTCCGTAATTTTCCCACAGTTTTACTCCCAGTGTCTGAATGACATGGCATAACTGAAGTACAGGATAAACCTCAGTTAGATTGGAAGAGCCATCTGAAATTTGCACCATATTGCCAAGCCAGACCAACATTCCATGTTTTCTTTGCTATTTAGTGGAGTGCTTCCAGGACTTCTGTGTATCTACATTATCCAGATGTTTTCAAAGAACTGATGAAGATCTAAACCTCAGTTTATCATGTAGGTTGGTGAGAGCCCTTAGCCTGCTGTTCTTGGCAGATTTACTGGCAGTGGGATGCAACACGGCTGTGAAGTTAGTGCCAGAGAGCAGCTCGGTGGCAGCTGTGGTTGCACTCCTTGCTCTTACGTGTGAGGATGTGGTCGCCAAGGACAGTGGCAGGCAGACAGGTTCATGCTGGAGAAACCTTTGTGTATGATACATGGGCATCTGTGAGATGTCTTTGGTGCTGCAGAGCACTGGGATCAGTGTGCAGAACAGGCATGCCCTATCCAAAACAAACCAGCATCTGCTGCTCATCCTAAGAGCCATGCAATGAACTTCACTGCACCTACCAATGCATTTTACATGTAGAATCACAGAATCATACAGAAACACAGAATAGTTCTAGTTGGAAAAGACCTTTAAAATCATCAAGTCCAATAATTCACCTAACTCTACCAACCATTAACCTAACTCTACCAAGCCCAGTGCTTAAACCATATCCCTAAGCACCACATCTATACGATGTCTCTTAAACACCTCCAGGGACGGTGATTCAACCACCTCCCTGGGCAGCCTGTTCCAGTATTTGATAACCCTTTCACTGAGGCATTTTCTTCTAATATCTAATCTAAACCTCCCCTGGTGCAACTTGAGGCCATTTCCTCTTGTCCTGTTTGTTGCTTGTTACTAAGGAGAAGAGACCAACCCCCACCTTGCTACAACCTCCTTTCTGGTAGTTGTAGAGAGCTATAAGGTCTCACCTCACCTTTGGTACTTGTCCAGATGTAATTGGTGGATTCATAAAGTCCTATAGCAACTAACCAGGGTTGCTATTAAACTAAAATAGCTTCAATTTAGAGCTTTATTCTGGTCTTTGTGCTGCTATTCCCTTGAGCTGGCAGAATTGTTTCTGCAGCCAGGTGGTGAACCTGATCAGGAAACTCATCTAAGTGAAAACCATCCTGGCAAAGAAATACAACAGTTAGTGTTACTCCAAACGAGTTCTCTAACCTCTGCTGCAGAAAAAAACTGCCAACACAGAGGAAACAGCAGCTCGAAGTGGGAATGGGTAGTAGTGATACTGCATAGATAGGGAGTATGGGGCTGGTTTAAGATTTTGGTAATAGAACAACGTTATACCTAACACAATTCCATATAAGCTCGTTCCTTGGCATGGTATCAGCCTTAGTCACAGTAACAAGTTAACCGAAGAACAATAGTGGAATCATAGCCAAGGCGTATTTAATCTGGGATATACATCCTCCTGGGCCAACGGACCGTGGACTTGGTTGAAGGCCAACAGCCTGAATGTGTCCTGAGTTGAACCAATACCTTATAAGGGTAATTTGAGGAAGGGGATGTTCCCCAAACCATCACCAGAGACCACCAACCTAGTCAACAGAGCATGCACTACGGGGAGGAGAATATTATAATGACTTCTGGGAATTATTTGTAATATGTATGATTATTCTTGGAAATTGCTTATGCATGAGTTAGAAAGATGTAAGTGCTGTACCTTTGTTGATCGGCATGCACGCTAGATGGAGCGATCCCTGTGCATCCAGTGATGTAATAAAGAAATGCCTTCTAAACTTCAAAACAAGTCTTAGAGGGTTCTTTAACAACTGAATTTTACGGTAACAGTAGTAGGACTACTTTTTCCTTTTCTGGCAGTGGTACCAGTTTAAGTGTTTATAAAACTATAGACTGCCTTATTCAACAAAATTTGTGAAGTTAGCTGCAGAGTGACAAGTTGTTAAATGTCTTCTTGCAATAAGGCCCCAGAAGATAATTATATCAAAGAAAGATCAGGATTACTTATCTTACCTCATTATTTTATGATAAACGCTCTGTACTTTGCTGTGTTGTTTTTTGTTTTGTTTTGTTTTTTAAATAGGACAACATTTCAGCCTGCTACCTAATGATCTAAGTGAAGCAATACTGGGCTAAACCATTACTTGGTTGAAGATAACCTAGGGAAAACTGGTGTTACAGCGGGTAAAACTGGTCACACGTAACCTCTGTATCACCAACAAACGTCTTCTATGAAGTCCTGTTTTAACCTCCTTGCCTCCACAGCTTGAAAGAAGCATGAGCAGAAAATTACTGTAGCTGTTGGGAGGACAGAAGACAGTGCTTTTGCAAACTATGAAACCCCACTACGGAGTAATTAAACTATTAGTGTTACTGAATTGACTAAATTTTGATTATTTAGAAGGCCTGGGCCTGGTCAGGCCTGACCAAGACACGTCTTTTAGGAGAAACTGTTCTCATAGGAATCGTATTGGGAAGGGGGAAGTGGGTGATTATGTTTTACTTTAGTAGTTACAGAAACCACATGTACTAGACAAGTGGTACGTACAAGTAGCTAAGGTCTAGAATTGCATGAAGAATAAGATATTATGCATATGCAGGTACCGTGGAAGGAATAATACAATAATAAATCTTGAAGCTATCACACGGTGGCCAAGGTCACAGTAACCAGTTGTGCTTCTTGGAAATCCCCTTTTCCCATCCCATCCTGACTTGAATATCACAGACTATAATTGGTAGGATGACTATAGATGACCAATGATTTTTGTTAAAGATGAATACGTATGAGGTTATGTAACTCGAAAGATCATAAGGAGGCAAATAAATGTAAAGGTCAAACTTAATGAGTAATTAAAAGCGAGTGTTATATGCATTTTTATGTTAAATATTTTAGACAATAGAAATTGAATATATAAAAACCTGTTGATTGAAATGCAATGCAGGATACCTAGGAGTTATCCCCCGTATCCTCAGCATGCTAGTAAAGAAGTGTCTGCTTATCTACATCCCATTGGTGTTGGTAAGTTATTCTCGCTTTATTTGGTGACATTAGCACAAAGAAATACTAAAATGTATTTTTTCTTTCCCATCAGTTTAGAAACACCTTGTTAAAGCTCCCTTCAGCTTTTCTCCCATCCCATTTCAACTAAATCTCCTTAAAATCTCATCCATCAGCTATACTTGAAGACAATCCATAATACTTAAAGCTATTAAGGGGTTTTTTTTGCAGACAATCGGAGACCCAATTCAGCTCACAGTGATAACAAGAAGGGTTTTTTTCACCATCGTTTTATCAGTTACTTCATTTAAAGGAGTATTGTGTGCTACTCACAAGATCCTCAAGTGTATGAGGCGCATTTACAACCATTAATACTGGGTGGCTGTGGGAACATAGTCTCTCATCAGTTTAAGACAAGATTTATGCCTAAATGTGTGTAAAGTTGCTCTCTGTTAGGTGCAACAATTTAAAGACAAAATGATTTCTTTATGTTATCACTAAAGGGACAGAAGAAAAAAAAGAAAACAAATATACAACAACAAACAGAACAAAAAAACCCAACAGGATTATTATTTTTTTACTAAAATGGACTTCCAGTTCCACAGGTAATAGTTTTTCCATTATTTAACATGGAGGGGAACTATTACAGAGATCATTTGGGCATCCCAAGCAAACATAGAAAGTTAACAAGACCCCCAAACAGACAGCATGTATCTTAAGTACCATGACAGCTGGAGAGTGTTCTAAAAGCTTAATATCTTTCTGAGGTGAAAGTATATTACAATTCCTCTTCCTTTATTAATCTATTGTGTCTGATCTTCTGTCTATCCATTGAAACCAGAGTATATCATACTACAAAACAGGACTGTATCTTGATAATGATGCCTAGAGGAGCTGGTTTTCTGAGCATGGATAAAAAATGCTTTAAAACATTTTCTGTATTTTCAAAATTATTAGAAAATATTTGCATTATAAACTTAGAAATAAAATTTGCTTTTTTTAAAAATTTTGTATTTTTTGGTGTATAAAAGAAACCCCGTGTTACAGGGAAGGTGCACTAGCTTTGTGGATTTACCACCCAGCACCCCTTTCTGGGCAGCTGAATTGGGGAAAAAAGGGTTAAGATTTTTGAACAGACAACAGAAAGGCCGAGATGTGCTACATTCCTTAGATAAGGGGAGTAGCAGTCTCTTATCCGTGCTGCAAGAACTCTCCTTGGATCTTACCCGTGCTGAAAGAGTTCTCCTTGGATCTTACCCGTGCTGAAAGAGTTCTCCTTGGATAAGCAGAACCAGATGCAGCCGGACTTGCAGTTACTATTCATCACTAAGTCAAAGTGCTTCAAAATCAAGAGTTCATGGCGAGGAAGACTTCCAGCCTTCATCCTGAAGACCCCGTAAGACCACTACCAGACAGCACTGCGCATGCAGAACTAGGCGGGGAAGTAATTAGCATAAGCCAACACCTTTTCTAAGAATGTAATGAATATGTATCATGACCTTATGAATATTCATGTACATGCTAGATAAAAATAGAGCTTTACTAACACAGGGTGTGGAAGCTAGGAGGAGCTATCCCCCTTGCACCCGGCGCCGCAATAAACATACCTACTTTATAACCTTCCTGAGGTTGTGAAGTTTGTTTCCGCACGTCACAGCACTGAAATAAAGAAATACCCCGACCCTGTGTGCAGATTTGATTACTGCATACTGGGGAAATGGACCCAGCTTTGGGACAACCATATCAAGATCTGAAAAAAGAAATTTTATTTTCCCCCTTTTTACAACTGAGAGATTTGCTAAAAAAGGACAAAGCCAAAAAGGCATTTTACATTAAAAACAAATTCGGGGAGGTTATATATAGCACGATACATTTATATTTGTTGAAATTTCTGCATTTACGCAGGCATATCACAAAAAAAAAAAAAAGTTAATAGCACAAATGTACATTTTTCAAATGCATGGAGATCTTTGCAGTCAGGTGAAATGCAGACAAAAAAACTATACTGAAGTGCAAAGCATTGGTCCAGAACAGTCCCCTTATATTTGTGTGAACAACAGAGTTATCTATCACCTCATTTAGAAAACCCAAGTACTTAAAAGCAGGAAAATGAGTATTTAAAGACCCTATAAATCTTAGGCTGCCTACATCATAGACACACTATTATTTCTAGGTGTAAAGAGATGTCTGTTTCATCATAACAAAACAGCCTTAGTTACAGAATATGGAATAAACATTATTCTCTATGTAAACAGAATAAAAAGCCCTGCAAAAAAAGGAAGCATGAAAGTATATAATATGAAACATTGTTTGGCCTCAAAAATAAGATGAATGTAAATAACTACTACAAAACAGAATTGAAGACTGTTCCTCTTGGACAGCACGTACAATATTATTGTCAAGAAACAGCATGTATAAATATTTTATCATGTATTTCTTGACAGTTAGAGGGTTTTTTTATCAGCTGAAAGGACATGTCAATATTAGTCTGTCTACATGGTGTACTGCATATCTATAAAAAAGCAGACACTATCCACAAAAGCATGTGCCTTCCAGTGTCCTCCATACCACCTTCAAGTTCACTGCCTCACAGAAAGCTGCTGTCATGCATCATAGGACACTTCCTGTGGACCCTACACTTCTGTTAACAAACGTTTTGCAGTTTCCCCTATATTTGACAACATTTTTAGATCAATTTCCAATAGGAACCCACTTCACTCAGCACACAAGGTGGATTATTGCCTTTGCTTTTTCCTCATTCAATGAGAGACCCAAGCCTTTCTTGCTGCATAATATTCAAATCCTGCTCTAAAAATTAAAATAATTAATTCATTTTCTCCTAGGCCCCTTTTTTTTTTACCCTCTTGAGCAAAAATGTGCCTGGCTGCCTCCTGAGTAGTGAGTATACTCTTACAAATACCTAGTAGGTACAAAGAGTGTTGTTGGTAGCAGCTGAAGACCTGAGGTCAGAGAATCCACTGCTTTCAGATGCTAAGTTGAGGCATTGCTTGCAAAAGAGAGGGCAACACCAGCTTGTGGGAAGTGTTTCCTAGTGGCTGGTGTTGAACTGGGCAGGCAGCCTGCCTTCTGCATCTTGCTGCTACTTTTGGATTTCTGCAAACCAATTGCAGTTTCTGTCCATCTGAAGTCTATCTGAAGTACTTCTCATGGAATTTTATGTAGGATGAATGTTGTGGCTTTAAATCCATTTCAAAATTGGAAAATCTTAATCAAAGTACAGATTTTTTACAAGCGATTACTAATACTGTGTTTCTCATTTTTTTATCTCCAGATCATGGGTGACAATTTGCAGGTGTCTCAAGCACTCATGGCTATAAATTAAATCAATTATTGCTGTGCCTTAATATATGAAGTATTCAATAATACTAATCATTGTAAAACAAAACAAAACAAAAAACCAAACCCAACATGCCAAGAGATGGCTCTCTTAGCAAACCACTCTTCTTCCTTTCACTTCCAGCTTTATGTTTCTTAACTCATCATCAAAACTGGTAGCTAGCACAACTTTTCACAGGGTAGAGCAAAACAGAGATGACATGACACCCATGAAGCTTAGCTGACAGGCACAGATAGTGCAACGAAAATATGAAAATAGATTGCTTTTAGATGCAACATGCCTCCTAAGCATGAATGCTGCACATCTGCAACACAAATTATCCAGAAACCTGGATAATCCACCCATGGATAAATTGAAAGCACACTGCATGCCAATGCAAGTATCACATATGATACCCATGGTTACTGAGAACCTTCAAGTACACCAGAAGAAATGTTATCTCTAGCCTCCTCAAACTCCCAAATATTTCACTGTTTCTTTCAGTGACTTCCCCCCCCGCCCCATGTACTTACTACCTCAGTAATAAGTGAATCTTAAGGGTATTTTATTTTATTCTGGCTCTAGGGGCTAATCCTATTGACAGGGCAAGTAGGCTACTGTGGGAAAAACGTGTTCTTCTTAGACAACAGAGAAAATATTTACTAACATGCATATGTTTACTTTTAAGGCACTGAGATATCCATAAACACCTTACTAAATACATATTGCTGTTTCTGCAGAGCAAGTTAAATTAAGGCAAAAACAAACATTCATTTGTAAAAAGCTTAATAACTCATTTTTTAAGGCTTGTTAACTTTAAGATATTTATTGCTATCTTGCTTTCCCAGCTTTGGAAGAGGTTTTCCCTAATAGTGACCAAAAATTCCAAATCCATTTCTTAGATAAACCTTAAGCTTAGTAATTAATTTTCCCTATATGTTACTTTGTTCAACATTTTATTTTATAATCTATTAAAAGTAAAAATATAATTCCTTAGGGAAAAACACCATTATGTCTACCCTTGCTTTCTGGGGCGAAAAAAAAAATAATCAAAGTTAAGAGATATATCAGAAACAATTATTCATATAACTGACTTGGAGTTTTGTCTTTCTCTTGTCTTTACTCAGTTCCCCTGAACTAAATAGTGTTTCGAATTAGTACAATTAGTACACCAGCTGGCGAATTAGTACAATTGGGCAAGTAGGCTGTGGATGTGGTCTACCTTGATTTCAGCAAGGCCTTTGACACAGTCTCCCACAGCATCCTCCTGGAGAAGCTAGCAATGCATGGCTTCGACAGGTGCACCCTTCGCTGGGTCAAAAACTGGTTGGATGACCGGGCCCAGACAGTGATGGTGAATGGAGCTGCATCCAGCTGGCGTCTGGTGACCAGCGGTGTCCCCCAGGGATCAGTACTGGGCCCAGTCCTATTCAATATCTTTATTGACGACCTGGATGTGGGGATTGAGTCCACCCTCAGTAAATTCGCAGATGACACCAAGCTGGGGGGGAAGTGTTGATCTGCTGGAGGGTAGGTTGAAGCTGCAGGAGGACCTGGACAGGCTGGATCGATGGGCTTGTATCAGGAATAGTGTGGCCAGCAGGAGTAGGGATGTAATTCTCCCCCTGTACACAGCACTGGTGAGGCCTCACCTCGAGCACTGTGTCCAGTTCTGGGCCCCTCACTTCAAGAAGGACATTGAGGTGCTGGAGCAGGTCCAGAGGAGAGCAACAAGGCTGGTGAAAGGACTAGAGGGAAAGTCTTATAGGGATAGGCTGAGGGAGCTGGGGTTGTTTAGCCTGGAGAAGAGAAGACTCAGGGTGGATCTTATCACTCTCTTTAACTACTCTCTTCAGGTGGGGGCTGGGCTCTTTTTCCAGGCAACCAGTGACAGGACAAGAGGGCACAGCCTGAAGCTGCTCCAAGGGAGGTTTAGGTTGGATATTAGGAAGCACTTCCTCACGGAGAGGGTGATTAGACATTGGAATAGACTTCCCAGGGAAGTGGTGGAGGCACCGTCCCTGGATGTGTTCAAGGCAAGGCTGGATGTGGCTCTTAGTGCCATAGTCTAGATGGCGTGGTGGTGTTGGTCATAGGCTGGACTTGATGATCTTAAAGGTCTTTTCCAGCCTTGGTAGTTCTGTGATTCTGTGATTCTGTGAAGATAAAACAACACTTGAGTTTAATTACATTTCGATAGTTACATGACTTTTTGCAATGGAGCCAACTTTGAAGTTGAAGGCAGAGTGTAATCAGTTTGTTGAAAGTCCCCAGAAACAGGTAAGGCTACAGATTTTCAAGAAGACCCAAAAGCTGTAACTACCACTGCAGATGGTAGGTACCACTTTCTTGAGTTTATTTCCCCTTACTGTGGACTGTTCCATTACTTTGGGAGAGAGATCCAAGTCAAGGAAGACAAAACCCAGAAATTTGTGGATGCTGATAATGTTTGCAGGCATATAAACTATAGTGGAACAAAGGGAGACAGAACAAGTGCCTGCTTTTTAAACAGACTGAGCAAGCCTGGTCTCTCAAGGAAGAGGTGCTCTAGTAAGCAGCAGAAGGACAGTAAATTGCTTTCAGCCAACATTAGGTGAAGAATGATGGTTTCCATTGCATTGAATTCCAGACACTTATCTTGAAATCTGTTATGAAAGGTTGTAACAGAAGACTGGAGGCAGTGCTCAGTTTTGAGATGAAGACACACAAATCTAGGTGCCTACGTGCAAGTGATTATACATGTATCTTCTCTATAAGGTTGCATTATGATCAAATAGAAATACAGTCAATATTACCTAATGGTATCCGGCAAGCTATTGAGCTGACCAGTCATAAGATGTCTACTTTAGGGTAATCAAAGTCAGTTTCTGGTCTCCACTGACTAAATTACATGGTCAATGAGAACTTAAGAGTTGACAAGAGCTTATGCACCTAGAGCACAGAGGGAGGCCCAGGCCATTAATTCTTCAGAGCATTAATCATATATATATATATAGCAATAAAAGTGAAATTCCAGCCACAGGGGTAATAGTTTCCTCTGGCTCAGGCAACCTCAGCAAGCAGCACCAGTCATTTCCACAGATCACCACCACATGAACTAGGTTTATAACGAAGTGGAACCCCCATGGCATGGAATAGAGCAAAGTGACCCTCATCTTGCTGAGCAAAGCAGAAGGCAGAATAACTTTGTACTCCCAGAGGGGCCTCCATTTATACCATGTGGACTACATTTGAAGAACAGGGAAATGTATTATGCCTGGACCTCTCCAATAGGTAAATATTTCTATGTGCCCCACATTCTAAACTGCTTTTGAGGAACCCTACTGGGGTGAAATATGCTTGTTAAGGAAGTTCAAGATCATCCATCCTCCTCTGATCTTTCATTAACAACAGCCTATGCAGGGGGGACAGAAGTAATATAGCTGGCCCTCTGTGAGCTTGGATGCCCCAGGAATCTTGCTAGGGAAAGAAGAGCTAGCAAGGAACAATGGTGCACAAGATGAAAGAGTGGAAGAAGAAAAGAGTCTGTCAGACTCTTTGGTGACTATGTCAAAGGTCTGCAGTTCTGGGAAATACAGGAAGAACAGGGTACAAGTTCTGCCAAATGTGATTACTAGGGGTGTGAGACTGATAACTGAGCCCCTTCGGGTGCCCAGGTGCTAAAACATCCCTAAGCCCTCTATAGACAGCTTAAGAAGCCACGCACCAGCAACAGTTTTGACATAGAGTTTCAGGAGGTCAGCCTTACAGACTTCCTTTGTAGCCAAAGGAATTTAGGAAAGGAATGGCTAAGGAAAAGCAGGGCTAGGAACAGGATGGGGAAATGGACTGACAAAAGGAATCATGGCCTTTCTCCCTCCCTAGTTTTGCGAGTCTACCCAAATATGCACCCAGCATCCTGGAAGAAAGGCCATATTTAATGAAAAACACCAACAATTCAACAACTTCTACTGAACTACTCGTAAAGTCTTTGAGGCATCTGGAAGTTTCGTCCATGACAGCTAAGAGATTTTTAGGTATTGAGAAGCCTACTCTTGGTTTAGCATGACTTCACCTAAATGAATATACGAAGTCTGTTTAATGGTGATTTTGCTGTCACTTTACAAAAACCCTGAGAAGTGTTGTGGTTAGGAACTAGGAAACAACAACAATGATACAAATAGGTGAAGATTCATAATAAAATGTGCATCTGCCTTGTTGTCCACCAAGTAAAATCACCAGCTACACAGAGTTCTTAGTGCACAGTGGCTTGAGTTTTCTGGCTCAGAACCAGCAACAAATGCTGCCTAGCAAATGGGGTTTTCTGTTGATTTTCCCCCAGCTTCCATCAGTCAACAGCAGATGGAATTTCATTTTTCTAACAATGACTATAGGCTTAGAATAACAACTCTTAATTTCCAACAGAGATGATGGAAAGCAACAACAACAATAAAAAAATCCCACACAAACATTCTGGCCATCTGGACACTGAAATGCAAAACTAATGCTTCTCTACAGCTCGGCTCTTGTAACGTGCCCACAGTACTCACCATGGATAGAACTAAGTGCTGTATTTCTACAAACTATCATATGTAGATAATAACATAACAATATTCATAAATAAACATATTTCTATAAATATAGAAAATGTTAATAAACCTGATGGTTCCCTAAAAGTTTATGGAAATGAAGCCAAAACTATGACATCTGTTTGTAAAACGAGAAAAAGCTTACACGTGAAAAATAGCTCAAGTAATTAGTATTTTAAAAACTAAGACAGTTCTGCAAAGATCTGCAAACTTGGTACAAACTAATCTTTTGTTTGAGTCTGGTAGGGCAGAATTTACATTACAGTCAGAGAATGAGAAAAACTGACAATCTTGACCTATTTTGCAGCTAGGACTGAGCAAAAGAGTGCTGTAAGCACTTTTGGACTGCTTAGATATGTTACTATGACAAAACATTCCACTCTTTCAGAACATGATTCACCTTAATACTGGTGTGTTTGTAAATATTAATTAGGGTTAACGACCCCACTTTGAAGTAAGTAAGTACTATTACAACGATGATAAAGTTCTAATAACATAGACAAGAATCTTGAAAATGGCATCAAAGAAATCTCCTTTCACAGACATTTTTCTAACTGAGGTAGCAGAAACTAAACTGAAAAGACATACCTCCAACTCTGAATTTTCACATCAAACTGGTCAACTCTGTCCTCTTTGGACAAATCTATTATCTAGTGATTGTATATTAGTTGAGGAATATTTTTTTGAAATACCAGCCCCTACCCGCACAGGGAAGAGTGCAGAGAAATCCTTTCTTTTTTCCTTTTTTCCTTTTTCCTTCCCCCTTCCCTTCCCTTTCCCCACATTTTTAAAAGAATTATTAACACACGCACAGGAGTAGCAACATATAACTTAATTTTGGAAAAAGCATGTCAACCAGTCCTTGCTTGTCTCCATTTTTTGCCTTTCTTTGCAAAAAAAAAAAAAAGTTTCCAGTTAACATGAATTTTTAATTTTTATAATATCTCAGGGAAGGAACTATTAATAATTCACATAGCTCCTCTACTGTACTGACCTTCTTTAAGATGTTGTAGAGCTCTACCTCCTTGGGGAAATGGGTGTTATGTTTTTCAGAGCTCTTTGATGCATAGTGATGAACATGCCTTACACCTCATCCCTTGGAAACCTATATAAATGTGCTAACTAGCCTGGACAGCCAGTTTTGGTGCTGGGTAGCACTGGATGAGCACAACACATTAGAAATAGTTTACGGCAGGGACAACCCTATTAGAAGACAACAGGAATTACAGTTGTGCTCATTCCCTCCAAGAGCATTTTAAAAAGGGTGAGTTCTCACACATTCTCAAGCATCTTCCTCACTGGGCAGAACAGCTGTGCTTAAGAGACCCTAATTTTAGCAGAACTGCAAAAAAAAAAAAAAAAGCATTTGAAAACATAGGAAAGAGGTTTCAGGCCTAACTTTACATAAATTAACAGGGAAACAAGATTAACAACTGGAGTTAACCCTTCTTATGGACCACTAGAAGTAATTTTCCCAGTCAATATTTTGAAATGCAGCTTTTATAAAAGATCTCTCACGTGACCCTTGACTTTGTAGTTGTGATTTTTGTTATTCAGGAGTAGTATAAACTCCAGTTCATTTCCAGTAAAATTCTTTCTCACTGAGGACCAAAAGACAACATGGTATTCTGAGGGGCTAATTAAAAGATTAGTGGTGACGTTTTAGCAAATCCAGTTCCCTGCTGGGAATTTCCTTTAATTCCCTCTTTTATAAATTTTGGACTAGAAACTACAGCCAAGAAAACAAAGCCTTTTTATAGACGGTTATTTTGAAGCTTTGACAGTTGATCAGGTAAACACTGCAAAACAGACAATGACAAGAAGAAAACCTGGAAGGACACTCTAACCCCGGATCAACACTGAGTTTGTTACCTGTCAACAGTAATGTAGGTGCTAACACCTATATTCTCACACAGTGCTGAATACTTCCTAATCATCAAGTCTTTTGCATGGTGTAGATCCGGAGTCCTTATACAACATAACAGGCACATTTCCAATTAAAATACTTGCCAGGAATTCCTCAGAAACCTTCCACGCAACAATGTCCAGCCATAAAAGCATAAACAAAAGAATGAGGATATGCCTGGAACCCAACTAAGTGACACTGGAAAACTCCTTATTGAAAGAATATTTTATAAATGGACCTTTTCTTAAGCATTATAAGTGCTTTGGTTACGATTAATAAAAGTTGACAGGTAAAGCAATCTAAAAAGCTACATTCTGGAATAATAAAAATTGTATACAGTGGATTTTAATTTAAAAAGGCATTAAAAATATTTTCCCCATTTATTAATTTTCATCAAGATATTTGTATTTGACTTCATGGGCTTATTTACAGCAAACTACACCTGAAATGCCTCACCCTCAGTAAAAACAGATGACCTGTCAAAGCCTCATACCTTCAACAGACCTGGCATGGTGGGTGATGCAATCATGCAGGCAGTGACCTTTTCAGTTTAAATCGAATGTGTCTTGCGAGAGCAATACTGGATTCCTCTTTCAGCTCCTCTTTACATGTTCTCTGCCCCCTACTGAGACAAAATTACAATCTTTATTTTCAGCATTCAGACTGAAGACTGAGTTGATTGCAAACCTCTATAGGAGATTTTCTTCTTGTCTCATACAGTTATTTCTGATGATTATTTTTGCTGCTGGAACAAGACACTATTTAACATTTTCTAGAACAGAACTTCATACAGCTCTAGTGTACACCGGGAGCTTTGCTTAACCTGGTTGAACACTGAGCTCAACTGCAAGCTTTGGAGTGAATCCATATTTCTCCAACACATTTGGAGTTGGTGTTTTAATTGGAGCCAGTCTGAATATTTCCCAAACAAACTCTCCAGGGAAGTTTTCCTGCAGACTATATCTGCCTACTCATGCTTTTTGATTACTTAGTTCAAATACTTCATGGGCCACAATTTCTCCTGTGCCAAAATCTGCTCTGGGCAGGTTATAGTTCCCCAAGCCTGCAGTGCACATGCAAGTCATGGGGTTGCTCTTGCTTGTGCCAGCTGGCAGAGGGACCCACTAGGCCAGCTGGCAGCCAAGGCTGGCTGGAGCGCAGGCCCCCCCCAAACATCCCTTCTCTTGCTTTCTGCTCACCAGGAGACTGGTGCCAGGTCCTACCTGCCAGAGAGCAATCAGATGCAATCTATCTGGCAGTGCTGGGTTGTACCAGAGGAGCTAAGCTGGAGGTGGAGTCTGATCTTAGACTGCTGCAATCAAAAAAGGGAAGGGTTTTGAAGCTGTTCTAATGGGCTATTCTGAGTACAAGAGAACTGCATGGACTGAAGGACTGCAAGCATCTGTGTTGCCTGATGCTGAGGCGAAAATTTAGCTCCCTAGGCCAGAAGAAAGTATTTTCTTGTAAGGTACTTTAGTTTCCCATGCTGGAAAATAATCAGTCATTTCAAAAGCATATGAGTGATCTCTGGCTTATATCCAACCAGGATGATACGGCTTCTTTCACTGTACAAGGGGGAGTCTTGTGCCAGTTCTACAAACTGATACCTAGGTTGGTGTTCCCAGGAAATGGGCTCAAGTGGCTTAATTTACTACATACAGGATTGCAAGGTCTCTGACACACTTACCTCTTTCCTCAAGAGCATATTATTTGTTGAATCCCATCTACACTAAGGTTTAACTAGATTATTCTACAGAGTTGTATGACTAAACAAGCTGTGATCACACCCAGTAAGTTCATTTTGGTTTATTCTTTACTTCTCAGAAGCATATAAACAAATGTGGTGTTAGAGCTTAACAAGGATGCTGATAATATCAGGGGTTTTGGTTTGGTTTGTTTGTTTGTTTGTTTGTTTTAAAGAGGATTAAGTACTTCAGCTATTTGTTTTCACTTTTACTTAAGTAAACTGTACTTACACGTGTTCTGCTAGTTTACAGTGAGGTCTAACTACAGCAATAATTTTAGCAGACATTCATCTGGACATAGGGGACTTTGTGGCCTACAAATACAGAGCTCACTTCAGTTCAGGGTTTCTCCAAGTAAGACCCTGAGCCTCTTAACACCCACACCTTTGAACAGGCCTGCTGAGTTTAAGACTGCTCAAACATGTTAGCACTGCAGATTCAACAGCTAAATTTAGTGCTACTGCATCCAATGAAAAATGCATTACACATCAGGTTGTAATATTTGGAGACTTGGTACAAAAAAGCACTCCGGAAAGAAAATGGTCTATAACTTTGATTAACTGAAACAACCGCAAAGTTACATAAAGCAGAGATGGCTCAATTTACACCAAAAGTTATTTAGAAATAGATAGCTTGGTAATTTTGTGTAATTGTCTATCATACTGTACTACAAGGTGAGTATATAAACAAGGCAAAATGTCTTCATAAAGGAATGTTTAAAAGCTGACTAAAGACATCAAATATCTTGTTTTGGGCCAGGCATCTATCTCTGTCAGTTTTTAAGTGCTCAGGTTATCAAAAGTTGAGAGCCAGCGAGAGGTCTAGACAAAACCATTCCTGAAAATGTAATCAAAATGACTGGAGCAGAAAAATACACATTTATACAAGTACTCTAAAATACCAGCACTTCTTTTCCCATTTTACTTCAGCTCCAATTTATGTGCCAATCTTTAAGACATACCAGCTCAGTAAAGGCTAACTTGAACATGTTAGCATAACTTGTGAAAAAATGGCATCCTATACAGTGCCATATTAATAAGAACTTGCCTTAAAGAGTATGCATGGTGGAGAATATTCCTCTTGTGAATACTCTCATCTGTGTTTCTTATGCAGACATTAACACTTCTGTTTGGATTCTACTGTGCTGGGTGCTGTACAAAACCAAGAAAAACACTGTCTATCCTAAAAAAATTTATAAACAAAACTGCTAATATATAGGTCTATCTAAGAAGCACTGTGAACGTCACTGTGAGGCTGCACATGTAAATAAGCCGTGAAGGTCCCTGGCTCAGAGAACACAGAGCACTGGAAGAAAATAAACAGAAAAACAGAAGCAAGTGGGAAGACAATACAGCAATAAAGCTACTGTCTGCATCAATCACATGGGGGTTGTCCCTACAAATTTGTTATGTTGTGTGAAAATCCTGAATGTTCCCATGCATTTCTTAATCAGTATGTTCTTTCTGAAACAGAAGTAGATATATTTTGGTGTAAGTTTGTTAATTTTAAGATTTGCATAAGCATTTTGCTTCTGGCACTTATTACATTGTCATGCACATCGTTTTCTTGGCAACCAGATCAGTCTGGAGGTGTGCCTGTGTATCCTCACAGTACCTTAAAATTGCTCAAAGTGCACATGAACTAAATACAATAGAAGGATAATGCAGAACAAGACCTCCAGAAATTATACAAGATGTACCTTGTAGCTTGAAATGGCCTCAAGCTGCACCAGGGGAGGTTTAGACTAGACATTAGGAAGAACTTTTTCACTGAAAGAGTTGTCAGACATTGGAACATGCTGCCCAGGGAGGTGGTTGAGTCACCATCCCTGGATGTGTTTAGAAGTCATCTAGATGTGGCGCTTGGGGATATGGCTTAGTGCTGGACTTGGTAGAGTAGGGTTACTGGTTGGACTCTTATGATCTTGCAGGTCTTTTCCAACCGAACTGATTCTGTGATTCTGTAACTGAAAGATATTTGTCATTAACCTGTAACTAAAAGTGCTAACAATGAATATCTAGCGATTTTTCCTTGGTAGCCTGTGACAATATGTAATTCTTCTTACAGAATTTCTTACGTCAATTTCTACTTTTCCCTGCTATTATTACTTACTCATCCCTTTGATACCACACAGATAGTGAATGCTTGCAACATGCGGGGCTAGTATAAGATTTTGGTAATAAAACAACGCTATACCTAACACAATTCCATATAAGCTCGTTCCTTGGCATGGTATTGGCATTAGTTACAGTTATAAGTTAACCAAAGAACAATAGTGGAATCATAGCCAAAACCTATTTGATCAAGGATGTACATCCTCCTGGACCGATGGGCCATGGACCTGGTTGAAGGCCAACAGCCTGAACGTGTCCTGAGTTGAACCAATACCTTATAGGGGTAATTTGAGGAAGGGGATGCTCCCCAAACGACCACCAGAGACCACCAACCCAGCCAAAAGAGTATGTGCCACGGGGAGGAGACTATGATAATTAATTAATCTTGGAATTAATTGTAATATGTATGACTATTTTTGGAAATGTAATGCATATGTATGAGTTAGGAAGATGTAAGTGCTGTATTTCTGTCAAGTCGGCACGCACGCTAGATGGAGCAATCCTCTGTGCATTCAGCGCTGTAATAAAGAAATGCCTTCTAAACTTCAAAACAAGTCTTAGAGGGTTTTCTTCTGTACTGCTATAAACTTTTATGATTGCATGTGGACATTCTGCATCCATCTAAAAGCTTTGTGCCCAAATCTGGACAAAGTATTTCACCTGAGGGCTCATAATTAGTTGACTCTACTCATTAATAAACTTCCAAGCCTTAATTCCTCTTAGATCATTGCAGAACAGTGCTTGTGGTCTGCTATAAACCCCCAGTCCTCCCCAGCCTGCTTCTGTTGTACCAGTTATGCCACATTTTGCATTTGTGGAGGGTCTGTTCCTTTTATTTCTGAGGTGATACACTTTTCATTTTCTTTCTGGAATTTAAGAAGTTATGTGTTCAGTTTGAAAAAAGTTTTTCAGTTGCATCAGCGAAGTCACTGCCTTCCACCAGAAGTGATTTCCACAGGCCAGTGGCATTTAATCTGAACAACTTAGTTCTACGCGTTCAACACCAACTGACAGTAGTATTTCAGTAATTAGTATTTCTGTATTATAGGATGACATAAAAGTAGGAGCATCCTATTACACCATGACCATCATAAAGACCTCACGAAAATGCATTCTGAAACTTTCTTTTTAACTGAAACCCTTTAAACTGTGTTTTGCAGCATGTTCATTTTAGTCACTTGGGTTTGACTTTGAAACTCAACCAAGAATGGGGCTCCTCTGTGTGGCAAGCACTGCTCAAACAGAATACTAACCCTACCGAGCTTTGCAAGCAACATGCTTCAGAAGAGCATGGGACAGAGAAATGCGGTATGAAACAAAGGAATAGTGAAGAAGCATAATGGTTCTATGTGGAGGAAGAGAAGGAGACAATCGGGGGAAGAAAAAAAGTCAGTAGTTACTAGATGGGGGCATGGCACAAGAAAACGAACGTTTAGAGATAGGAGTTGCAGGAAACCAAGCTGCAGAGAATAGAAAAGAAGTAATAGGGAAAAAATGTACCCGGCAAAGACAGAGCAGATGAAGTCTAGTTAGAACTGCAGAATTCTCTGAATGCCTCAGGCTGTTTGCTTTGTTTTTTCTTGCAGCCATGCCTGCCCGGTGGCATCTGCAGACATACCACTTTGATTCACTGATCAGTCTATTGTCTCAGCATTTTTTAACACAAATAACAGAAAATACCTGCTAAATAGTACTGACCTCCCCCACAGACACTCTCGGTTTTTTATTACACTGAGCCTCAACATAGCTACTAGGAAGGATCATTAAAGTGTGTATTCTTTGGGAGGGGCAAGAGTTGGCCATCTGATCCAGAACTCATAGGTGGAAGTATGGAATGTTTCTGCATGTTTATGTAAATCCTCCTTGATTAGCGTTATCTACTCATTAGCGTATTGCTATCTGCCAGGCCCTACAGAACTACCTTCTGTGCGGAGGGAAGGGATGCTGGGAGGGGTACGCACCGAGCAGCCCTTAACAGCTCCCAAGCAACCGCAGGGTTGAATGGCTGAATACAACAGAAGTTACAGCTAGAAAGAAAGGCGTTCTTAACCACATTCCAAAGGGATCGAGTGGTTAAGCAAGCAGGAAATACTAGCACCAAGGTAGTCTTTAAAAATCACAGGGAGGAAAAGCTCACTAAGCAGGAACTCGAGAGAGCTTGTGTGCAGAAGGAAGCAACTTTGAGGTTCTGGGGATAAATAAGCCAAACCCCACGAAATGCAGGGAAATACCACCATGGCGTAAAGTCCAGGAACGCAGGTCTGAAAATCTATAAATCTATAAATCCTGTGTGATTGAACAATAGGGTCACAGTGTTACTAAGAGAGCCTTGCAAATTGTTTGTTCTAACAGAAGCAAAGAGTAATTACTTTAGAAATTCTCTTTATATACAGCTGGCTCAGACAGTTACAGCAACTATGAAGGGACAAACTAGTACACAGCCAAACTCCTGGAAAGGATAACCTTAAGCTAGTAGGAGTCTGCAGGACAGCAAGTAATGGTGGGGTATTTAGCACATTTATTTATTCTTTAAGTAAGAGTATATTTTTCAAAAGGACTACCAGACAGACAATGCAACAAAAGGCTAAATGAGAATTTATTTTAATCTTTCTAGATTAAAGGGAATATTAAAAGCATATGGAGTCACTGATGTGATCTAAACATAAATGGGATCTCAATCAGCTGAGTGACAGTTTAAAAAAATTAATGGCATAGTCATGTTTTTGACAGTGATACTTAAGAAACATTTAATTTTAAATTCAAGGCATTAATGCTGGTTTATGTCATTATGCAGTGAAGAGACATTTTAAAATAGTTTATCTGAAATCCCAGGACAGGTAAAAACAGTTTTCCAAATTATTTCCTGAAAATAGTTCAAAGTATTTGTAAATTTTATAAAGAAAACCATGTGGTGAAAATATGTTCTTTGAAGGTTAAAAGTAGGTAACACAGCTAGGGAGTAGGTCTGTCTCAGGAGTCTTAGGAGCCCAGAAGGAAAAAAATCAGTCCCACATCCACTGCTGTAAGGTTGGGCTTTTTATATATTCTTCCCTCCATGTAATCAATTTATATGCTTTATATAAAGGTAATCATTTATTTATTTTTTAAATTTCAGGCCAAGGTGCTTCAGCCTGCAAATTTGGTACTGTAAGCCTTAGCAGTAAGCTAGCACTTAAAATAGGGGAGAACTGCAGCCATCAGGTTTACTCTGATTACCCTAATTTTTACTGTTACTGTTCTAAAGTAATACATGTTTCCTGTACACAATGTAAAAAAGTTTGCGAGTCACTGTTTTCAACCTGTAACTACAGCAGAGGCCATTACCTTCTCTCCAGGGACTGCACAATAGCCTTAATCTTCCGTACTATTATACCGCAGGGGAAAAAAACAAAAGGCCACGAGCGAGGTAGCAAGCGAGCCAAGGCTTTACAGGTCAGCCAGCCAGACAGCTTAGGCTAACAACTGGTTCTCCCGCCGTAAGCCAGGCCGCATCCGGCCGTGCGCCGTGACGCAGCAGCAGCTGCGCCCACCTAGGCGAAGAAGGCAGCTACAACTCGTGCAGGGTGCACCCTGCCACCCGACCACAGATGCTTTGGACAACCCTCCACCACTGTCCGCGGCCTAGTTTGAGACCACACATCACCCACCGCAGCAGTGGCGGCTCCCGCCTCACACAAGCCCCACCGGAAAAGAAGGGGGGAGAGAGGGGAGGAGGTGGTGCCGGCCACGTGACGAAAATTCGAACAGCCGGCGCGAGACCCACGCCTTCCGCAGGGAGCATGCGCAGCTCTGCCGGCCGTTGGCGAGACGAGCCCGCCCATTGGGCCGCCGTAGTCACGTGATCCGCGCACCAGCGGCCGGTTCGGAGGCCGCCTGTTCCGCCCCTCCCCCCCCCGCAGCGCCGGCCGCGGGGATGAGGGGGCGCGCATGCGCCGTGCAGGAGGCGGTGGGCACGGCCCCTCGCTCTTTTTAAAAACAATTATTTTCCCGTCTTTTAGGAGGTACAAAATGTCGGCAGTCTGACGCCGGGTTAAGCGGCGCGGGCTAGCCGCAGAGGCAAAAGGCCCGGCTGGGGGATGGTGAGCGGGCTCCCGGCCCGGGCAACCTGCGACCAGACTCCGCCTCCTGCCAGCCGCAGCCTCGGCCCCGCAGTCCAGCATCGCGGGGGAGAGCTGCTGCCCGGCTGCGCCGCTCCGCGCCCGTGAAGGGACGCCACGTGAGGGTAAGTGCCAGCTCTCTCCTCCCCTCTCCGGTCCCCCGCCGCCGTTCCCGCGATCGCCCGCCGTGGTGCCTTTTACTTGCGCGGAGGGGATGGGTCACGCCGCGGCGGAGGGCCTCGGCCGGCAGTCGGCCTCGGTGGGGCGGGCGGAGGTGCCGGCGCCTTTGGAGGGAGATTGTCCACGTTCCCGGCGACTTGATGCCTCTCCCCGGGCGTCCGGCCGTGCTTGTGTCCCACTGTGGGTGAGTGTCTCCCCGCCCGGCCGCGGGCCGGCCGTCGACGTCGCCTTCCGTGGGGATCAAACGTGAGTGAGGAGAAAGGCCGGTCTGGCTGCGGGTGTCACCCGCCGGCCTCACACAGGAGGGCTGGAGGCCTGGGGGATGCCGAGCGGGGAAGGGAGTTCCCTCTCGGAGCCTCCCGCCGCCCCAGGGCCCTGAGTTCACGGTGCTGGGGGGGGTGGCAGCACTTTGGCCAGCCGCAGCGCGGCAGGGGGCAGGAAGATATCCAGTCGCTGCCAAAGAACGGAGCTCGGTTGAGAGGAGGAACTGGGGGTGTGTCGTGTGTCAGGGGGCCGCAGCTAGGCCTTTGGCAAGGGAGTCGGCGGCACACTCTGGCTTAACTCGGAAGAGCCTGTACCTAAACCGAAGATGTTCACAGGAAAGGGGAAGCACGGCCGCCGAGCTTCCGCCACCTCTGCGCAACCTGAAACACCGCCGGCCCGTCCTGCTTTGTAACACGGCTCGGGACGGAGAGAGGGAAGGAGGTACCCCCAGCGCTTCTGGGCCTCGCCGCAGCCCGCACCTTGTCAGTCTTGCAGATGTGATGAGATACCAGAGACTTCTTCGGCTTCCTTGTCTTGGGTCGGGCACTCCTTAGTGGAAGTACCGGAGCCTTATGGTAGATAGGTGATATTGTGGAATTCAAGTGTTAAATTAAGTCTTGTTCTCAAAATGCTGCATTAAATAGGGCAGCTAGTTACTAGGTCGATTTTAGTAGTTCAACAAATTATGTGCATGTGGGCTTTTTAAATAAAGAGAGCTGTTTTATCAAAATACTCTCAGCCTGTTCAGACCATTTGCTACAGAAGCTTTTTGGAGGTTCTGAATATCAGGTAGTGGTGGTTTTGTGTTGCTTCTTGTTTCACAGGTTAGAAGACATGTCTAGGATTCTCTTGATGCTGTTCTCATGTATGTTAGATTTTGTATATTCAGCACTGATGTAGAGAAATCATGTAAATGCAGGTAGGCGCAAATAACCTGGAGGCCAGGCCGACTAGTTTACTCCACTTCTGTTAGTGGAGAACAGGCTTTCTAGTTAATGTCGTGCTTGTGGCTGGGCTAAGAGTGGTAATTTGACCCTCCATGGAATCCGATGGTGTAATTCCAGGTTTTATTAGCTTTTGAGCTGTGGCTGCTGCCAAAGAGATGCATGCAATCTCGTCTTTCTCTGGCTGTGTTTGTATACCCTTGTGGGAAACTGGAGTGGGCAGCCAATATGACTATTAAATAAGTGGGTTTATTTTTTTTCAATGGGTTAGATTTAAGTAGTTCCCCAGCCTGCTGAGAGTCATGGAGGGCATGGTAGGACATCCACTTCCAGGATGGTGTGGTTTATGCTATTATAAAGCATTTGCCCAAAACAGCCTTTTTTCACTGTACTGCCAAAAGACCCCAATAACTTGACCTTATTTGTGGAGTGTGTCAGATGAAAATCTGTGGCTTTGACGTGTGACCTCTGTAAGGCTGCTGTGCAGCTGGATTCACTGTTCTGTTTAAAAATATTTCATTGGCTAAACAAGATTATCTGTAACCATATCATTTTTGGCCCTGAAATTCTATTATTTGTGGAATTCTTTTTATCTGGCCAGGTCTGAATCACAAACCTAGGGAGGGTTTTTTGAAGAGTTTTATTTCTTGCATTTGCTTGAGACTTAAACTGCTACAAAACTACAACATTTCTTTGAAAAGTCTTCATCTTGTCAGCTGATAGAATCATAGTTAGTAAAAAAGCTTTTTTTGATATAAAATTTGAGCAATGTGATTGTTTGCCAGGTCTCTCAGATAGAAAATAACATAGCTGGACTAATGCTTTTCTTTGTATGCAGCTGGTAAGTTGTACTTCAGTTAAAACAGTTACAGACATTTCTGCTTGAAAGTTGCTTTTCCCTTATGTTGCAGAGAAAACTAGCAAAATGATGATTGGTTCCTTACATGAGTTGCTCTAAAATCCGTTATGTTTTATGTGTCCTTTGGAGGAAAAAGAATTAATTCAATTTGTAACGGAATTTTTCAAATTTCAAATTATTAATACTATTCTACCTATCCTGGGTTTTGTAGGAAAGCCACTGTCTTCATTCTTACCCAGAACAAGCTTTCTGCCCAGCTGCTGCAGTAGGTCCCCATCAGTATTTATTTTGGATACTGTAAAACAATTTACTTTTCTCTTGCAGGACTATTGCTGCTTACATGGTGTCCTGGTTTTGCTGGAATAGAATCCGTTTTCTGTTTGGGAAAGCTGCATTCTGAGAAGACTGCAGCACCCCAGTCATTGGGAACAAAGTGGCTCAGAGCTTTTTTTCAGTTGTGGCCAGCCCTGGTGTGTGGGTTCCCATAGTTATCAAGGTGTTTAGCAGCTTCCAGTTAGCCAGGTGCTAAAGCTAGGAGGAGAGGAAGCCAGGGCAGCTGACCCAAGCTTACCAAAAAAGTATCCCATACCATAAACCTCACACTCACTATAAATTGGAAAGTTTGCTGGGTATGTCTCTCTCTCTCCAAAATGGTACCATCCCTGGAGGGTCTCTCCTGTCCTTCTCCTGAGGCCTACTCTCCTGTTTGTTGTGACCATTGCGCTTTCGCTGGAGCTGTGTTGCTCACAATGTTTGAGTATAGCTTTGTGTGTTTTAGATTAGTATCAGTATTAGTTTTTATTACTGTTTTATTCAATCTGTTTAAGTTTCAACCCATGGGTCTCCTTTCCTTTTTCCAATTCCCCTTCTTTGGTGGGGAGGGGGTCACTGGGTAATAGAACAACAAACTAAATGAAACACATGGTTATCCTGAAGCAAGATTGAGTGGAATATGAAATATTTTAAACATCTTTTTTTCCCTATTTGGGTTTTTTTGCAGCCCTTCAGAGTAAGTGGCAGCCAGGTATATGGGTTATAGGACTGACAGGAATTTCCCTAGCAGCATTGCTGCTAGGGAAACCTATTACCATAATGGAACTGCATGTCTCTATTGCTGCTTAATTTTACTATCAGATATGGCTGAGAACCACAACTTTAAACTCAAGTGCTGTTGGTTGTTGTTGCAACAACAGTTGTTAAAGACTTGGTTTTCAACTGTCATTCCAGTTCTGACCACCTTCTGTATGAACCCTGATTCCCATTACTTGCTGTAAGCGATACAAATCAAAGATCAGTATTGCTTGGAATTTCACTTCTGTGAAATTGATTCTATCCTTTTTTTTCTTTTCTTTTCACACAGGTGTGGAAAAATGGCAAAGAGAATTGCAGAGAAGGAATTGACGGACAGAAATTGGGATCAGGAGGATGAAGCTGAGGAGGTATGTAGTAGATTATAGTGTATATATATAATATACATATTATATGTATTATACAATATATATCATATACAGATTTCCCATCCCTACCCCTGTAGGTAGTATGGTAGTTACTTACATGTGCTGTTTATCTTGTGGGTGGAATCTACAGTAAAATTGGTTAAAGTCTAGCAATTAAAGATAATTTTATTGAAGATTTTTTGTTTGTTTGTTTTTTAATAAAACTTCCAGTGTATGCAGACCATATGGCAAAGCAGCTTTTAACAGTTAAAATGACATCAGAAACTTAGAAATGTAAGGTTATTTTCCCTAAAGGGAACCCCAAGATTGTTAAAATGTATAATGCTTTTGAGTTCTTCAAATGTGTGATGGTATTCGTTGAGTTCACAAGAAAAGCTGTTTTGATTTCTTGAGATAGTTGACTCTAGGCTTTACTGGCATAGTACAGTCTATATACATTTTCTTCAAGTCCCATGGCCTTTTTTTTAAGGTCAGTAATTGTTAATTTCAGAAATAAGGAGTCCTTAGCTCAATGTCTCTATGCAGCCAGAGGAATTAAGCAAACAGTCAAATGATACATTTAATTTGATTGTAAAAAGAGACTTTGATGTTTAGTGTCTCATATTTATTTATGGCTCGTGTATTATCTTTAAACAAACTGTGCTAGCTTCTCTGCTACTAAAATACTAAATGTTTAGGCCTATGAAATATGATAAAGAAAACTGCCAGTACACTTCCAGAAATTTGAATGTAAGAAAGTTTAATTTCCTCCTGTATTGTGGGGTAGTAATTAGTCATTAGCTGCCTTTGTTAATACTGGAACTACAGCAGATTGCAGGAGACTGACTTTGACCCTACATCTCAATATACCTTCTCTAAACTGAAGATTGCTTGTAACAGTGCAATACTGACAGGCTGCCTTGAGCAAAGATATGTCTTAGTTTAAAAAAAAATAAATAAATTGAAAAATTGTTGAATTAGCTGTCATAATAAAGTTGAGGTTGCAGAAAAGGCAATGTAATGCAGAACAAGGAAGAGTTTTGAAAGGATCAACTGTTTGTGCACCTAGCTGGCAAGCTAATCACAGTACTACCTGTTCTGGTTTGGTTTGTTTTTTGTTTGGTTGGGGTTATTTGACTTGTTATGGAGGAGTGTTATGATTGTGTTAAAAAACTGATCTCAGTTATGGGGACTTTGAGGACTTTATGCATTCTGAAAATTTCACTAATGATTCAATAACTTCCTTTTAAAGGTGGGAACCTTCTCAGTAGCGAGCGAAGAAGTCCTGAAGAACAGAGCTATTAAAAAAGCAAAGCGCCGAAATGTTGGATCAGAGGTAATGTGGTCGTGAAGCGTTAAAGTTGTAGTTTGACTTGGCTGCAAAATACGACATCCATGCTCAGGTTTTTACTTATTTGGGCTTGTAATGATGGTGTATAAAGCTATCATTTAGAAGGTGTATGCAACTAGTCCAGCTCATACATGCACATTAATTTTTGCTTACTGTTCCATAGCAAGGATAAGGCTAGAATGAAAAATGGGTAGTAATAGTGTTGTCCCAAAACCAAGTTCTTCATCCGGTGTGCAAAAAACAATTGACACACAGAGCCAAGATACTTGGTCTGTTCCAGTTCTGTGCAGAAAAGGATGCTAGGTGATAATTCCCAAAGTGAGGTCTTCTATACAAAATGACAACAGAGAAGAAACTAGAGTAACGTAAATGATTAGTTAGTAATACATTCTCTTTTCTCAAGGCTGGTGCTGTCTTTTATTTGAGATTAGGTCAGGTCTGATTGAGGCCAAGGTCTGATGCCATTCCACCCCCCTATCAACTACACAGGCCCACCTGGTTTCTAAACCTGAAATATTTGTGACTATTAACCCTTTTCTTTCAACAACACTGCTAATGACTGGGTGAAGGGAGATGTGTATTTTTGAAGGATAAATGCAGGAGTGTTTCAGACACAATGTCTTCTACAGATGGGTAAAACAGCATTTGCTGTTTTACTGCTCCAGTTTCATTCTTTGCAGAGATGGAAGCCTGGAAATCAAAAGTTACTAGCTGTCCATAGTGGAGGCCTGGGGCATGTCTTGTGCAGATGCTAAATAAACAAAAGCTGTTCTGAGAATGAAAAAGATGTCTTTTGTTAAGAATGTGGCTGTTTTTTTTCTCCTATGAAGAGCTTTAGTGCCACCTACTCTTTGCAATAACAAATTGAAAATTGAGAGGAAGTTGGCTTTGTTACAGGTTTAGTCCCTGTGAAAGCATTAACCCAGTCCAACCAAATTCTGGTCCTTTAAAAAAATCCCTGACAGATGCTTTGTCATATCTTTCTGTGGAATATTCTTCC
The DNA here is from genome assembly GCA_020745705.1 of Hemiprocne comata. Lineage (NCBI taxonomy): Eukaryota > Metazoa > Chordata > Aves > Apodiformes > Apodidae > Hemiprocne > Hemiprocne comata. Next base: position 77,463,585 of record CM036586.1, read on the forward strand.
AATAGCATATGTCCCGTGTTAGAAATAGGACAGATACTTTACCTATTGTTCACCTTGATTTTGGATTGAATGGGACTAGGCACAACAAAGCTAGATAGTTTTTTCCTGTCCTTCTGGTTTTCCTTTTGCTGCCCTAGCAATGTAAATGAGGACGCTGTCCTACCCCACTTTTGCCTATAATAGTTTTAGCCACAAATGTGGTAGAAGGTGCAATACTGGGAAAACACGATGCAAGAAAATAATCCACAATAGAACAGGAGAGATTTGGAGGGAGATGGAAGACGGAACATGGAACTGGCTGAGAAAGGGGACCAGATGATTGCAGAAGAAATACTCAGGAGGCTGGGTGTCAACTGTTAAGAGATCAAAGCTAGAAGAGGAGGTAGGATTGGCTGGGCAAAGTCTAAAAAGCAGAAGAGATGGCAGGACAGCTGAGGCTGCATAAGAAACCTGTGAAACATTTACAAAAAGATAAACTTTATTGATGTCTGTAAGTGGAGCAAGCACAATGCTGTAAAGAAAAAGACTGCAGTTTAACTTGAGTGTCCAGAGAGAGAGGTAGGTAAGACTGATCCAAGAGAGACAGAATAAAAATAGCTACCTAGAAATGAGGAACAGAAGGCTGTTCTCGAAAAAGTAAAGCACAATGGGAGCAAAAAGAGCCCAAACTCAGAAGGTTATAACAGAACCTAAAATTGGTAAGTTTTGCTATTACTTCAGTGGCAAAAGCAGATGGAACTCGGAAGCAGTTCTCTTTTTCCTCTGATGGTTTTCCAGAGACATTGAAAGTCCACTTCCAGTAATAAGTGCTCGTTACCTCAAAAGACATTAGGTGTAGTACCTAAAAATGTCAGTGCCTGTTTGTGTGTCAATGACACTGTATCTTTTAAAAACGTGTAGGCATCTATACCATAAAATAATATGGTTTTCAAGACAGTGTTTAGAACTAGGTAATGAAAAGGCTGCAGGAAGCATACATTTTATGTTATCTAGTTTAGTCTATCTTTGCTTCTCCCATCAGTCACATTGAAATATGTTTGGTAAATCACTGAGATATTATACAGGTGACTACAAAAAATGTTGTTGACTGGCTTCAAGTGTTGGAGACTAATTGTGGTCATAAATGCTAAAAGTTGCTGAAAATAAGCCTGCAATTAAATATTGCTATGTAATTATTGAAAGAAAACAAGATGCTATGGATTTCTAAATAGGTAGTCAAACACATCCGCTGCTCTGAACAACTTTTATACATCCACTTCCTAGATTTAGTTTATTTTCACACCAGACATCTAAATCCTTTAAAAATAGTAGCAATATGTGTCATAAGGAAGCTATTAAATTTGTTGACATAATGGGTTTAGAATAATGCATGAAATGACACACTGAACCACAGTAAAATAAACGGAATATTAAGTGGGCATAGGATTCTTGTGGTGGGCCTGTATGTAACTGGTTGTCTCTTTTTTTTTTCCCTCCCTCCAGTCTGAAAGTGGAGGTGCTTTTAAAGGTTTTAAAGGCTTTATATTGCCTTCTGGAAAAGGAGGAGGTGGCTTCAGTGGATTTGGTAATGGTGCAGGAATAAAGCCTTTAGAAGGGCTGTCTAACGGGAGCAGTAGTGTCTCTAGCACCCCTTCTTTCAGCAGTTTAAAGACCACCTCCGAAACACAGTCAGCATTTGGTAAGTTTTAAATGAGCATACATATTTATCAACAAATTCAGCCCTAAAGTCCGTAGGCTTAATTTAATAGTGAAAAACCACATTCGAACAACCCTGTAGTTATTTTCTAAGGTTTTCACACTTTATTCCTTTTTGTAAGATTTCTTAAAAGTATGTTAGACTGCTGGAGGGATAAGTTAGCAAATGCATGCAGTTTTAAGAGCTGGAAACTAAATTCCTATTTCATCTAATGCTGGAGGTAGAAGCTTTATAGGCACAAATGGGAATAGAAGACACTGGCATGAAAACACACCCTGAATAGTATAAAATGGCTAACATCATATTCCAGTTAAATAATTGTCCCAATTCTCTGAATTTAATTAAAAAACCCAAAAACTAATGGAAGATGTTAATTTAGTAGGACTGTAGTTTCTCTTTGACTTTTTTTGTTAAAGTTCTTGTTTCTGTATTTTTTGGAGTTCTTGATAAATGTGTTGCGTAGCTGAAGTCCTAACTTTTTTCCCCTGTACATCTTTCATTGCAAGGAGTCTTACCAGAATCTTATCTGTTACATTAATATGTATGTTTTAAGACACTTGAAACATTTTGCCAAATCTAACTCCAGTCTCATGCTTTGGTAGTCCCTGAAGAATATTAGGTCTATCCATTTGGAGATGCAGAACTCTTAATCATGCCACCATGATTTGGAGCCATCATGCCACATTTAATGAGAATTTTCTTACCTTGTTTATTATGGTTTTTAAATGGAAACAACTCAAAAACCTGCAAAATCATGGGCTAGTGTGTTCAGGTTTAAAGTGCAAGCAGTAAGAGATAACTGAATATTTTGTTTTAATAAACATTACAACTTGGTAAAGCTTGAATTAAGATTTTTTGGGAGTTTTGGTGAAACACAAAACTTTAATGTTATTCTGTATTATTTCTTTGGCTTTTTAAATCTACTGTGTGCTCCATCCCTGAACTTACCACACCTGGGGGGCTTAGGTCTGCTTTACAGCATTGTCTGTGTAGTTGTACCACAGTATCAGGTACACAGTTTTGTGATAAAAGACAAGGTGCCTAACTGAGCAAGAATGAGTGATTTGATAAAGAAATACTGACAATGTGTAGTTTAGGTTTTTATGAGAATTGGGCCTGCTGGAATGAAAACACTAAACCATGTTTTTCTTCTACCAGGATCCACAGTGTCAAATGGTCCTGCTACTACTGCATTTACTGAGAAAAAGGCTGCAAGCCCAAAAGCCAATGGTGGCAGTCAACCATCTTCATCAGGCTATGCTCAGAGTAAAGTTTGTAGCTCTGGTGTTTACCACAAACAGTTAGCAGCTTTAAACTGTTCTGTGCGTGACTGGATAGTTAAGCATGTGAACACAAACCCACTTTGTGACCTGACACCCATCTTTAGAGACTACGAGAAGTATTTAGCAAATATTGAACAGCAGCACGGAGGCAGTAGTGATAGCAGCTCTGAAAATGAAAGCAACAAGACCCCTGGATCTCAGGCTGTTTCTGCATTTGGGAATTCAAAGCTACAGCAAGGATCAACGTTTTTGTTTCATAACAACAAAACTGAGGATACCTTGGACAAAAAACCTGAAGCTGCATCAGAAAAAAAAGACCCATCCTTAGGAGCTACATCAACTGCCTCATTTAATTTTGGCAAGAGTGCTGACAGTTCTGTTTTGAGTTCCCTTGGTTCAGGAACTCTTAGTAGTTTCTCATTTTCTCCTGGAAATGCAGGTTTGTTTGGGAAAGATGCAAACCAGGCTAAGTCTGTCACTGCAGTATCCACCAATGTATTGGAGGCTCAGACAGAAAGTGACGACAAAGGTAAATTCTATTTAAAACAAGGATTTAAATGGTACGATGTGAATGTATGTGACTTAAGAATACTGCAAAGATGAAATAATACTAAGTTGAACTAGATGATAATAGCTCTTGAATTTAAAAGCTGCAAAAACTGTACTACTAATCTGGAAATACCTCAATCTTACATACTGCTTAAGTAACACTAGATGTATATGGTTACCAAAACATATGTATTTCTGTCAGATTTATACTTTCTATAATAGAATATAATTCTTTAGCTGAATACAAGACTTGAAAAGATGAAATTTAAATCAACCGGTATGTTAATCTTTGAGCCTGCAGGACATTTTCGGTCATGCTGCTTTTCCCAAAAGGCTTATCAAGAGATCTCTCAGTAAAATGCATAAGATATGGAACAATTTCATACGTCTTTCTTACAAGACTAAGGCCAGTGAAGTTGCACACTACCAGAAGGTTTCACTGTGCTATTTAGCTAAGCTGGGTACAGTAAGATAATAGGAGTCCTAGCAGTTGAGGGACTGGAAAGGTGTAATCTTGCCACTACCTCCTAGCTGTCATTCCTGCAATTGAGTACCCTTCTCCCAAATGAATCTTGGCTGTTGGATCTATTTATTATGCTTTACTTGAACCTGTTTGTGTAGACTGTTCTTTGAAATGTTGTAACTGTTTGTCCCTTGACAAAATGTTTTGACTTGTTAAAGCTTTGTATTTTTTTATTTTGATTGTGTGGGGTGGGTGGGTATTTTTGTCCCATTTAAATTAAAGGGTGTGGCTGAATGAAAAGAAAATAAACTCTTTGTAGATGAAGCTACTTCAGAGCCCACACTGATTTAAACATACTTTGGCAATCATTAACAGGCTGCACATACATATGTCAAAGATAGCATGCATAAACTAGCTCTAATACAACACAAAAAATACCTTCCAGATGATATGCTCACAACATTAACATATGGAATTTATTAAACCCTTTTATTTAAAGGAGGAGAAGAGGAGGAGGAAGAGCCACCAAAAGTCATTGTTAATGAAATAAAAGAAGATGACGCTTTCTACTCAAAGAAGTAAGTGATTTTAACTTGAAATCGTGACTAGAACTCTAAGAACAAAATTCATACCTGCATATTGCTGTTCTTCACCACTTCAGTGCATAATTAATGATGTATATGTTCTTGATTTCCTAGTTGGTAAAGCTTGCTAGGAAGTCATATAGAGTGTGAAGTTCCACTTGTAAAAAGTTAATTACAGACAAGAATGTGTAAGATCTTACTAAAATTCTTGTGTATCTTGGACATAGCACTGGCTAGTTTGTGCTCTACTTGTGATCAGTTTTTTAGAAATGAAGATTGTTTCTGCCTTCAAGTTTTGTAAACTTAAATTGTACGTCTTGTATAACAGAAATAACGTACTTGGGAAAAATCAGTCAGGTGCTCAGCTATTTGTGTAGCCTAGAACAAGACTTCAGTGGAAAATGCTGATGGTTGTGTGAAGGAGTGTATAAAAAGTTGCACTTTTAAGTTGAAAATCAGACTACCTCTGCTAGAAGCAGTTTTTCCAGGCATGTTCAGTAGTCCAAGTAACTGCAGGTCTACTTAACACTTAGCACAGAATTTGTCCTTGTACAAAAAGTTGTTTGCTTTATCTGAGGGAAGGTATGTGCTAATTTATGATGAATGGCATTAGGTTTATTAGAGCTTCACCTAAAAATTGTTTCTCAATTTTACATGAAAGTCTTGTTATAACTTCAGAATGATACAGCAAGTTTTTTAGTGTTTTGTAAGTAGTGGTTTTTAAACAGTAGCTTATAGTTATTTGTCCTTATAGACCCTGACTCACAGGTAGCTGTACTTTTTACTTTGCCCTGAAAGTAATAAGTTTGCTATTAGAATACTCAAAGAAATTTTCTGATCTGGAAAGTGTGTTTTAGCACATAAAACGAGGCCAAGAAGAATAAACAATTATGCTACTCACAATGTTAACTCCTAGATAATTAAACTATTGGCTTATTGTGAGTCAGATTGTATACATGAATGTGTATGTCTGTATTTGAGAGATATCTTTGTATTTAATCTCTACATATCTGCACAGACAAGTTTGTGGGTTTTTCCACACAGGTGCAAACTGTTCTACAAAAAGGATAATGAATTTAAAGAAAAAGGTGTAGGAACATTACACTTAAAACCAGCAGGAAATGAAAAAACTCAACTCCTAGTCCGAGCAGATACCAATTTAGGTAAGTAAGGTGTGACATTTCTTGCTAAGCATGAGAATTTTTTTCTTACACAGCAAAACAGACACAATTAGTGAAAACTTTTATACTTTTATTTAATAAGTAATTGGATGCCTCTGAGTATTACAAAATAGTGCACATGAAGCAGTGCAAGGAAGTGAAAGGTCATGGTATACATTTGGGTATTCCTCCCCCCTCTCCCCTTTTTAATAGCTTTAATAGCTTTTCTCCATTCCTGACTTAAGTGGATTTATAGTGTGGCTTAAGATCCACAATGAAGTATACATGTATCAGGCATGAAGAGGAATTTTGTGCCAAGATGCATTTATCTGCAGTTCCTCCTGAATATGTAAAAAAAGTTAAAAGTTGGCCATGTGGGCAAACGCTGGTTGTCCCTGGGGGTAAAGGGACATGTTACATAGAGGAGACATGTGGGATTTTGTTATATGCATTGCTCTTAAAATGCATGCTGAAGTCCAGCTGACTAAAACTGTGTTTTAGCTGACTCCAGTTGGGTCACAAATGGTAGATTGACTTTACAGAATTAGACTAGATCTGTAGTGTGATAGTTCCTCAGACCATCTTTTGAGATGAATGCTAACATATACAGCTAATTAAAGAGAAACAACCCCAAACAATTTATTTGCTTTGGAAGTTAGGGGGCCTTTAGGTACTGAAGTTTTTAAGACCTGAGGACTAAAGCCATGCTGCACTGTAGGCCATTGGTATGTCTTGCTTCACTGTCAGTTTATAATGCACTCCAGCAAGTCTGCATGACTTGCCTCTGCAGGCCCATTAGGGGCAGTTTTCAAATACCAGGTGAGATTGGAACTCCTGTGTAGATGCTTCTACATCATCATCTTTCAAGTGGAGACGAGGGCAGTTCTTGGCAATAGAAGTGAAGGCAGATGTATGGCAGAGTTGTCAGTGCTTTCAACATTTGTGGGGATTTGAGTATGTTGAATAGAGCAGATGAAAACTTGACTGCTGCCGCCTACTCTTCAACACAAATCTTGATTTTTCACTCAGCTGATGCTAATTTTTATGCTGGTGATTTACATTCTCTCTACCTTCATCTGAGATGATGTATTAGGAAATCTTTTCTTTTTCTTCAGCTCATACACTAAGACACTTCAGCTTGGTGTTTCCAAGCATTGGTTTCTAGAAGCTGCTGCAGTCACAGTGATGCACACTTTCCTTTTTGCTATCTTCACACAGTGCTATAATCCTTTCCTAAAATCTCACTGTGTTGAAAAACTGAACTGGAAAGGAAGGTGAAGACTGACTTTTCCCTAAATACTACTACCGTGTTCTGAACTATTTACCAGGTTTACAAAATGTGTGCATCTTCCGTGGAAGGAGATTTGAGTTTGTTTGCAACTGTTTTAATAGACCACTAATACTGAAGCTGTCAAAACTCACCACATAATTTAACAAGTTGAGATACAGCTGTTACTAGTAACTCAGTGCTAGACCACATCAGATGTGCTGTATGATTTGAGGATACAAAGTACTTCTGCCTTATGTTAATGTAAAGTTGGACAAACTGTCTGTCTGTGTTGAAGCTGACTCTTGCTTGATGGTCTGAATGAGTAACTGGCATAAGCATAAAGCATAAACTAAGCTCTGTGACTGGAGCCTTCATTTGCTGCTTCTCCCTTGTCCCCTTTCTTCTTTCCTGTGTGTTGCTACTACAATTTGAAATTCCTCAGACTCCTCCCTTTAAAAAAGGAGGACACAGTATTTTCAGAGATTTCCTCATTCCTAATGAGGAAAGAAACCTGTGAGAACAGTGGCCCTAAGCAGATGCTTAGGGAAGGGTAAGACTGGTATATATGACATTTGTGAATTGCCTTCCTTCCAAACACAAAACTTACATCCCTATTTAGTAAGTATACTAACATCTGTATTGTAGCAAAACCTGAAAAATTAATTGTAATTTTTTCATCCTCTTATGCAGGAAACATACTGTTGAATGTCCTAATTCCACCCAAGATGCCATGTACAAGAACAGGAAAAAACAATGTTCTTATAGTTTGTGTTCCTAATCCACCAATTGATGAGAAGAATCCAGCTGTTCCTGTCACTATGTTAATAAGGGTGAAAACAAGTGAGGATGCAGATGAGTTGCACAAAATCTTACTGGAGAAAAAAGAGGTTTAAATAAGTTGCAGTCAATGATTTGAGGAATTATTGCCAAATTGCTGCTGCTCTATTTTCTTCCATAACGTCACTTGAATACTTAAACTCTTTAGTCTGATACTAAGAACTGTTACAGGAATTCTGGAAAATTGTGAGGAAAAGCTAGCTAATAAAAGCTTTACTGGAACACAAGTGTTGGACTGTGCTCCCTCATTTTTCAATATCTAAATGCAGAACCTCTTCTGGATAAATCACACTGATTTAAAGTAAAGCATGTATTTTTAACACCAGTCAATTTGACTGAATGGACTGACATCAGAGTACAAAAATAATGGTACCAGAGCTTCTTCGCAGACTGTGGTGCAATGCAACAATCTTCTGTTTTGAGAAGGGAGGATCTGGAAGTTTTAACTGTTGAAACTGTTTCTAGACTCCAGATTTTTAATTGGTCTGTCAGATTTGGGTGGGACTAATTTTTCAAACTGTCAGTGACAACCGTGTACCCCAGAAACAATGATCTTCTATATTGTACTGTGTTGTAATTCTTACAGACTCGTGTGCTTTTGGAACTCAAGAGACTGCATCTCCAGATATTTACAAGAAAATTTGCTTGCGTAGTCAACAGTAGTGTTTCTTAGAGAAGAACTGTCAGTTCTGTTCTTACTGTAGCAACAAGCTAATGATGTGCAATAGTACAAGCAGACAACTGGAAGACTGTTTTGTCTTGGAGCACAACCACAGCTGGCCTTCCCTGACTCTGACAAGTCAAAGGGTTGCACTTCCATTATGGTCCCTTGGAGGTATACTTCCCCTAGTCCCTTGGGCTAAAACTGAAACCCAGCAGAGGAGTTGAAAATGTTGTACTTGTCTTGCTATTAGTACTTTTCTGAAGATAGCTCTTTTCACAAAAAAATTCAGGATTTTTATAGATCTTTCTATTGCCTCTGGCCATTACCAAGGATACATGCATAAATGTGTGTGTGTCAGTAATTATTTTTTCCTGTGTGCTAAAACTACAGTGCTTTTACTGCATTACATGAAGTAAAGCAGTAGTTTGCAGCTTTAGGACAAGCTTTCTGTTGCAAAAGTAGGGAGCACTGGGTTAATCCTTAACTTAGTTTTCAGCTGTATTAAAATTAAGCACGTTGCAATAATTTGTGGATCACAAAATCATTGTTCTCAATTTCCATCTCAATGTTATCAGACCTTGTTTGGTTATTTAATTCTTTTCTTTTTCAAATCTTGTTTGCTGGAAACTCCTCCTGTAATAATTGTTTTTCTGCTTCACTTCCAGCTCTGGAAACTGTCCAAGAGCTAGATGTTAGTATTAAACTTGAACTGCTGACCAGCTCTGGGGAGATGGAAGGCACATGACAACCTGCCTCTGGCTAATGCAGTGCAGAGGAAAAAAAAACCCATTATTTAAACAAAGCAGCGTAATGCAGTTATCACAGGCAACCTGGACATCCACAGTAGTGGCAACCTATGGGTGGGGAAGAAGTAGAAGCACCAGTTGCTGAGAGGCAGCACACCTTACCTGCTCCCTACAGCTGCCTTTTGTCCTTAATCACTGCACAATTCAGGTTATGGCCTTTTCCCCCCTCTGAACTAAAAGGAGGAAAAACATGTTAGTAGCTAGAGCCCTCTTGACCAAAGCTCAAAAACAAAGGCCTTTGCTCACGTTTCAGCTACACTGAGGTCACAGGAATTGCATTTTTAACACTCAAGTGTAAAGGGAGCTGAGATACTATTTCAAATACTATTTGAAATAGAAACTGGTGCCTTTGTTTTTGCATCTGGCTCAGTACTTCATTAAAAGTAAGGGACATTAAAACAAAACCATTATTTTGAAGAAAGTAAAGTCTTGCTGGTATCTACGGTGGAGGCCAAAAGCTGAAGCTGGCATGTTAATTGTGTATGAATGAGAAGCAGAACATGGCCTGAAAGTTTGCTACAGGCTCAGGTTTAGTGTCCAAGGGCTCAGTTAATCTTGCATTTGTCTTTTGTCTGCAGTGTCTTCAACATGTCTCCCTGCAGAAAGGTCTATAGGCTCAAGCACTGGGTGCAGTGTGCAGATTTGTGCTGCATCCCCCTTGAAGAGCAACACCCTACAGCTTGTGTCAGTGGTCTTGGGTTTGTGTTTGTTTACTTCCGAAAGCTCACGGATGTGTCTGTTTCTTCATCCTCTGAAACGTGGACCAACAAATGAAAGAAAAACAACTTCCTACCTATCCTTAATGATTTGTGCCCCAAGTGAGTCAGCCTCAAGGGTTTGCCCACACATATTTGGCCCAGTTCTAAAACTGGCAAACTGAGTCCCAGATGGTGCATCTGTGTTGAGTTTTCAAGGGTGGATGTTCTGAGGGTGAGCACTGAGTGAAAGGAAAGTAGAATAATAATAAGTTTTGCTGGAAAAAGTAAACCTTACAATATCCATGGTAGCAAGCAATAACTTCTGTTGGCTATGGAGAAAACTAATTGAGATGAGACACCTTAATTCTTTAGCCATGTATATATTTATCAGTAAAGCTAGGAGAAGGTATATAATTGGAATCTCATGTTAATTAGAAGTCAAATATATGCATAAACATGATTGTAAACATTTGACATGGGGAAAGTTGCCACTGAAAGAATAGGGAAGAATTTTACTTCAAAATAGATTAACTGATGTCATTCATAGTGACCCTGCAATTATTTGGACTATGAAGTAAATAATATACTTGGTGTTAATTTATAAAGCACAACCCCTCTCCAGTACTGTCATAAAACCAAATTTTTGATGATGCTTTAGTTTCTAGTTAGGAAACATTAATATACATAAATACAGTAAAAAGTCAGATTACAAGGAAATAAAGGCCTAAACTGAGTTAAAAGCAAAATTTAGTGGAGAGCATAGAAATCAATATACTAATGCCTTCATAACAAAGTGGCACGTGCTATTCAAGGAAGGAATTTTGATCAGAATTCTAACTCAATGAGGCAGTCCTGTATCTTGGTAGATATTTACTGTATTCAACAGCTGGATATCAGATACCTGATCTTAAAGATGCAAGTTTCCTCCCTAACTTGTGTCAATGCCTTCACTGTTTCAGCTGTACAAAGGTGTTGGAGTGTCTTACGCACCCTGCAATCTTCCTTCTGCTGTAATTTTGAAGTTTCAGCTGCTTGGAAATCTTTCCCTCTCCCCTCCCCAGAATAGAAATTCAAGATCTCTGCTTCTTTTTATTATCAGAATCATCTGTCAGGGAAATTTTCACAGTTGGTTTGAATTTTATTTTAAAACATTAAATTCCTATATACAGGGGTTTGGTTTTTTTGGTAGTGTACTTAAAATTATCTATTTGGGAGCACAAAAGCATATTTCTGTAATCCCTTATGGTTGATGGACATGAAAGTTTAAATTTCCAGTTCAAATGAACATGTTGTGGAACGTAAACCAATTAGGAGGTACACTTTACAATTAAGTTCAGCTCCCTTTGCAGCACTGTCACCTTTAAAATGTCATTAAAGACTTCCTTTCCAATGCCTTAACTTACTTGCATTTGCTAAAATTTTGTAGCTGGTGCCTGTGTGCAGAAATTAACCAACATTAAACAGTTTAAAGTGGCATGAGCTAGTATAAATCCAATGAAAACGCTGAATGTGATGATTGTTAATTGAGTTCAAATTACTCTTGAATTTTTCAGTGGATACTGAAGTTTCACATAACTTGTCATGTAACAATGTTTTCATTAGTTCTACACTGAGGAAGTGTACAAAAATCAATGGAAAATGTGAATAAATGAATGGGAGATTAGCGTCTTGTGTGTATCCCTTTCATTTTGACTATTCAACACTGTATTAATAAAATAAATTTTACAATCAGTTGCTTGCAGGTGAGCTCCTGCCTAGAAAATCCTTTGCACAGCTTTACTGCTGCTAAAAGCAGCCATGTCCACCCCTGCCCCTTCCTCAAAAGCAGTTTTGACACCTGTCACATTGCTAAGAGCCAGAGCAGCAAAAACGCTTGCTTCTTGCAAGGTCAGTGAGCTGGATCAGCTCCAAGAGAGGAGGAATCAGAGCTGCCTTTCACTAGAGAGAAACTAGTTCTTACCTTCTCAGAGATTGACCATTGAGATCGACTCCTAAAAATCTCTCCACTTTAAATGTTAGAAGATTTAAGAGCAAAAGTAATCTGTTTGCCTGATGATATATGTAGAACATGTTTTTAGGTCTAGCCTAGAAATGCTGTTCTAAAGCCAGGCCACAGAGTGATGCTTCTCTTCATCATATTGTGACAGTTTGGCAAATAGGGAAGAAGAAAAAAAAATCAAGCCAGACTTGTCATGAACAGTGTAGATCATCTTTCCAATGCACCAGGAACTGCTGAGACTGTGAAAGTGCTCATCATCCAATTGTACTTTCTGCTATTAGCCCCTGTCATGCTGTTCAGACCTACCTTAATTCTCTTGATGGTTCTGGAGCTATTCCACTTTATGCCCTCAGATGGGAGCTACTTTTTGTATAAGGATACAACTATTGGTTAACAAAGATTATCTTGACATTCCCCCATCATCACCATTCCAATTACAATGATCGGGAAAACCAAGAGCCTATGTTGTAACTGCTATCAATAGAGCACCTTATTTATACCTAGATTTTACTTTTTAAAAACAAATCCCATCCAAAAATCAACTTCACACAGTTGGAATATTGGGATTATTGCACATTTTGGACATCCCTTCACTGCCTTCTTTAACAGTGTCCTGGTTTGAGCCAGGGTGAAACGAACTTTCTCTTTGCTGATTTTTTTTTCTTTCAGTGCACTTTTTAGCAGCACCAGTGGACTGATAATAACCAAGGTCACTTCTGACTGTCTGCGGCCTCCCCCCCTACGGGGGAGCAGATTAGACCGAAGGCAGGGTCAGCAAATCAGAATATTCCCTTCTTATAATATTTTCTCTATTTGGCTTTCAGTATAGGCTAAGACATCATGGAAGTCAAGCCTCTCTTTTTCCTTTTCCACTCACTTTTCTGCTGTCACTTCTATCACCCTCTCTTTGGCTCTCTCTCTTTTTTCCATTTTTCTTCACAGCCGACACCCGAGGACCCCGTCCGTGCGCCCGGACACTCCCCCCTTCAGCTGGGAGGCACCAGGGAGAAGAGCTGCTGTGAGAGTCGCTGGGGGAGGAGGGAGGGGATCGGGTGTTGCACATCCCTTTGCAAATATATACATATTTCCTTATCACTAATAATTAAGATCAATCTGTTTCACTTTTCAACCCAGAAAGCCTCTCTCATTTTTCTCCCTCTTTCCCTACCTTGGGGGAAGGGGTTGGATCGAGAGCAATATTGTTACTGGTTTGACTGCCAACCCGGAGCCAAACTGACAAACAGCCAGCCAGTACTGCTTATATAGTCTCCTTCGTTTTCAGCAGCCACAGAAAAGAAAGCAAAGTAACCTCATTTCTGCTCTTGATCGCTGTTATTACCCACACCAGGCTGGGGCAAGCTAGAACATCTAATGCTTAATGCTTTGCCAATCACCAAAGATTCTACCACATGCACAACAGGAAGAGGCAAAAGTAACAGTGCAGAAGACAACAGCAAGTCCTGAACATCCAGACTAAGAAAATGTAACAGAACAGCCTGCATCTTCAGAATCATCCTTTCCTAATACGGCAAGAAAATGCCCCTCACAGTAGATACACCGAGTCATGTAGAAGCCGAAACTGATTCACCTGAAACGCACATCAAGTGTAAGGTAAAGGCTATGTACGTGTCATCAGCTGGGAAAAGAGTGAAGAGACAAACTTTAATCATGATCCAAACAATGCAGACAGAGAGGTTACCTGCACAGCCTAAAGCTGTGCCAGAGGTTGGTTTAGGTTGGATATTAGGAAGCACTTCCTCACAGGGTGATTAGATGTTGGAATGGACTTCCCAGGGAAGTGGTGAAGTCACCATCCCTGGAGGTGTTTAAGGAAAGACTGGATCTGGCACTTTAGTGCCATGGTCTAGCTGATATGGTGGTGTTAGGTCATAGGTTGGACTTGACCTCAGAGGTCTTTTCCAGCCTCAGTAATTCTGTGATTCTGAAGGCCAAATGAAGGGCAACAGACAGCCAAGTACTTCTGAGTAACATAGGCTTACATAGGACACGACATTTGAAGCTCTGAGTTCAAAGTGTGGCAAACAGCTTGCCTTGGTAAAATACCTGCTTCATAGAGAGGTCATAGACAGACAACTAAATTTTGGGTGGAGAAGAGCAACAGAGTTCTGGGATATTCAGCAGATTATGACTGGATTACAATCCTCTGCAGTATGTGACTGTGAGCACCCATGACTGACTGACCTGCATGAAATACAGGAGGAGCAGCACATAAGAACCAAAGGCTGCACAAGATAGTAAAGAGGTAGAAGAAGAATGTACATAGTTTGAAGCAGTCATTGATACACTTATCCAAGTTTCTGTAAGGGTAATATTTTATTACAGCATCATACTCATTTAGAAATGCTTATTTGCATCTGAGCATCCCCAATAAGTATTATAATAAAAATAAATATTCATCATAATCAGTTTAGTGGGTATTACTATTAGGAACATTATAACCTTTGCTGAGAGGTAGTGCAGATCATCCCTCTAAGATGCAAATAGAACTTGCCTGCTCAATGCAGTACTGCTGAATAAAAAGTCTCTGACTTTGGTTTACTACCTTATATCATAGATGACATAATGCAGTAAAAAAATATTTTGTTTAAATTATGGTCAATTGTAGGTTTGGAGCCCTACCTGAACTGGTAGGCACTCGGGGCATTCTCCTTACCTGCAAATGCTAATTCTGCTGACTGCAATTCCAGGAAAAACTTGCAGGTGGTTTCTTCGTGGTAAAAAGCAAATTTCTAACACTGAGAAGAAAACAGTCGATCATATACCAAATGTAACTACTTTGGCAATTCATTAATTGTTTCCTTAGCTTTACAATAAAGTCAGAAATTACTACTGTGAACAATTGCCTATGCTGATCTCCTTATGTGTTGGGCAGGTTAACCATGGAGGTACTTACCAGGAAGCACTTGATTCAGGATTCTTCCTGAGAAGGAAACCTAAAGAGTCTTGCTTCTTGAGGCTACATCTATCACTCATCTTCAATGCAAAACCTAATCTGATGCAGGATTGAGCAGGGATGGAAGAGTGGGTTCTACCAACCTTGTCCTTCAGGAGCAAAGGAATGCCTCTAGACTTGGTGCAGCCTAAGCCATTCTCCATTTCTAAGTGACAGGATTTTGACGAACACAGTGGTTGCATCTGAATTAAGAGCTGAGTATGAGCCTTTGAAGATTCTGTAGTCTAGCAAGCTGCTTTTGCTGGATTTACTCAGCAATACTGCTCCAGCAGGCAAAGCAGAACCCACAAACATCTTTTTATGTCAGGGGAGATGGGAGGTGGAAGATCATTGGTTGAGTAATCACTTATCATGAAATACTAAGTTATGAATCAACTGAATCTTGTTATAAACAGGTAACAGGGAAAACATTAAAGCAGCTGGAACTAATGTTTCAAGACAAAGCTTTTTTAAAATTTGGATGGTCTACACTTACCTGTGCAGGCTGACTTGGTCTTTTTGAAAATTATCAGCCAGTTCCATTAATTTCAATAGTGCTTTAAAACTGTATTCCCACCTTCCTTTAACCAATTGCTCTGAAGTGAATTCAGAACCATGCAAATTAACTACTTGCACATTTATTATTCACAAATGTATGTTACTGACTGAAGCTCAGCATCTTCAGCAGTGTGCTCACACCTCCACAGGCAGCAGCTGCCCCAGTTTGCTTTCTTTGATAGGACACCTCCTCTCCCCCTCCCCCCACTCATCCATCCTGTGCTCTGAGAAGGCAGATGATTCCTTTTGCCTAGGTGCCACAGGGTATGCATTTCATACAGGTACAATTACAGCTATGTGGCTGGCCAATTTATCTTCTGCAGTAGCAGTGCAGTACGGGGGCAGAGTCCATGATCCTCACACATAATACAATTTGTGCACACAAACACTTCTGTCTTGTCTGAAGAAGGAAAGAGATCATCTACCTTTGTTTTCACACTGCCATCTTTATCAACATTAACCCTACTCAGAAAAGCCAACTAGCTTGGCTTGGGGAAGAGTTTTCTGGCTTAACCAATCATAAATACTTTACATCCCATGATGAGGCCACTAGATCCCATCCTTTCTGCTGTGAGCAACCAAGCTGGGGACAGAACTTCAAATAACTCTTTTTCTCCCTGATATATTTTAATATGTTTTATTTACTAAGTAGCATCTGCAACTGCTAGATTCACATCTACACTGTCAATGGAAAATTGGACCCACAGTCTTCCTGCATTTTACTCCTTTGCTATGTGAAAACTTCAATTACAAGTTTAAGGAGCAACATTTCTGACAAGAGTATGCAAGTGACTATCTGCTAGCATAGATGTGTATTTTTTCATCAAAGTGTGGTTTTACTTTGTAAAATCAGACCTCAATGATAAACTTGTGTGTGAAGCAACATTACGGTATTTCTAGGAAGCATCTCTCCATATGAGGACAGGCCAGACACAAAACACTCCAGGACAAAAGGACATGAGTTACCTTAGCTCCAAAAGCAGGGACACTATTGGACAAGATACAACGCCACACTTTAAACAATATTTTTCTTTTAGGATATTCATTATATTAATTCAGTGAAGCTTTTCAAAGACGTAAGTGGCAATTAGGGTTCTTTCCCACCAGCGTTTGGCTAAAACACACAACCAAAACAAGCACACCTTTTCCTGCCACTAAGTCATGGCAAAAGACTAACCGAACAAGTGAGGTTTGTGACCGTGATTTGCAAGTTTCTGCAAATCTTTGCCTTTTGCACTGTCTCCAGTAATGCTTTCTCCACTATGGCTGCTTTCAAAAGCTTTCAAATTTAAGGCATTCAAGGAAAAAAACACTCTTTGTTTCTAAGCCCTAT
The DNA here is from genome assembly GCA_020745705.1 of Hemiprocne comata. Lineage (NCBI taxonomy): Eukaryota > Metazoa > Chordata > Aves > Apodiformes > Apodidae > Hemiprocne > Hemiprocne comata. Next base: position 77,480,438 of record CM036586.1, read on the forward strand.
TTTACTACTTCCTAGCCAGTAAAGACTGCTGTCCTGCCTAATGTGCATGCACAAGAACAACATTGCTCACCGTCTACTCAATACATATGAGCAACTAACAGACCCTGTTCTCCTGGGAAAACCTCTGGGCTTTTTTTCTTTTGCCTAACATGCCACACATCTCCACATGATCATGCATGGCTTAGCAGAGGTGCTGTTCCACCTCACAAGGGCTCATAAAAGAGTCCTGGTCTGGGATTCTTGAAAATGGAATGATCAGCAAGTCACCTCATTTCTATATTTGGTAACATTTGTTTGATGAGTGTTTCATCTTAACAAACTTAGACTGAAAAATGCCCCCAAGAAGCCTGCCATGAAATGTTAGGCACAAAAAACAGGTGGAGAAGGAGGATGCAGTGCCTTGCAGGTCTTTAAACCAAAACCGATTCAATGTTGGTACACACATTTTAAGGCAGTATAAGCAGTTAGAAGCTAAAGGGCAATCTCAATTTTACAACATTGCACAAACCTACATTGAAGTTTTTCCTGAATTTACCAGGAAGAAATAATTACAGCCATCAGTCTCTCCAATATTATACACTGCACAAACCTAAATGTTAATGGCTACATAATTGAGTTTAAAACACAACACAGATCAATTTAGAAGGACTGTTTTGGAGTTGGTTGTTGTTGTTTTAATGCTAGCATCTAAAGGAAAAAAACAAAAGGCCTTTTTAAACAAATTCAGAAGTACATTGACTTTTACCTTCTTCCCCCTTACACAATGTCAAGTTGTCAGAGGCTGATCAGTGAAAGATTCAGCAAGTGGAGTCAGAAGTTGGGCTCAGCTCAAAGTGGAATAAGAGCAGAGCGCCAAGAGGCTGCTTTGCCTCATGAATGTCTGAATGGCAGTGCTTACCATGGCTGCCACAGTGTTATTGCATCATTTGTGGTTACCACCAGCAAGGAATACATTCAAACTCCCAACATCACTAGGCACAGAGAGAGAAAACACTATTAACAAAATTCATGGTCATTTAAGAGGTCTGTTTATTGGCTGCAGGGTCCAACATTTTCTTCACCGCTGCCATATGCAAAGTCAACTCCACTTTTGGTGCACAAAGGTTTTTCTTGCTCTTTGTTCAAAGGGCTCAGTACAGTGCCAGCATGACTTTCAACCTATCATCTTTTAATCAACACTGATGATCAACGAGGCAAAAGAAGCCCAAACCATGCAACAACATGTGTTAGGTCTGATAAAATTAGGCTCAGAATATTTATATATTTACACAGAGAACGTTCAACATTGTAACCTGCTTGCAGCCTTGTATTATCTTGACCAAGCATCCAAACAGCTACATTCTGGAGTAATATACTCTTCTGTTTAAGATTTGGTGTAAAAGCTACTTATTTCACAATGCCTTTAACTGGATTCTACTGCACCTATTTTTGACACAGAACTTCTTCACACCAGCGCCACACACTTTCAGTCACACCTTACAAAACAAGATAAGGCATTCACAGATACCCAACTGCTGTGATCACAAGAAATCCATTTCCCAGAGCTTCCAGTCATGACCTCTGGAGACCATGAAAGTCTTTCAAACACAAAGGGTGAGTCTGTAGGAGATGGCCGGTTCTTCCAAGAACTATAAGCTTGTAATTTCTTGATGCTGCTACACACAACACAGATACAATTTAAGACTACTTCATTCATTTCCTAAATAAAAATTTGTTCTTAAACCCCACTCGATAGCAACAGGGCTTAGGCACTTCTGAAGATTTTCTCTTGTATCTTTAGTAAAGGGGAGGCTTTAGACTAAAAAATAGAGGACAAGCCATCATCTGGAAAGGGAAAAAATAATGGTTGGCAAGAAGCAGGTCAAGGGTCTTAAAGCGTAGACAATTTATGTGGGCTCCACACCGCATCCATGCAGAACTTCAGTGACCAGATGGGATTCTGTACATGGGAGTCTGCTAGAAGAAATCTGTCTGCAGAGCCAAGGACTTCACTATTTAAATTAAAACTTGGTGGAAGAATATACTTTGGGAAAGCTACTCTACTGTGAAAAGTCACCTGTACAAATAATTCTCTCTTCTGGAAAGCACATCATACCCAGAACTGGAAAACTGAGTAACAACAATCCAGCACCCAACGTGCTCAAGCCTTGTAAACAATAAAGACCAGAGAATAAAAAGAGAAGAAACAGGAACCCACACAAACAAGATTAGCCAGGACAGCTGAAAGATCTGTGGTGTTTCTAAAAATGGCTTCTTTTATCACACAGAGACTTGGAACCCAGCCTGTGCTGGTTGGCAATAAGAGAATGATTTCACCTACACAGTCATCTCTAAGGCAGAGCAATAATCTGCTAATACGAAATAACTGATTTAAGACCTTTCTTTAAAAACAAAGGCTTTTTACTTGCTGACTTTATAGCAGTGAAAAACCTGTTAAGAGTGAAAAGATTTACATCCTTGCATTTGACATTTATCGATATACATCATCTATGGAAAGTTCAAGTGATCAGCCTCGATCTCCAGAGAGAGGGAATGGGCAGAAGGATGGAAGAAGTTAACTGAGTAATGAGGTATGGTGGGATTCTGTAAATAAAATCTGTTCTGCAAAGCTTCCCAAATGTGTTAACCGTGCTGCTTTCTCAAGCATCAGCATAACTAATGAAAACCACTGTGCTCCAACAGTTAAGACATCAATAGCCACACAGCCTTTATGGCATGCAGAACACACCAGTTCATTCCTCAGCAATTATTTAAATGGCCAACAGAGGCTCAAAATGGTTTACTGCTTAGGAGCTATAGAATTAAAATCCCTCCAAATTAAAAGGCAAGAGGTTCCTATTAACATTCCTTTTCCTTTTTTTGGTATAGTGCAATAGCATGCTAAGGGCTCAGCTCTGCCATTGTGGCCAAGCAAAGCTCTGATCACCTTCCTTATTAATCTGTCTCCACAAGGAAAATAAATTATGATTTTAAGGTTATATTCAAAAGGAAAACAAAACGTGGATTTTTTTTTTTCCTCACTTCATAACAGGAAGTGGGAACCAGGGGCTGTACATAAGAAATCTAAGTGAGTTGTTTAGAGGAGGAATAACTGAGAACCTGGCACATGTACTTATTTCAAAAAAGCATTATTGACATTCAATAGACTTCTTGACCTTTGTTTTCAATGGATGTCCATCTGGGCATACCTGTAGCCCTTTTCTACTAAAAAAAGGTGAGTCTTCAACGTACCTATAGCATATCCACTAGCAGGATAGAATAAATCAATTGACTTTTATTAGGAAATTTACATTGCATCCTTTCAAAGACTAGACATCAAAATCCACCCACGTACATGTAACAAAGCGGACGATACCTCCTGCATAATAGACGTGGGATCTGAGCTGTACTTTCTGTAATGCTGCCTTTATACTTATATACTAGTTTAGAATCATTCTTCATTTGCTCTGAAGTCTTAGGCAGCAAGGTTTGCTCGGGCTTTCAGACCACATGAAATGAAGCTACCTAAACGTAATACACAATACCAAGAAAGCATGACAAATTACTATTGACTGAGCAGTATTTAGGCACCTACCACTGGGGTTCCAATCTGGATACATTTTCTTTTCATGTGTATTACTCCTGTGGCTGTTTGACTGAAAGGTATCAATTGTGACTAGTAGTACAAATATTAACCCTCTCTCCCTTTCCTCCCCAATGAACATGTAAAGTAAAACCAAGCACTGGTTTGCCCAGTCCAGCAGCATGGAAGTACAGAATAAGGAACATCTTGAGAGGCTTCAGAGTAGGACTGGTCTTCTAGCTGAAGAGTGGCTTAAAGATGAGCAGAGGGAGAATATCTGTACCGACTGACAACAGGCACATGACATAGGGATCTCAGGTCAGAGCCTCAGCTGCCTAGCAAGTTTTTAAGAGGCCACTTCGGCTGCTGATTTAGGACTCTACCTCTCCCCTCACCCGGCCCAGCTCAGGAATGAAGCCTAGGCACCCAAAGAACATGCCTTAGGTTCAACCATGTGAACACAACTCACACACAGGCACAACCAAACGCTCCCATGGACCAAAGTTCAAAGGCTGCAACGTGAAAAGTGGCTGTGTTGGTAATGACAAACTGAACTTTTTTTTAATGCTGTTGCAACACATGTGAAGCAAATTAAAATCTGGTCAGCCAGCCCTGTCATGCACTCATGCTGTCGGTGTTAGAAATGCTACCACCCTGCAGTAAGGCAACTGCTTCCAGGCCTTGCCTCAATAAAAAAAAGCAAACCAAAAATCTCCTTACCATGCTGGATTCACCATGTTGGGCTGAATGATAAAGTTAGTCTACCTTTATGCTGAAGTGGAGCTATTCCCATGAAACCTGGCCTGAGGAAAAAAAGCAGAAAGTCCTATTTAAGAGGTTAAGTCATCTTATGTTTTTGAGAGAACAACAACAAAGCACTTTGGGAAAGAAAGGCTGGCTCTGAGGGAGACAAAGGCTCAGAGCATATGCCATTTGGTAACTGTGGCAACAGCATTAAGTTTAGGTGCCTAGAGTCTGAAAAGTGACAAAAATGGCATTCCTCACTCTCTCTGTGCATGTATTGAAGTATCACATGCTCTAAGTGACATGCTACCCCACCCTTTGCTGTGCCAGCTATGCAGTCGTAAATAAACCGAAGCACCAACTGGCTTCCATATCAAAGCAGTGAAACAGACTGCAGCAGTCTCAGTATACCATCATTTAGCTTTCAAATATCTAGGACAGCAGAGTTTTGTTATTTGGAGAAAGCTGCATTTTACCTGTAAACATAAGGCTTTTTTCCTGAGAGCTCCTGACACACAATTTTCACACCTTCCACTATGCTATCTTTAGTCACTTCTCCGAGCAGAATTACACTTCCATCTTTTGTCTTTCAAGAAAACTCTCCGTGCTTTGGCATGTAACAGTACAGCAAAACACCACCAGGAGATGAAGAATCTGGGCAAGCTGCCCAACCATTAATGAGTTTTCATGCCCTCCTTGGCTACGAATGCTACCACAAGGATGACTCTGCCTATTCTGAAGTCCAGTGCATGCAGGAGGATGTCGGCTATTGGTAAGGTTTTTAGGCTTTGGAGTCCAATTCTGGCCTCCTATTTTTCCGCTTCAGACTCAAACTTCTGTCAACTCAGCTTGCAGAGATAAGCAGCATTAGTTCTGGATATGAACCTCGGCTTTACTGTAGCAGCACATTTTAGCCTTCTTTTCACTGGCTCATCTTCTTAGCCAGTTCTTGAGGATGAAAATGTTGCTGTTCTTTGGTAGATACGGAAATCTATCAGCAGAGTTCGCCTGTCCTAACACTGACACATGAAAAAATGGGAACATTTTCAGCCTCTTTTCAGCTCTGACCTGACCCACTATACATACCAAAATGGCAATGTATCTTTGAAGCATCTTTTTCCTTTTCCTCCCTCAGTAGGAAATTATTCCCCTATCCCTTCAATCCCCACACACACGCACACACACTCACACATACATTAAGCCAAACCAACAAAGAGTGTATGGGGCCAGAGTCCATGGAACGATGTTCATTAGTACATCATTATGAAATTCTCCAGTTGTTTCTCTCAAAGAATATAAAGTTTAACATGTCATGTACGTATTGTTGGTTTCTTAGTTATAAACAGAGTAACAAACTGTCCATAAAGCATTGACTCATTTTAAACACTGCCCCCTCTAGTTTGATCTTGATGAAAGTCCTCTTCCAGGCAGAAACTCTCGAGCGATGTACTGCAAGTGTGCATACGGTGCGTGACAGCAGAGGAAGGAAGAAAGAGGCACTTTTGATCGGCTGGTATTCTTGGACTTCCCTTTTTTCCTGCGGAGGTTTATGTTCCTGACACTAGATGGTAGTGTTAGCACAGAAAACCGCTGTGGTTAGGCACTTGGCAACAAGGCTCCAAGGCAGTGCCCGCTCTCTGCTATGTCATCAGAATTGGTTTCTGCCGCACTTCCAGGATATCTGGCAAGGGAGAGAAACAAAGAGATACAGCAGACTTAAGAGGCTCCTGAAAGTAGCCACAGTACCGAAAAAGCATGAAGAACTGGAGACGCAACTGTGGGCTGCAGCACAGTCCCCCTGTTGCGTCACTAAGGGAATTTAAAACATGAGTATGCAACTTTGCCTATTAAAGTCCAATTTAATTCCTCCTCAACTGAACCCTAGCTGAGAGCTGGTAAACCACAAATATATCCCATCATGCAGAGATGGCGAGTGATGTACTAGGGATCATGCAATATGTGCCAGATACAGAGCAGCATAATCTTCCACAGAAACAAGCCGAAGTGCCATTACAGCACATGCCAAGGGTTGCCCTCTCTTGAATGGAGAAATGCACCATCCCCGGTACCTTTAAAGAGACTTTTGGCTTGGAAGACGTGGGCACAAAAAATTCTGCCATTTCACCCATTCCATATCCCAAAGCCTACCTTTCTACACTCAAAAAGCTGCCATGAAACCTATTCCTTTTGTTGGCTCCTTAGTTCCGTATTGTCCAAATGCAACAGAATATGATCCTGTAAAATATCTGTCATAATTGTGGGCATCTTTCCAAATGTCGACAGTAAAACCAGCATACTGGCAAGGCAGCACATAGAAACATCTGGAAACTGGGTGGCTATGTCCTTTTCAAGGCTATATAAAGAATAAAGAATATGGGAAAAGGGAGCTCATGCGTAATTAAGAGGCTGATCACATACAGTTGTACAAAGAGGATGACGGGAGTAAAAATTGATCCACAGCTCCAGAGGGCTCTCGCCACACTTGTAAAGATTGAAACACAGTGGAATGGGTACAGTGAAGGGCCACAAAGATGATTAAGGGATTGGAGCCTCTGACATATGGGGAGAGGCTGAGAGAACTGGGATTATCTAGCATGGAGAGAAGGCTCAGAGCAAAGGAAGTCTTATCAATATGTATAAACTCCAGACATTTTAAAATGTACTTTGATCACTACCACTGGGATTTTAATTTCTTACTGCAGGCTTCCTCAACTACCCAGGGGAGATGAGCATCTTTCACTTCACCCTGCCCCACGTGTAGCACTCCTGCTTGCTGGAAAGCTGCCACTGGTGCAAATGCATTCATTACAAAAAGGTGCTGGAAGCAGGCCCTACCCCATGTGTCAAGCAAAAGCAAACGCGGGTAGTGAAAAACTATAGATTAAAATTCTGCCTTACAGCCCAGTCATTTCATGTCCTATTTCTGTGCATCTCAATGTATACACCCAACTAAAGCAACCGTATGTTAAACAAGTTAAGTCTCAGAAAGGATGTTCAAGCTCAAAGCAAATATTTGAGCATGGAGGCATTTATGCCACCCACTTGAGCAAGTATTACATGCCAGCACGAACAATACATCTTCTGTGAACTTCAAAGTGCCTGTGGTGAGAGTGAGCTTGGTAACTCCAGCTAACTAGCAGTAAGATTATCAACACAATTATCATAATAAGGAATAATTATGTATTTTGCTGAAATGGTAAAAATTCACCCTTAATTAGAGAAGATCAATTTTTACTAGAATCTGTAATTTCTTCTAAATTGAAATAAAGCCTACATACAGTGAAAGGACAAATGTAGAAACACCTCTTCACTAAGTATAATTTCCACTTCAACCATATCTACAATTTCCTCTTCTGTAGAGCAAGTGCCATGCTACTTTTGCAAAAACCTTTGAGATCTCAGCCTTTCAATGAGGACAAGACTGCAGCTGTTATTATTACACTAGCATAATACAACCTGGATCATTAATACCCATACTATCTTCTCATCTCTTTTAGCAGCAGATTAACCTGTTTGACAACAGATTTCTTAACTCCTTTTCTTTTAGCTACCTTTCAGGAACATTCTGGAAATAACCACTATATCACAGATTGGTTTTGTTTTCCAGTGTGTCTCCTTTTTAAACCCAGACAAGAAAAAGCAGACACTGGTCAAAAGCCCACAATCCAGACAATCCTACTCAGAAGTCATCCCATTTGCTGAATGGGAAGAGAAGGGAAAAGTTCTTAGAGGAAGTAACAGTTATTAGGATCTTTCAGTGTTTCAGACTGGACTTTACACTGCTCTAGGATCATAGCTTCATTTTGGTCTAGATGTTGGAGTTGAGTAATAGTTTTGCCTGAGATGCTGCTGTGCAGCTGGATCAAACTTATTTTCTGCCCACAATGGTCAATGAGAAGGCATTTCAGGGTTCCACTTCAGAAGAATAAAGATAGTGGATAGTAGCACTCAATGTCTGTATGAAAGAAACTGCCACTGCAGTTAGACAGATGAGAGAGCCCTCAACCACTGCTGCTTTCTCAGTTTTCAGACTTGTCTAAAGAGTCCCATGGGTACCCTCATACCACAAGCTGCATCCCCTGAAAGGCTAGCAGGCTTGCTGACGAACAGAGTTCCAACAGACCGGTCATTTTCTCAAGTCCACCTGTATTTGTAGGCAGACAAGAGTTATCTGGATGAAAAGCAAAACTTTAGTACTGCCTGCAGACTGTAAACCCCAACTTATTGTGCTACCCTAGCTCAATTAAGAAATGGCTGTCATTGCTGTAGCAAGTGGCATACCTAAACCAACAACACGGGGGATTACTCATGGTAGAACACACAAACAGCATTATGTCTAGTTAAAGACATCAGGCACCTGATAGATTTATGAGCACCAGCGTGGGCACTTTGATCAGTCCAAGCAACTTGTATAGAAACTAAATCTAACAGTCACAATTGGCAAAGGAGGCCACTCCAAATTCCAGAGCTCCCTTTCTGTAACCCTCTCAGTCACAGAGCTCTGCTACTACTATTGCTGTCAGTGGATGGGCTCCCAATGAGTTGCCTTGCAGTCCTGCAATGGACAAAGTTTCAACTGCAGTATGAGAGCAACTAGCGCTCCCCTCAAAGTTTGTCAGAGCAATCTACCAACTTGTTGGGATCCGTCACCAAGCAAAACTGGCCCAAAGCCAGAGAACAGGTTCACACAATTCCACTTTTACACACTGATTTGCTGCTACAGTATTTCCCTTACAGAGAAACACTTACTCCTCCACCTTAGTAGCAAAAATCCCACAACACAGAAGGCTGTCTTGGAATCAAAGGACTCTCTGCGTATACACAATATATGTTAAAATTCACCTGTTAAAATTCGATGCAATGGCAAAGTGATGTAAGTTAAGTGTGCATAGAGTAGAAAGTTTTCATCTGTTCTGTTCAGCTTCAGCCACGAGCCCACCAGAGATCGTCCTGTTCCAGACAAGGACCGCGACCGCAGATTTGTCGCGTTGTGCAGATCTGTGAAGGTAGAAGACAGCAAGTTTAAAGTGGTTATGCTTTCTGTGTTTTATTGGAAGACCCAATGAAAGCAAAAAAAAGAGAAAAGCCTACTATTCATTGTCTAGAGAGAAATCCCATACCAGTCACTATTATTACTATTTTTAAGTTTAGCACTTTACTATATTTAAGCTTATATTGAAGCATTGAATTATATCAGCAGCTGGCAGCAGTTGTAAACAATTATCCACTATTAGACCAGCCAGGAGAGGGAATGAAGACTTTGCTACCACTCTGTTTTCCCTCCTTCTTTATAAATGTGTATAGCCAAGCAATCTATTCCCTCCTCCCACACATCGCCACTATGCAAACAGCACTGTGGTGATCAGGCCAAAAGGACCTGACTCCAGTAACTGGAATGAGCCCAATTCTGCTGCTGCATCATGCTTGCACACAGCAGAAGTGAGTGAAGGGGGACTTCATGGGCTGACACTATTCATGACAGGTCTGTCTGCATTGGGGGCAGGTCTTCAGCAGCACTGGCCAGACCAAGGACACTGCTGATCCTCAGACAACAAATTTTTCCTCCACCCACAAAGCCAAGATGCACTCAAACAACTCTGCTTCTACAGTGCACCCAATGATGGGCTTTTTGAAGGTGGCTTTTCCCCTCTGAAACGAGAATTTCACCACTGCATCCCGAGTAAACACTGATAAGGGCATTCAGGTTTCTGAAATTTGTAAATAAATCTCATTTTAGTTACTTTTCCTTGTAGAAATCTCATCTTTGAATACATTAAACTTCCTAGCTGTTAAAATATTCCTCTATTTTTTTGAACCAGGAACAATAAGGTAAAAATATTTATAAATAAGTCAAACCACAATTCTCAGTATTCTATATGTGTGCTACAAAAGATAAGAAAAACCTGGAATTTGTTTACTTCTGTAAATATATAAGAAGGAAAAGAAAATTAAAATAGTAACAATGTTCATCATTATGATGAAGTACACTAGGATCAGACCCTGGAGAACAATACTTGAACAGATACTACCACCACCCATGAGGGTGGCAGATAAATGCCTTGAACTCCATTCTATCCTGTGTAGTCTCCAGGAGAAAGATACCAAAAGCAGGACTCCATCAGGTGAAAGCTGCTCTTTCTCCCCACATTATGTAGTAATTGACTCAGGCCCTACCCTTTCCCTAATACAACATGTTAAAACGCATGTCATTTGAATGAAAAGATGTTTTTTGATAGGCAAGTTAAGGAAAAAGAGATGAGGAAAGGTTTCTATCAATGCAACTCAGACTTAGTTACGACCACTTTAAGTTGCACAGAATTTGAATTAAACGTTATCACTTAAGTGTGTTGTTTTTGTTTTTAATGTGCAATTCTTTATTAGCTAAGCTGGTCCAGTATCACTGATGGGTAGTACTACAAACAGAACTTGTGATCTGGAAATTATCTTTACATTTATCTATTAGCATGCCAACAGATAGTTAAGATTTTTTTGGCTTTTCTACCAAATTGTTTTTAAACACATGAAAAGCAGTTTGGACTTCAGCATTTGTGAGTTCCCCACCTAACAAAACTGTGATATGATTGGCTTTACAAAGTATGTTCTGCAGCAGACTCAATTTTTTATCTTGTTGGTTGTTTCATACCGAAAAACTAGAATTCAAGGAAGAGATCCAAAAAGTGTTAAACCCTTACATAAACAAATCCATTAAATTTTCTTTTTATAGAGTTCAGAACTTATGCAAAGCCAGTTGAAGCAAATGCCTTTTCACCAACTTCAAGGAACTCTGAATCAAATCAGGGAATACAGAGAACTTGTCCCTGAGAGCATGCTCTACCCCACTACACTGGGATATCTGGAACAGAGCCATGTGAGAGTGTGTTACCTGTGAAAGGGGGAGGATCCTTCCTGCTCAGGTTTCTCTCAAATGGGCCTATATAAAAGGCTGAGATAAGTTTTAAACATATGTAGGAATTGTTGGTCTCCAGCCTTCAAATAGATGGCAAGCCTGAGAATAACTTCAGAATGGTACTAGCGCTGGACTTTCTGTGGAGCTAGGTTTTTCACACTGCAAACTTTGAGTAAAATCCAGCATTTGGATCCCTTTCCAGAACTCTGTGCCCTTCCCAGACAAGTCTGCTTAGCTGATATCACTTCTCTCACCTCCACCATCATCATCTCTGAAGAACTCCTCACTGTCATTTGCTGAGTGGGATTTTTTCATTTCAGCAATTCGATTTCGGGGCACTTTTCTCTTGAGGGATGGGGAGAAAAAGGATGGGCGATTGTTGCGTTCTGGGGTTGGCGGTGTGCTGAAAGAAGTGACCTGAAAGGGAAATACAACAAATGCTATAAAAAGTTCTGTTTAAAAAGTTTTGTGCTTCTAGGAAGAAATAATCAGTCTCAAATATGTGCCACGAGGCAGTCATGTGTAAAAATCAGAATCATGACCAGTGTCTAGCTGTAAGTTTTATCAGAGTGGCCAAAGAGTGTCCAGTAAACAGTCATCACAGAATCACCAAGGCTGGAAAAGACCTTTAAGATCATCAAGTCCAGCCTATGACCAACACCACCACACCATCTAGACTATGGCACTAAGTGCCACATCCAGCCTTGCCTTGAACACATCCAGGGACGGTGCCTCCACCACTTCCCTGGGAAGTCTATTCCAATGTCTGACCACCCTCTCCGTGAGGAAGTGCTTCCTAATATCCAACCTAAACCTCCCTTGGAGCAACTTCAGGCTGTGCCCTCTTGTCCTGTCACTGGTTGCCTGCGAGAAGAGCCCAGCCCCCACCTGACTACAACCTCCCTTCAGGTAGTTGAAGAGAGTGATGAGGTCCCCCCAGAGTCTCCTCTTCTCCAGGCTAAACAGCCCCAACATCCTCAACCTCTCCCCATAAGACTTTCCCTCTAGTCCTTTCACCAGCCT